>JARHVA010000597.1:1492500-2137500 GCA_037957365.1 Torreya grandis | reverse complement strand
CTACTCTTCTCAAACCCTCTCATACAATGTGCTATAGCTAAAACCACCAACATGCCATATAACCAAATTATGGTCATCATTTTATACCAACTCCACATGCTTTTCCCACTCATATCATTATATATGATAGATTAGATCACCTTAAAGAAGCAACCATGTGATCCTATGCACATCTTCTAACAAGATCATAATCTCATTAGTCAGTAGTAGGAAGGTGTTCATAGTTGGATCCCATCTCTCAATGAGAGCTATGATCATGGATGCATCCTAAGGCACAAGTTGATAATGCCTAATCACTCCCATCCCAACCTCCTTTATATGTGCCTAGTTAGTTGGGGTCATCCCCTAGTGGATCTCTATGAAAATGTATAACACCCTATCAAACATTTGTATCTACCCCTGGGCTTATGAACATTCATTATCACAATAACTAATTACCTATACTATTCACAATCTTTACCTACCCTTTGCCTATTTAATCATCACCCTACTAGAATTTACCTATTTTACTACCCACTTTCTCCTTGCTATCATCTAGAAACATTTACCCAACCCACCTAACCTAAACCATCTACAAATATAACACTATCTCCTACTCAACCTAACACCCAACACTTTTCTAGCATCTACACAAGAGTTAAATGAGTCAACCACTAATGGTCATGGTGAATGATGATGGTTAGGTGCCTTTAGCTTTATGGGTATCAAATCGATGGTCAAACTCAACCATCGACAGTCACTATGGGTGTTTCACTAATAGAAGACCCAAAACCCTAACTACCCTAGCAACTTCCAAATACCTATAATCTTTCCTAAAATCTAACCTTATACCTACCCCTACCCTAGCTCACCTACCCCACCCTATCAATTTCTAATTTCACCTACAAATTTTCCCAAAAAACCCCAAACCCTTAACTATGGAATACCATCTAAGCCTAAACATTTAATCGACCTACCCTCAAACCTCAATGCAATTTCAAAACTCTAGCTAAGTTACCAATCGTAAGACATCCCCTACCTCATTTCATGACCACCACCATGATGTCAACCATAGACCTACCTATCCTTATCCATGCTTGCATGCTTCCTATATCCTCATTGGTCCCCTAGGTCCTCTCATTCACATCAACTTAATAGGTCCATCTCAATTTTCACCATCAATAATCCTTTCACCTAAAAATGCCAAACACTGAAGCTCCAAAGTCAACAATAGTAAAAGGTTAAAATGAGTTAAAAGTAATTCAATTTTCACTTTTGACCTATGGGATTTTAGGGTTTACACCTTGACTATCGATGTTCAGGGTGACTATCGATATTTAGGGTGATCATCAATGGTCACCCTTGAGCACCCTAACCATCAACAGTCAGGGGACTCACCCTTTTTTACCCTCACTTAAATCATCCCTTTTTCTTAAACAAAACCAAATCATTTACACACCCATGGAGACTACTTTCTCTACCCACCCTGACCACCTCATCATCTTGTCATTGGTCTATTTTGGCCCAACTAACACATGTTTTAAGATGAATTTTTCCTATTTATTTAATCATAGTGAAAATATTGCCTTATTAAACCTTTTGAACTTGCACCACCTTGTGTTTACCTGACCCACTTTTATCTTCTCGAGAGCACTTCCTATCTCAAATATATGTGACACTCGATTAAGTTTGTGTTTTCACTGAGAACACTTCCTACCCTTAATACCCATGGAGACATAGACTTTCACTTAGGATAATTATGCATATACCCAATCTTCATGCCTAAATGCAGTCACATAGTCCACTTGTCACTTGTTCTTCTAGAATCAACCTTTATTTTTACCAACTATGATAACCTAGTCTATGTAAAATCTCAGCTATCACACCTTTTCTCATAGTTTATGCACATATTTGTGCCTGAAGTGCCCAACCTATCACCTACCTTCATGATGACCACCTTCATCATCACTTTCATCCACCTTGTCAACCCCACACCTGATTCTATTTTACCTCATCGACTCTTGGTTTGAGAGAGAACACCTTCCATACTCAAGATAATTAGACCTTTGACTAGAAATCCATTTTTATTTTGCAACTTGTTGATTCAAAGTTTTATAACAAAAAGGGGAAAAATATAAACACCAAAAATCTACAAACCACAATTATAAATGTTGAAATTCCCCTAAAACACCTTAGGTCCCCTTTGGGACCAATTTGACCCTTCAACCCCAAATCGATCCTAACTCGTGATTAGTTTTCCCAATTGATTTATCCTACCTTTCACCCACTTTCTTACCTTCACCCTCAATCCCCAATGGTCAAGATGACCACTGACAGTCACCTTGACCACTGATGGTCAATGCACACCTCCTCAACCACCAATATGCAAGCCACCTACCTTGATTTTATAAATATAACTTGTATTAATCCACATGCAAGCCATTACATGCATGATTTCTGATTAAAAATCCCAATTAACATCTTATTGTAATTATCTTGCCTTGCCTATAAGAAGATAAGAGCATGGAGGTGAAAGGCACATGTAATTATTGTCAAGAGCCTATACATCTAGAGTTCCTTTATTTTGTAGGTTAATCATCATTAATAATCTAATGATACATCTATCACATCATAGACCCAACTTTATATCATATCTCTACCAAAGTGACAAGTATCGTTACTCTACTAAAATCATGATAGACTCCACTAATGAGTCAATCATCTCAAGCACCCACCTGATCAACTTTTTGCAAGATAAATATTTTTTGTCTAGGATTCAATTACTTTATTTGTCTTTTGCACTTAGCCCATCACCAACCCATCTCTCAGAATTCAACTTTGGGATCCCATCAATCTAAATATTTACCAACCCAGACCTACACATAGCAATTACCAATGATTGTCTCAATTGTCAATGGTCTACCCAATAATTGATGATCGGCTTGACCATCGATGATCACCTTAATTATCAATGGTCACCCCAACCACTGATGGTCACTATGGTAGGAAATACTAGCAAGTTATTTTCACTCTCTTACCCCCAACCAAATATTATTTTATAAGTCCCTACCTATTCACAGATCCCTGCCTAATTTTCTAAAGTAGACCCAAGCCATCTAGCATTAGTATTAACTTGATTATTGCTACATCAATCATTTTTAGTCTATTTCTATCAAGCATTTCTTGTGTTCAATTTTAGTAACTTTTGATTATTTATGCAAGTACTTTATATTCTATTTATAAACTTAAATATTTAAAATGTGTAGATTGACAACCCCTAAGGAAGCTCTTGCTTTTGAGATTTAGCTAGCGCTAGGAAATCCACTTAGTTATCTATATAACCAACTATTTGATTTAATGTTATCTTATTTGCAAGTCATCCTCCCAAGCCAAAGAGGAGTTATTCACAATCATTTGATTCAATGCACACACAATCAAATAGGTTTTTTAACCATACTCGTATTTAGTTTCTTTTTTATTTTTTCAAAATATAAGCTGAAATTCACTGAAACACCTAGAAAGAAGTAGGATAACAACCAAATATGCCACCATTACTTACTTCCCTATGGACCTTATTTATTTATTTTTTCAACCACATAAATGAATACTTTATTTTTTATAAAAACAACCTAGTTTGTCTCATAGTTTGAATAAGTTATTTTCTTAGATTCCATTGTAAGAATAAAACTACATCCTCTATTTAAGAGATGTTTACAAAACTTATAAGAGAGTTATAATAATTAAGAAATCATTACTGTTGGTGAATCATAGAAATAACAATTTGAACTCTTTCTAATAGTTTTTGTATTAATACCTACATTGTTAAAAGTTATTTTAATGCAAGAAAAATTGGTTTGACTTGAAGAAAATTTATTTTAAGGGAAGGATTGAAACTCATCTCTAATCAAGGAGGGATCCTTTGTTAGGATTTGTGGTAAAGATATTAAATTTTTAGTATAGTTTTTATTTATTTTGTGTGAGCAAGTACAATTTCTATTTAATTTATATCCATGTTCAATTTAACGAGTTAATATAGTAAAGAATTTGATATTTGTGTGAATTTTATTAGTTCTTAAAGAATCTTCCAAAACTATAAAACAAACTAGTTCATTTCCATTCGAGCAAGTGTTCATTTCAATTACAATAAGTGTGATTTCATTTCCAAGTATTTTACATTCATGCAATTTACTTTATGCAAGAGTGTTTTCTATACACAACTTATAGTCCATCAATCTATGGAATGAATTAGTGTTGCATATATAGTTTTGATGCCTTTCCAAGCTTATAGACCCTGATTTGATAATTAATGAAAGTAGTGTAGTCAATAAACTAAGTGGTCACCCCTCATAAGAGGTCTATCAATTTTATGTGAGAGATTGGTCCTGTATCATTTTAATTAGTGGATTCATTATGTTAGTCATATTGGAGTCATTGCTAGGGACATGTGTTAAACACTAAATCCAAATAAGGTTAAGTTAGATGTATGCTTTTAATTTCCTACTTTCTATATGAAATTTTACCACTTTATAGCATAAAAATTCAATTTTATTAAAATAATAATTTCAATTTATCCAAGTAGATTTTTTAAAAAACCCTAAAAAACTAACTTTATGCAGGACATGTAAGGATTGATCAAAAATAAAAATTGATTGAGATGTATGCAGTGAGGATAAGACTATTTAGGTAGAATCTCTCTTAGAAGCTTAAAATTTTATAAGGAAGAATAATCCTTGCCTACAATAATCACACATCAAGAGAGGGAACTAGTAATCAGTTCACAGTTATCCCTTAAGAGGCTAAAATATATAGAAGCATAGGAGTTATTGGTTGAGTTAGTAAGACAGTCCAAGGGAAAGGAACAAAAAGAACCACGTACCTCAAAAAAGATATCTTTTCACCCTTTCAAAATGATCCCTATCTATCCACCCTACACCCAGGGATATGGTATTCAACTCCCTCCATCATCACCCATGCTTATCTCCAAAAGAGAACTCAAAGCTCTTCTATCCCCAAAAATTAAAATTGTATAAGTTGTTGAATTAATTAAACTGATTGAACAAGAAATTATTGTTGAGATTTTATAAGAATTATTAATAATACCTAACCCATCACCTATATTCAAAATATTTCACTTCCTCTTAAAGTAATATAAATTTATTATTCACTATGCACCTTGGGCTAAGATTGATAAGGGCTTTAAAATATTGGTAGCTGTAAACACAAAAATACTGCACATTTACAATTTTCAATGACAAAATGCCACAAGATCCCCTAAAAATTATTAAACCTTCCCAAAACCCCCCTTAACCCAACTAAATCACTATTCTCCTAGTCACAAATATCATTTAAAATCATGATTTGAAAGTACTATTCAAAATTACTATTCACCATCACTATTCACTATGGGACCCACTATCAATATTCATGATAACATGGCAAGTGACATGGCATGTGACATGTCAAGTGACATGGGAGGTGATTTGGGAGGTGATATGGCAAGTGACATGGCTTATAAGTGATGCGGCTTGATGTGGGACATCATACCCCACTTAGGACCCTTCCCAAAGTGCTTGATGACCTCATTCAAGCATCATTATTAAACATGTATTTTTGTCTTTCCACATGAAATTATACTTTAAAAGAGATATCTACCTCTTTAAGACTTTGGAAAAGATAAAGAGCATCCATTTTTGACTTTTTAGCTCAAATGGAGGCTTACCAACCCAAATGGGAGATTTTCTAATCCACATGGGAATTCCCACCAACCTCACCTTAGAATTTTCATCCCCACATGGAAAATGGTGCCACATTTGGTGTGCCACCCCTTTAAGTGCTTATGTGAAACCAAGAAATAATGGTAAAAAGTCTTTAAGTCTCATTCAAACCCATGCGCATGATTTTCATTCAAACTTGGAGATCACCAACCCACATGGGAATCTTTACCAACCTCACCTTAACTAAATCATGAGCCCACTTGGAAAAATTCGAATTGATTCAATATTCCTTTATTTTGGCATGTTTCTTCACATAAAAATGCTATAAACACCCCCCTCTCCTTCACCCAGGGTTAAGTGGCAAGTTAGTCTTCTATTCTTAGCATATTGTTGCAGGTTTTTGGAGAAGATAATCATCTTAGAGGTCATCATCATCTTGGAGAGAAAATCTCAAGCAATGAAACTCTGCTAAAATCTTAAACAAGCCATCCTCAATCCATCTTTAATAAACATCAAGTGTTTTCTTATTTGTAGGTCATCCTCCCAAGCCAAAGAGGAGATCTCCATAATCACTTGGATTCAATGCATGTATTTTTAATAGGTTTTTATACACACCCCTTATCACTAGTTTCTTTCTTTTCAATGGATTAAGAAAAGGAAAAAAATTGAGAGAAACATTTTGGCACACCCAGTGGGACCCCTAAGTTTTCTTGGGTTCATAGATGTTGTAGGACATTTATAATTTTATTAGTGAAAGTCATTTAGTTGCATTCTAGGAAAATTAAGCTTTCTTTATTACCTAATTAAAAAAAGAACAAAAACACATGTTTTAGTTTCATTTTTAGAAAAGTTAAAATTTATTTTCCTTGCATCTTTAAAAGAAATAAAAAGAGAAATCATCCTAGGATTAAGACTTGAATTTTCATCTTGTATTTAGATTTCATTTAGAGATTTTGTATGCATTTAAATAAATCTAAAATTTTATTTTGGATTAAAAAAAACACTTTGCATCCTTTGAATTGCTTTCTAATCTTAGTTCATCTAGTAACTAGGAGGAATAATAATTTTATCATAGCTTTCACTTGTCTTCACATACTAAGCCAAATCACTGAATAATCAGCACATTGAAATAATACTTGAGACAAAGACCGAATGGGATTTCATCACCTAGCAGCAACCTTACACCCTCCCAGCTATCGAACTTAGATTTCACCACCAAGGGGAGAACCAACTCAGCTCTCTAGTTGATTATAAACTCTAGACTCGATATATATTGGCTAAGCACTTGTCACCCTTATCGTTGTGGGATTGTGAAGTGAGGGGGTATGCCCCAATACCAATCCATGTACTAAATTTCAACATAGATCTTTCTTTTGAGTGCCTAAACAACCCAAAACCAACCATAGCTTGCCTTTTTTCTACCTATATCAAACCAACTTCCCCTTCACACTCTTTAAGGCATAATCCAAAATTGATTTAAAAGTAATCCTAGGCTAAACACATTTCTATTGTTTGTGTTGATTGATTTGGAATCTTTTTGGTTACTTATTGTTTGAGTTGAGAGCTTCGCCTTTTCATTCCTTCTTTTCTCATATGGTCACTACTAGACAAAAACTAAGAAATCAAGTTAACCAACCCCCATCTTCTTCCGCACCTATGGAATATGCCTTAGACATTGAGAGTTCCCCTCCTCCCTCTCCTTATAGGATCTTAATCATATCTAAAGGATATCCTAACTTTGCTACCTTCTTTGATAATAATTAGGTGGATTTATAACACTACCTCAATACCATGCCACACCACACCTCTTTTGCTTCAATTTCCTCTACTAAACACCCTCTTGGCATACCACTCCACCTTATGGTGGGTACCAGTTCAGTCTAAACATCATTGACCCACACCTCTTCCAACATCCCATCTACCCAAACCCAAACTAACCTTCCACCCCCCAACCAAACACCTCCTATAACACCTCAAGTGGATTCAACCTTACCCTTAGTCACCTACACCCCACCTACTATGTCATTATCCTCCACTCATACTTCCATCCTCCCTTTGGTAGAAACTAATACCTCAACCACAACCCAATCTCAAAACCTAGTGCTCTCTATACCACAAACACTTCCCCCTATAAGCACTTTGGTCACTACCCACCTTCAACCAAATAACCCACTAATCACTTTAATGCCACACATAAACCCCCCAACCTCAACCTTCCAACACATACCCATGACATCTTATCAATATATTCCTAACACACAAGTATACATACCTTCACCTTCCACCCAACCTTACATGACCTCACACACACACGTAACATCATCCCAACCATCCACTAGTTATTTCCATGTCACCCAATGCCTACAAAACATGTCATATACCTATCCAACCCAACAACCCCAAATGGACTTGGTCAAGATGCTAATGGAGAAGATGACTAACCTTGAGTCATCCATCTCAGGATCACATAACCTTATCTCTTATGACTAAATTTGCAATGAACCCATCCATCCATTTGTCCCTCTTTGACCATATCTTCTACAATGGGAATTGCTAAAATTATCTAAATTTTAAAGCAAGGAGGACCCCCAACAACATTTAAGAGAATTTAGGCATGTATGTTACTTTATTACCCATGATGATGATATTTTCCTCTATACCTTTCCTATGTCCTTATCCAAACCAACATTAGATTGGTATAGTGCCATCCCAAAACACTCCATCTTCTCCTTTACCTAGCTAGCCCAAATTTTTTTGGATCACTTTTCAATCAATATATAAAAGAAAGTTTCTATTACCAACCTCTACTCCATTCGACAATTCAAAGATGAATCTATTACCAATTTCATGGCTCATTTTTCATTACATCAACCTAAGCTTATAGAGATCTTTTCCAGGGCATGTGCAAAACACATCTCATCCACATTGTGCATCCAAAGCTTATGGGCATTCGATGAAGCTTTTACCATGGCTCACAAACTAGAGAATAGAGCCATTGATGAGGGAAGATTAAATTTAAATAATAAAAACCCAACTTACAAAACCAATGAGCCCTCTTCTTCTAAATTAAATAACCCAACTAATACCAATTCTAAGAGCAAAGCCATCACCAATGCTATTGTCCTCAAAGTCACACTTCTACCATCTACTAACCAATAGAACCCAAGGAACCAAACCTCTGACCCCTTTAACTATCCAAAATGAAACCAAAGGAACCAAACTTGGAATAACCATAAGCCATTAAATCCACTTGGGGAGCCTTATCCTTCTATTTTGGAAAAGTTGTTAAAAACCAATATCATCCAACTTCCACCAATTAAACCACCCTAATAGTTTGATACCTCTCACCCTATACCCAATTAGTATAATGATAATGACCATTGCGCTTTTCATCGAGTCATAGGACATGAAATCAATAGGTGAAATACCTTTAAATACCTTGTATAATCTCTCATTAACAAGGGGGAGCTCATATTGGACAATCCTAATACACCATCGAACCAAGCCCTCGACATATTTTGCAAGCCTTTCCCTAATCATGATCCTTCAAACCCTCATCATGAAAATAAACCTGAATCATCTCATGAGGCACATACTATTAATATGGTTACTAGTGAACCCATTGACGAAGAAAATGTTACCTCAACTACTTCTTTCCCCATTCCCCTAATGGAAGAAAAAATATTACCTTCTATTCCTTTAGACACCCAAATAAGGGAAGCAACCATATCCACACCTCCATTAGAGTATACCAAACCTACCTCCCCTATCATATAACCATCCATCCCCCATTTAGCAGCTATCTCACAAGAGAAGATGACTCCATCCACCCAACCTCTAATTGTAAAACATTCTATGAGAGGTCAATAAAAAGGTAAGGGAAGCAAACTAGAACTTCTAACCCCTTATTTGATAGACCAACCTAGCCCTTCTAAACCAACTATAACCTCTACCCAACCAACCAAAATCTCTTCCCAATTGATTGACCCTCAAACACCTAAACCCACCAAGACAACTAAAGTGACCAAATCCCCTCCAAAACTAAAAACTAAAACAACCAAAGAGGTAAAACCACCAAAGGGCCCAAAACTTCAAATTTTACCTCCCTCAACCTTAAAGTCCATCATTTTTACCAAAACCCCACCATATTTATTGGTCACACCTTCATAATTTCTTTCTAAAGCACCTTTCCCCACTACACCAATAATTCCTAAGTTACCTAACTTGCCCTCCTCTACCACCAACCCATCAATGATCATGCCTAAACCAAAATTGTCCACCAATCATACCATTTTATCCAAGACACCTACCACCAAACCTACATCCACACAACCTCCCACTTCAACACCCAAATTAGAAACCACTAAACATCTACCACCTTTAGCCAAATCTTACTTAACCATTCTCTAGTGGTTATTGTAAACTTCTTCCTTGAGCTACCACCCATTAAACCCTTTAACCCTTCACGTACCAAACCCTCTTGGTTTAATGGTAACTTGATATGTGCATATCATAGGGCACCAAAACATGACACTAATAATTGTAAAGATCTCTAAGCACTTGTTCACAACTTGTATGAAGATGATGATATGTTATCAGATAAACCTCCTTCATCCCCAATGCCAATACAACCACCAACTCAACCCATCTGATCTTTGATCTTACCCAAAATTGAAGAGGAGGAAATGAAGTAACCATCTAGTCTAGAGAACCCCCTTATCCACACTATTCACATGATTACCTGATCTTGGGCCCAACATAAGGATAAAGGGAAGACTAAGGCATCCATTCCTTGGACTTACCCCTCTCCAAACACCCAAGAAAATAATACCCAACCTTTTCCATCTTAAAACAAACCTAAGGTGTCTATCTTAGGTGCCTCCCCATCTAACCCTCCATATCCTAACCCATATGTAATATCCATCCAAAAAGCTATCCTCAAGCAACTTCACCAAAATCTAATAAAGATGAGCTTGTATGAGTTAATCTCTACCTCTCCCCATCATCATCAAGTACTTATAGAGGCTCTATAATCCATTGAGATCCATCCTAATGATCTTCAACCTCTAGCTACTTTTGTTAGTGCCTTTTAAACTTCTAACCTTATCACCTTCAAGAATTTAGAAATATCTTATGTTCATTTAAAGGATCATGATCCTCCCCTCTTCATTACAACATACATCAATCAAACCTACATCAAAAGGGTGATGATCAATGGGGGATTTAGCATCAATATTATCTCCTCCCATGCTTATGGCTAACTGTAATTACCTAAAAACATCATGTCTAATAGCTTAGTAGTCCTTCATTCTTTCAATGATACTATGGCTACCACCTTGGGCACAGTTCTCCTTCACATCCATATAGGGCCTTTTATTATTCCTAAACTCTTTCATGTTGTAGAAGGAGAGTTTCAATGCAACATTTTACTCAGACACCCTTGGATTAATGCGATGAGTTATGCCCCTTCCACCCTACATCGATGTGTCAAGTTTGATCATGAAGGGCAAGTTGTGACTATACAAGCTAACCCTAGTCCTTTTACATCTTTCAATATGACATATCCACCCAATGACATCCGTCTTCCTAATTTATCCACTACACAACCATCTATCAACAAAAAAACCTCACCAACCAACACCCATAACATTTCCACACCTAATGTTGATGAAGCTTCCACTATCTCATCTATCCTATCTTCTCAAATTATTTTACAAGACCCCATGATAACCACATTCCAACATCTTTCTTTTTGGGAATATAGACTCTTAGCCTTAGATGCCTTCCTTACACCCCAAGAATATGGGAATCTTAGACATGACCCTTCTTACAACCCTAAGATTAGAACTATCATCCCCATTGGTCTCCCTAACCATCAAACAAATTTCATTTATGGGGGACTTGATCAACCACTTCTATCCCCTACCACTACATCATCCATCCAACCATTTACCTCTAACTTTTCCTATCTTACCAAACCAAAGTTTGTTAGACTTTATCTTCATAGGTGTGACTGGAAAGGATTTGGCCTTAGTCTCTATGAATAAGGGCCTCTTGAGTTACCCCATCTCAAAACTTTGAAAGCTCGTGAGTCATTTGGCCTTGGGTATGAACCACCTCAAGAATTCGCCAGTTCACTAAAACCCATTGTCACCACAGAGGAAGATATCCCATCCTTGCAAACCCAACCACTTTCTCCACCTAAAAAATCCTGATATTATCCCTATTAACTTTTTTTTATCAATATTATAAGTTTGGGCCCTCTAATCTACCAAAAAAGTGGCCAAACCAAAGTCCTTCCACTCGTACATCTTGAAATGGTAGAGAATGATTCTCCCACCATCAACACCACCTGACATCAAGATGATGATTCCATTCTTACCTACCTTGGTGTAAGGGATTCTTCTATCCATAAATCCCTTCCTCCTAAGGCCCTAACGATGTTTAATGAATCTACCATCAATATCAACTTGGAAACTCTAGATAACCCTCGTATTATCAAATTGGGTCAATCATTGAATACAAAGGAACTTCAGTATTTCTCCTCTTTCTTCCAATATTATAGCATAACATTCACTTAGTCTTACAATAATATTCCTAAGATTTACCCCACCATTGCTACCCATAACATAGTCACTCACTGCGATGCTAAGCCTGTTAAATAAAAGTTTTGACACATGCATCCTCACATAGCCCTTCTCATCAAAGAGGAGCTTCAATGTCTCCTATTTTTAAACTTCATTCAACCCATTGACTACCCATAATGGGTCTAAAACATTGTACCTATCACCAAAGCCACTGGCGTCTATGCATTTGTGTGGACTTTCATGACCTTAACCTCTCTTGTCCCAAAGATGACTTCCCTCTACCTAGCATTGACCAACTTGTTGATATTATAGCCAACCACGAGATGTTATCTCTCATGGATGGGTTTTTAGGTTATAATCAGATCTTTATTTCTCCTAAAGATCAACATAAAACTACCTTTATGATCCCTTGGGGAACTTTTTACTATAGAGTCATGACTTACAAGTTAAAGAATGCTGGTGTAACCTACCAACATGTAATGACTTATATTTTCCATGATATCATCCATAATATTGTATAAAACTATGTGGATGATCTTATCAGTAAATCTAAGCCTAAACAAATCACTTGAATACTCTTACAATTATATTTGAATGCCTCATCCATTTTCATGTTTGCCTAAATCCCAAGAAATGCATTTTTTGGGTCCTTTCAGGAAAGCTTCTTGGCTTCATCATCTCTCTTCATGAAATTTAAGTAGACATTGCTAAAGTTAGAGAAATTTTGGACATTCCTCCTCCAACCAACCTTAAACAACTTTTTAGCCTTCAAGGAAAACTTCAATCCATTCACCATTTCATTTCCTAACTTTCAAGCTAGTGCCAAACTTTCCATCACCTTCTGAATAAGAATGTTTCTTTCAAATGGAGTAGTGATTGTCAAAAGGCCTTTGATTTGCTCAAATGTTACCTTTTATCACCACCTATCCTTACCCCTTTGAAGGATGACCACCCCTTTTACATAAATATCTCTACCACTGACCATTCCCTAGGGGCAATGTTGGCTCACCAAGATGAACAACACAATGATCAAGCCATATACTACATTAGTCATACATTTGTAGAATACAAAACTTGGTATATACACACTAAGGAACTCTACTTATCATTGACCTTTGTGGCCACCAAACTCTAGCATTACCTTCTTAACCATAAAACCTATGTCATCATTAATACCGACCCGCTCAAATATATGTACTCTAAACCATACCAAAACTAGTGTATGGCTAAGTGGCTCATGCTCCTAGCTCAATTTGACTTTGAATTCCTACAATAGAAGTTTATTAAAGTTTTGGTCATTGTTGATCAATAGGTCAAAGCTCCTTTAGCAAATAACCAAGCACCCCCTCTTGCCTTTTTGGATGAGTCTATTGTGACTCTTTTTCAAGAAGATGGCATAACCTACCAAATGACCATGTTCTTTAATGGCTAAAAATTCCAACAAGGAGGGGGTGTTATAGTTATTCTCATTCCTCTCGATGGTGAACCCCTTCCTCTCTCCTTTAAACTTGACTTTGAATGCACCAATAATATGGCTGAGTATGAATCCCTAGTGATAGGTCTTTGAACTGCTCAAAGCTTGAGAATTAAGACAATCCATGTCTTTAGTGATTTTCATCTTGTGGTCAAATATGTCAATGGATCCTATCAATGTAAGAATGATGTCTTGCTAAAATATAAACTTTTAGTTAACAAAATCTTAAAATCATTCAGATGTTACCTAGTCCAATCTATTCCCTGATCTACCAATAAATTTGTAGATATAATGGCTTGCCTTGCTTCTTAGATCCCTTCTTAGCCTTCTAATTCCAAAATATTTTTCACCATTCATCATTTTACCATACCCTCTTATGGCCAATCTGACCTCCCTACCATTTTTAATGCAGAGGAATCCCCATCTAACATTTGGTATGACCAAACTTTCAACTACCTCAACCTAGGCATTGTTCCTCCCAACCTCTCTAGGAATACCTAAAAAGATTTTATTCAGGTTACCTCTTGTTACACCATACTATGGGGAATACTTTATAAATGTGGTTTTGATGGTCTCCTTTGTTGCCTATGTAGCCATGAAACTTCCCATGCCATCAAAAGAAACACATGATGGGATCTATGGGGGACACTTTAGCAACCTAGTGGTCACTAAATGTATTCTTTGCCTGGGTTACTATTGGCCCACCCTCAACCAAGACTATTGTGATTATGTAAAAAAGTGTATTAAATGTCAATAAAATGCTAATTTACATCATGTAGTAGCCAATAGTCTCTAAGTATCTAAGGACTTTTGGCCTTTCTCTCAATGGGGGCTTGAACTCATTGGGGAAATTAACCCCCATTCTTCACAACGACATAGCTCCATCATCATAGCCATCGAATAATTCACCAAGTGGGTGGAAGATATTCCTCTAATCTCTACCAAAGTAGAAAATATTATTGACTTTATCAACCACCATATCATCTGTCACTTTACTGTTCCTCATAAGATCATCACTGATAATGGTAAATCCTTCAAGAATAAGCAAGTCCAAGGTTTATGTGAGGCATTTCGAATTTATTTAATCTTTTCCTCACCTTACCAACCAAAAGAAAATAGACAAGTGAAAGCCTCTAATAAAACCCTCACCAAAATATTAACTAAAGTTGTTAGTGCTTTAGGTTAGGATTGGCACTTACACATACCATTCACCTTATGAGCTTATTGCAATAGCATTCAAACCTCCACTAGTGCTACCCCTTTCTCTCTAGTCTTCGAAGTAAAGGTAGTCTTACCTCTTGAAGTCCAAATCCTCTCTCTTTGCATATCTTTGATGGAACTCATTTATGAGAAATATTTTCATCAGCATCATTTAGGTCAACTTGAGCTACTTGATGAGCGTCATTTAGTAGCTCTCACCCACCTATGTATCTATCAAGAGTGTATCACACATGCTTATAACAATCACCTCGAACAACATGAATTCAATATCAAAGATCTCATCCTAAAAGAAAACCAACATGTGACTGACATGGAGAAGAGTAAATGAGACAAGTTTGCTTTCAGTTGGCTTAGACCCTACATCATCACCCATAAGTATGGATCAGGAGCTTATCATTTGTCCTCTCTCAAAGGTAAAACAAAAATTGAGCCTCTCAATGCTTCGCATATGTATCCATTTTTATATTAAAGAAGGATCAAGCTCACCTATTCATCTAACTTAAGCTCATCCTTTAATTATGAGATTTTCACCTTCACCCACATTACTCCTCCCCTTTTGTAGATAATTGATTACAACAAAGAACCATGTGATTAACCATCATAGTCATGGCATAATCCTAAATATGGGTATCATGTATCTACCCATAACATGGTTCTCATGGATACTTTTCATCTCTAACATGATGGAATCCCATGGTCATTGTCTCTCAAAACCACACCCTTTCACATATCATTGACCTTCTTATGTAAAGTTTTTCCCTCATAAAGGTAAACCTATGAACCTAATTAGATTGGTCTATATCTAAATGCATTTCATCTTGAAGAAATTAATTGGGTCAATATCTTAAGCACTGTAGACTGATCCCTTTTTAGACAACTACCAAAAAACAAAATAAAAATTACCATATTTAAGGTAGACTGCTCCCTTGAAGGACAAATATCAAGAGCATTAAAACAAAGCCAATAATCATTCCTTTTATATTGAGTGAGATTACAACAACCATAACCATACCAATAATAACCATAACCATAACGTTCAACCAACAACATCCAACACATTTTATACATGTTTACGTCAAACTATATAATATTTTATTTAGGGTGTGAGGAGTCACATGAAAAATACGTAGTCATTAGATTACACACATATTTCCTAACACATAGACATACATTATTTTCCTACCTAAGCATTAGATTGATTATTTGGTGACTATATATTTATGTTCAACCATCCTTCTACTTAATTACTCCTTGAACTAACATCTATATCAATCCCTATCTCAACAACTGCTAAAGGGTATACTCTATTCTCCTCTCCCACATTCATCCCCATTGAATGAGAATCATACTTTTCTCTAGGTCTTTCACAATGATACATTCACCTTCTTACCCCTTTTTCCCTCATATTCCTACCAGCCCACTACCACATGATCTAAGCATCAAACCCCAACCATTGGCAGTGTCTTCTTGAACATGGTGGTCTTTTCTTTTGTGCCAACTAAATGTTCATCCATAACAAGGGAACCACCATCTTCTCCTAGCCATGTAGCTTTTGGTTGGTTAGGTCCAAACTAGAAAAACCAATAAGTCATTGGTTCCATGGAGCTAGGATAGAGGATGTAGACATAGCCATTATTTGTCTAGCCTACCCATGTAGCTCTTGGGTCAGGCAAGGTCCATCCTCTATTACTAACCACACTACTAACTTCCTTACTTTAAAATCTACTTGATCATCAAAGAAATTATTTGTAGGTCATCACTTCACTACTACCCTTAAAACTTGAATTATAGTAGTGATGAACCTTGGTCATAATAACTCTACTAATTTGGATAGACCCTCACTTCCTAAAACTTAGTTCATAATGTTAAACACTATCTCCAAACTCCTACCCTCACACAATTTTAGAAGGTGTAACTCATAACAAAGGCACCTCTTCTTTGGATTAGCTCCATTGAAGATCATTTGTGGTACTTTGCATTGTATTCCCTTATAATTTATCCTACCTTGCCCATCCATATCTCTCATCCTACCAAATGTGGGATCATTATGGTAAATATATACCAACCTACCCCATTCACTTTCACTGACACCTTCACCAAAACCCAAAACTATTATTTTACCAAAATTTCTCCCTCAGCCCAAACTAACCCATGTGGTCCATCAAATTGGGTAGCCAATTTGAACACCACTCATCCAAATGTTGTCAAACTATATTGGCCTAATGTCTATAGACTATGTAGGCACTTCTCTAGAGGTATCTCAACCACTAACAACTAATTCAAATCCCCTTTTTTCTCACTCATTTCCATTGCTAACATTACCCTCTTGCTTAGGGTATCATACATCAAGGAAGCTATGAATTCTTTCTTCAACGCCCTTATGTTTTATCACCATCTAATACTTCCTCTTAAGTCTTTCCCCTATTTTTAGGAGAACTACATTAGCCTGAGGAATTTTTGGACTATGTAGGTAGTGCTTGTGATCTAGGAATTTGACTCAAGAGAGGATGGTTAATATGGTGTTAGTTCTAAAATGAAAACAAAATTAAATAAACACACTAATAGCGTAACATATCTAGGCCTAGACACTAAGGAGAGCTTAATTAACAAAATCAAATGACAAACACAACTAAAAATTGAAGAATTAAAACACAAGAATTTCTTCACTTTCCTTGGATGCTCCAAATGCCTTTGTAGTGTTTCCTTGCTTAGCTTGTGCTCATGAAGTTTTCATCAAAGGAGGCTTGTCTATCTCCTCTTATCCTTAGCACCTTTGGCTTGTGTCTTGGATTGGAATCAATTTGGCATGGTAACACTAGTAACAATGGCTTCTTGAAGATATTTGTGTATTATAACTTTGCACCAAAAAATAGCTTAGAAATGATGTTCATGGCCTCCCTATTTATAGATTTTTGAGAATGTCTAAGATCAATCTGAACCATCCATCTTAGGATTGAGATGTGTGGTTAAGGATTAATATAATTTTATAATTAAAATTTATAATTATCCTCATCATGACATTGGAAGAAGGGGTAATTAAGAGGCATGGAGGGCATCATGGAAGGCATTGATGAGGCATGGGAGGCATGAATCTTGATATTTATGGTATTTATGGCCTAAGAAAGTCTTCCCAAGAAATGAGGTCACTAGATGATGCAATTATTCGATATTAATTTTCAAAAATAAGTATTCAACAAGTTTCTATGGAATTATTAATTAGGCCTTGATTTGGGTTTATTATCTCTTAAACATGATTAAGCACTTTGTGCACAAATTACTCAAATTGATCAGAATGCCTTGTTATTGATCCAAAATTTGACTAGATTAGAATTGTAAGGCAATGTTAGATGTGTTGGAACTGTATTCCCATTTAGGATGTTACCAACAACAAATAACAAAGGCACATGTCTTGTGTATAATATTTGATAGGAAAGAGCAATCCAATGCACCTAGGTACAAATTTGGCATTTTTGACTCAGAATGATTTGATCAAAGTTAGCTAGCACATAAATTACATTGCCCCATTTAGGGATACCCTAGCCAAAATTGGCACTTGAATATGTCAGTTTTGCATCATTTAGCATGTTTTAGTGTTTTTAGCTTAAATTGTGCATTTTAGGTGGGAATTAGTCAAAACCTTAGTTGGAGGTTATCGATGGCTAGTTTTAGGTGTCTATAGTTTGCCCATATTTGGGAAGATGTTGCAAACCATAGGCAAAACAATGTATTTTCAAAGAATGAGAAATAGCTTGTGTGCCAAAAAGAAGATGATGGTTGAAGAATAAATCCCAAAATATTTTTGGGAAGCCTATGATGATGCCCCCTCAAGGGAGTGGCTGTCACATTTGTTGATGGACATTCCCTAAAAAAGAAACAAGAAGAAAGGTGGAATTAATCCATTGTTGAGATTAATCCAAAGAAGAAAATGATTACATGTATTGATGTAAAAAGGATGCTAATTTGCCTAAAGGTAATTATAATCATGAAGATGACCTGGATTGGCTAAAATTGATGGTTGTGCCCTAGTTAGGGATTATTAGTAAGCATAACTCAAGGATATAATCTAGAATATAGATTAAAAATGAGTAGGTGAAAAGTGATGAAAGAGATGGATAGAAGAATAATATTGATCATTATAAATGATTTAGTTATCCCTACCAATGAGGAGATGCCAAGGAGAAACTTCTATGGCTCCATTGATTATAGACCTTTTTGAAGATAATTTTTGTTGTAGCATGTGATGGTAGGCTTCATGATAGAACACCATGAAGACTTGGCCAAAATATGCATAAGTACTGATGCCTAATACCCAATAAACACTTGAAAATAATACACCAATGACAAAAAGCATGATGATAATATTGATGTATGAATATGGATAGACTCAAGAATAATGTACTCAAAGAATCACCTAATGAACACATATAGACTGAGTCGAGGCAACAGTGCTGAAAGCAAATAAATAGGCAAGCAAGTAAACAAATAAACAAACAACCTAAAATAAACAAATAAAGAGAAATCTTGAAAATAAAAGTAAAAGACATCATCCTAACAATGACAATACCCCAGTAAGGTAAATTGAGGATAATTGACTAGGCTTAGATAGGACAAATATTTTTGGATTTTTGAAATGTTATAAATGTTTTTGGAATTTTGAGGTATCTTAACTCATTAGAGAATGACAAGATACATGCTCATAAAATAGAGAGAGCATTTAGCTTAGGTTGCTCACAAAATGATGAGAGTGTATGGAAAGGGGGACTGAGGTAACATCAACATGAATTGAGCATGACCCATATAGTCCTAAAATGATCTCAAGTCATAGTAATTCCATCCACACAAAAGGTAGGGAAAAACCAATTAGGTCCTAACAAGTTCTCAAATCTAGATAATGACTAGTCAAATGAAAATAGTAATGGCAAGGTGATGCGAAAATGCATGGTAAACAAGTGTTGCTCCTATTTTTCCCATAGGTGATTATAACTAGGATTAAATAGCATAAGTCAATAATACTAATTTTCCCATAGGTGATTATAATTAGTAGCAAGACTGGTGTAACACTAATGTGCCCATAAGCAGTTATAATCAAGCTCACATAAACAAATGTGGATATAGGATGAAATATATCTTTCCAGATCAATTGTCACACTACTTTCACAGACTGTCATTGTAAACATGGATTGGATTAATTGTTTAAACTTGATTGGAATCCTCTCATAAATAGTGAGGAAGAACCAAAGTAACCAAGATCAAAATAGGATTGGGTAGGATGACTAAAAATAGGCTTTGGTCTAGATAGGAATGGAATGATATGATGAATATGGTCTTGCCTAGGATAATGATGGTTTTTGATAGATAAGATAAAATGGTAGGAGGTTTTCCCTCAAGTGATGGGGTGAATGTTATAAATCTACAATAATTGTAAATAGATATGTAACAATGGCAATGACATGGTACATGTGAAATGGTATGGTACATGTTGTTGGCCTGGGTGTGGTTTTTGACATATGATTCTATTATTCCTGATGAGATGGAGATGCACATCCTAATCAACAAATGATACAAATAGAATACTTGATCATGTTAATTACTATCCCACACCTCATTTAAATAACTACTCTATTAAGAATGACCTTCATATTTGGTTGTCAAGAATGCTTTTATGATCTTCATTGGTCAATAATTTTGATTCCTTCAAACATCGAGATAAGGTATCCTTGTATGCTTTGCAAAGGAAAATGTGGCCATTGATGGTAAATAAGGACAAATAATGGGTGGTAGGTTTGATTATGAAATGGAATGGCAAATGATAATGGAATGTATAATGGTGGGGAAATAAATGAAGATCAGGGATTTCAATCACACATAATGTTATTGATGCCAAATTCAACATAACTTTGGTTGTGGTGCAGCTAAAGACTTGTTTTATCAATAAGACCACTAGAATTTTCTGTTATCTAATCTTAGGAGTAGCTACCATTTGATTAGACTATAGATTGGAAGATATTTTGATTTGATCTTTGATTTTGTCTTCATCAAGTAGTGAAGAATTTTTATGTTTAGTTATTGGTGCCTCAAAAAAAATTTCACCAAATAAGTTGTCTTGATTGTCCCGTAGCACCTCCAAAAAAATTTCACTAAGGAATATTAACTTTTGACTTTGATTGTCTTCTAGCACTTATGAAAAAAATTTACTAGAAGATGGTGAGTTGGAAGTTTGATTGTATCCTAACGCCTTCGAAAAAGTTTCACTAAGAGAGTGTTATGATACATGAATATTATCTTGGCCTCCTTTCTCTTCTTCAATTGCTATATCACCATAGATGCAATTCAATAAAGTGTGATTCTATCATTCCTAATCAACACTTGTAGGAGATGGAATGTCAATAATATGGCTATCTTGGTTGATGGTTATGGCATGTGGAATGGTAATGGAATGGGGAGAGGATACATAATCCTCATAGAAGATACTAGGATAACTTGTGTCAAAGCTAAATTACTCATCCTCAAAAATTATAGAAGGATCAAAAATGTATTCAAATTGATCTGTAAGGCATGCATAACCAATATTTTAATAGCCACAAACATATTCTTCTTTTGAATCTGATTCTGACTCAATAGACTCTAAATATGATGTTGAGACTAATTTTTATTCAAATTCTGATGCTAAATTTGATGTTGATTCAATAATAGAACCTAACTCTAACTTTGATTATTTATTTGATGGGTACTCTATTAAAATGATGTCTTATTGAATGTTTAGTATTGGATAAGTAATGACATGTGATGGCATAATGGGCTTCACAAAAATTAGTTTGTTAAAGTGAGACTCCTCTAGTATGAGAAATAGGTCAAGAGACAACTCTTCAAAGATTGGCTTGTCAATAAGAGGCTCTTAAAAAATAGGCACATGGTCGAGGTAATGATTTTCCCAAAGATAATTATAATCATTAAGAAGTGACTCAACAAACACTGGCTTATTAGAGTGAGACTCCTCAAAAATTGGTATAGGATCAATAGGTGATTCATCATAAGCTGACTTATCACAAATGGTTGATTCAATAAAAACATCTTAGATTGGTTGGTTTTCTTAGCCTTAGTTTCTAATGAGTTGGAAAATACTAGTTTTGAACATAGCTTGGTCTTTGAATGATTGGATCAGTTGAGGTTTGGATGGGATTGGTACTAGACAAAGAATGACTTTTGGTTGAATAATGGTAGGGAATTAGGGAACATGATTGCTTGCACGAGATGAAGGACAAAGTCTTGAGATAGTAACAATAGGGAAACGTGGAGCATGATTGCTTACACAAGCTAAAGGACTAGGCCCTAGAATGATGAAGAGGCATTATGGAGATTGGTTGCTCATACAAACCAAAGGATGAGGTCCTGGTATAGAAATCATTGGGCATTGTGGAGATTGGTTACTCACAAAAATTAAAGGATGAGGTCTTGGTATGGGAATGGTGAGACATTGTGGTCCTAGAATATAAATGGTATAATGCGGTGGTCCTAAAATATAAATAGTTTGATGTGGTGGAGCCTAATTACTTGCATAAGCCAAAGGATCCAAATATTCCTCATAAACCATATCATCCTAGTCATGAGTTGGGTCATAGGCTGGTTCATGACTATGTTCAACATACTGATTATTGTAAAGAGGGTATGGATCTATATCCCAAACAACATTATCTATAGTTGGGTCTTAAAATTTTTATTTATAAGCCTCTTCATACTAGTCAAGGTCTTGAGTTGGATTGTAAGTTATTTCATGACTTTGTTCCCATGAATGATTAATATGACGTAGATAGAAATCTATCTCACAAACCATATTAGCATCATTGGGGTCTTGACAAAAGCCAAAAAAGTCATTTTGTGCAGCCATTCTATCATAAGTCAAATTGTAAGTGACTCCACCATAAGTGTAGTGAGACATATCCATATAAATGATGAAATCTCTAAAAATAAAAAGACTTAGAGTTCTACAAACTCTAAAAAACTATGTCCAATGGATAAATGTTTCAAGCTTGGTCTAACTTGTTTAAAAGGTAGAGTTGTATCTCCAATGTGATTTAAAAGTGGAGCTGTATCTCCAAAATGATTTTTGCTAAGACTTGGCATAAAAAAACCTAACATCAAATGTCTAATGTCAAATGCCATATGCACAAAAGGTCAAGCATTTGAATAAAAATTGGCATGTCAAAGTTCTAGGTCAAAGTGTTACAAACAAGGTCTAAACTAGGAAAGGGAAAAGTTGAGTTGCTAGGTCTTTTGTCCAAATGTGGAGTCAAAAGCTAGGCTCAAAAAAATAGGCATGTGCAAGGAATTTTGGATAAATAACATCAAAATATAGACTTAATACAATGGCTAGTGTGATTTGATTTAATCTAACAATTTAGAAATAACTTTGACATAGACCTAACACATAGAATCAAACATAAACATGATCAATTGGCATAAGACATAAGACAAAAGGATCTTTGATAATGGTTGTGTTCTCCCAAATAAAGGCATAAACATTGATGAGGATAGGCTTTAAACAAACAAACCATCAATAGTTTTGAAAATTGGGTAATCGATTAAATGAAGTTATGCACCCAAAAGAGAAAGATCTATGTATTAACCCCATGAATTAAGGCCTAAATAGAAATAAATTAATGTTTGAATCTAAACTTGACAAGGTTAATTGAAAACTCAATTTTGAAAACTAGGATCTAACCAAACAAATTAGACAAGATCGAACAACATGACAACACAAGACAACAGTCCAAATGGCATGCATGACATGGTTTGAAACAAATGGTTTTTGATATAAGGTAAACTAGTCTTGAAATAAATTGAGCAACCTAATGGCATAATCATGCTCAAATGATTTTATCAATGCTATGTTTCAAAAGAATCAAAGGCAAAATGGTTTTAACGTGGTTTGGGTAGAATAACACTACCCTCTACAACTCAAATGATACACACACAAACAAGTTTATCAAAAATTTCAATGCACAAGTGTGGTGTAAAACAACCAGCATAACACCTCTTTAGACAAAAGAGTGACATATAGATAAATTGGTTTTGACATAGATTATAAACAAATAAACAAGTTTTAGTCTCAAAACATAACAAGTAAAAATGACAAAAATACACTAAGTATAATCATCCAAATCCTAGCAAGGGTATGGCATGTGGGGTTGACTAAACTATCAAGTTTCAAACATTTCTAGGTGAATCAATTACACAATGACTTTCACATCAAATAATTCAAAAGAAAAGCACAAAATTTGGGTGACTATGGCATTGGATAGTTGTAAAAAAATCTAATCCTTCTTACAACCACTACACCATGTTGTTCTCTTAGTATAGTGTGATGTCCAAATGTAGATACATCCCATGTGAAACTCCAAAGGAGTTAGTAAAGTCAATGTTGAGAGATGAAACCCTAGGTCAAAGCTTCCCTAAAGAACTTGTGGGAGGCAATGATGTCCCCCTTGCAAGCCAAGTTTGCATAAAAACAAAGAAAAAATGAAAGTAGAAAGACTTTAGGGTCATTTTCAAGATCACCCAAACTTTGATGAGTTTTTGGGGAGTGCTTTAGATGACTTTCTTTCTAAACCTTGGACTAGGCTATTTGTAGTAGGAATGACAGTTTTGATTCCAAGGGTTCCCTATAGGGGACAAATAGAAGAGCATACATGCAACATTCCTCTTTTTTCCAAACAAATATTTGATCTAAATAACTATTGCAAACAAGAATTGACAAGTGTGTTCAATTCTAAGCCCAAAATGAAAGATTTGGTGGTGTTCATTTGACCCCTTGGTCTTAGTTGAAAACTTTGATAAAATTCACCAAAAACATCTAAATTCTTTGTTAAACACCTAAAATAATGTTCCTAATTTATTTTTAAGCATGTAAAGGTGATTTAAACATGTTTTGAGAAAATATCAAGCTTGGTCTTGCAATAAAAATGTTAGCATGTCCTTTAGCTTTGAAGCTCTTTTTAGCTTGAAACAATAAACTTTGGAAAAAGAGCTTTTGGGTCTATGTTTTTGGAAAAATATAATGATCGGCATCAGTTATTACTACTAACGTCAGTTACTTTGGCTAACTGAGATCTAATCAATGTCAACTTTACTAACCAATGTCTGTTAAGATATATAATCGATGTCCATCTTACTTGCCAACATCGATTACTATTTAAAATTATGGCAAACAAAAAATGGCAAAATAAAGTTATAAAATCAATTTGCATGAGTTTTAAGGGTCCAAATAAATATTTTAGAGTTGTAAAATGATCTCCTTCATGTGTGAGATGCGTCTAGTCCCACCAGGTGTGCCATTATGTGATCTAAGAATTTAACTCAAGAGGGGATGGTTAGTATGTTGTTAGTTCCAAAATGAAAACAAAATGAAATAAACACACTAATGACATAACATCTCTAGGCCTAGACACTAGGGAGATATTAGTTAACAGAATAAAATAACAAACACAACTGAAAAGTAGGAAATGAAAACACAAGAATTTCTTCACCTTCATTGGATGCTCCAAATGCCTTTGTAGTGGTGGCTTTCTCGGCTTGTGCTCATGAAGTCTTCATCAAAGGAGGCTTAGCTATCTCATCTTCTCCTTGGCACCTTTGGCTTGTGTCTTGGCTTAGCTTGGAATAAATTTGGCATTGTAATAATAGTATCAATGGCTTCTTTAAGATATTTGTGCATTATAACTTTGCACCAAAAAATAACTTAGAAATGATGTTCATGGCCTCTCTATTTATATATTTTTGAGAATGTCTAAGATCAACCTGAACTATCCATCTCAAGATTGAGATGTGTGGCTAAGGATTAATCCAATTTTGCATTTAATATTTATAATTATCCTCATCATAACATTGGAAGAAGGGACAATAAAGAGGCATGGAAGGCATTGATGAGGCTTGGGAGGCATGAACCTAATATTTATGGCATTTATGACCTAGGGATGTCTTACCAAGAAATGAGGTCACCTGATGAAGCAAATATTCAATATTCATTTCCAAAAATAAGTATTCAACAAGTTTCCATGGAATTATTTATTAGGCCTTGATTTGTGTTAATTAGTTCTTAAGCATGATTAAGCACTTTGTGCACAAATGACTGAAATTGATCAGAATGACTTGTTATTAGTCTAAAATTTAAATGGATTGGAATTGGAAACTGATTTTAGATGCATTGGAACCATATTCCCATTTAGGATGTTACCAATAAAAAATAACAAAGGCACATGTCTTGTGAAGAATATTTGAAATAAAAGAACAATCCAGAGCACCCAAGTGTAAATTTGGCATTTTTGACTCAGAATGATTTGATCAAAGTTAGCTAGCCTATAAATTGCATTACCCCATTTAGGGATACCCTAGCCAAAATTGGCACTTGAATATGTCAGTTTTGCTTCATTTAGCATGTTTTAGTGTTTTTAGGCCAAATTATGCATTTTAGGTGGAAATTAGCCAAAATCCTGGTTGGAGGTTATCGGTGGCTAGTTTTAGGTGTCTATAGTGCTCAGTTATTGAGGTTAGCTCAGCCACTTAATTTACTTGATTTTTTCTTCTCACCTAAAATCTCTTCCTCCACTTCTCTACCTATCTCCTAACCATCTCCCTATCTCCATCTTGTCAATCTCTTCTAATCACTTTTCTAGCTTGTCAATCTCTTTTAAGACAAGAGTTGATAACATTCTCCATTGTCCCCCCTTACCTCTCATGAAATTTCCTCCTAATCTACCTTATTTGCCTCCCCATCATCTTTCCTTGTGCATGCTTCATGGCCCATTTTACCACCCACCTTTTGAAATTTTTTCCTCTCTTTCACCTTATTACCAACCTTTCCCTTTCTCAACTTCAAATTTTTTCTCCATCCTCATCATCTCCCCTCACCTTTGGCTATTTGTCATACCCACTTTGTCACTCTCTTTTCCTCATCCATTCCACATCATACTGTACATATTCAAGCTCTCTATTTCTTCTATTGTTGCACTTTTTATTTACATGTATCACTACTCTCTGCCATTCCATCACTCTTTCCACTGTACCCATTTTCCATTCTTCATGTTTGTTTTTTTCCATCCTTTTTATCTTTCCTTTTTTCCTCCACAACTAGTTTCTTCCTGGGTATTTATCCTTTGAAAATCCTTCCATAATTTCCCTTTTCTTCTTATCTCTTCTTTTCTATGGCCCTTTTTACATTCCCATTTTCATCTTTTAATCTTGGTACTCACTTATCTTTTGCATATTTTGAGTATCTATACTTGATATCCCTATTTCAATTCTTCCTTTTTGTTCTTATCATCCCTGATTTTCACCCATTAGTTTCATCTCACTCCCTTTCATTCTGTCCCCTATGTCTTCACCACCTCACCATTTTTTAGCTTGTCAATCCCTTTTAATCACCCCTTCAAGTTGTCAATCTCTTCTAACAAGTTGATTAACATCTACCTTCTCTCTTCACCTTCTTGTACACCCATCCTTTTCTTCCCCTCATTCCTCAACCCTTTCCCATTTTCCATCCCATTCTCATCTCCAAAACCACGATCTATTTTGCTTCGTTATTCCTTTCCTTGCATATCATCACCCATGCTTACTTGGTCAAGATACCACCTACTTCTTCCCTCTCCCATCATCTTATTTGTGTCCTCATTTCACTCCTTTTTTCCTTATGTTTCCTTTTCTTCCATTTATTTTCTTATTTTTCATTTTCATCACCAAACTATTTTCTCTTTTGTCTTTTTCAAACTTGTTTTCAAACCTTTCATGGTCACCCATATCCCTCATTCTCCTCTTACCCTTCATGATTGTTACACTTCTCTCCCCATATTTTTCAATTCTCCAGTCTATCATTCTTTAGCACATCTCTCACCCCTAATATTTTACCTTTTTTTCATATCTTTTCTTTATTTCATTTCAATTTTTTCATCTCTCTTGATGCCCTTCCTTTCTCTTCCTGACCTATATGACCATGAATGGCTTCTTAGATCCTTATCTACCTTCATCTTTATATATGGAATCATTTTTTTCTCTTCATCCATCTAATGGTCCACCTTTAGCTCATCCCTTGTTGGATCTCCCTTATGTTCTCCAATTTCAGCTCCACCTTTTTAGAGTGTGGTCACTAATTATACTGCTTCTATGTATATCTTCTTATCTACTTCCTTGTATCCTCCATGCCCTTGCTTTAATGCATGAAATATAGTTAGGTTTATTACTTTAGGAGCATCCTTTTCTTCTTTGAATGCCTCTGTATGTTGTGCTCAGACTCTCTTTTTTGTCCCTCTCCAACTACTCCCTTCACCCTCCCTATCACCTTTCTCCTTTTCAACCCTCTACCCATTTTCAACATGCTATGGCTCCAAGGTCTTCCACTTAATTTTATTTTACTATGAGATATATACCAATCCTATGGCTCTATAACATAATTGGCTAGAACTATGGGCTCATATGACCAACTAACAAACTTGAGCATCATTTACCCATCAGGATGAAAATTCCTTCCCCACCTCTTCTGGTCTTTCCTATTTTAAACCCCTTTTACTCCAACCTTTGAAAATGTTAGAATAAAAACTAAAACCACCTTAAAATTAAATATTTGGGATACCCACATGGGGATGATAGCTACACCCTCTCACGTTCCCTAACCTTCTAACCAATAATTTCCCTTAATTCTCCCTTTTAATCTACATATTCTCATTCCTTACAATAGCCCTACTCTTTAACCATAATCCACAACTTGCTCCCTCAATTAATTGATGTTATTATTATTCACCTCACTCCATATTCTAAAACCCCTCAATCTCTTTCTTTGAATTCTCTAAAAAAATCAATGCTTACTTATTTTGGGGCCCCACTAACTCAAGGGTCAAGGGTTCAAATCTTTGCCACTTCTCGTTTACCCACTCTACTACTTTACTTCCCCAAACCGTTGAATAATAACCTTCCATATCCTATTAATGACATTGTTGTGGAATGTGTATAATGTCACCTTATTTAGATGGTGATGAAAGAACCCATCAGATCACTATGAAAATTTGAGTAGTTCCAGATTTTCCAAATCATGGTACCACATATTTCTACCTTTCCTTTTCTTTATGATGATGGTATAAAATTCATGTTTCAACC
Source organism: Torreya grandis (assembly GCA_037957365.1). Taxonomy (NCBI): domain Eukaryota; kingdom Viridiplantae; phylum Streptophyta; class Pinopsida; order Cupressales; family Taxaceae; genus Torreya; species Torreya grandis. The sequence goes on along the minus strand of JARHVA010000597.1, from coordinate 2,108,386 downwards.
TACTTATCCATGGTTGTAGAATCCTTTTACATAGTTGATGAAATCATCTAATTACATCCTAGGTAATCTCATCCACCATTTCTACCACACCCATCACAAACTATTTGATAACCATCTTTTTCACCCTTTGGCACTTCCTTTTCTCCAATGTCCTTCCCCTAGACCTACCTACATGATATCAAATTTGGGAAACCAAGTTAACCAACACCATTCACCTTAAAAGAACTATATTTGGCCTGACATTCTTTTTGGATTCCTATCCATAAAACTATGTAGGCAATATCCACTTGCCATGTGCATTTGCAGTTAGCTCAGCCATCCCCTTCCAACCCATATCCAATCGACCCACACTTTCACCATGTCCACCTTGATGTCGGTTGCTTTTAACCAAGAACATTGGTGTTTTTTGTAATAATGTTTGACCATAATGACCAACTTTATTATGTTTAAATTTTAAATGTTTGCACCACCTCATGTAAAACTAGACCATTTGTGTTTTCTCAAGAGCACTTCCTACCTTGGATACCTGAGTCAACACCAACCCTATCTAGGAACCTTCATAAGACTAACTAGATCAATTATTACCAATGTTGGGGACTAGTTACCTTGTCATTTATTTTATAACCTAACTCTATTGTTATCAACATTTGCACCTTTAGTCTCTGTGTAATCTTGACTATTGCACTTAGTCATATTTTGTGAACCCATGGGCATTTCACGTACCCAACTACCTTTGGCACCACCTAGTGCTTTCCCATTAATTAATTATCAAACCTACACCCAATTAAACCTTTCCTCATCAACTATTAGTTTAAATGGGAACACCTCCTACCATACTTGGGGCATCCTAACCTTCAACCAAGTGATTTGTTTTTATTTTACAGCTTGTTAATTCAAAGTTGCATAACAAAAAGGGGCAAAATGTAAACACCAAAAAACTACACATTTACAATTTTTGATGACTAAATGCTTTAATATCACCTAAAAATTATTAAACCTTCCCAAAACCCCCCTTAACCCAACTAAATCACTATTTTCCTAGTCACAAGTACCATTGAAAATCACTATTTGAAAGTACTATTCACCATCACTATTCACTATGGGACCCACTATCAATATTCATGATGACATGGCAAGTGACATGACATGTCACATGTCAAGTGACATGGGAGGTGATATGGCAAGTGACATGGCTTAGATGTGATGTGACTTGATGTGGGACATCATACACCACTTAAGACCCTTCCCAAAGTGTTTGATGACCTCATTCAAGCATCACAAGCCCCCCCAATGAAACTTGGTGAATTTCCCCTTAAAGGATCATTATTCAACATTTATTTTTGTCTTCAAACATGAAATTAGACTTTAAAAGAGATACCTACCTCTTTAAGACTTTGGAAAAGACAAAGAGCATCTATTTTTGACTTTTTAGCTTGAATGGAGGCTCACCAACCCAAATGGAAGATTTTCCAATCCACATGGGAATCCTTACCAACAACACCTTAGAATTTTCATCCCCCACATGGAAAATGGTGCCTCATTTGGTGTGCCACCCCTTTAAGTGCTTGTGTGAAAGCAAGAAAAGATGGTAAAAAGTCTTTAAGTCTCATTCAAACCCATGTGCATGATTTCCATTCAAACTTGGAGACTCACCAACCCACATGGGAATATTCACCAACCTCACCTTGACTAAATCATGAGGCCACTTGGAAAAAATCGAATTGCTTCAATATTCCTCTATTTTGACATGTTTCTTCACACAAAAATGCTATAAATACCCCCCTCTCCTTCACCCAAGGTTAAGTGGCAAGTTAGTCTTTTATTATTAGCATATTTTTGCATGTTTTTGGATAATATAATCATCTTGGAGGTCATCATCATTTTGGAGAGAAGAGCTCAATCAATGAAACTCTGCCAAAATCTTCAACAAGCCATCCTCAATCCATATTTAACAAACATCAAGTGTTTTCATATTTGTAGGTCATCCTCCCAAGCCAAAGAGGAGATCTCCACAATCACTTGGATTCAACACATGCATTTTTAACATGTTTTTCTACACACCCATTATCACCAGTTTCTTCTTTTCAAAGAATTAAGAAAAGCAAAAAAATTGAGAGAAACAGTAGCCAAGCTTTCTAGTTTACAAGTAGTTCAAAAATTAGTGGGAGACCAATAAGCAAAAATTTATATCAATGAGACCATAAATTTTGAGTTTCCCATTAATATTCATGAAGTAGATGCACCTATGAATAATATTCCTCTTTACAAATTGCCTAACTATAGAGGAATGCCTAGTAAATATCTTGATACATTCTTCTTTGAGTTTGATGTCTTATGTCATAGTTATGACTACAATTAAGATGTAAAAAATATCAAATTATTTCTAGCCACCCTCAAGGGTGCATCACTCAAATGGTTTGTGGGACTGGGTGGTTATGTTATCTCCACTTGGGGTGAAATGAAAGATAAATTCCTATCCAAATATCAAGATTACAAAAGGAGGGATTACACACATAATGAAATTTTTTGGATGTCACATAATGAAGATAAACCTTTTAAGGACTACCTTTAAAGGTTCCTATACAATCTAGAGAAATCAAAACAAAATGATTATATCATGAATCAATAAATATGGTTTTATTGAAGGAATTAAAGATTCATGTCTTGAGGAATTAGATATAATGAGTAGTGTAGATGTGTCACCAATGACGTTTGAAGATATCACAAACTTATGATAGAACTACTCAAGATCTATGATGAATAAGAACCACCACAACCAAACATCTTCTTCATCCACCAATGGACTCTCATGAAGGGAATTACATTATTTTTTTGAAAAATATGAAACAAGACATTCTCATCCATCTAAACACATAGTTAGACATATTTCAAAATGAAGGAAAAAATAATACATAGAGTAGGCTCTGACTATGTATTGCCTAAAATTTCATAAGAAAAAACTAGATTGAAAATTCCATGATATTCAAGCAAAGGTGGTAAGCATCAAACAAAGGAAAGCTAAAGTGGTTGATCTATATACAATTGGAGGTGAAAAATATCATATTTTATATATGGTTCAAAGGAAACCATGAATCCAAAGGCCATAACATCCATGTATGTCATAAAATTTTACATTTTTCAATTCTTAATTTTTAGCTTCTATACTTAATTGGTATGTAAATAATTCATAGAGCCTCACACCAACTCAAAGGCAAAACTAGTCACAACAAAACTTCCAATCCTCAGCCACTTGGCCACAATCTCAAACCCAACCATGGCTGCATCAAGATAATAATAAATCATGGAATAAAATGAATTTAAATTAGCAATGGCATCACCATTCAAATCAATATAAATAACCATTGAATGGGAATCATCCATGTTATTATCCAAATGCTAGTTTCTCATAATAATTAAAACTAAAACAATAGAATCAACCTATGTTAATGCCCAATAGTTATCTTGCTCTCATATCTAAAAATCAATCACTCTCATATTGAAGAATCAATCAACTCTTATAAAAATGTAGTTATCTACCCAACCTGTACCAAACCTCAATAATAAGTTGATTCAACCAACACAAACTACAAAAATAATGAAATATCCCACTTGACCCATGGAGGTAGTGAAGTACACCTTTGTTCATGGCAAATCCTTCAATCAACCACCTCACTTAGTATTATGTAACCTTATAAAGAGGTCCCCAATGACACTCCTGACACCATCACTAACTCACAATCATGTAGTCCAAATACAAACCCTAAACTAACCACATATACTAGTCAATAAGGGCATGACAACCCTCCTTTTCCTAAAATATTAAACCTTCAAAAACCTTGAACATGACTCTAAATTTAACTTTGTAAGATAGCTCAAAAATGTTGTGTCAAAACCCCCTTATTTCAAGATATGAAATATGTCCCAATATACACTAATGTTGTCTAAGAATTATGCCTAAAAATTTTTGGTTATAAAAATAAAGATCTTGACACTATCCAAGTGGGTAGTTTATTCATATCATGTTAGAAAATATAATCCCACCTAAATACATTGATCTAGATAGTCTATCAGTGAATGCCCATGTCTATTTTACCCTCATACAAAATATCTTGATAGACATAGGAGTATACATCAATGTAATTATAAAATAAAAAATGCCAAAACTTGGTCTAGTAGGTTTACATCCAACTTCCACCATTATATAAATGGTAGATAGGTCCACATTAAACCAAAAGGAGTTACATAAGACTTTGTCATTCCAATAGATTTATGGGAATATCTAAATGATTTTACCATCTTATAACCCAAAGCCAACCTAGAAGGATACCCACTCATCCTTAGAAGACCATGGTTGGCTATAGTTGATGCATTCATTAAGATCAGGGAACATGATGATTTATAATGATAAAAATACCAAGAAACTAATTCTCTATCCACCAGTCCAACCCTCATTGGAAGACCAATACATATGGTTATAAGATGAGGACAATGAGAAAGTTTCACTACAAAATTTTCTCATAATATAATGAATGCAACCCACACCTGAAATACCAAGAGGATGAGACTATTATTTTAATTTTTTTATAAAACACCTATTAAATCAATCCACATGAAGACAACATATTATAATGCCTACCATGTTCCATCTCCAAAATCCTTCCAATAGAAGAGGCCTCCACTAGTGGGGGGTCCATTTTTTATCAACTACTACTGTATACACATAATATTTTCAAACTTTTATTGATTACTAACACTTTGTATCTTGCAAGAACCCATCAAGTCTCAATATCTCTAAGTACATGCCTTAAGGGGTGCATCAAGAAAGGGGTGGGTAGACTATTGGTGCTTCATAATATTTTTGTCCCTTTTGCCACTTGACATCTACACACTTGTCTCATAAAACCATTTACCCTAAGTTTATTTTTTTTAGTTTTACCAATTCCAATCATTTGTCACATCATTATCTTCCTATTATTTGCCTCATCCCCCTTTTGATAGTTGGTTATACTAGGTTGATTAGATCGACCCTATATAGTTTTCAACCTCTGATTACTATATAGGGTTGATTGGGTCGACCCTATACTATTTTGGGGTATTATTCACTTTGGAGCTTGTTAGCCCTTTGGCTAACATAGCTTAAGACCTAGTGAATTATCTCTTGAAAACATATAGGGTCAATTAGATCAACCCCATACAACTAACATATTCAGAAGGATTTAGGGTAAGATTCATCTATATATACAAGTCTATTTCCAACCATTTGAAAGATAGAGAAGTGAAAAAAATAAGTGTGAACAAACATCTGATTATTCACCATTCTACTTGAGGAATAAAGCTTAGGGTTCCATACTTTCTTTTTAGATATGGATCTTGTCTTGTGGAGAAGTATTTTGGATGCATAGATAGGTTGTGTAGCCTATAGCTAATTTGTTTTTGTTATCCTTACACACCATAATAATATCTTACAAATCACCTTGGCCAAAGGAGAGATTGAGTCTTGATGGGTTCATATTCAAACGTACGTAGTCTTAACTTTATTTTTCCTTTGTAAGAGTAGATAGATAATGTAGTTGTGCTTCTCTTCCATGCATTATACACACACACACACACACACACACACACACACACACACACACACACACACACACACACACACACACACACACACACACACACACACACACACACACACACATATTGCCTTTGTAAGAGTAGATAGATAATGTAGTTGTGCTTCTCTTCCATGCATTATACACACACACACACACACACACACACACACACACACACACACACACACACACACACACACACACACACACACACATTGATGTAAGTATATGTCTTCTATGCATGTTTAGTTTAGTTTGTTTTATTTCTAACCCTCACTTTGTGCCACAAGATTTGGTGAGCACTAGATTATATTTACTTTATTTTTATTAGAATAAGTTAAATATAAAACCTAAGACCTCCTTAGGATTATTGCTTGATTATGTTAGTTTAGAGGCTTTTGAACCCTCCTTAGCTTAGTGTATTGTGATAAGTGATCCCCTAATCAGGTCTAGTGGATCCCCATATTGGTCATGATCTCACTTAACAAATATATTCCCAATTAGAAGTGTAGGTATGATCTATCTTCTCTGAGCTAGGATTGATTTATAGACATGATGTATTTATGAATGCATGCATTCTAGTGAACCCAATGTGAACTAACCCTTGCAATATTATTTTACTTATTTCATTCTTTTCATCATTATTTGTATCATATATTTGTCATACTAAGTCAATTTCATTAACCCAACTCTAATTTTTGTGCATAGGTTTTTAGGTACATGCTACTGGATCAACCTAATCGACCCAGTATAATTTTTTAGCTTTCTAGACTTCTAGTCCAAACTAATGGATCAACCCAGTTGACCTAGTGTATTTTCTAAAGTTTTAGATATCCTATTTAGCATACTAGGTCAACTTAGTCAACCTTATATAATACAGGCACTCAGCAACAAGTTCTTGTAGAGCTTGATCAACCCAATCGATCCAGTTAGTAGGTTTTAAAAGCATTCCATAAGATTCTCTGACAATAATCTTCCTTCTCTAAATCACTAATCCACCAAGATACCTTTTTATCCTTTTATCTCTTTCTTTGCAATCTTTCTATTCATAGTTTTTAGTCTTTAAAACTACCTTTATACAATCAACTGGATCAATCTTGTCAACCTAGTTCTATATTTTATGTTTGGATAACTAGGTCAATTCTATTGACCTTATTAATTTTTAGACCTTGCTTCCATAGTACAAGATCAACCCTATCAACCCTATTTTATATTTTATGCATACATTGTTGATTGTATTGACATTGTACCATGCTTTAAAGTTATAATTAACCTTTATATGCTAGTAATTAGCTCACACTTTCATTTCTTGTTGATTACATGCTTAAAATAAATCACATCTCTCAATTAGGTGGGTTTTAATTAATTGTTTAGTTTCACTATTTTATATTTTATGCACACATGACCAAATCATAAAATCTAAACAAGTATTTTAACATTTGACTACCCAAGGCCAACCTACTTAGATTTCATCACCAAGGGGGAAGCTGACTTGATATTTGGGTCAAGTAAAGGGTGGTTAATGGTATATTATATCTAATCACCAAACACCTTTATCATTGTGGTGTGTGAAGTGAGGGGGTAGTCCCAAATACCAAGCCCCTATCATTACCACTACTGATCCATTTCAACCCAAACTACCTAAAATTATCCTTAGATTAATTTCTAGTTCTTTAATTATAGCTAACTTCCCATCCCATTTCAAAACATATCCTAATAATCTTACAAATATTCAAGTTGACCATTTAATTAGATTTTTACTTTCCAAGTTGATTGCTTGCTCTTTCCTTAATTATATTTTATATTGCAAAAACTTGTATAATCTAGCATTGGTTCAAGATTTTGTGTTGGGTGCCTTAATTAGATTGGCCAGTGTTAATCCATTTGATTGTTCATTTCCCTTCAGTTCTTATTTTTCAAATTACTTGCAAAATTTATCTTATTTTAATTCACAATCTATTATAGGCTTTTTAATTTTACCTATATACTGTACTAGATCAACCTAGTTGACCTTGTTGAGTTATGGAGCTAAAAGCTTCACTGTTGAGCTCATGTGGAGGTTATTGGGCTTAACCAGTAATTGGCATTGGCTAGCATAGTAACTATCAATGGTCAGGTCAACCGACATCGGTCAGAACCGATTAGGGGTCGATCGACATCAGTCAGGGGTCGATCGATGTTGATCAGGGGTCGGCTGACATCGGTCATCTATAGACCGATACCAACACTTGTGGGTTTGCATGCATTTCCAAAATTAGATTTGTTCTAATTTTAGGAGAAAAGTTGGTTTGCATGTAAAGACTAATTTTAGTCTTGAGTCTATTTTTCTAATTATTGTTTGCCTTGGATCCTATTTAAGAGACCCATGGGGCAGTATTGTAATTAAGAGAAGGGAATAACAACTTAGTTATTGAGTTGATTGTAATTGATTGAGAGAGAGAGAGAGAATTGTTGTACATCTAAGAGGTGTGAGGAGAAAGAGATTTATTCATTGTATTTTCTTCTGGAAGAGTTTAATAGAGATTGGTTATTTCTCATATCTCCTCTTATTTGCTATTTCATATTTCTAGTTACTTATTACTTTTGGTTTAATTCTATGTTTAGTTGCTTATACAAAAGTAATCAATTATACTCCAAGTTCCTAACAAGTGGTATCAGAGCGGGTTAGTGTTTGTTGATTACAAGTTCACTCACAGGGGTTTTTATTTGAGTGGGAGCAAAGAAATGGCATAAGAAAGTAAACTAAGAATGGAGAAATTCAATGGCAAGAATTATCAATTATGGAGGATACAGATAGAAGATTATCTGTATCAAAAAGATATGTACTTACCATTGGGTGGGGTTTTAAGCAAGCCCATAGATATGCAAGATAAAGAATGGAATGTTCTTGATAGAAAGGCTCTTGGATCTATAAGGTTAAGCCTAGCATCTTCTGTGATATCCAACTTATCATAGGCAAAGACAATGGTAGAGTTAATGGATACTTTGGCAAATTTATATGAAAAACCCTCAGCTTCAAATAAGGTATATCTTATGAAGAAATTATTTAATTTGCAAATGTAAGAAGGTGGATCTGTATATAGTCATCTTAATGATTTCCATGAAATTGTAAATCAGTTAAATTCAGTCAAAATAGTTTTTGATGATGAAATTAAGGCTCTCTTAATCATATGCTCTTTACCTAAAAGCTAGCATAGCTTGGTAATGGCAGTTAGTAATACTGCATCTGCTTCAAATATCTTGACAGTTGATGATGTTGTTAGTGTAATCTTAAATGAAGAAATTCATAGGAAAAGCATAGGGAAAACATTAGGTAATGCTTTAAGCATTAAAAGCAAGGGAAGGCAAAGAGAAAAGGGCAAGCAAGAGAAATCAAGGTCAAAGATGGGAAGGAGATCCAAATCCAAAAATAGAAAAATAACCTGTTGGAATTGTGGAAAGAAAGGGCATGCAAAGAAAGATTGTTGGTTGAAGGATAAAAAAGAAAATCAGCATGAAGGTAATACAGAAGCAAATGTTGCAGGTATTGTTGCACATGATGCTCTTATATTTTCTTTGGATAGTCAAGTAGAATCTTGGGTTTTAGATTCTGGTGCTTCTTTCCATGCAACCCCAAATAGAGAATTTTTCAATGATTATGTCCATGGAGACTTTGGAAAAGTTTATTTAGGGGATGATGAGCCTTGCCAAATTGTTGGCAAAGGAAAAGTGCAGCTGAAATTGTAGAATGGAAACACATGGGTGTTGAAGGATGTCATGCATGTACCCATCTTGAAAAAGAATTTGATTTCTATAAGAAAGCTGGGTGATGAGGGTTGCACAGTAACTCTCAAAGCTAAATCTTGGAAAGTTTCCAAGGGTGCACTTGTATTAGTAAGAGGTAAGAGAGTAGGTACACTTTATCTATCTACTTGTATTACTAATTATTCTCCTTCTATTTTATCTACTTCAGATGTAGATGAAAAGTTGTGGCACTATAGGCTTGATCACATGAGTGAGAAGGGAATGAATGTTTTTAAGTCAAAAGGTAAGCTTTCAGATTTGAAATGCATAGATCTAGATTTCTATGAGCATTGTATTTTTGGGAAACAAAAGAAAGTGAGGTTTCTCAAAACTGGGTCAATAAAGAAGAAGCACAAGTTGGAGCTTGTTCACACGGACATGTGAGAACCAGCTCAGGTAACTTCTATCAGAGGATCACAGTATTATGTTTCTTTCATTGATGATGCTACAAGAAAGGTATGGGTTTATTGAATAAAGAGGAAATTTGATGTTTTTGACATATTTAAGAAATGGAAAGCTTTGGTTGAGAATGAAATAGGTTTGAGATTGAAGTGCCTTAGATCTGATAATGGTGGTGAGTATTACAATAATAAATTTAATAGCTACTATTTTATGAGTGGAATACACAGGGAAAGGATGGTTCTAAGGATACCTCAATAAAATGGAGTTGCTAAAAGGATGAATAGAATAATAATGGAGCGTGCACGGAGTATGGGGTTGCATGCTAGTTTGCCCTTAAAGTTTTGGGCAGAAGATGTAGATATTGTAGTTTACCTGATTAACAGAGGACCTTCTACTGCACTAGATGGTGAAATTCCAGAAGAGGCTTGGATAGGTAAAAAACTAGTTCTAAAGCTTTTGTGCACATTGATAAAGAAAATAGAAAAAAATTAGATGCTAAATCTATGCGGTGCACTTTCATTGGTTATAGTTTTGGAGATTTTGGATTTCAGTTGTGGAATTTAGAAACTAATAAAATTATTAGAATTCGTAATGTAGTTTTTAATGAGAAGGTGATGTACAGTGATCAGCTCAAGAGGCTGAATAATACTGAGCAGGGCAATCTTGATTTGGATGAGGTTATGATCCAAAATGAGCTCATAGGTAAAAATCATCACTCATAGGAAAACACAAATACCAATGTTGGTCAGATAGAGACCCATGTTAGTCAGGTAAGAGTTGACATCGGTCAAATAGAGACTGATGTCAGTCAGGTAGAACTGACATCGGTCGAGTGCAGACCAAGAGATGATCGAGATCAATCACTGACAGAGAAATTAGGTGGATAGCAAGCTATAAATGAGTCTCAAACACCCATGAGGAGGTCTATAAGGGTAAGTAAACCTTCAATTCATTATTCCCCTTCTTTATACTATGTGTTGCTCACTGATGGTGGAGAACCAAAAAAATTTGATGAGGCAATGCAGGTAGAATCTAGGAAACAGTGGGAGCATGGCATGAATGAGGAAATTGATTCCTTGGAAAAGAACCAAATATGGGATTTGGTTGAGTTACCAGCCAGAAAGAAAGCACTAAAAAATAAATGGGTTTATAGGTTAAAAGAAGGAGAGAATGGACAAATGAGACATAAAGCCAAGTTAGTAGTAAAGGGATTTACATAGAAACCAGGTATTGACTTTGGTGAAATCTTTTCTCTTGTAGTAAAGATGACTTCTATTCAGACTGTATTGTCTTTAGTTGCTATTGAGGATTTGTATCTTGAACAGCTAGATGTTAAGACAACATTTCTTCATGGAGATTTGGATGAAGAGATATATATAGATAAACTAGAAGGTTTTGAGGTCAAAGGTAGGGAGAAACTTGTGTGCAGGTTGAAGAAAAGCCTATATGGTCTTAAGCAAGCTCCAAGACAATGGTATTTAAGGTTTTATAGGTTTATGACAGAGCATGGCTTTAGTAAATGTCAATCTAACCATTGTGTTTATTTTACCAGATTGGATAATGGTAGTTATATTATCCTATTACTATATGTAGATGATATGCTTGTTGCAGGTTCACACATGTAGGAAATTACTGAGCTAAAGGTAAAATTAGCTCACACATTTGCCATGAAGGATTTAGGAGCAATAAAGAAAACCCTTGGCATAAGTATTAAGAGAGACAGGAATCATAGTTTGATTTTGTCTCAAGAGGATTATGTGAATAAGGTGTTGGAGAGGTTCAATATGCAGGATGCAAAACTGGTAAACACACCTATGGCTGGACACTTCAAGTTGTGCAAAGAATAGTGTCCTAAATCACATGATGAGGTTGAGTACATGAGCAAAGTTCCATATGCTTCAGCAGTTGGGAGCTTGATGTATGCAATGGTATGTACTAAACCTGATATTGCCCAAGCAGTGGGAGTTGTCAGCAAGTTTATGGCCAATCCAGGAAAGGAGCACTGGAAAGCAGTTCAGTGGATTCTCAGATATCTAAGAGGGACCAGCAGTAGGGATTTATGCTATGGAGGGTCAAACACTTCTCTACATGGGTATGTAGATTCAGATATAGCAGGTGACTTGGATGGCAGGAGAAGCACCACAGGATATGTGTTCACTATTGGTGGAACGGTGGTTAGCTAGATTTCAAAGTGGTAAAAGGTTGTTACCCTATCTACTATAGATGTAGAATACATTGCAGTCACAAAGGCTAGCAAGGAAATGATATGGATGACACGGTTCATGGAAGAGTTGGGAAAGGAGCAAAAGAGTTGTAGATTGTACAGTGATAGTCAAAGTGCAATTCATTTGGCAAAGAATTCAGCCTTTCATTTAAGAACCAAACATATATAGCTTAGGTACCACTTCATTAGACAGGTATTGGAGGATGGATAATTGAAGCTGGATAAGATCCATATGGATAAAAACCCTGTAAATATGTTAACAAAGCCGATAATAAAGGAGAAGTTGAATCTTCATTCAACTTTTGTTGGTCTTCAAGATTGAACTTGAAGATGGAGAAACAAGCCAGAGAAACAAGATAGAGGATGTTGCTATACAGGTACAAGTGCAGCTATTTATCTCCAAGTGAGAGATTATTGAGTTGTAGAGCTAAAAGCTTCACTGTTGAGCTCATGTGGAGGTTATTGGGCTTAACCAATAACCAGCATCAGCTAGCATAGTAATCGTTAATGGTCAAGTCGATCGGCATCAGTCAGAACCAGTTAGGGGTCAATTGACATCAGTCAGGGGTCAATTGACATCGATCAGGGGTCGGCTGACATCGATCATCTATAGACTGACACTGACACCTATGCATTTGCATGCATTTCTAGAATTATATTTGTTCTAATTTTAGGAGAATAGTTGGTTTGCATGTAAAGACTAATTTTAGTCTTGAGTCTATTTTTCTAATTATTGTTTGTCGTGGATCCTATTTAAGAGACCCATGGGGCAGTATTGTAATTAAGAGAAGGGAATAACAACTCGGTTATTGATTTGATTGTAATTGATTGAGAGAGAGAGAAAACTCTTGAGGGAGAATTACTATACATCCAAGAGGTGTGAGGAGAAAGAGATTTCTTCATTATATTTCCTTCTGGAAGAGTTTAATAAAGATTGGTTGTTTCTCATATCTCCTCTTATTTGTTATTTCATATTTCTAGTTACTTATTACTTCTGGTTTAATTTCGTGTTTAGTTGCTTTTACAAAAGTAATCAATTGTACTCCAAGTTCCTAACAGACCCCATACATTTTTCCAGCATCTATTCACTATACTGGATTGATCTAGTCAACCTTGTACTATTTACAGACAATGTTCACACTTTTACAACTTCTGTTTTTTGTACTAGGTCAACCCAATCCACCTTTTACTATTTTCAAGCCATGTTTCATGTGTTAGGTCATCACTCTTTACTATTTTTGTCACTTATTATCTATTTGTTCTTTTTACAGCCCTTTTTTGTGTGGTTATCTAGTCTTATCTCATCATGATGACATTTATTTAGGCTTATTTTAGTCAATAACATTACATAATTATGGATTTGGATAATAAATTCACTTATTTTATTACTTTAGATGAAACTATCCACTTTCTTCCTTCATCTTCTCCTAAACCAAAGCCAATCATTACATAATGTAATGTATTTGGGGTCCTTTATTGTAATCCTCTTCCCAATACAAATGTTGAGAATCCTCCACCTATAAATAATCCTCCTCCCACCAAAACTAATAATCCTCTTCCTATCAACACTAATACCCCACCTTCCAATACACCTATTGATAAAACTCAACTTTTTGTACAAGTAGTTCAACAAATGAACATCATGTAAACAACCAATCAATCTCAAATGATGAAAATGCAACAACATTTATTAAACATGACTAGTCAACCACCTCAATTCATCATGTCTTTATTAAATATTTATTGAACATACAAGTACTATCTTTCTTAAGTCTTTTGGTAGTCTCTATAAGGAATGGGTCCAAACTAACACCTTTGCTACCACCAATATCTTAGCCAAAACATTTGTTGGTGATGTAATTAAATGGTACAACCAACTTCATATAAATTCCATCTCATAAATAGAATATTTATTCAATGCTCTAATGAAGGATTTCCAACATGATGACCTTTCTAAAAATTACCTTAGCCATTTCATCAATGCCAAATGACTTCCTAATGAATTTGCTTATACTTTCATCAAATGATGGAAGTCTCTCACTCATAAAGTGAACCATACCATGAGTAATGATACTCTTTTAAAACTATTTGTCATTGCTCTTAAACCTCCTCTTCAATACAAATTTTGAATCTTTTCACCTCAAACTTTAGACAAAGCCTTAGACCAAGTAAAAAGGCAATAATTTCTTATGACTTAATTTGAAACACCTCAAACAACTACTAAATCACCTTTTCAATTATTTTATCATAACATTGATTCATTTAAGCCTCCCCAACCTCAAAATGGAGCATCCAATTGAACTAATTTTAACCCAATGCACCCACCCTTGAGTCTAAAACAACTAAAGAAGAAATTACCACCCTCTAAATGCATGAGCTTTGATCCTTCCAAAGCTCCTCTAAAATGGTATGATCCTAATAAATTTTGTTTGTGGCATGTTATTATAGGTCATTCTCATGAGTCTTATATAATCGTCACCATTTTCTTCTTTCTTCCTTTCTTGGTCTCCATTTTAATCTTGATATTCTCATAAAACAACATTATCAAGATTATCTTCAAGCATCTCAAATTTAATCTCAAGAACCAAAATAACATCAACATCAACTACATAATAAACAACATAATTTTCCCATATCTACCCCTCATCTACTAATTTTGTTCAAACCACAGTTTATCTTTCTTTCTACACTAATAAGAAAAGGATGGATAACATGAACAAATTTAAACATATTTTATCATCCATTAAACCTCAACCTCTTATGCCACATGAACCAAAGGAGTACTTACTTAAAATTAATAATCCAAATCATATCATACATGGTCCTCCTTTACCTCATTTACCTCTCCTACACATCATATATCACATTCAACATCCTTAAAATCTAACAAACCAACACATCTACCTATCTCTGAATGCACCTACCAACCCACTGTGAATCATTTTAATGGTTAAATGTTACCACACTCCAACTCACATGTTGGGGCATCTTACGATTCCCATACACATGTCCCTTCAAACTTGGCATCTTGTGATTCCCATCCCTATAGCCACTTACCCTTTAGAGATTCTTACGATGCCCACTCTTATTCTATAATACATAATAAAAAACAAATCTAGCTTCAAGAAACCTTTCAAGACTTATATACTTGTATTTCACATTCTCATATTTGATATAGACGTTATCATAGACCTTAATTTTTCTTTTTGTCTCATGTTTCTTTGTTTTTATACACTTTATTTCTTTTAATTTCATTTTACTAGCATCATTGTTTCCCTTTACATTCTTTGGTTTTATTACACATTACATTTGGCATTTACTTTCATTTTTGTCCTCATATATTTCTTTTATTTTTGTCTTTTTATGTTATTCTTTGCCTTAGTATCTTTATGATTATTTTTCTCCCCTTATTTAGCATTCACCCTCATGGGTTTCTCTTTTATGGGCTTGCAATATAAGACCATGGATAAGACCTAGCCCTCCTCACAAAATACCACCTTTGCTTCTTTTCTTATTTTATTGTTTCACATTTTACTTTTTGTCACCCTCGTGGGTTTCTCTTTTGTGAGTTTGCAATGTAATACCATGGATAGGACTTGGCCCTCCTCATAAAATTACCATCTTGTCATTCATTTTCTAGCAAATAATTTTTATCCTTGTTCTCGTCTTTAGTTGTTTCTTCTTTTTATAGATGGAATTTGCACAACAATCTATGTTAGCATGTTTTCCTCCATTTGCCTCATTCTTATGATAAAGAATCACACTTTACTATCATCATATCCCTTTTTCCCTTTGTCACATTTTTTGTGATTTGAAGTAATTCAAATTATTCATGGAACTCCTCTTGATTTGCTTTCCTTTCACTCCACATTGGCTAAAACAAGGTTGAAGTCAAGATAGCACTTTTATTTCACCTATATTTATGAGACTCTTAGACCCTATGCTCTTTGAATTTATCTCTCTTAGTAACCAAGTCCTAAGTATTCAAATGTCAGTCATCTTTAGCATCCATGTTTGGTTTTCCAAATCCGTATCGAGGAGGAATAGAAAATCCATCAAGAAAAATAAAAGCCAAATTATTTGAAACAAAAATAAATGATATACAAAAATTAACATACAAATCTCAAAAATTAAATCACACCAAAAGACATGATTAAAATCACATCTCCTATCTCTAATAAAATCTCAAACTCTAAAGTTGGCCTCACATAGAGTTGAGGTCCATTTGGCGTGTGGTAGGCTAGTAGATTGGAATAGGGGAATTTAAAAAAACTCTATGGTGCTACCTACTTTCTCATGTAAGTACCCAATATTTGTAGTAGACTGATGACTCTGTAAGGGGTCTTGAAGAATGGGGAACACATTGTGGGAAGGTAGGTCCATTTTAATTTTCATGCATATAACCTTCATGGGATGATCTATATACTGCATTTATTGACCTAAGACTTGTGTGGCTAAGAAAAGTTCTTCATAGTCCTTAAGGTCAAAAGTCCTCTTGTTTTGACAAACCTAATTTGAGTGTCTTGATTTTGCTAAAGAGTTATTCTAACTTGGTTTTTATTTCATTTCTCCCCTCCACCCATTTCATTTTCGCCCTTGACAGATAAATTGTGATTCCAAATTTATTTTCCTTCTCCTTTAAAATTCCTTCTTCTTTACCTCTTAAAAACATGCTAGAATTACTTTGTTTTAGTTTTATCTATCCTTAGGGAAAAAAATGTTTGAGAAACTAAAAGTTACACCCTTTCATGATTTATTTACCACACCATCTCATTGTCTTATTAGTCATGTCATTAAGTGGTTGTATTTTCTTACATTGTATCTTAGAACAAGCACTGAGTTTGAGTTTTCATCCTTTAGAGCATTTGATTTTCATTTCTCCATCATGTTCTTGTTTGTTTTTTGTGGACTTAACTTATCTTACATATGACATTTATCATTATTACATGTTTCTCTTTATGTATTCCTTCTTCCTATTTGTCTCACATCTTCAATTACATTTCATTTTTAGTCTTTCATGTTTTTATAATTTGCCTATGTTAATTGAGCTTACTTTTCCCTTTCTTACATGTCTTTGTTCAAGTTTTCTTGCATTGAAATTCATTTTTCCCATTTATGTTTTACATGCTTTCCAATATGATTTACTATGTTCTAAAATAATTTTTCATTCATTTTCCAATCATTTTTCATTCTTTTGCCATCATTTTGTCATTCTTTTGCCTTCAATATTCTATCTTTGCCTTAACGACCCTAATTTGCCAATTTTTCCTAATACCCTCATATCTCTACTATTGATAGTTTTGTCTCAAAAAAATCATTACATCTAATATCCTAAGTTAGACCCCATTTATTTTTTAGGAAAAACCTTGAAATTCTTAAAAACCCATCTTCTATTTTTTCTTTGCAGAATATAGAACTCTAAATGCAATTTGCACTTGTGCAAATTACTTCATAGGTTTTGGGTCCTGCAAAGCACCCATATCCAAAATTGTGGAATCCAAAAGTTGCCATGCCCTTTAAAAAATTTCACATGTAAAATAAATGGTGGGCTTTGGTTCCTACCATGTACCCATCTGGCAAAATTTGGAACTTGGCATGTACTTTACACATTTGTAAATGTGCAAAGTATACGATGGGCTTCAGATCCTGTCAAACCTATAATCCTCCTTCTATTGAACCCAAAACCTTAGGTGTCTATTACACATTACAAACATGCAAAGTGAACCATAGTCTTCATGTTTCACTAACCATTTACCAATTTATAACATCATAGGATGTAGAATCTTAAGTGCACTTTGCATGTTATAAATGTGTAAAGTGCCTTATGGGTTCTACCTTTCGTTGAACCACATTTTCCTAACCACAAAGATTAGACCTACTTCAATCAAGTTCAACCTCTGCCACCAAACACACATTACCAAATCCCCTTCATTTTTCCCTCTGAGATTTCATAGTCAAGATCTAGGGATTTTCAAAAAATGGTAGAATATTTCAATGAATATACTTCCTTTCAAACCAGAGAACATTCCCTACAAAGATTCCCCCAACATCCCCTTAGATATTAGACCTACTTCAAACACATTCAACCCCCACCAAATTTTAGTACTTTATGTAAAGTGGACATACTTTAAACACCTTCCACTTCCATTGGATACCTAACTGCTTCAAACACTGCAAAGACCCGACATGATTTGAGCACCTTCAAGTTCCACTAGAGAGTATAAGTGCTCTAGACACCTGAAGATTCTGTAAAAGTAGCCATGCCTCCTAAAGAGATGAAATTCAAATCTAAGGGCCCCAGAGTGAATTCTAGTTTGGAGTCCAATATCATAGAAATTGAAGATATAGATTTAGGTCACATTGACCTAGGAGATTTTTGGGCTAGAATAGGGGAAAAATTCAAAAATGACTAGATACAGAGTATTTATGACTTCGGTCTTCCACAAACTATAGGCCTAGAATGACAAAAAAGATGAAGAATTTATGGATATTGATTAATCTTTCCTCTTTATTGAATGCTTATAAATGAAACGTTGTAAGTTTTAATTTCATTACAAAGGTACAACTATATTTTTATAAATCTTTTTAAGAAAGATAAAAAAACATATTTTACACTTTATATTTTTTGATAATGTGAAAGTTTCAAAAATCACAAGTACAAATTACACTTTCCATTTTGACCAATATGAATTGATAAAAGTGTAAAATCATGAAGTAAAAATTACACGATTCATTTTTGCAAAGTGATAAAGACTTAAAGTTGTAAAAGTCTCACTTAAGTTTTGCACATATATTTTTACATGGAAAAGAAACTTGGAATTATTTTCAAAATTATCTTTTATTTTGAAAGACCAATTCTATTTTGGGGGCCTCTTTTTGCAGGAGGAAGCATTGTATAGAGATCCAACAGTTCCAACCATGCCATACCATGCCATGTTATGCCAAAAATCATGCCTAGCTCATGTATGACACATTTCCAGCCATTCCAATATTCTAGGATGCCAAAAATAGAAGAACTTGCCTCTTTTGCATGAGGGTTTTAGATTTGCATGATCTCCTTCAACTAGACGTTCAAGTTTTATCAAATACATCTCATCTATGAGAGATTTTGAATAAAAATGGGAAGACTCCATGGCCCAATATATCTTTTTGTTTTTAGTGATATTTTATGCATTTTGAATGTATTTACTAGAAGCTGTAACCTTTGGATAAAAATAAAGTTAAAGATTTGTCTTTCTTGTGTAGAGAAATCTCTTTGTGTATGAGTTATTTGATTATCTATGGAAATTTTGTCTCTTTGTTTCAGTCTTAATAAATTCATTTGTGGTATTCTACCCTCTTGAAAATATTATTTGATTAAAATATCCTTTTCCCTTTTGTAAAAAATAGCTAAAATACTAGATCTGATTTCTCATTTGCATTAGTCTATGCTAAAATAACTTCAATATAATTTTTACTCTTTTGTGTTTGTCCAAAAAGCATTAAGATCCATTATAAAATATTTAGTAAAATCACCATATTTTCAATTTTCTACAAATTTCAATTCTTCAACCCTTTTCCATCAAAACCCAAGTTTAGGATTCAAAAGCACTAAAGAGTGAGATTTACATAAAACTAGTATTTTATTAGTTTACATCAGATTTAGTGAAAGGAAGTGGACCTTCTCTAAAGATTAAATTCAAATTGCTAAGGTCCCTCAGATTTGGAGGTTTTTTCATTGTAACATTAGGTACTTGCACAACAAGTTACATGATCATGATAGGTACAATCCTATGTGATAACAATTTTTGGCATGCCTAGTGGGACTCAAATTTGATGATCCTTACATCATCCATTGAAGGATTTTGCTATCTTCTTAGTGTATCTTTCCATTCAGGGTAGTTTATCCAACACCATGGTGACTCCAAAGATTACATCTACTAGTTTAAGCAGTCTAAGATCTTAAAAATTATCAAAGATCAAGATTTAGATGATATTCTTGGTCTTTCCCATTACTTTCAATTAATTTAATCACCTGGTGACTGTATTGGTATGTGATTATTATTGAAATGGAAGAACTAATTTTTCATTATTTAAATGCTCTAATATGTCAATATTTCATGGAAAATATGCCTTTTCCCCTCATACTTGTCAAAATGCATTTTCTATGCCTTTATACCATCAATATCAGACTAAAAATGCTTCTATTTTTATCCTAAATAGCCCTATCATAGTAGAATATCTTCATTTTCATAATAATGGCCTCCTTCCCACCATAACTCAGCCTTATTAGGAACTTATTTGCACCTATGAACAACCTCAAGAAGGCTACTTTGCTCCTAATCTATATTATTACCCTCCTAATCAACCCCAAGAGAGCATCAATGATATAAATCTTGATTTCTAGAGACAACTGATGGAGATTGAAAGAGAGGAGTATAGTAGGCAAAAAGAAGAGCTTGTTTATCAAGCTCACACATAGCAGTATGAGGTATTGAGATAATATAGATATGAATAAGAGTGTTTGGCTAGGTAAATCATAACTAAAGAGGAGCATATGTATAAGTTGCTTGTATAGATGCAAGAAATTAAATCATAGCGAACCACCTCCACTCCTCTTTTTCCTAGATTTAGGTAAGATAAATCCTATGCACTTTTAATTATATACCCTAATTTTAAGGTCTTAAGTTTTAAAGGCCCCTTTCTTTGAAAGAGACTACCCCCATTCCTCCCCAAAAACCCCAAGTGTATTCATGACAACCTTCTTGAACCATGCGTCCCAACTTCACAATGCCAAACCTTATAAAATCCCCTTCCTCTATGCCAATTAAAGCCTCTTGCCCTTCCACCATCTCCCTTTTCAAAGGAGGAACTATTGTATGGAAGGAAGTCAAGACCATTTAGATGAGGAGGATATTTTAAGTGAGTATGATGAAGAAATCATCATTAGCAACCCTCTTTATGCCACTAAATCATAAATTTTTGAGCCAATGTAAGAAGAAGATGAACAAAATCAGCCTACACAAAAGGTTAGTGCACAAGGGTGAGATGATGAGGTACTCTCTTGGATAAATGAGCTTCCATTTAGTATGGAAGAAGATGAGGTCAGTCATGAAGCTATAATGAGGCCTCTCCTACAGAAGAGTGAAGAATAGATATAGGAATTTTGTTTGAACTTTGATATTAAACCAAAATATATTAAAAGGGAAAACCATGAGCAACAATAAAAATAAGAGGAAGTGGATGTGTTCTCAACTCAATCACTTGGGCACGTGCATCCCAATTAGTAGGATAATGGAGAAGAAAAATCAATAAGGGAGGGAAATTTTGATTGCTCAAACTTTGTCTTGAAAATAGGGTGTCTTATTAGGTACCAAGCTCGGTTGGAAACCAACAAGGAGGAACCATCACACGTGATTAATTCAAATCACAAAATTAAGCATAAAAAAATCAGGATTAGCTTGATTATCCACTCTAAGATAGTTTTATGTTTAAACAATCAAGATGGGTAAGTGAGTTTATTTTTGTTCTTATAATTGGAGAAGTATATCATCAATTTGTTGACTATTCAATCCTTCTCCATATTTGGTTGGTTTCCCTCAAGAATGTAAAACATTTTAGATTAGTAAGAAAGGGTAGTTATTTTATACAGACAATGAATGAATTTGTTTAGATGGCCTTTTCATTGGTTAGTTTAGGATAGGTTAGTTTTTTTTTTTTTAATAAGTGTTTTTACATAGGTAAAACTCATTAGGAGTTTTATTTCCTTAGGTTGTGTTGTTTTCCCCTATTTTATTTGTTTTTTTTCCTATTTTTTTCATGTCTAGGCAAATCCTAATTTGTTCTTTCCTAGGTTAGATTTTGTCAGAGCAAACTTGATTCCATACCCAATGTCTTAGAAGAATACTAGATTGAAAATGATTAGCAGGAAATCATCCTGTAGAGGTCACCAAAAATGTTGATATTTTTATCCAAAAAAAATTGTTAAATCTAAGATCCTAAGGGAGACCCCCCCTTTATTTTTTAGGAAAAGCTCTGAAACTCTAAAAGAACCCATCTTCCCTTTTTTCCTTATGGAATCAGAAATTATGGATGAAATTTTCACTTATGTAAATTGATTCATAGGTTCTGGATCCCACAAAGCACCCATATCTAAAACCGTAGAATCTAGAAGTTACCATACACTTTGCATGTTTTCACAATGTGTAAAATGCATGGCAAGCTCTATATCCCACCATGCACCCATCTAACAGAATCCAAAACTCAATGTGCACTTTACATGTTTACAAATGTGAAAAGTGCATGATAGGCTCTAAATCATACCAAACCTATAATACTCCTTCCATGGAACCCAAAACGTTAGGTGTGTATTGCACATTGCAAATGTGCAAAGTGTACCACAGTCTCTGCATTCTACCAACCATTTACTAATTTACAACACTATGGGATGTAGAAATTTAAGTGCACTTTACACATTGCAAACATGTTAAGTGCCCTATGGGTTATACCTTCTACTTAACCACATTTTCCAAACCATAGAGAGTGGACCTACTTCAAGCAAGTCCAACTTCCACCACCAAACACACATTACCAAAGCACATTCATTTTCCCTCCAAGATTTCATAGTTGAGATCTAGGTTTATTCAAAAAATAGTAGAATATTTTGAAGGATATAATTCCTTTCAAACTAGAGAATATTTATTACAAATATTCTACCCAACATCCCCATGGACACTAGACCTACCTCAAACACATTCAACCCCTAACAACTTCTAGTATTTTGTAGAAAGTGGATGTGTTTAGAGCACTTTACACTTTTGCTAGAGACTTGGCATGCTTCAAGTACCATGTAGACCCAATGTGCTCCAAGCACCTTCAAGTTCAACCAGAGACTATAAGTGCTCCAAACACCTATTTATTTAACCAAAGTCTCCATGCCTCATAAGGAGATGAAATTCAAATCTAAGGGCCCTAGAGTGACTTCTAGTTTGGAGTCCAATATCATAAAGATCAAAGATACACATTTAGGTCACATTGATCTAGGATATTTCTACGCTAGAATAGGGGAAAATTTTAAAAATGATTGGATACAAAGTATTTATGACTTTGTCCTTCCACAAGCTGCAGACCCAAAATGATAAGAAAGTTAAAGAAGTTATGCACACTGATTAATCTTTGCTCTCTATTGAATGTTTTCAAATGAAACATTGTAAGTTATAATTTCATTACAAAGGTACAAATATATTTTTTATAACTCTTTTTAAGAAAGATAAAAAACATATTTTACATTTTATATTTTTTGATAATGTGAAAATTGCAAAAAGCACAAGTGCAAATTGCACTTTCCATTTTGATAAGTATGAATTGATAAAAGTGTAAAATTATGAAGTGCAAGTTTTAAGGTTCATTTTTGAAAATGTGATAAATACTTTAAAGTTGTAAAAATCTCACTTAGGTTTTATACATAGAGTTTTGCACAAAAAAGAAACTTGGAATTATTTTCAAAGTTATCTTTTATTTTGAAAGACCAGTTCTATTTTAGGTGCCTCTTTTTGCATGAGGAAGTTATTTTCAGTCACTATTAGATAAATAAGCATTGCATGGACATCTAACAATTCCAACCATGCCATACCACACCATGTTATGCCAAAGATCATGCCCAAATCATGCATGACATATTTCTAGCCATTTCACTATTTCAAGATGCCAAAAATAGAACTCACCTCTTTTTCATGAGGGTTTTAGATTTACATGATCTCTTTCAACTAAGCATTCAAGTTTTTTCAACTACATCTCATCTATGAGAAATTTTGTATAAAAATTGGTAGACCCCATGGCCCAATCTATATTTTTGTTGTTAGTGATATTTTATGAATTTTGAATGTATTTACTACAAGTTGTAACCTTTGGAGCAAAATAAAGTTGAAGATCTGCCTCTCTTGTGTAGATAAATCTATGTGAGTTATTTGATTATCTATGGAAGTTTTATCTATTTCTTTCAGTCTTAATAAATTCATTTATGGTATTTTACCCTCTTAAAAATATTGTTTGATTTAAATATCCTTTTCCCTTTTGTGAAAAATAGCTAAAATACTACCAATAATTTTTCATTTGCATTAGTCTATGCTGAAATAACATCAATATAATTTTTTCTCTCTTGTATTTGTCCAAAAATCTTTAAGATCCACTACAAAATATTTAGTACAATCACCATATTTTCAATTTTCTACAAATTTCAATTCTTCAACCCTTTTTCCCATCAAAACCATAGTTTTGGATTCAAAATCACTAAGGAGTGAGATTTTCATAAAATTGGTATTTTGTTAGTTTGCATCAGATTTAGTGAAAGGAAGCCGATCTTATCTAGAGATTAACCTCAAATTACAAAGGTCCCATAACTTTGGAGGTTTTTCCATTGTATCATTAGTCACTTGCAAAAAAAGCTATAAGATCAAGACAAGTGCAATCCTATGTGATAACATTTATCTTAACTCATTTTTTATTACCATGGCCTATCTTCCAAAAAATTTCAATTTTTAGCTATTTTTGCACTAATATCTCTAGGTTCACCTAATGTTATTCACATTGGACACTTTCAATTCTCTTGTAGTTACATTCTTTATCTATGGCACTTTGGTAAGTAAAGGTATGCATTTTTATAATTCTATCCTTTTCTTTATCTTATTTTTTGCTTACTGTCTTTTACTTAGTATTAACGTTATGTGTTATCATGTTCTATTCTCAGAGCACCATCCCGTGTTGCACTCACATGACACATGATGAGCTTTAAGTGGGGCATATATATACACATAATATTTTCAAACTTTTATTGATTACTTAAACTTTGTATCTTACAAGAACCCGTCTAGTCTCAATCTCTCTAAGTGCATGCCTTAAAGGGTGCACCAGGAAAGGGGTAGGTAGACCATTAGTGCTTTGTGATATTGTTGTCCCTTTTGCCACTTTCCATCTACATACTTGTCTCTTAAAACCATTTACCCTAAGATTATTATTCTTAGTTGTACCCATTCCAATCATTTTTCACATCATTATCCTCATATTCCTTGCCGCATCCCCCTTTTGATAGTTGGTTGTACTAGGCCAACTAGGTCAACTTTGTATAGTTTTTAGCCTTTGATTATTGTATAGGGTTAACTAGGTTGACCCTGTATAGTTTTAAACCTTTAATTACTATACAGGGTCAAATGGGTTGACCTTATACTATTTTAGAGTATTCTTCACTTTGGAGCTTGATATCCCTTTGGCTGACATAGATCGAGACCTAGTGAATTATCTCCTAAAAACATACAGGGTTTGTAGACATCTAAATTTGGCCATCGATAACCTCTAATCAGGTTTTTGGCCAATTTCCACCTAAAATGCACAATTTGGCTTTAAAACACTAAAACATGCTAAATGATGTGAAACTAACATATTCAAGTGCTAATTTTGGCTAGGGTATCCCTAAATGGGGTAATGAAATTTATAAGACAACTAACTTTGATCAGATCATTTCGAGTCAAAATGCCAAATTTGCACTTGGGTACTTTGGATTGCTCTTCCCTATCAAATATTTTGCACAAGACTTGTGCCTTTGTTATTTGTTTTTGGAAACATCCTAAATGGGATAACGTATCCAATGCATCTGACATGGACTTCCAATTCTTATTTAATCAAATTTTGGACCAATAACAAGGCATTCTGATTAATCTGAGTAATTTGTGCATAAAGTGCTTAATCATGATTAAGAGTTAATTAACCCAAATCAAGGCCTAATTAATAATTCCATGGAAAATTGCCGAATACTTATTTTTGTAAATGAATAGGGAATATCTGCATCATCAAGTGACCTCATTTCTTGGGAAGACATCCCTAAGCCATTAATGCCACAAATATCAAGATTCATGCCTCTCATGCCTCATCAATGCCTTCCATGATGCCCTCCATGCCTCTTAATTGCCCTTATTACAATGTCATTATGAGGATAATGACAAACTTAATTCCAAAAATTGAATTAATCTTCAACCACACATCTCAATCTTGAGATGGATGGTTGAGGTTGATTCTAATCAAATCCAAAAATCTATAAATAGGAGGCCTCACAACATCATTTATAATATTTTTTTTATGCAAAATTATAATGCCAAATTAGTTCCAAAAGCTTCAAGAAATTATTTTTACCATACCAAATTGATTCCAAGCTAAGCCACTAACCAAAGGTGTCAAGGAGAGATGGAGGTAGCCAAGCTTCCATTGCCAAGGACTTCATGAGCACACGCTGAGCAAGCCACTATCATAAAGGCATTTGGAGCATCCAAGGAAGGTGAAGGAACTCTTGTATTTGATCCCTTTCTTTTTAGTTGTGCTTGTCATTTGCTTTTATTAAGTAAGCTCTCCCTAGTGTCTAGGTCTATAGATGTTATGCTATTAGTGTGTTTATTTCATTTTGTTTTCATTTTAGAACTAACACCATACTAACCATCCTCTTTTGAGTCAAATTCCTAGATCACATAATGGCATGATCAGTGGGACAAGATGCATCCTACACATGAAGGAGATCATTTTACAACTCTAAAATATTTATTTGAGTCTTTAAAACTCTTGTAAATTGATTTTCTAACTTTATTTTTCCATTTTTGTTTGCCACAATTTTACACAGTAACCAACATCGGCAAGTAATAACGACATAGGTTACCTATCTTAACTGATGTCAATTAACAAAATTTATATCTATTAAATTCTATTTAGCCAGAGTAATCGACATCAATGGTAATAATCGATGTCAATCACTATGTTTTTCCAAAAACATTAACTCGAGAGCTACTTTTTCAAAGTTCATTATTCCAAGCTAAAAAGAGCTTCAAAGTTAAAGGACATGCTAATAATTTTGCTATAGGACCAAGCTTGATATTTGTTCAAAACATGTTTAAATCACCTTTTCATGCTTAACAATCAATTAGGAACCTTGTTTTGGGTGTTTAATAAAGAATTTAGATGTTTTTGGTGAATATTTTTAAAAATTTAAACTAAAACCAAGGGGTCATATGAATACCACCAAATTTTTCATTTGGGTACAAAATTGAACACACTTGTCAATTTCTATTTGCAATAGTTTTTTAGTTAGATTTTGTTTGTCAAAAAGAGGAATGTTGCATGTATGTTCTTCCATTTTTCTCCTATAGGGAATCCTTGGAATCAAAAGTGCCATTCCTATTTCAAGTAGCCTAGTCCAAGGCTTAGAAATAAAGTCATTTAAAGCACTCCCCAAAAACTCATCAAAGTTTGGGTAACTTTGAAAATGACCCTAAAGTCTTTCTACTTTCATGCTTTCTTTATTTTTATGCATATTGGCTTGTGAGGGGGACTTCATCACCTCCCGCAAGTTCTTTAGGGAAGCTTTGACCAAGGTTTTCATCTCTTGGCATTAAATTAATTTGGCTATTTTGGAGTTACACATGGGATTTAGTGGAACTTTGGGTATTTCATTACACTGAGTGAATAACAAGATGTAGTGGTTGAAAAAAGGACTAGACCTTTTTGCAACAAGCCAACTGATATGGACCCAAAAATCATGCTTTTATTTTGCATTGTTTGGCATGAAATTCATTATGCAATTGATTCCCCTAGATCATTTGGAAACTTGTTATATCTTATACAAATCCCCACTTACTATAAAAGTATTGTTGGTGCAAGGTGCGCCTCAAGGTCCATGTCACATTACCATCATTTGAGAGAATGGGGGTGTAAAAACCCTACTATATAATGCATATTTACTTTTGGATGAACACTTTAAATCCTCTCAAATGATGTATATTGATGGATTCCAATAATACCAAGCAACCTTGTTATTTTAGGATCTAAGGGTGATTAATTAGTTGGTCTTATCCTAGATTAAAGTTTTGTTTAGAGTCAAAACTTGGTGTAAACAAATAATCCAAAACCAAACACATAGTCCAAATTTTCCTTTGAACAAATAGGAATTATGTTGCCTACATAAGATCATTTATTTGACTTGATCAAAATTTCATCAAAAGCTTGAGATTCATATCATCCACTTTAGTATAGTTATGATACCCATTTGAGTCTAGACCTTTACCAATGTTATTTAAAGTCATTCACTTATAATCTAAATTTAGAATTACACCTTTACAAGTTCATAGGGTTGATGTGTTAAGTGGGTTCACCATTTAAACTAAACTTGAGGGAACTTGGGTTTAATTTTCAATTTGGGTTGAAGGCCATTTAAGACTCATAATCATTGTCATCAATTAATGAACTTCAGTGATTTTATGCTAAACACTTGCACTTTAAGTCTATACACCACAACATTTTGGGTCAAGAAAGGTCATGTTATGCTATCAAAATTGTGAGAAATTATCTTTACCTTAGAGATTTTTTGAAATAAACTTTTTTGTCATGCCCTTAGGGTAGTATAGAATTGTTACGTTGTCCAAAACATTTTGAATATTGTTTCATAGATATTCTTGCCTAGAGTTCTAAATTTGTTCCTAAAAATCAAACCAATCCAAGTGTACTATTGTGATCTTTTGTCTAAAAAAATATTAGACTAATCACCTTTGTCTAGCTTTTTTGTCAATAGAACCAAGTTTTATACCATTTTTTGTGAGAAAGTAAACTATTGCTAAAGTGCCTTTTGTTTCATACCTTATACCTAGTTGATCAAGTTCATGTCCAAGAATCAAATGCCTAGTGTTTATTAGAAGTGTTTCAAATTTGTTAGATTAAAACTTTTGTCTATTTTCAAAGTCTAGCTTTTGATGTTGTCTGGCCAAGAGTCCTAGCACATGCATTATTTGAGCCTAGATTTTGATGTCGCATATGGCCAAAAGATGTAACAAATTTTAAATTCTTAGATTAGACTAATTTGAAACACTTTGACCTTAGAGTTTGGTATTTTGATTTTTTCATCCATTTACTTGATTATCTTTGTGTGAATAGTGTAACATTAAATACTTTATGTTAACTTGTTTCCTCACAAATATTTGCATAAACCTTTTGATACTTTTGACAAATCTAGACCAAGTTGAAACATTAGCTATTTTAGACATTGTCCTTTTTAGATTTTGTAGAACTCTTTGACCTTTTATCACAAAGCATTAAATATGGATCCCAACATGTATTCCTACACTCGTAGTGGACTCATGTTCAATCCAAGTATTAGTAATGTAGTTACATAGGAAGAAATGGTGTAAGACCCCTATGCAAACAGTGTTGCTTATGAGATGGATTCTTATCCCTCTTATAATACTCAATTAGGGGCATAAAGCAAACCATGCAATACCTAGCTAATTATTTGGTTAACACACCACCTTACATAGAATAAAACCAAGAGCAAACCATGCAATACCTAGCTACAATACCCATAGTGGACGAGCCAGTACTTCAATAGTCATATTATACTAATATGGATTCCACATATGATCCATTTTTGTTTGAGTGACATTTGTTAGATAATAAAGATGAGATTTTGGTTAGAGATATAGAGGTAGGGGCTAAGTTTCCAGCAAATTTCCCCCATGAAAATTTACTAAGTCTAGTAAGAGTGCCCCACAAAATCATTTACAATCCACAGGATTCTTCTAGAAATCCTATGGCTCTAGTCCAATCAACGTACCAAGATCCTAATATATCTAATCAAGGTAAAAACATCATGGAAGATTACTTTAACCAAATGTAGATAACATATAACACATATATGAATCTAGCAAATGATTTTAATTAGATAAACATGGTAAGTAAGCCTCTCATTGACCTAGTTCCTTCAATAGGAGTGTTTATAGAGTTAACTAGACAAGAGAATATAAATTCTAACCCATTAATATAAACCATTTCAATAGATAACTTGATGCATATGCCTATTATTGAAGAAGTGTCTTCAGCCTCTACACTAAATAGTGAGCCAAACATAGTAGTTAATGTGCAAACAACATCCAATCTTGATCAAAGTGGTACTAATGTGTAAACAACTAACCAAAAACATGTGCCTATAGTTAATCCCATGATTAGATCATATTACTATGGAATAGGAGTTTCTACACCCCAACCTCAATCGATTATTTCCTCAAGTGTGCAGCCTATGGGATTAGGTAATTAAATAATGACCAATGTCATGCCTCAATGACAAAATGTGATGAATCATACTCCTCAACAAGTAACAAGTAGTATTCCACAACAATAGGTAAAATCTAGTGTATCAACACAATATAAGATAAATACATTACTACCTCAATTAGGGGTAACTAATGTTCCACCTCGTCAGGTAATGATGAACACACCTCTTTAATCATAGACTAACATGTCGATCTAAAACCAAGTAATGACTAGTAAATAATGTGAAAATATTGGTCAATAATAGATTCCAAATTTTCAACCTTATTTCAGTTCTTTACATGGATTTGTACAAGAAAGAGGTACCCATATTTCTCAAGTACCTATTAGACAATTCTTGGTTCAAAATATGCCACAAATTTAGAGATAAGGTCTTGGTTTATAAGTTCCCACTCAACAACAAGGTTTGATTAGTCGGTAGCATGTCCTTTTTCAACCACATTAGGAAAAATATAGTTATATCCCTCCATCTCAACCACAAAATCCACCAAGTCAAACCTTTATTGCCAACCCAAACCAAAACATCCCACAACCAAATGTGCAATTTCATGTACATCCTAATCCACATATGTGTATTCCTGGTCTATTTCCCAACCCAGCCAATGTACCCCAATAGGTATCTCCATCATACCTTAGTCAAAATGTTCCACTTATGACCTCCCAACAATCTATCCAAACCCAAATTCTCCCTCAAACCAATATTCCATCTAGTTTCTTATCCCAAGAATTGTAATAGATGAAGGATGAAATTGTTGCCATTCAAGTTGGTAAACAAACTAAAAAGTTCAAATTAGATGATGTGTGTTCCTATACATTCAACATGGAGTATTTTTAGATACCATTTCCTCTAGGATATGAACCACCAAAATTTGACAAATACAAAGGGAAAGGTGACCATAAGGCTCATCTAACTAAATTCTTTATCGCATGTCAACCAGTGGCATATAATGACATATAATTTTTATTGTTGTTCCTAAGGAGCTTGGTTGGACAAGCTTTGGAGTGATTTTTTAAGTTGCCTAAGAATTTAGTAACGAACTTTGATGATCTTTCTGATAAATTTGTGTAACACTTTTCCTAAAATCTTGAGCATGAGATTTCATTAGTGGACTTAACCCAAGTAAAGAAAGAAGCTAGGGAGAGTTTTGAAAGTTATTTATAGTGATGGAGAGCCCTTAAAATCTATTTCACCCATATTTTACCAGATAAACAATTAGTCATTGTGTTTGCTAAAAAATTGCATAGTGAGATAGCTTAAAGAACTACAATGTGCACATACATTCAAGGAGATCATTGATAAAGTTTTATTGATCGAGAGGGTGCTCATCAATAAAGGAGTCATAAATATTAATTTAAATAATCAAAATCAAGGTACCAATTAGGGAAATGACTAACATCCCATCTGAATGTAAGCATCACAATTGGCCTAGGTCAATAACCATGAAAGACCAAAGCAATTCAACCATAATAGGAATGTTGTGGGAAATGGAGTAACCAAGTCTCATCATGTTCAAATGGTGTAAACATCATTTTCACCACTTTTTTAGCTTACTCCTACTCAACAACCTCTCCAATCGATGCCACAATCACAACAACCAAGGTGTGCATAATAAATACAATAATCGTTACCATTGCAAACCCTTCCTCTTAGAATAACTATGCCTACATGTCGTGTCTTTAGTGACCTAGGATAACTTATTTAATCTATATTTTGTAATTTTTTTCCACTAATCTTATTAGTTGTCCTATACCAAAGCATTATCTATAAGCCATTCCTTATCTTGATTGGTATTGTGAATATGAACTCTATGACTATCATCAATTCAATGGGCATAATCTATGAAGATGTATCCAAATCAATCATTTAATTGAGAATATGTTGGAAAATGGGGAGATAAAATTGGATAATGGTTCTTCCACTTATAATCAAACTCTTGAGATCTATCAAAACCCTTTTCCTTCACATAAAAATCAGCAACAACAATAACAGCTAGTGTAACAATAAAATCAATGGTATCAAGATCAAACGCTGAACTAACAAAATCAATAGTAGAACCCATAATGATAGAATAATAGACAAAACCAAGGTCATAATAGTAATAACCAACAAACCTAACTTTTAGTTTCACATGACTACAATAGGGTCATAGGTCATATTGAAGGAGGTAGCATTAATACCATCTCCATTAATCTTAGACCAAACACTAACCAATCTAGACCATTCCTAAATAACAACATTCAGCCAAATTACATGAATAATTATTCTTTGACCTAGGAGTGCATATAGTCAAACTAGAAAACTAGGACTTCCCCTTTTGGATCTTATAGAAATAACTC
Source organism: Torreya grandis (assembly GCA_037957365.1). Taxonomy (NCBI): domain Eukaryota; kingdom Viridiplantae; phylum Streptophyta; class Pinopsida; order Cupressales; family Taxaceae; genus Torreya; species Torreya grandis. Next base: position 2,075,920 of record JARHVA010000597.1, on the reverse strand, counting down.
ATTCTTTCCATGTGACCATATGCAAGTGCACAAGAAACCAAGACTTTTCATGTCTGGTCTCACACTATTTTTAACATCAGTTAGAAATACTAGTCTAGTACTTAATACTGATTATGCAATCACAACTCAGAGGTTGAATATTACTATCCTAGGCCCATAACCATTTTCCACTTTGCCTATCATCCAACCAACTATTTAGCCTCAAAATAAACCATTCACTACTGACCAAGACAAGAAGTTTGATATTATGGAATAATTATAGAAGACACCAACTTAAATTTATATTTTAGATTTGTTGTGGACATCAATAATCTACAAGAACATATTGAATTAGTTTTTAACCCAATCCACTATTGTTAGTGACATATCCCTTGATAAATTTCAAGCTTTGGTTGGACATCTATCTCTAGCCCAACAAGTCACATTTAACCAAAGTGACATGTCTTCTCTTGGCCCGCTCCATAATAACCCATTGTACATAGAAGTTTGTATCAAATGGCATAAAGTGAAATGTGTCCTTATCAATAATGGATCCAACCTCAACATAGCATCTCTAAAGCTCATCAAGATTTTTGGGTACATAATAGAAGATCTCCAATCATAAATAATAACTATCAAATCCTATGATAATTAGGATAGAGAATCACAGGGCACCACTAGTTTGATAGTTATCATTAGGCCTTTAACCCATAATATACTTTTCCATGTGTTGGATATTGAGTTATCATACAACATGCTTCTAGGCATGCCTTGGTTACATGAAATTTGTGCAATCCCATCAACACTACACCAATGTATCAAGTTTTTTCCCACTCAGGGATGGAAATGAATATTCCAGGAGATACACACCCGTATGAACATTGCAAGCATCTTGACCCTCTACAGTAAGAATCCAAGTTTTAAATAGGATATAGGAAAGTCCATACTTATTGACCCTCTACCAGATAATTGCATAGATCCTAATACCTTGGATTCCCTTTCCCACATGTCACCTCTTGAAGCTTCTAATCATTTCACCATCTTAGATAATGGATCAAGAGAGTATGTGACTCATGATACATTTCATATTGCTAATCTTCCTCAGAATATGAAAACCTTTAGGTGACCTAACGTCATCCCACATATGCATTGGCAAAAAAAGAACAAAGATAAGGGACCTATCACATTTGTACCAACATCTAGCCTAGGACCTAACCCTCTTGAAGGGGATGACTGATGGTTATACAATGACAACCAAGGTGATTGTTATAAAAATGCAAAGTATCCTATTCCCAATAGGATCATGGAGCATCATAAATATAAAGGAAGAGGCCTCAAACTAAATCAACAAAGAACCATCAAGTTAATTTCCATGACTAAGTATGAAAGACCTTATGGACTTGAATTTAAACCACTTAGGGGCAACCCCATATATCTTATTCAAACTTCATCACTAGTGACTAGTGATGATGATGTCGATAGTGAAGCAAAGTTTGATCATAGCCTCACCTTTGATGACCTAGCTAAAACAAACTTGTTTGATAACAATGCCATTTATACCCTTACCTTTGTCATTCATCACAACCCATTGCCATTATATTATCCCCAACTGATAGATTGAAACCAACAAGAATATAGTCTACCAATTGATGATTTTAATAATGATGAGGCATTATTTGAATTTTTAGGCCTTAGAGACAATGTTATATTAGGACATCACAAATCAGGTTTCTCAATCACATTGGATCCTATAGCCTATTTTGCAGAGTGAATGAACACCCTTAGCCAAAAACAAATAAGTAAAACATCAAGGTCCCAAAGTGAAAATATCTTTGAGGCACTTTATAACTAGGGAAAAAGTAAAGATAAAGGCTAGTCTAGTGGTGAAAACTTGTTTTAGGCACCATTAGATGAGGGTGTTCATTATTCTTCAAATTTAGACCAGGAGACCACCAATGATGAATTTGCCTATGGATCAGAGTTCAGCTTTGAGCAACAAGTATTTGATAAAATTATTGAAGAATTTTTGACTATTTTTATCACATGGTTAGATCTCCCATTAGGGGATTTCGATTCATCATGCCTAGGAGAAATTCAAGAACAAGTCCTAACAGAGGACCCTACCATAATTCAATAGTTCAAATCACTGCCTACTCTCCTAGAAGATGGTTTGACCCTTCAAGTTGAAGATACAATAAAGGTAAATATCAAGACTCTATTAGATTTGAAATGGATAAAATTAGGTGCATCCCTCACTGAGGAGGAATGTGACAACTTTACATCTCTATTGAGATAATTTGTAGATATCTTTGCATGGGCCTATTTTAACATGCTAGGATTAGACCCTGCCTTAGTTCTACATCACCTTGTGGTTAATCATGATGCCAAAGTAGTAAAATAAAAGCAACGTAATATGCATCCTTGAATTGTTGTATTGGTAAATAAAGAGTTGGAAAAAATCTTAGAAGTAGGCAGTATCTTATCTATTGAATACTCTAAATGGATTTCTAATGTTATACCTATTAGTAAAAAGCCTAAAGGGATCAAAATTTGTACCAATTTTTGAGACATCAAAAAATATTTTCCTAAATATGATTTTCCCTTACCTAATATCAACATGAACATTGAATCCATGGCAGGCAAATACTTTCACTCATGGATGGCTTTTCAAGATACAATCATATCAGAATAACACCAAAAGATCAGCATAAAACAACATTCACCACTCCATGGATAACATTTTATTATTAGGTGATGTCATTTGGTCTTAATAATTCTATATTTATGTATCAAAGGGCCATGACCATCATATTCCATGATATGATGCATGATATTATTGAAGACTATGTCGATGACATATTAGGAGAATTCAAAACCAGGGTTGACCATCTAGCAATACTACATAAGATATTGAAAGATTACAGGAGTACAAAGTTAGACTCAATCCAAAGAAATGTGTGTTTGGTGTAACTTTAAGCAAACTAATTGGATTCATCATTTCTCATAAAGGAATTAAAGTCAATCTGACTAAAGTCTATTCTATAATCAAGATGCTACAACTAAATAATTTAAAGCAACTTTATAGTTTGCAAGGAAAGATCTAGTCAATCTGATGCTTCATCTCTTAGTTAATAGATAAGTGCCATTAATTTACACACCTTTTGAAGAAAGGAGTTGCATTTCACTGGGATGATCACTACCAAATAATTTATTAAAAACTCAAAGACTATCTTGTTAATCTGCCTATTTTATTACCTCATATTCAAGAAATCCATTTTTGTTATACCTATTAGCTACTGATCATGTGTTGGGGGCACTCTTGGCTCAACATGATGATAATGAAAAAGAGCATGATGTATACTACTTAAGTTGTACCTTGGTTACATATGAACATAACTATGTGCCTGTTGAAAAAGCTTGTATAACCATGGTCTTCACAGCTTAGAAACTATGCCATTACATGTTAAATAATAAAACCATGGTCATTTCAAAGGTATATCCACTCAGGTCTATTATTCAAAATAGATTTACAAGGTAGAATGGCTAAATGTATCATTCTTCTTAGTGATTTTGACATAGAGTATGTCAATCAAAAGGTGATCAAAGGACGAGTTCTTGTAGACCAACTTGTTGAATCACCACTCATGGACACACAACCACTCACATTTCAATTTCTTGATGAATCCATAATGACCGTCATTGACACATCCATTGAGGATCAGTCCAAGAAACTATATTTTGATGGTTCATTCACTAAACATGGATCAAGGGTAGGCCTATTATTTATTACACCACAAGGGGATCTAATCCCTAAATCATTTAGAATCAGCTTTCCTTGTACAAACAACATGGCTAAGTATGAAGCACTTATATGAATTAGAATATATCTCATCTTCAAATTTATGGTGATTCTTAGTTAATCATCAATCAGGTCATAGATCATTTTTAGACCAAAGCTGACAACTTGGTTCCATATAAAGTCATGGTTGATAATCTTAAATAATGAATTGCCAATATTTAGTTTGAGCACATATTGAGGGCTAGTAATAGAACTATAGATGCCATGGCTACTATGGGCTCTCTAATTTGACAAACAAATAAAGTTAAAGAGTATCAATTCCTTGTCGAGAATTTGTCAGCACCAGCTCATGAACCTTCAACTATTGCTATGATTTGTGATATTGTTGGTCCCGATTCTATTTGGTACTCAAACTTTTATAACTACCTTCATGACTAAATTCTACTAGCTAACCTCTCTCAAAAACAAACCAAAACCTTCATTCATCATTTTAATTGTTATACTCTATTTGGATCCACCCTATGTCATCATAGTTTTGATGGAACTCTACTTCATTGTTTAACTTTAGTAGAGTCTACATTAGTATTAAGAGAAGTTCATGAAGGAGTATGTGGATCCCATTCTAGTGGGGTAGTCCTATCCCAAAATTTCTTGTGTACTAGTTATTATTGGCCCACTAAGGATGTAGATGCTACTACATATGTAAAGAAGTGTGATAAATGTCAATATCATGTTAATCTGATTCATGCCCTAGAAAAAACTCTAAAACTGATGTTGACACTATGGCCATTTTCTACATGGGGACTTGACCTCATTGGGAAGATTAACCCCACTTCATCTAATGGCCATAAACATATCCTTACCACCACTAAATATTTCACTATGTGGGTTGAAGCTATACCCCTCACTTATGTGACTAGAAAGAAATTTTCTAAATTCATTTTCAATCACCTCATTTGCTACTAAAGTATTCCCTCTAGCATTATATTTGATAATAAAGGATCATTCAAGAAAAAAGATGTAGACCAACTATACACTGCATATAACATCACACAACATTTTTCTATAGCATATTACCCTCAAGGCAATGACTAAGCTGAGGCATCTAATAAAACCACTGTCAACATTCTCAAAAAGATTGTCAATGATGTTAGTCATGATTGGCACCTCAAAATATTCCCTACCCTCTTGGCATACCATACCAATCATCATACCCCCATAAGAGCCACTCCATACTCACTTGTTTATGGTACTAAAGCCATCCTTTCCATTGACATCAAATTGTCTTCATTACGCATCTCTTTCAAGCATGTCCTAGATGATCATGACTATTGCGTAGCTCACCTATATGAGATAGACCTACTTGATGAGAAATACATAGCCATACTCAACAATCTTCAAACATATCAAAACTAACTCAAAGGCCACTATAATCAACATGTTAAGTATAGAACATTTGAACTTGGTAATCTTGTTCTTTAAGAAAACCAAAAGAATACCATGACTAAGAAGAAGCATAAAGGTAACTTCAAACCAAACTAGATAGGGCCTTTTATCATCACTACAAATTATGGATAAGGAGCATACAAGCTAGCCACACTAAATGGCAATAAACTTCTAGATTCAATGAATATTATTCATCTCAAGTGGTACTATGCTTGAATGATAAGGTGTATTATCTATAAGGACCATTTTAGTTATACCATTTTACCACTATTATTTTATATACAAATACCATCCTTATTTATCCTCTTTTTCATATCCACTTTCCATTTTTGACCTACTAACTTAGTATGTTCTAAAGCCTAGCTTGTTTGACCTTGGTTTTTGTCATTCATTATGTAGTTTTAGCATCAAGGTATCTGATTAGTTCATTAGTTCATTCAAGTACTTTAGATAGAGAGCATATTTTGAGATAGTGAGACAAAAGTTTTGGTAGTTGCATCCTTCATTTGTTAGTCATTTTTTACCACCAATCTTACTACTAATTATAACCACCTTTGGGAAAATTAATATCATTGATCTATGCCATTGTGTCTTAGTTATAACCACCTATGGGAAAACTAGGGGAAACATTAAGCCTTGATAAACCAAATTGCCACATTGTGCCTTTTTACCAAGTGTGCCTATTTTATTTGAATTGATTGCTACCCTAATCAAATTCTTCTGTTGTAAAGATAGAACTATGGTGACTTGAGGTCATACTCTAAGATTATGTAGGTAGTGCTCAATACTTGTTGAGGTCAGCTCAGTCACCCTTTCCACCATGATCTCACCATTTTGAAAGCAACCTAAGCCATGCTCTCACCATTTTATGAGAAACCTAAGCCACACTCTCACTATTTTGTGAGTAACCTAAGCCACACTCTGACCATTTTGTGAGCAATCTAAGCCACACTTCTGCCATTTTGAGAGATTGAACCATTTAGTGTCTCTTCATTTTTGATCGAGTTGAGATACTTCAAAGAATTATAAAACATTTGAAAAATCATTAGAATAGAACAAAAACATTGACCACTTCTTCACCTTAAAGATTCTGGGAACCCTTACTAAGTTACAATAAAATCACTTGTCATTTAGTTTCTCCATCCTTTTTGGCCTTTTTATCTCACGCACTTGCCATTTTCCAAGACCATTCCTTTTCTTCTATCACATCTATTCTATTTTTTTCATCAATTATCACATTCTTCCCTTTCCTTGGGAGAACTACATTTGGCCTTAAGTTTTTTATTGGATATTACATCCATGGAACTATGTAGGCAGTGTCCACTTGCCTAGTGCATATGGAGACAACTCAGCCACCCCCTTCCTTTTCTTCTATTCCCCCATTTTGTCAATTTTTTAAGTTGTCACCTATTTTCTAGGGGCAATGTTCATAGGGTTTCTATTGCATTGTTTGTTTGTTTGTTTGTTTATTTCTGCTTATTTTATTATTTTGTCTACTAGTTTATTTTCTCTTAGCACTATTACCTTGATTCATTTTTTGTGTGTTCATTGGGTGATTCCTTATCCACACTTACACTTGAATCCATCCCTATTCATATATTTACAATTTCATCATGGTTTCTATCATTGGTGCATTGTTTTCTATTGCGTATTGGAATATGAGATCATTCCTCATGCATATTTTGGCCAAGTCCTCATGATGTTATATCATGATGCCTACCAACACATGCTACAATAAACCTTAGCTTCAAGAATTCTATTTAGTAATGGTGGCATCTCTTCAACATCAACATCATGATTCCATCCTAATCATATCCTAAACAGAATAATTAACCATAAAATAATTTCAACCTTTATTAGTTCATATGAACATCTCCCTACTAGTAGGTTATTTCAATTCATCATTAATCTCTATGTTAATCTATCATCATCCTTAGCCAAGTTTATCATGTTTTCCATAATCAAGGTCCAATGATTATAACTACCTATGGGCAAATCATTACACATCATCCCACCTACATTAATCAATGGTTATAACCACCTTTGGACAAATCATTGTGTTGTCACCAATTTTTTTTTATGCCTATATAGGGGCATGTTATTATATTATTTGTATATCCTAACTAGGGTAGCTCTATGTTCTCAATGATTATAACCATATTTGGACAAATCATTATGTTATCATATCATGTTACCACTATCAGGGTACACTACTTATAACTGCTTTTGGGCAAACCATTGCACACTATCCCACTTGCATTCTCAATTATTTTGACTACTTTTTTAGTATCATTATGTTTTCACCCCATCATATTTCCTTTCTTTGGTCCCCTCATTTCATTTCTTTCTTTTCAAGGGACTGTTTGTCAACCTACTTGTGCCAACTGTTCCCTCGAGGGGGCATCATATAGTTAGTTTATCATCATTATAGTTGTAGGCATACATGACCTTTTCATTCTTTAATAATATATTATTGCGCTTATATCTTGTAATGCCTTCCCAAATAGGGGCAAACTGTAAACACCTAAATCTAGCCACTGATAACCTCCAATCAGGCTTTTGGCTAATTTCCACCTAAAATGCATAATTTGGCTTAAAAACACTAAAACACACTAAATGATGTGAACTTGACATATTCAAGTGCTAATTTTGGCTAGGGTATCCCTAAATGAGGTAATACAATTTATGGGCTAACTACCTTTTATCATATCATTTCGAGTCAAAATGCCAAATTTGCACCTCGGTGCTCTAGATTGCTCTTCCCTATCAAATATTTTGCACAAGACTTGTGCCTTTGTTATTTGTTTTTTGAAACATCCTAAATGGTATAATGGATCTAATGCATCTGACATGGACTTTCAATTCTAATCCAATCAAATTTTAGACCAATAACAAGGAATTTAAATCAATTTGAGTAATTTGTGCTTAAAGTACTTAATCATGCTTAAGAGATAATTAACCCAAATCAAGGCCTAATTAATAATTCCATATAAAATTGTTGAATACTTATTTTTAGAAATGAATATGTAATATCTACATCATCAAGTAGCCTCATTTCTTGGGAAGACATCCCTAAGCCATAAATGCCAGAAATATCAAGATTCATGCCTCATCAATGCCTTCTATGATGCCCTCCATGCCTCTTAATTGTCCCTTCTTCTAATTTCATGATGAGGATAATTAAAAACTTAATTACAAAAATTAATTTAATCCTCAACCACACATCTCAATATTGATATGGATGGTTGAGGTTGATTCTGATCAAATCTAAAAATCTATAAATAGGAGGCCTTACAACATCATTTCTAAGCTTTTTTATGCAAAGTTATAATGCCAAATTGGTTCCAAAAGCTTCAAGCAATTAGTGTTACCATGCCAAATTGATTCCAAGCCAATCCAAGCCATAAGCAAAGGTGCCAAGGATAGATGGAGGTATCCAATCTTCCATTTCCAAGGACTTCATGAGCACAAGTTGAGCAAGCCACTATTACAAAGGCATTTAGAGATTTTAAGGAAGGTGAAGGAACTCTTATATTTGATCGCTTAATTTTTAGTTGTGCTTGTCATTTACTTTAGTTAACTAAGCTCTCCCTAGTGTCTAGGCCTAAAGATGTTATGTTATTAGTGTATTTATTTCATTTTATTTTCATTTTAGAACTAACACCATACTAACCATCCTCTCTTGAGTTAAATTCCTAGATCATAGGGTTGACTAGGTCAACCCCATACAATCAACATATTCAAAAGGATTTAGGGTAAGATCTGCCTATATACACAAGTTCATTTCTAACCATTTGAGAGATATAGAAGTGAAGAAGAATAAGTGTGACTAAACATCTGCTTATTGACCATTCTACTTGAGGAATAAAGCTTAGGGCTCCATAATTTATTTAGATATATGAATCTTGTCTTATGAATAAGTATTTTGGATGTATAGATAGGTTATGTCACCTATACCTGATTTGTCTTTATTATCTTTACATACCATAATAATCTCCTTTGAATCACCTTGGCCAAGGGAGAGATTAAGGCTCGGTGGGTTCATCTTCAAAGGTAAGTATTCCTAAATTTATTTCTCCTTTGTAAGAGTAGATAGATAATGTAATTTTGCTTATCTTCCATACATTAGGATTCTATATACATTGCATGAGTATATGTCTTCTATGCATATTTAGTTTAGTTTTTTTTTGTTTCTAACCCCCACTTTGTGCCATAAGCTTTGGTGAGCACTAGATTTAATTTATTTTTATTAGAATAAGTGAAATATAAAACCTAGGACCCCCTTAGGGTTATTTCATGATTATTTTATTTTGGAATATTTGGAACCCTCCTTAGCATAGTGTATTGTGATAAGTGATCCCCTAATCAAGTCTAGTAGATCCCCATATTGGTCGTTTTCTCGCTTAACAAATATACTCCCAATTAGAAGTGTAGGTATGTTCTATCTTCTCCAAGCTAAGATTGATTTATAGACATGATGCATTTTTTATTGCATATAACTACCACACCATTTAATCCTTATCCCATTGGTTGGAATCTTAAATCCATAGGAACTTTTCCAAATAATTATAATTCATGCCTAGATGCCCTCTCAACATCAATAATAAGCTAAATTCTGAATAAGAAACTCAATTTGTGTCCATGTTTCAAAAGCATAAATTTGATTTCACTTGAAACTACCATGATATAAGAGGAATCCAACCTGATCTATGCACCTACCATATTTATATCAAGGAGGAATGCAAACTTATTTTTGAACCACAAAGACAAATGAATTCTGTTGTTAAAGACATAGTCAAAATAGAACTATAAAAACTCTTAGATGTTGGATTTATCTATCCAATATCAAATATTTAATGAGATTCATCCCTTGTAATCATTCCTAAAAAAAGAGTCAAATGACATAGTTGTATAGACTATATATAACTAAATACAACCATGAATAAATACCACTTTCATCTCCCTTTCATTAATCAAGTACTCGACATGTTGGTAGGAAAAAAATACTCCTCCTTTCTTGACAGATTTAGTGGTTATAATCACATTAGAGTAGTTTATAAAGACCAATATAAAAATACATTTACATATCCTTGGGGTACCTATGCGTACTCTATACTACCATTTGGATTTTGCAATGCTCTGATCATATTTTTTAATTTATCTTATGATTATGTTGAGGTCTACATCGATGACTTTACTATTTATGGAGGCACATATGATTAATCCATCCAAAATATTAAGCAAGTCATTCAACATTTCCAAGATAACTGCTTATATCTAGGTCATTAAAATTTTTATATGTTGATGATGGAAGGAATTATACTAGGACACTATTGGGTTTATTTTCTATCTAGACATTTCCCTAGGGGCACTGAAGTAACTAGTTCCCAAAAATCTAATGCATCGATATTTCATGCAAGATTGAAATTTTCACCTAAACCACATAGCAAGAAACCGATTCTCATGGGTTGTGTTATGTGGTAATATACTTATCATATATTAGTGCTTGATCATATTCCTTAATCAATGACTAAATAAAAAAAGAAATGCACACTTGTAGACCTAGTTTCAATAAAGTAAAAAAACATGATTATGATGAAAATTTCCATGAGATTTAGAGTATGCATTGCACATGTTCATATAACATAGATTATATTCATTATATCCAAATAATAACCAAAACTTACATAATAGATGTATTTTTAACTTAGTGATACAACTTAACCATCAATTGAAGTTCAATCTCAAGATTATAATGACTTCCATGATTTTTATATTCACCACAATCAATCCTTATATAATTCCATTGTTCAAAATCATTACAAATCTCTACATATGGGTATTTATGCTTGGTTCTCCCCACCCAAGTTGTTACATTAATTATGGCACTTCTAGTGACTAGTTAATGATCTCTAGTGAATTGAGAGTCCTGATAGCCATCTACTTTTTTTTTATTATAGACCTAGGCCTTTATAACCCTATATTACCATATAGTGATAGATCCTCATTTCCATGTGCCTATCTTCATGAGGGCTAGTGCCAAATTCACATGTGATTGAAGTATTTTTTATCCTTTAGAATCGTTCCTTAACCATTTCTCACTTCCTTCTTTCTCCCCAAGTGTTTTTATAATATACCAAGGCCTCCATTCACAAGTTTTCCATTTATTATGCATGCCTTCTAATTGGGTATTATTATTTTTTGATCTCTTTTGCTATAGTCTTTCATGCTATGTTTATTTTATGCCATGCTTATTTCATGCCATGCTTGTTATGTGCCATTACGAAAATACTTAGCCAAAATTTGAGGTCCAACATCACCCCACACTATGCTCTTATTCTATCTTAGACTAAGTACTGATATTGGCCTCAACCAAAAATTTAGGACCAATCTGATTAATTTGCTTTATGACAACTTCTCAATGTGACAAGGTGTCAAGTAATTTTTATTTTTTATTTCCACAATTATTGCTTTCAACTTTTTGGTATCCTTAGGTTGATCAAAACACTAGCTTACCTTATTAACCAATTATTCAATATATATATATATATATATATATACATATATATATATATATATATATACATATATATATATATATATATACATATATATATATATATATATATACATATATATATATATATATGCATCTTTTTGAACCTCCTCATTCACAACTTATCTTTGGAGTGATAAAAAGTTAGAATTTATTTGTTCTTAATACACATTTATTGTTTATCCTATAGTTTAACATCTTTAAATGCCTTAGCATGCTCAGTGTGGTCTTTTATTAACATGGTGTCATCTGCTAATTTTTTACATTAAATATCTTCTACCTAGAGTAGAGACTATAAAATTTTACTAGGCTACACCAAATTCTCAAAAATCCCATCTAGGATGGGAATAGCTTCCCCAACTCATTGTAAGGTGCACTTGTATACCCCCACTACTTTAACAAACTATTTGGTTGCCCATATTATTTCATATTTTAACACAAGATAATCCTTACATCTCTTCAATAGGAGATCCACAATGGTCTCTAGATCATCAACAGCGTCACCCTCTAAAGGGATCCCATTTTCTAGCATTGGGTCCTGGATTAGAATAGCCTTACATAGATTCAAAGTTTTGACATTGGCCATTATTATGACTTATAACCATCATTTTAGCTCAACCACTTCCTCTTTGAGTTTCTCCAAGGTGGTGACTTCTTTATAAAACATTTATACCACCCTATCATGTTTTTATTTAGCCTAGCATACATCAAATTCTATAAGCACATTTTTTTGTGCTACTTTAGAGGTCATTTTTAAGAGTAATGAGCTAGTTTATAGAGGAGAAATATATTGAGGATTGACCCAAAGAGGTTTGGGCTATGTCGCCACTTCTAAAAATAATATGAGGGTATCATGAGGCGTATTAAAATAACATTTATCATTATACATGTCAATTAAAAATGACATATCATGTCAGGTGTGTACAGAGGCATCTTTTGGATCAAAATAGGAATATAAATAAATCATGTTATCAGGGATGCATATTTGGTATTAGGCATGTAGGTTGGTAGATACATTAGGCTTGGGTGGTTGGACCATAATGTCAATAAATTGTTTCCCTTTGATGAGATCCTACTTAATTATATTGACATCTTTTTCTTGTTCTAAGGAAGTAGTACTAATGTCCATGCCATTCAATTCTTTTACTTTAAATCCATCCTTCTCTTTGCCAAGTGGATCTTCAATGTCTAGTTGTACCTCTTCAAGGGTGGTCTCTTCTTATTATGTCAGGGAGAGTATTTTATCTAATTCAATCTCTTCTTATTCTTCGATTGTCCCCATGGTCCCTCCTAGTAGTTCTTCTAGATTTTTGCATTCACCATCCTTAGGCTCTTCTACTTTTTACAATATAAAAGTTTATGTTGATGGCACTGAGCCTTCTTATTGACTTTCTCATGGACCTCTTTTTGGTGAAGCCTTTGGTGGTGGCACTTTTGGTGGAGAAGACTTATATAGTGGTGTTTAGGCATTCCTTTGATTTTTTAGTGGTTTTGTCTATGAACTTATGCTGGCATCTTTCTGAGTATGCTTCTTCCTATAGAGTGGTGGTATTGGAGGAAGCTTCTCTTTCTCATGTTCTATGCTTCTCAAATTTTTATTTTTAGGTTTCAACATATAAAAGAGATTATGAATTGAATTCCTAACCAAGGTTAGATGAACCTTGATGACATTTATATCTATCTCATACTTTATCTATATGGTTTATCTCTAGGATATCCATACATTTAGTGGGGAATGTGAATCTATGAGTCAATTCATTATGCTTTAAGTGTTATTAGATGCACATTGTATATGCAATTGATAGAGTTTACAAAGTACCACACTATGAAAGCATAGGGAATATTCAACCAAGTAGAAAGATCTCTATATGGGGCCATCCCAATGTACATGAGAAAAAAGTGTTGCTTCACAACAAATTGGGCTTGTTCATGAACTTGGGTAAGTAAGCCCTTTGGAATGCATCGTTCGTTACCAAAGGCTTCTTTCATGCCATTATGCCATGAATTCATCTTAAGCTTAAAAGTTAGAGTAAGATGGCTAGCACATGTGAACACCTTGTATCACTCCGCAAAGGACATGTTTTTAGGTATGTATAACCACTTTAATTATCTAGAAGTGTAATCAAGTAAACCAATTTCATTGAACACCATTAGAAAATGGAATATACCCCATGAGAACCTATGGTTAGGTGTCCAGTGAGCCTTCTCTTCATATATTATAATATTATTGCCAAAATATATTGCCTAGTTATACTTTAAACCCTTGATAACCTGGTGAGAAACATATAGGTGGGATATGTCCACCTCCTTTCATCTATCACAACTACCAACTTTTATTATGATGATTCATATAGCTACTCGAGGATGAAATCCTATAAGTTATTTATATACATGGCATGGTCATGTTTCTAGTATTTCAATTCCATGGTGGTATTTTTTATTTCCATCGAGTCCTCTAAATCAAATTCAAGGTCTATGTCAGAGTACTACAACCTTAATACCTTGCTAATTCTTTTAGCCATGATTTTCATCTAGTGCCAAACAAAGTATATATAATCCTCATGTACACATAATAGTATAAACTTGATCTCCTCTACAATTTTTCCAAAATAGGGGAGGTTAAAAAGTTGTAAGATCCCCATAGAGTTCAAGTCATTGAAAATCTTGAAATCGTAGACCAATTCACTCTTGGTGTTTTGGTACTCAACTCTATAGTCATTTTAAAGCGCAACCTCATTTTTGGGTTGATGGTGGTTATAGTCTAAGATAGTGCAAGTGGGCACATTTGATACCTATCTATCTATGAATAACACCATTTTTGGTTACTTTATCTCCTTGATTAACAAGGGTAAAGGTGGAAGTACTTGGGATTTCTTCTAATTTTGGCACATGATCCTTGTTTCTTCACCTTCTACATGCTCATCTTGTTCTTCAAGTTTTTCCTCCTTGATTAACACTATCTCCCCACCAACACTTATTTCTTCTTATTTTAGAGAAACTAGTAATGTTTTGCTTCATTTAGAATTTTTCTTAAGCTAAATCACCCTTTGTGGAGCCTAAATGTTGAGGTTTAGCCATTTAATGTTCCCAAATGAATATGTTTTTACTATTGTAGGTGTCTTAGCTCTCCTTTGATGCCCATTAATGGTATATGCCAACCTTTACAACCTACAATTTAATAATTCATCTACATTCTTTCAATTTTACTAGATTTAGCTATTTATTTAGGTGAAAACACACTCTCAATGATCAATGAATAATTAGAAATTGATACTCTGCACTTGATGTGGAATTTCCTAAATTTGGTGGTTCACTCTTTGGTTTTGTAAAATCACAATCATATAAATGATAAAATTTAAAATGAACCACCCAATCTCTTTTTATAGGTTTGAGGGGGTAACTTGAATTTACTACCCCCTCTCTTTAACCATAAATTCACAAAGTAAATGTGATTAACGGTATTTCCATAACATGGTGTTGGCATACTTGCCATTACCACTACCTCCTTATATTAATGGCATGTCTTGTCTTACACTTTTCTCAAAGTGCATGATAGTTGTAGAAACATTTGAATATTCATACCAAGAGAATATTCACACTATAGGTGGGAATCATGAATTACTTAAGATAGATAATGGTTATGCACCACATCTTGTATAGTATTTATCCTTCTAAATCTTTGTTTGTGCACCTCTACATCTACATGTATCTTTATGGACCATTTCCTTGCATTTCCATGTAGCACCCCTTAACCCACCCTAATCATGCTTCATGGTCCTCCACAGGAACATAAATTTTCATAGTACAAGCCTATTTTAGCACAACTTTAACCCATCATGTGAGATAATCAGTTTCTATGTTGACATAGCATTAACCCATACACCATTTGACTGGGTTGATGGGGATAAAAAATTTAATGTCCCATTTCTCAAATTATTCCTATGATATAATAGGATTTAATTCCATTTCATCCCAATGATTTAGTTTCCCCATGCGATGGCAAATATCACATTGACATGCATACAAATTTACATCTTGGAAAAGTGTAGGCCACCATAAACCAACTAATAAAAAATTTCATGTAGTATCCTCCCTTGTATAATTCCATCTAACAATACCTTAATAAACTTCATAAAGCATATTAGGGTGCTCATGTATCATGACACATCATCGAAGGACTTCATATTAGTCAAGATTATATAGGTCGCATCTAATGAGTTGGAATGGTACAACATGAGCAACTAGTTACTTTTTAGCCTACATACTTAAATGATCTAGAGCTATGCCAGTAGTTAACAAGGCTTCTATGTCTTCCAACTCCTTAGAACATGTGAGACATAAAATAGTTGCATGTCAAGTAAGTCATATTTTATGGTGCATATTGGTTCACCATAATCAATTTTTGAGAGATGGACAGGACTGTAATTGGCCTTATTAGGCTTGACCACGATGAAGAACTAAAATTCTTAGAATAACATGTTCTAGTGGCCAATACGACCATGTAAAATGGGTTTATTAACCAGATAATTCAATGCTTCATAGTTTATGTAGAACATAAAAGGAGGCACCAATAGATATTGTCAAAAAAAAATTAGAGCATAAACCATAGAGAGTACCTCATACTCCATGGTGGTATAATTTCTCTCGATTGGAGTAATATTTATAATTTAAAATTAAATAAGGTGATCTAGATTACCCTCTCTAGGATATGCTAGTATCACACTGATGACCATACTAAAAGAATCAATATGGACATGAATTGGTTTAGCCCAATTAGGGAATTAGAGAATTATCATAGTGAGTGAGTTTTTGTTTCAAGCCTACAAAAGCTTCTTAGCATGATTAGGTCTAAATGAAGTGTTCTTTATGTTTTAAGATCTCCTCTAATGGTGTTATAATCCTTGCGTAACTTGGGATAAATTTCTTATAGTACCTAGTATGACCTAGAAAGGCATGAACATCGCATTGGGTAGTTGGTGTTGGCAGATGGAGGATGATGGAAATATTAATGGGTTCTGCTAGAAGTTCATCTCTGAATATAATGTGACCAAGGATAATTTCTAATGGAGTAGTAAAAAGACACTTCTTCAAATTGAGAGAGATTTGAAGCATTCTATAGCACTCAAACATAAGCTTGAGATTAGAATAATGGTCTTTCACCAAGCTATACACTATCCAATCATCCAAATAAACCTAAAGGAACTTATAGATGAAGTCTTTATTTTAGAGAATACAACAGGTGTATTATTTAATCTAAATGGTAGTATATGTAAAATACCCCCAGTTAATGGCAAATGTATTCTTATGTCTATCCTTCTCTACAATTTAGGCTTGATGGTATCCCAAAAAATCATTTGTGAAGGTGTAAATTTCACAAATGGCAACACCTTCAAGGATTTCTTTAGTGGAAGGCATCACAAAAGGATCAATAATTCAAGATGCATTGAGTATCTAATAGTATACATAAATTTTCATGTGGCCATATTTTTAATGCTTATTATCATGGGTCCAACCCACTTAGACTCATTAATATGAGTAATAACTACTACCTATAACATACTATCAATTTCTTATTTAACCCATGCACATAAATTTAGATTCATTTAATAGGGTCATAACCTGACTAGGAGAATGCCTTCAACTAGTTTGATATGAATTTAAACCAAGGATGAGTGAATGTCGATCACGTCATTATAATTCCTAGGAAATACATCTTGATATTCCTTCATCATCTTAAAAACTTTGGAGATCTCAAGATTAGACTAGTAATTACCCATAATAACCATATTTGGTGTATCCTCTGTGCCAATGTTTTATTGTAAGGTTTGAATTGGTTCTAAGTATGGGTGGTTTGTATCAAGAACTGTGCCATGAATAGTTCTAATTTCATAGTCTATGGCGAAATCCAAATGATTAGTCAATGGGTCAATTGGTTTGAACCCTTCACCTTCATCAACATGGAACATAAATTTTTACTTTCCTTTTCAAATTTCTTCATATTATGCATGATTGATGACAATTTATTATAGGGAAAATTTTCTCAATTGGATCATTAAAAATGACCAATCCTTATTCCATCATACAATGTATGTTTCATAATTAGTCTTAGATGGGACTAGGGTCACTAATAACTGCTTGATTCATTACTTATAGTGTAAGTCACAAATCCATTATTAGAGATGATTAATATAATATCAAAGCCATATTATTTTTTAACAAATGCCAGAAATGAGTACCTAAATGGTGTTCCTCATAAACATAACATGCTCTGTCCCAAGTGCATAAGGTGCCTTAAAATACATGAACCCATAAATATCTTGGTAAGAAAGATTCATCATCCAACCACATTACCTTACAGATTTCTAGGCGTGGTTATGTTGCTCAGACTCCACTATAGTTGATTATGCCTCATATGTGGTTGTCATGATGGAAATGATGATGTAAGGTATAAGGTACTTGGTCCCAATGAAGGAGATTCTCATGCTAAGTTTACCACCATCTCATTATCATTCCATTAAGAAGGTGAACCAGTTAGTGCACATGAATAACATTAGAGTCATAAAAGGCTTTTAGTCACTAGAAAAAGTCATGAACTTCTATTTGCACATGAAACCATATATCTTAAACAATATTTTCAATAGGTACATTCATAATTGGTCCTCACATGAATTATCTAGTGATAAGATGAACAAACCTATGGTGCTTATGGTACTAGTGTGGAATGTCTTCACAACTTCCAATGGCACCACACACTCTCTCATTAAGTTAATTGTCACCTTGGGACTAATAATCATAGACATCACTTGTAGTATCAGAGAAGGATAGTGTGTCTATCTATTAGAATATTCCATCATGAGTAGAATCATGATGCTGATGACCTCGAGATGTGATATTATATATGTGATTAATATCCTCATCTATGCTAATAGGTTCAACATATGGGGGCCATGTGATTGGTCTAATGGGATGATAATATATTGATTAATATTTTCAAATCTAATATATCTCTTCTTGAAACTTCAAGTGACATTGTTAGCATATCACTAAGGATGTGTTAGGTGTGAAGTTACTATTCACATAAACACTATTCATTTGTCACTATTCACAAATGATGTAGATTAGTAACTAAGTAGTGAGGTGGCTTCAATATGACATGGCATGACCTAAAAAACATATTTCATTATTGGAAAGATTAAATACAAAATATGGGACATCATTTTCTAAAGTACAAGGGTTTGGCACATGTGGGAGCATGTGGGAGACAAGTGGGAGAGAATCAAATCATTATTTTCTTTTGGCATGTGCATGTGGGGTGTATTACTTAGTGGAGTCATGATTTTATTCAAATGGAGAAAGTCAAAAGTTTATTGGAATATTTGAAATTTGATTGGAGACATGTGGGGTAGTTGGGACAAGCACTATTCTTGATTGGGAATCTTTTGACCCAAGGAAAAAACATGGTCAAAAGTGGGGCATACCACTTGATTGTTTTCAAAGATTCTCTTCGAAAGGTCCTTCATGCATTATGATATCTCCCCAATCACCATTTAATGAATAGTATAAATGGGGTGTTGCATTTCACTATTCATAACTTTTTCTCTTTGTAGTCTTCTTTTCTCATTTGTAATTTGGCTTTAAGTATGGGTGTTTACTTTGCCAAAAGTATGGTTTATTTTATGCATTGTAATTACATTTTGTAAATCTTGGTTTTTATATTTGTATTAAAGGAAGAAGAATAAGGAGGTTGTGAGAGTGTGAGGATAGTGTGTGATAGGTTTATGTTACAAGTTGTATTCTCTATGTGCTATTGGAATAATAAGAAAGAGCTATAAACTTCTCTATGGATGTAGTCCAAGTTGGGTGAACCATGTAACCTTAGTGTTATCTTCTTGTGTTTGGTTTACATTTCCAATTTCAACATTCTATTTTGATTTTCAAGTATCTTTATTTTTGTTTCCATATTCTCCACAATTTTATTTTAACTTAACAAGAGGATAAAAATTCCACATTTGCATTTATCCTAACAAGTGGTATCATAACAAGGTTAGTTTCTACTGGATTTAAGTTTAAAAAAGCTAACGGTATTTTAGCTTGAGTGGGATCTATGGCAGAAGATGGAAAATCAAAGGTGGATAAGTTTAATTGATATAAATTTGGTTTGTGGAAGATGTAAATGGAGGACTACCTTTACCAGAAAGACCTCTACTTACCATTGGTAGGAAAGACAAAATAACCAACAACCATGATGGATGAGTAATGGGAGTTGATGGACATAAAATCACTTGAGACTATCTAATTGTGTCTTCCATCAATAGTGGCCTTCAACATATCCCAAGAAAAGACTATATAAATTCTTATGATAAATTTGGAAAAGTTATATGAAAAACCTTCTGCCTCCAACAAGATATTTTTAATGAAAAAATTATTTAATATGAAAGTGGTTCTATTTCCAACCATTTAAATTATTTCAATACAGATACTAGTTAGTTAGATTATGTTAGTATTAAATTTGACGATGAAGTTAGAGCTCTTTTTATCTTTTGTTGTTTGCCTGAAAGCTAGAATAACTTAGTTATGGTAGTTAGGAACTCGATCTCAAATAACACAAAGCTCAAGTTTGAGGATGTGGTGGGTGTTATACTTAGCAAATAAATGTGAAGGATAAGCATAGGTGAAACATTTACATCTATAAATTCTTTTTTTATAGAGACATGAGGGAGATCAAAGACTATAGGAAGAGGAAACCATGGGAAATCAAATAAAGGTTCAAGGTTAAAATCCACTAGGAGGATGGAGTGTTGGAATTGTGGGAAGCCAGGTCATACAAAGAAAGAACATTGGGATCTTTGCATAAAATCCAACAAGGAAAAACATGAAAATAATAGTGAGGCAAATGTAGTAGGTGAGACACTACAAGATGCTTTGATTCTTTCTTTAGACAATATTCATGAATCTTGGGTTTTAGATTTAGGAGCTTTATTTCATGCTACTCCTAACAAAAACTATGTTAGAGTTTATGTTCAAGGTGATTTTGGACATTTATATCTTGGTGATGATGAACCTTGCAATATAGTTGGAAAAGGTAGCATGGGTGTGAAATAACATAATGGAAATACTTGGGTACTCAAGGATCTGAGACACATTCCTAGTTTGAAGAGAAACCTAATTTTTATAGGATAACTAGGAAGTGATGGTTGTGTGGTCACTTTTATTGGTAACTCATGGAAAGTTACCAAGGGTGCTCCAATTGTGGCCAAAGGTGAGAAGGTGGGCACTTTATATTTATCCACTATTAGTTCTAACTCATCTTATGATCTAGTTGCTTCAAGTGTAGATGCAACTATATGGCATTACAGACTCAGCCACATGAGTGAAAAGGGCATGAAAATTCTTCACTCAATATTACCAGGTCTCAAAGAGATAGACTTAGACCTATGTGAGTACTTCATATATGGAAAATAGAAATAGGTGCAGTTTCTAAAGTGAGACCAGCCAAATAGATGAAGAAGTTAGAGCTTGTGCATACAGATGTATAGGGACTTACACAGGTATCTTCTCTTGGTGGTTCATTACATCATGTCACATTCATTGATGATGTAACTAGGAAATTTTGGGTTTATTGCATCAAAAGTAAATATGATTTATTTGAAACTTTTAAGAGATGGAGAGATTTGGCAGAGAATGAAATAGGATTAAAACTCATGTGCCTCAAGTCAGATAATGGTGGGGAATATCTCAATAAAGTGTTTAATAATTATTATTCATAGAATGGAATTTGAAGGAAGATAGCAATTCTAAGAACACTGTAACATAATAATGTGTTATAAAAAATGAATAGAATAATCATGGAGCATGATAGGAGCATGAGGTTACATGCAGTGTTACCATTGTAGTTTTGGGTAGATGTGGTTGATACATCTATGTACCTAATTCACAAAGGAACTTCTACAACCTTAGATGATGGGATATTAGAGGAGGCATGGAGTGGTAATAAGGTTGACTATTATTTTTTTAAAGGTTTTTATTGTGAATCTTTTACTTATATTGATAAAAATAATAGGACTAAGTTAGAGGCAAAATATCAGAAATGCACCTTTATCATCTATGGTACTAATGACTTTGGAGTATGATTTTGGAATGAAGAAGATAGGAAGATCATCTACAGTAGATATGTGATATTCAATGAGAAATTCATGTAAAAGGATTAGTTTTAGGAAAACAAGCAAGAGGAAGATAATAAAGAATACATAGTGTCAGAGGCATCACAAATGGAAATGTCCCAAAGGCACCAGAGCAGAATATATGACAATAATAGGAACCCTAAACTCATATTGTGAGGATATCTACAAGAGTAATTAGACCACCTAAGAATTTTCTCCTTCATTCAATTATATATTACTTATTGACAGTGGTGAGCCAAAAAACTTTGAAGTAGTGCAAGTTGATTCCAAGGAGAAGTGGGATCAAACTATGGATGAGAAGTATGACTCTCTCATGGAAAACAAAACATGGAATTTGGTTGAGCTTCCTAAGGGTAAGAGGGAATTATAGAATAATTGGGTTTACATGTTGAAGGAGCATGGTGACAAGATGAATTACAAATATAGATTAATGGTAAAAGGGTCTGCATAGAAGAAACATATGAACTTTGATGAAATATTTTCTCTTGTTGTTAAAATGACTTCTATCAAAACTATTTTGAGTTTAGTTATCGTAAAAGATTTTCACCTAGAATAGTTGGACATGAAAAATGTAATCCTTCATGGGGATTTAGAGGATGAGATATAAAGGCAATAACCACAAGATTTTTAAGTCAAGGGTAAGGAGAAGTTAGTGTGAAAATTAATGAAGAGCTTGTATGGCTTGAAATAAGATCCAAGACAATGATACCTTAAGTTTGATAGTTTTATGCTAGAACAAGGTTATTCTATATATCATTCTAACCATTGTGTGTAATTTAAATGATTTAATAATGATAGATATATTATTTTAATTTTTTACATAGATGACATGTTAGTGGTAGGATCTAACATGCAGGATATTGATGCACTCAAGAGACAATTGAGTGATTCTTTCACTATGAAGGATCTTGGTGCTGCTAAGAAGATCCTTAGGATGAGGATATCTAGAGATAGAAAGAACTGGACATTGACATTTTCACAAGAGGATTACATCAAGAAAGTATTAGAGAGGTTTAGCATGTAGAATACAAAACCTATTGGGACTCCTCTAGCAGTCCACTTCAAGTTGACAAAGGAGTAGAGTCTTAAGATAGACAAATAAAGGAATCACATGAGAAATATCCATTACCCATCAATGGTGGGTATTTTTATGTATGATAAGGTGTGTATAAGGCCTAACATTACACATTCAGTGGGAGTGGTGAGTAGATTCATGAGTGATCCAAAAAAGGAGAACTGGTAGGAAGTTAAGTGGGTTCTTAGATATTTGAGAAGGACCACAGATTCAATGTTATGTTATGGTGGATTGGATGTTGTTCTATGAGGATATGTTTATTTAGATATGTCAAGGGATTTGGATGGTAGGAGGAATACTACTATATATGTTTTTACTATGAGAGGTATTGCAGTGAGCTAGATCTCATGTCTACATAAAGAGGTGGCACTTTCTACCATAGAGGATGAGTATGTTGTGGCTACATAGGTGATCAAGGAGAATATTTAGCTATAAATATTGATGGAAGATTTGGGATACCAATAAGGAAAAGGATTAATTTTTAGTGATAGTTAGAGTTACCATTCACTTAGCCAAAAACTCAACATTTCACTCTAGGATGAATCATATTTAGTTGAGGTATCACTTCATATGATTAGTGTTAGAGGAGGATAAATTGAAGCTGGAGAAGTTACATATAGATGAGAAACCCATGATATTATAGGAGGATACACTAAAAATGGATATGGATATGTTAACCAAGGCAATCATGAGAGTGAAGTTGAATTTTTTTCAACTTCAATTGATCTTCATGGATGAAGAGGATCGAGATGAGAATTTTGTGAAATAGGTGTATCAAAAAGAAGTTGTGAAATACTAACTTCAAGTGGGATAATTATTAGGTGTGAAGTTACTATTTACACAAACACTATTCATTTAGCACTATTCACTTTTAATATTCATGGGTGATGTGGATTAGTGACTAGATAATGAGGTGTCTTTAATGTGACATGGCATGACCTACAAAGCATCTTTCATTATTGGAAAGATTAGAGAGATAAAATGGGATGTCAGTTTTTAAAGCACATGGGTTTGGCACATGTGGGATCATGTGGGAGATAAGTGGGAGATAATCAAATCATTCTTTTCTTTTGGCATGTGCATGTGGGGCATAGTACTTAGTGGAATCATGATTTTATTCAAAGGGAAAAAGTCAAAAGGTGATTAGAATCTTTAAAATTTGATTGGAGACATGTGGGGTAGTGAGGATAAGCACTATACTTAATTGGGTATCCTTTGACCCAAGGAAAAAGCATGATTAAAAGTGGGGTGAACCACTTGATTTTTTTCAAATATTCTCTTTGAAAGGTCCTTCATGCATTATGATGTCTCTCCAATCACCATTTCATGAATAATAAAAAAGGGGCATTGTATTTCACTATTCATGCCTTTTTCTCTTTGTAGTCTTCTTTTCTCATTTGTAATTTATCTTTAATTATGGGTGTTTACTTACCCAAAAGCATTGTCAATTTTATGCATTGTAAATTGCATTTTTTAAAGCTTGGTTTTTAGCTTTGTATTGAAGGAAGAAGAAGGAGGTTGTGAGAGTGTGAGGATAGTGTGTGATAGGTTTATGTTACAGGTTGTATTCTCTAGATAGTGATAGAATAATAAGAAAGAGCTGAAAACTTCTCCATGGATGTAGCCCAAGCTAGGTGAACCACATAACCTTGGTGTTATTTTATTGTGTTTGGTTTGCATTTCCAATTTCAGCTTTCAATTTTGATTTGCAAATATTTTTATTTCTATTCCCATAATCTCCACAATTTTATTGCAACTTAATAGGAGGATAAAAATTCTAGATTTTCATTTATTATAACAAGATGAGCCAATAAGACTAGTAATTAATTAGCCTCAACCAGTTCTATAATTTCAAAGTTGGCATTGAAAGTTACCCAAAGGATATCTACAATTGTATTTTTAAGAATACCAATTGGTAGAGCACAGGTCTTATTGGCCATGAACAATATATAAGGCAATTGTTGTAAAGGTAGGATAGCCAATTTTTTCCATACATCTTTTGTTAAAACATTGACCTCATCACTAATATCGACTAAAATTTCTCTAATCACCTATCCATCGATGACAACATTCACCAATATTTCCTTATCCTCTTGTAGGCTAGGAGGAATATGAGTATCTTGTCATTAAGCATGGTTCAATCAGAGATCTTCAATTGACATTGGCATTTGATGTTTAAACCAAATACTTAATTATGGGATAATATCTTTTACCAATAAGTGATCGAAAAGTTATTGGATGTCATCATATACCATGTCTTGATTTTTAGTGGCCTTCTACATATCAACACGTTGGGTGGCATTGCAGTATTTAATAAATTGAATTTCCCCTTGTAATTCCCATACCAAAGTCATAGTATCTTGGAACACTTATTTTTATTACTGATCATTAAGTTACCTAGCTGTACGAGGCTCTTTACATTACACCTTTTCAATGGGTGGAATGGATGTAGACTAGAACTATCCACCATTACATATTATGCTATTAACAGTTGGGCCATTAGAGTAATAGAGCACATTATCTAGTGTGGTGTCTCAATGCATATCATATTGGCACCCTTTTCATTTTTTTATTTTGGGATGGTTATGTACAAATCAGGGCATTCCTCCAATTGGTTCTCTTTTTTACAAAAAGCACATTTTGGATAGACCAAACAATCTCATTGGTAATGATCCATAAACCCACATTTATAGCACATCCATGGTGTAAACTGTCTGCCTCATCCCCATCATTGGTCTCATCTACGATATCTACCATTATATTGATTATTTGAAATAGAAGATTGACATATACCATGTGCACATACCTCATATATATTGATAATAATATGGGATTCATTAGTGTCATGGTTATATGCATTGAATATCTTATAGTACTTAGACACTTTGGATTTTAAGGCCCTTTGTAATAGAGGACAAGAGTGAACATTGTGCTCTTCATGGAAATTTTAATAAGACTGATTTAGTACAGTATGGATGTTCCTATAAGGACAATTATTTCTATTATGAACCTCAGACTCATAATTAGTACACCTTATACTACTATGAGTGTCATGAGCATTGTTTGCAGTCAGCTTTTCTAACTATGATGCTATTGAATCTATTTGAGCTTCCATAAAGGGACTTATTTTAGTATCAATTCTACCAATAGCTTTAACATAGAGGTTAGCTTTCAAGGTCTTGCATGGGTTGGTAAAGGTCCTCTAAAATAATGTTTATTTAAAGGGAAGCTCCCACAAACTACTAGGCATGTTAAGCAGCATTAATATCAAATTATAGTTTAGACAAGAGTGTTTTGAATCATGCATCGTATTCATGCATGCTTTTAGTTAGTTATTATTTTATATCCTTTAGTGAAATAATAATTTGTTGCTCAAATTATGGAATATCAAACACTTGAATAAATGTTTTCTTCAGTTTGTCATAATTAACTACTACTTGTTGAGGGTCATACTTCCTATACCATTTGTGTGATATTTCCAAAAGTGTAGTTGAAAATTATGTTTCTGTATGCTCAGAAGAGGTTATGTCATGTACTCTCCAGATAAATTCACATTTATGAACATGATATACAACATTTTCTATGCCTCAATAATCCAAGAAATAAAATGTCATTTCATAATACACAGTAAGTGATTGAGGTACTTTCAAAGGTGGCTCCTAAGAACTTCCAAGTCCTCTTATTCTTGGGGGGGAAGTCCACCACTTCATCCTACTCCACCTCCTACTCCACCTATTATTTGACCACCTTGTCCACCTCCCATGTCCCCAATAGATACCAAGATGCTTGATATGTTGGGTGAAATAGTAGGTTGGTCTATTATACTTTGACTAGTACTTTTCCCACTATTTATGTTGAGTTCACTAGGTATACCAAGTTGGGCCATGAAATTATCTTGAATATAAAAAGAAAGATTTGATATGTTATGGTCTAAAACTTGATCAATTAAAGATTATCTTACAAATTTAGTCACTAAATCCATAATATCTATATCCCAGTTATGTATGGTTAATTTGTCAAGTTCAAAAACATGATCCTGTACTATGGTTTGGGAACTATGTTGGTTTATTTTAGGTTCTTCAATGTCCACTACCTAGTTAGTTTCTCCTACATATAAAAAATTTGGTGAGTCCTCTTTATGCTCTTTTACTTCCCTATAGATCATACCATCACTCCCTAAGTCTTCCCATCCCCTTCGTATTTCACTTTCACCTATAATCCTTCATCGAGCTTCATAATATTTACACTTTCATAACTCCCATTGATTGGCTACCATTGTAAACCAACAATCCTTCATAAAAACCCTTGCATTCCTCTCTTAACCATGTTGCTCATGTAAAGATGAGTTTATCCCTCCATAGGCAAAATTTCAAGTCTAGAGTCAATAAATAACTTCTTCATATCTAGTGGGAATTTCCTAATATACCAACCACATGGTTCTTAGAGAAACTAAATTTTTTCTTCTTCTAGATAGGATTAAGTGGTTAGGTGTATTCCAAGATGTATCTATTCAACACCCCTCTCAACTAGATATTAATAACTCATGTCCATAGTGCTCCCAAGAATTCTAAAGCCCTGTGATTCTCTATTGTCCAAGTTATCATTCATCCAAAATTTATTAACTAGTCTTAAGCATAGGCTAAGAGATAAGCATGCAAATGAATAGGGATTTATACAAATAAAGTTTTATATAAGGAAATATAGATATTTTGTTCAACCCATGCACATGTAAAAACTCCTAGTTCAAGATATGGAACTACAAATGTATCTTTAACACCGATAAGCCATCGTTCAATATTTTTGAGAGATAACCACTTGAGCATTTTCCATCTCTATGCAATGAGTGATATGGATCTTGGTAACAAAACCAAAATGTTGGGTTTATTTTCTATCTATACATTTCCCTAGGGGTGATAAAGTAACTAGGTCATAACAAGCTAATGTGTTGGAATTTCACATAAGACTGAGCTCTTACATGCTTACCCAAAGCATGCAACAAGAAACCAATTCCCATGGGTTGTGTCACATGGTAATGTACTCATCATATATTAGTTCTTGTTCATATACCTTAATCAATGACTAAATAGAAAAATGAATACATAGTTGTGGACCTATTTTCAATCAAGTAGATAAACACAATTATGATGACAATTAACATGAGATTTAGAGTATGAATTACACATGTTCAAATAACATAGATTCTATTCATTATATCCAAATAGGAACCACAAGTTACATAATCGATGTATTGTCAACTTAGTGATACAACTTAGCTATCAACTATAGTGCAATACCATGATTATAATGATTTATATGATTCTCTTATTTGCCACAATCAATTTTTATATGATACTAATGTTCAACAACATTAAAAATATCTACAAAATTTATACTTGGTTCTCCTTAACCAAGTTGTTACATTAATTATGACACTTCTAGTAACTAGCTGACAATCTCTAGTAAATAGAGAGTTGTGGTAGCCACCTACTTTATTTTTCCTATGGACTCAGGCCTTTATGCCCCTATATTCTCATTTGGTTCTAGATCCTTTTTGCTAAGTGTCTATCATTGTGTAGGTCAATGAAAAAATCATGTGTGATTGAAGTCTATTATATCCTTGAGAATTACTCCTTAACCATTTATATTTTCCTTCATGCTCCCCAAGTCTTTTACTAATATATTGAGTCCTCTATTTTCAAGTTTTTAATTTGTTATGCCTTATTTCTGACTAGGTCTTCTCACACCATGATCTATTACACCATGATATTCTATGCCATGGTCTTCCATGCCATGATTATTATATGACATGATTATTTTTTGCCATGCTTATTCCACAATTATCAAAATACTTATCCAAAATTCAAGGTCTAACAGACACCACATCTCACCTATAGTAATAAAGTTTGATCCTACCAAGATAGAAGTAATCAAGAATCTACCAAATCCATGAAAATAAAGGGATGTTCTTAACTTTCTAGGATATGTTGGTTATTAGCATAGGTTTATTATAAAAAATATAAAAATATCAACACCTTTGCATGTCAAAATATATTAACTTTATATGGACTCTTACATGTGAATCAACATTCTAGGATCTGAAAACCATACTAGTATCATCTCTAGTATTACGTGGAATAGATTGAAATATTTCCTTACACAACAATATAAACACTTCTAACATCATGTTCGGAGTTGTATTAAGATAGAAATAAGGAGACTTAAACTATGTCATCCACTTTATTGGTAATAAATTTTAATGTGAAAATTTTAACTACACTGTGATGGATAAATAATTTATTATAGTTTTATATGCCATCAATAAATTTAGACATTACATAACAAGTTATGTTATTTATATACACACTAATCATGTTTCCATTAGGAATTTAAATGAATAAACCAATAATTAGAGGCCACATAATTAGATGGATATTACTTTTGTAAGAGTTTGACATCATTATAGTAGATAGACTAGGTAAAGACAACATAAATGTAGATTGTTGTCATGACTAACATATTTTTAACATGGTCCCTTTGTAGATGATTATTTTCCAAGTGAACATATTTTTTATGTATTTATTAACACTATATGGTTTGTATACATTACTAACTATGTGGTTGTAAGTTTACTTCTTCAACACCTCTATCGAAGATAAATATGTCTCTTGATAACAAAAAGTGGTTCAGACTAATGGATCTCTTGGTATCTCTTCTACACAAGCCTTGATCTAATCATGTACATGTGTATAAGGGAGGATGAACAAGTGGACATAATTTGATAATGTCATGATGAACCCTATGAGAGGTATTTTTATACTAAGAGGATAGCCTCAAAGATCCTAACCACAAGATAAGTTTGGCTAACCTTGCATAGATATGATCTCTTGTATACTTGCCAATGTGATTGATGGTAATGTATGGGGAAATACACATGTTCTAATGTGATTCCTCTAAAAAATAAACTGGTGGTTGAGCCTTTTTACAAGTGGGGGCTTGATTTTATTAGCCCCATAGATTGAAAGTCTGATAACAAGGAGTATATACTAGTATGTACATATTAATTAGCTAAATGGGTTTAATTGAAAGTAGTAACACATGTAAGAGATGAGAAAGTTGTAAAATTTTCTCTATGAATATATATTCACAATATATGTATTACCAAGATAAATAATTTTGGATCAAGGACTACAGTTCACGTTAAACCTAATTGTAGTCATTGTATGTGACTATGAGAATTGGCAAAAGAATTATACTCTTTATCATCCTTAGTCCAATAAACAAGTGGAAGTCACAAATAAAGAGTTGGATAATATTCTCACCAAAATTGTTTTTATACACAACAAATATTGGGTAGACTACCTTCTTGACATTGTGTTGGCATATCAAATAACATGGAAGGATAACATTGGGTTTACACCATATGAGTTGGTATATGGAAAGAAGGTTATTCTTCCCATATAATTTGAGCTCAAAACCTTGAGGACTACCTTGGAACTTGGCCTAAACCTCACTATAACACAAATAGAGAGGATGATGTATCTCAATGCATTGGATGAATTCTAAAAATAAACATTATAATATATAAAAATGGTGTAGCAATAAAGAGTGAGATGGTATGACAAGTTTATCAAGTCTAGAGAATTCCCACAAGGAGATTATACCATGCTCTATGATTCAAAGTAAAAATACCATAAATTAAATTTGATAACAAGATGGCATGGTCCTTTTGAGATTAAGAAAGTGTCTGATAATAGATCAGTTAAGCTACAAATAATCAATTTGGTAAGGTTCTCTTTATTGGTTATGGTCACCATCTCAAGCCATATAGGAACCCACTCTCCAAGGAAGCATTAATAAATAAACTCATTGAAGAAGAACAACCTTACATGGATATAGAACTAGTAGATGATTACACTCTTTATAAACCATAGTCCTTTAATGACCCCGTTCATCCACCACATGGGATTTATAATTCACCCTCACTTTCCATAGATAAAGAGTGAGCATGATATCTCAGCCTGGTCAGTCTATTTTGTTAAACTCACTAGGGACTCAATAAACATTCTAATTGTACATATTGATGGTTATTTAGAGTTTTGAAAAATAACAAATTATATCTAATAATGAAAACCTCTAGTCATGTTTGACATCCTAGTCAGAAAACTAGTTTACCGGTTGACCAATGGTTGAATTTAAGGCCTTGAGTAGAAAACCAAATTATTGGCTACTCAAGGGAAAAAGTTAAAAAAATAAAAAGGAAAAACAAAGATCAATAACATATTGGCATTCTCCTCTCTTTGATTCTAACACCTCTATAAGCCTTATACATATTTTGTAGATATCCATGTTAGACTATCTTAGATTTCAACTTTATGTTATAGGTTGCATCCTAGTTGTTACAAGCTCTAAGGCCTCAGTCCTAAATGCTACAGGTTCACTCCTATATTCTACAAGTTGTTTAATAGATGTTATAGGATGTTATTCTAATCTACAAGATGATGGTAGATATTTTAGGTAACTATTATAAGTTACATGTGTGTTCATTTATATACTTCAAAGTTAGAAATGATGATTCTTTATAACATTAAATTATTAAAGGTTATTTAGTAACTACTACATATTCCTCAGGAATGTTGTAGGTCTTCACTCATAGTCCTTTATAATCATCTCACTATCTCCTTCTTATTGTCACACATTTATTTGACTTAGCCAGCACCATCACTACTCAAGAAGAGATTGTAATTCAATAATTGGCCATGTCATACATTATTTCAAAATATTACATCCTAATTTCACCCTAAGTATTATAACCTTTGAATCCATGGATTATTATTCTTATCATTTGATTATTATTGATTTGATTTAAGATTTATGACATATACTAGTTATGGGATAGTTATATGTTAATTAATTTACATGATGGATTAATTATGTGATAGCTGTAATTTTTTATTCTATACATTATAGATGTATATTTCTTAGTTATGCATCATTAGTTTTGATATATATGATGACTCAGACTAACTACCAACTTGTCATGAGGTGGATGTAGGATTGATTCTTCCCTCAGAGTATGAGGAAGGGACATCATCATCAGAGAAGATGGAATACATGGGATGATAGGGAGATGATAGAGGAATTGCTACTAACCCAACACACACCATAGTAGAATAAAATGTTTGACTCTTTATTTGATTTAGATAGTTAGTTTTTTTAGTGATAATATATTTTTACTATGATCATGTTTTGGTTGATGCTTATGATGACCTGAATTGTGTGATATAATTTATTATTGTAGTGCATAGATTTACTCATATAATTTTATTTTATGATCATGTTGTCGATGTTTACACTAATCTGGTTATCTAACACAGTGATCAATTTAAATGATATTCGGTAAATATCATTGTCATGATTTTATGTCTTTGCATATAAGAAATAGTCAAGGCATTAGTATAAATCTATGATTAGATAATGACAATGCTAGAATTAATATAACATCTCTATGTGTGATGAAAGATTATAATGTACAATAAGATTCTCTTTATGGTTGAATGCTAGTTTTTTATTTCTCCATAGTCACATTACTATTCAAAATTAAATTATAGTTAACCTTTTTGAGTTAAGGCTAATAGTTGCATTATGATATTAACCTTAGAGAAAGGATTGAAATGCAAGTGGCATTAGTATTATGTTATAAATGAAATTATTAATTGGTTTGATTTATATTTTAAAGAGATAATTACCAATTACATTTAAATTAAGGAAATTTAACTATAAAAAAGATGCTAACTTAAGTGCTAAGTCTAATGCATGGAATTTCCTTGAGTATTAAAGGTCTAAAATTATCATTTAATAATGACTTAAGTGGACTTAAGTTAGAAATTAACTCAATCTTGAACACAAGAATTTAGCATGCACATTTTTAAAAATTAAAGAAATCTTAATTTAAGTTATGTTAATTAAGCTTAACTTGAAATGGTAAAGCCATGAAGTTATGTATAGAAATATAATTTTGAAGGAGATTATATTAAGAGAAGGGGAGAGTATGGTGATGGTATGGCATGATATGAAAAGGAAGTAGGAGGTGAGCAGACAGAGAGAGAGAGAGAGAGAGAGAGAGAGAGAGAGAGAGAGAGAGAGAGAGAGAGAGAGAGAGAGAGAGAGAGAGAGAGAGAGAGAGAGAGAGAGAGAGAGAGAGAACTGAAAGGAAAAATCCATTCAAGGAGAAGGAGAATAATATTAGATAAAATCATCTGTAGGTGGTGTAATTTAATTTATGTTATTTATAGCACAAAAAATATTGGGTATAATTTAAGTGAATTGTGTGTGTGTGTTTTTACTTGCATTTGAAATTTTAAAGTTTTGTGAATGGATTGTATAAATGTTTAGTTGTATTATGGTTAAAATTACACTATAATAGAGAATTATAGTAGATAATTTACTCCTTTTAGACTTAAAAGTTATAAATTTGTAAGGAACCTTCCTTTGGCACAAATTTGTTATGCTAATTTAGGATCTAGCTGTATATGCAAGTTTTAAGCAAATTCGATGATTTAGGTATTGTCAAAAACTTAAAATTTTGATAGTTTTCCTAGGGGATAAAAATAATATATATTAAGTATATGTATAATTACTTTAACTAGTGTGAAGTATATATTGTTGCGTAAATTTATTACAAAAGTCCATTATACCAAAAATTTAGTAGGTTTGAAATTTTTTAGGAAAGAATTTTCCTACTTTTAGACCCCTATTACATCTTGAGAAAATGCTATAGTCTATTGTATTAATCTTGTGTCTGAGTAAGAGAAATTACATGGGGGCTAAACCAATCATTTAACCTGCATCAATTTCTTGGTTGTGTTTAAACTATTAAAGGCAATTATTTATCTAGTTGGTTGCGTAGAAAATTTAAAGGTAATAAAATATGTAGTAAACTGATTATTACACATATCTATAAAATATTTATTATTAAGTATGGTTGTGATAGAGTCTTTTGAGTAAAATAATAAAATAGATTTTGTTGAATGCTTCCTTGAGTCGATCAGTGAAATCAGATGTACATTTAAGTAATTATATTTTTGTGTTTTTGTAATATAATATAGACTATGTAGGTATATGTATATACATATATTTAAAAATATATATAGTCTCAGAAATTAATAGATAATGATACGAGAATATTTCATATAATTCATTTAGAAAATAAATGGTAAATATATGAAGGAAACTATGTTTCCTCTTTATTGAAAATTGAATTTAGGGTGAAACTTTATTTTTGCCTTGAATTTCTATATTGTGGTTCAAATTTGAGTTTACATATATGTAAATGTGTCTTCTACATATTTTATTTATTATAACTAGTCGATTGGGTCAAACCAGTGTCATTATATGTGTTATGGCTTTACATGCATTCATGGTGAAGTCTGCTAGTTGTGAATGGAAACTAGGATTCATTGTGATAGGCTGAACACAAGTTAATTACTTGAAAATGAGCCATGAACATTCAAATCAGTTACCTACTTATAAAGTTAAGTTTAGTATTTAAATGTGATTAATATATCTATTATGATATGATTCATTTAAACTAAGTTTTAAACATTAATCATATAATATATTGATGGGATTTTAGTACATAAATTTGTAAAGGGATTTATGTAATGTAAAAGAGATATAATATAAATGGATTGATACACCATGTTACAAATATGGAAACTAGTAAACTATGTATAGTTGTATACAACTTGTGTGAAATTGAAAATTGCCTATATAAATTGGTTAGAGGGATGCTTGGATTATTTTATAAATTTAGTTATGGTATTTATATGCTTGTGTTTAAGATTTCAATGAATTCTTGTGATGTTTATGTAATTATAAACTTGATATGATCCATGCTCGGATGTTATGACATTTAGATAGTAATTGATATATTCATTATATTTGAAATATCATTATGTGTGAGTTTCATTAAATGCATTTGATGGACTAAATGCATAATTATTATTATTTCTTGTATTTAGCATGTTTTCATATTTGTTAATAGGAATAATCTGTTTGAATCATTGGTTTATAAACTATGCTATATTTAACCATTTTTGCATTGATAATTCCAAACAAGTAGTGAGATAGACTTCACTAGCTTAACATCATGAATGCAAGATGAATGTATTCTTATCAAGTGGTGAGTATGAATTGACTGATCCTAGAGATCAATTTCTATTTAAAAACTGTGGCCAAAGTAATGCTAGATAGACATTGTCATTTCATATATTTGATTTATGTGTTTGTGTGATATCATGTTAGAACATATTTTATTTATGGTATACATCATGTAGTAAAAATCTTACAAAATATGGGTACTGGCATGTCTCTCTAGATTCCAACACCATCACTATTTACCCATTATTGAAAGTAGGGTCATTTTTTATGGGGGATTGTGTGGATGATTAATGGTCTGTGGTTGGTGTGGAAAAGTGCTTGGATGATGCTCTCCCTCCCCACTACAGTACTTACTTAGAGATATAGTTGACATTATCAGGGATACATGAGTTAGTTTTATGACTCGAGCTCTATGGAGCATAGTATCTATTTATTGTAATAAGGCAAAATGTTTAATGTAAATGTAATTATATGAATTGTTATACTTCAATAGTAGTAGCTATATTATTGTGCCAACCATGGCTAAATTTTTAAGTGATTACTTTCCTTGTAATTATTTTATGTTACATGAAATGCTAATGATTGGAAATATTATTGTTATAAGTTTTTGAAAGTATAATATGCTTTGTTAGTATGTTAAAAATCACTAATTAGATCCTCATGGTGTAATCTAGTGAAAGAATAAATGTTGAGTAATTAGTTTTTTTTTAAATATCATATTATTTAGTATAATCCATGAGGGGTTGTTACATGTTGTATCATATCTAAGGTTCGAACTCTATGACTTAATGAGTCTACTAACATTTTCATGTTATTCTATTTAGAGAGAAAGAAGAATGGTGCAAACAAGAGCATCAAGGGAGGGTCCTTTGAATGTTAATGACAATAACCCTCCAATTGATCCTAAAAAATTTACCACTAAATAAGCATCAAAGTTAGATCATATTATTGTTTCCATGAATAATAATAAAGATAGGATCACATCCCTAAAATAGGAAGTTCATGACCATAGTGAGGAAGAACATCAGGAAGAACCTAATGAGCATCCTACTGAGCAGGAAAACTAATAGGATGCGAAAGATCAGGAAGTTGTAAAATTGTCGAAGGACATGAAAAAGGTGAGTCCACCTAAGTTCGATCAAACTATCCTAGGTGATAGAGCTAAAGTGTGCTTGATAGAGATGGAGAAGTATTTCAAGATTCAAAACTACTCTAAGGTCACCAAATTAGTTTGGGGAGCATACTAGTTGGTTGGTGACGTAGCTACATGGTGGGCCAATAAGAAGATAGAAATGAACCTTAATTCAACTGCCACTACTTGGGAGTAGTGTCATGTCCCCTTTGCAACAAATTTAATATTGTGAGAAAATTGGCTAATTCTAATATTCTAATAACACTATTCAAAAGTAGTATTCCCAAGTCACTATTCATAAGGTACTATTCAAAATTAATATTCACTAACATTATTCATGTGTTACTATTCACTGACATTATTCAGGTGTCATTATTCACATGTCACTATTCATGGTGATTTGGCAAGTGATGATGCAATAGTGAGATGGATTGGAAATGAGGTGGCATGGCCCATAAGGGTCATCACATGAGGTCAAGGAGCATATGCTTGGAGTGGGGCGTATCATTCCACTAAGGAGACAAAGCAAAGTTACTTTATTGATAAAATGGGTTTTTTTGTGGAAAAGGACAAAATAAGGATTGTGGCATATTTCTTATGGGATTGCATGATGTCAATTTTTGTAAGAGTCAAAAAAGAACTGATGACATGTTTGGAGTCTTATGTGCACTTGGGAAAGTGGGAGGCAATATTTGCTATGCTAAGTTATATTATCTGTGAAGGTAGAGGAGCCATTATGAAAGCATGATAAGTGGAGGTGACTTTGTTAAAATTTGGGGATTTGATTGTGACCCTAACACATGATGCCAATAATGCTTAATAGTGCACATTTTGGCACACATCAGAATGTGGTGCCATATTTTCTCTCTCCTCATCATTCACTTCTCATTCCTTCTTCATTTTCAATTCTATAAGTATGGATCTCTTCCCTTTGTTATGCATCTTTGTAAAATCATTTAAACCCCCCAATTTGAGAATTGAGCTTATGTTCAACTCTCCCCTTTCCTTTGGATTAAAACCTAAATGAATGCATGATATTAGGAGGATGAAACCCTTCCTAGTTTCCTTTATGAATCTACAGAAGAAAACCCTCTCATTTAAGTGAGGTAATTACAACTATGCTTCAATTACAAATATAGAGTAACAGTGTGCAAGTATGTGTTGTGCATATTTTTATGATGGAGTTGTGTAAATATTTATAGGTTTCTAGTGGGTTTGTTTTTAGATTTCTAGTGTGTGGAGTATGTGTTATTTTCAAGAGTTATTTGTGATGCTCCCATATTTGTAAGCGTGGAGATTTTTATGATTCATATAATTTATGTAAGTGTTTTTATATTCATAAATCAGTATTTGAATATATATTTCATGTAAGTATTTGGTGTTAAGTGCATTATGAAAGATTTCAATCAATGTAAGAGTGTATGTTTGTTAATGGAGTATGGGTTGTGAAGAAGAATTTTAATATTTGAGTATTTTAGTATAAGTGGGAGTTTGTTTGATTGTGGATTTGGGTGTTTTTATTAAATATCCAATTTGGGATATTAAAATTAGTTCTTGACATTTTTCAAGTCATGGTAGCTTTCACAACTTTATTTTGATCACAAGCTCACAAATTTTCAAAATCTAAAGTAGGGAGATTTATCGATGAATGAGTACTAGGAGCAATTCATCAAACTTCTAAATTAAGTACTTTAGTACCAAGAATATGAGATTTCAAGATCAGGAAGTTTATCATGGGATTAAAACCCTTAATTAGTGGAAAGATAGATGTTTATGAACCTTCTACCATGGACTGGGTCTTTGATAAGGTAGTCAAGCAAGAACATAAGCTGAAGTCTTTTGCACAAGCCAGGGACAAGTTCAAGAAAATATTTGGAATTTCTAATCCAAATTTGAAGAAGAAGAACTATAAATAGAGGAGTGTAGACTCTAAGGGTTAGTTTAAAAATTAGAATGCCAAACTTAACAATGGATCAAGAAATAAGAAACTAGGCAATGTCTTCAAAGGTAGTTTCAATGGAAATCCATAGACTTACAAGAAAGGACCACATAAAGTTTGTTTCATTTGTAGAGGAGACCATTATGATCATGAATGCACTTAGGATAAGTCAAAGAATAAATGTCTTAATCCCTAACAAGGTAATTTTTAGTAGTATATTCATGCAGTAATTGATAACTAACAATCCAAATTTCAAATATCAACAATAGAGATATCAGGTATTTTTTTGAACATAATTTTTTATTTTGATAGATACAAGGGCTACTAAATGTTGTATAGCTCCTAGAATTCTTAGTAAGTTTCCTAGAAGAGCTAGATTTATGAAAAATGCATGGTTAGTAAAGCATGAGAATGACTCAAAAGTCATACTTGACAAGTGTTTAGTTAAAGCAGAGATTAGGTTGCCCAAACTCACAACCATGGTGGATATATTTGTATCACCACTAGGTTCATATGATGTGATCTTAGGAGCCAAATGAATTTTAAAACACAAGGCCAAGTTTGACTACTACTTAAATAATGTTGAGTGTCTTGATGATTTTAGAAATCAAACACAAATTCAAGGAGTGAAAAGAGAGTTGAGACTCAGGCAAATTTATACAATGAAATTTAGAAGGGTTTATGTAAAAGATGCCAAGCATTTATCATCAAGATAATTGAAATGAAATAACTTAAGGAATTATCTCTCAAAGATTACCCATTTCTTATATATTTTCATGATGTGTTTCTATAAGAATTACTAGGATTACCTCCTAAACATGAGTTTGTTTCTTTATTGATATCATACCTAGATTAGAACCACGGTCTAAAGCACCATATATGATGACAACCATTGAGTTGGTTGAATTTAAGGCTCAACTCTAGGAATTATTGTCAAAGGGGTTGATTAGGCCTAGTGTGTCACCTTGGGGTGCACCAATTATCTTTGTCAATAAAAAGTATGTTACTATTTGACTTTGGATCGATTATAGGATGTTGAAGAAGGAAAATATTAAAAATAGGTATTTTCTATCTCATATAGATGATATTTTTGATCAAATGTGGGGAGCAATGGTATTTTTTAAGATTGATCTTATAATGTAATACCATTAGTTGTAGACAATTATGGAGAAATTATTTATTGGGAAAATTGTTTGAGCTCAAGATTGATAACTTGGGACTCAAATTAATTTTCACCCAATCAAATTTGAATGCTCATCAGAGGCATTGGTTAGGTTTTTTATTTGACTATGACTTTGATATTAATTATATTAAAGGTAAAGAGAAAAGATTAGTTGATGATTTGAGTCATAGAAGGTACATAGCAGTCATGGCTACTATCAGGAGTACTTTCAAGTATCATGTGATTGAGTTCTTACTAGGAGATGAATTCAATAATCAGGGAGAAAAGCATTATCTAAGAATGCTCAAAATCCTTGATATAAAGGATTCAATTTTGAGAGTGATGGTATTTTGTGTTACAATGGAATGGTGTGTGTATCAGATTAAGAGAATCTATGGAGCATAGTCCTAAAGGAATTACACAATGCCCCATATTTAGGACATCAAAGAGTAATAAAGATCATATAATAACTTAGACCTCTATATTTTTGGAAGGGAATCAATAAAGATGTATCAGACTATGTGTCATATTGTCTATAATGTCAATGAGTGAAAGTTAAACATATGTACCCAGCTAGATTGATGTATCTACATGATATACCAGAATGGAAGTGGTAGGTGATTAGTATAGACTTTGTCTAAGGTTTATCAATGTCATGGATCAAGCACAATATGATCTTGGTAGTTGTTGATAAACTAATCAAGGTGGCTTATTTAATACTAGGCAATTTGATAGATGATTCACCTACCCTTGTGAAGAGGTTCATAAAATAAGTGTATAGGTTGCATGCATTTATATAAAATATCATGTTGAATCATGATTCAAATATGACTTATAGGTTTTGGGTAAATCTAAACTCAACTTTGGATATCCAACTAAACTTTAGCACTGCAAATCACCTAGAGACCGATGGTTAGACTAAATTAGTTAATCAAGTATTAGAGGATATCATTCATATGTATTACATGGATCAAAAATACAAATGGGAAGATTATCTTCCATTGGTTGAGTTTTCATACAGTACCTCATAACAATTAGCTTTGAGGATGTCACTATTTGAGGCACTATACGAAAGAAGGTGCAGATGATCAATCAATTAGGAGAGGTTAGAGGACAGGGTAGTCTTTGAGACTGAGATGCTTTCAGAAATGAAAGAAAAATTCAAGTTAATCAGAAAGAGATTGAATAAGGCCAATGATAGATAGAAGATTTATGCTGATCTGAAGAGGAAAGATTGGTGGTTTTCTATAGTTGATAAAGTGTTCTTGTGGGTTAAGTCATAGAAGAGCTTGATTAAATTTGGGAAGTCAATGGTATTGTTACCAAGATTTATGGGACCCTTTGAGGTTTTAGAAGTGTTCAATCATATAGTGTATAGGCTTGATTTGACACTAGACCTAGCTCTATTACATAATATTTTCCATGTATTTTATCTTAAAAAGTATATAATTGATTCTTCACATGTACTACATTAGAATGTTTTATAGGTTTTGGATCTTGAGGTGGTCATGGTAAAACTAATCAAAGTAATTGACACTTGAAAACTTTATTTGCATAATAAAGAAGTGTCTCAATGTAAGGTCTTATGGGACTAATACTCTAAGGATAATGTTATTTGGGAGGACTATGTTGAGTTCTACATGTTGTTTTCATATTTGTTTACATGATTTTGGTACTTTATACTATGTTTTTATTTTGTTAAACTAATTTTTTTATTCATAACTATTGTTTGAATAAGTGTCATTGAGATGATGACTAGTTTTAGGGGGGGATGATGTTACATATTGATTTCACCCTAAATATTATAAAATTTGAATCAATAGATTATTATGCTTATCATTTGATTATTATTGATTTGATTTGAGCTTTATGACATATACTGGTTACGAGATAGTTATATTCTAATTAGTTTACATGGTGGATTAATTATGTGACAATAGTACTTTTTTATTTTGTACATTACAGATGTATATTTATTAGTTATGCATCATTAGTATTGATATATATTATGTGCTATGTACCTAGGGATATGATGTATTAATGTATATGGGTTGATGGAGATGTTGACATGTGGCTACCACATGTCAGCATCTCCATCAACCCATATACATCAATACATCATATCCCTAGGTACATAATATTCCTTCCCTCCTTGACATGTTTCATCCCTAAAACATAGGAAGAAACCAAATAATGAGTGTGCTTCAAATCATTGCACACTTGTCTCCAATCTTGATCATCTAGCCATCCATATGTGATCTTGGCAGGTGATAGCTCTCCAAGCTTGTTTCCAAATTTTATTGTGCTCCTCCGATTTCATTCATGATCATAATTATACTACTTTGGTGTCCAAGCATAATTATTCCTCTTTTTATTCCATGTACCATATTCCATTGCGCTACTCTGATTCCAACCATGACCATAGTAGGTATTATTCCATGCATAGTCATAGTGGTTTTCCCATTCATTCCATGTGCCATATTATTTTTCTTTGGATTCCATGCATATCCATAATGATTAGTAATTTTATTTCCTATATAGACAAAATGATTTTTGTTATGACACTTCCTCACCTAGTTCCATGATTGTTTCCTCTCATGATGATGTGGGTGTCTATATACCTCAATCCTTTCTAATACTTTGACCTTATCCACCTTTGCTTCTACCTCTTCCACCTTTTCCTTCTTTGTTCTTGAGTAGATGAATTGTTCATTTGTAGTGTCTCTTTATCTATATCATTTGAATCTTCATCATGATCTTCATCACCTGTTTTAATCTCATCCTTATGATCTACCTAGATTGTTATTGGTGCCTTTTTCACTATGATATCTTGTAAAGTGATCTTCTTTTTCTTATACCAAAACTTCATGAAATTTTTCTGAACATTGATATTCATTGTTCCCAAAGTCTCTAAACATGGATATCTAAGAACTATATCCATATCATCTATATCCAAAGCATAAAAATCTGAATGCAAAACATATTTTTTCATAATGAGCTTCAAATCTTCAAACATTGAAATATTCTTACCATCTACTTGAACCTCCTTGATATTATTTGCTTGAACATGTAGATGCTTAGCCACATTCATGTTAATGAAGTTATACTTGTTGGTAGGGTTTATGGACACAACTACCTTCTTCTTTTGAATGTATCCATGAAATTGAAAAATTGACTTAGATTTCTTTAGAGCCAAATTATTTTAACCCTTCTTCTTCTTCTTCTTCATCTGCTTCTTCTTCTATTACTTCTTATACTTCTTCTTCTTGTTCTTCTAATGATTCTTCTATTTGTTCTTCTTCTTTTTTTGCTTCTTCTTATTCTACTGCTTCTTCTTTTTCTACTTCTTGTTTTATATCCCAACGATCTAAAAAGATTTTTTCCATTTCTGTCCATGAAGAAAACCTTTCTGTACAGCTTAATTAATCAAACCAATGTAGTGCAGGCCCAGACAAAAAGGAAGTAATCATCTTTGCCCAAAAGTTTTTATAAAATTATTCTCCAAAAGGATCCACCATTTTTTAGAATC
This sequence comes from Torreya grandis, assembly GCA_037957365.1. Classification (NCBI taxonomy): domain Eukaryota; kingdom Viridiplantae; phylum Streptophyta; class Pinopsida; order Cupressales; family Taxaceae; genus Torreya; species Torreya grandis. The sequence goes on along the minus strand of JARHVA010000597.1, from coordinate 2,032,963 downwards.
AATATCATCTTCCCCTAAAAAAATTTTCAACTCCATGATCCACAAATAAATTAGGGTTCATGAAACCCTAAAATGTCAAAATTGATCCATAAAATCACAATAAATCACTCCAAACAACTCAAAAAATTTTGAAATTTTTACTGTTCTTATCTTAAATCTGTTTACATCTCCAATAAAAATTTGGAATAAAAATTCCCTATATTTCAGAAGATATAGCTAAATTATTATAAACCCTAAAATATCAATAACTCCCTCAAAATGAATCAAAAAATTCTGAAATTTTTACTACACTTCTATTATATTTTATGACATCTTCAGTAAAAATTTAAAATAAAAATTCCTTATATTTCATAAGATATAGTGAAATTATTGTTTCTCTCCACACAAATTGCCCAAATCAAGCTCTGATACCACTTGTAATGATCTTGATATTCAAAATATGCAGAAATACCCTTAAGATAGGGAAACACCATATAATACTCCTTTAGGAAGGAATAACTTCACAATGTCTCTTTGAGGGCCTCCAATATCCTCTTACAATAGAAGACTCAATGCTTACTTGATATCTTTACTATGATAATCATCTCCTATATATATACATCTATCTAACCCATGGATGGATAACCTCCTAATCCCAATGTAGGCCGGCCATTACCCAATATACTACTTTCACAAGTTACTCTATTATCCTAATATATTGTACCCATATAACTAAGGGGATGTGTGCCACATGTCAGCATCTCCATCAATACATCATATCCCTAGGTACATAGCACACATCCCCTTAGTTAGTTATATGGGTACAATATATTAGGATAATAGAGTAACTTGTGGAAGTAGTATATTGGGTAATGGTTGACCTACATTAGAATTAGGAGGTTATCCATCCATGGGTTAGATAGATGTATATATATATAGGAGATGATTATCATGGTAAAGATATCAAGTGAGCATTGAGTCTTCTATTGTAAGAGGATATTGGAGGTTGTCCCCTTGAAGAGACATTGTGGAGTTATTCCTTCCTAAAGGAGTATTATATGGTGTTTCCCTACCTTAAGGGTATTTTTGCATATTTTGAATATCAAGATTATTACATGATGACTCAAAATAACTACCTACTTGTCATGAGGTGGATACACGATTGATTCTTCCCTCAGAACATGATGGAGGGAGAGCATCATCAGAGAGGATGTCATAGATGGGATGATTGTGGAATGACATAGGAACTGATAGTAACCCAACACACACCATAGTAGAATACCTTGTTTGAATCTTTATTTGATTTAAATCATTTATTTTTTGGTGATAATATACTTCTGTTATGATCATGTTTTGGTTGATATTTATGATGATCTGAATTGTGTGATCTAATGTATGATTGTAGTGCATATATTGACTCACAAATATATTTTTATGATCATGTTGTCTATGCTTACATTAATCTAGTTGTCTAACACAGTGACTAGTTTAAATGATATTTTTTAAATATCATTGTCTTGATTTTATGTCTTTACATATAATAAATAGTCAAGGCATTAGTATAAATATATGATTAGATAATGACAACACTAACATTATGATAACATCTATGTGTGTGATAAAAGATTATAATGTACAATAGGATTCTCTTTGTGGTCAAAATTTGGTTATTGATTTCTCTGTAGTCACATTACTATTCAAAATTAAATTGTAGTTAACCTTTTTAAATTAATGTCAATAATTATATTATGAAGTTAACCTTAGCTAGAGGTTTGAAATTCAAGTGGCATTAATTCTATGTTATAAATGGAATTATTAATTGGTTTGATTTATCTTTTAAAGATATAATTACTAGTTACATTTAAATTAATAAATTTAAATATAAAAATAATGCTAACTTAAGTGTTAAGTCCAATGTATGGAATTACATTGAGTATTAAAGGTCTAAAATTATCATTTAAGAATGACTTAAGTGGACTTAAGTTAGAAATAAACTTGGCCTTGAACACAAGGATTTAACATGCATGACTTAAGAAATTAAAGAAAGCTCAAGTTAAGTTATGTTAATTAAGCTTAACTTGAGATGGTAAATCGGCGATGTTATGCATAAAAATCTAATTTTGAAGGACATTATATTAAGAGAAGGGGAGAGTAGGATGATGGCACAACATGATACATGTAAAAAGTAGGAGGTGAGTAGAAATAGAATAGAAAGGAAAAATCCATTCAAGGAGAAGGAGAATAATTTTGGAGAAAATTACCAATAGGTGGTGTAATTTTTTTTATGTTATTTATAGAACAAAAAATATTAGGTATACTTTACGTGAACTATGTGTGTTTTTCCCTATATTAAAAATTATAAAATTTTATGAATGGATTGTATATATGTGTAGTTTTATTATTTTTAAAATTATGCCATACTAGAGAACTTACTCCTTTTAGACTTAAAAATCATAAATTTTTAAGGAACCTTCCTCTTGCATGAATCTATTATGCCAATTTAGGATCTAGTTGTATATGAAAGATTTAGGCAAATTGGATGATTTAGGTATTGTCAAAAACTTGATATTTTGACTGTATATTAAAGTCAAATTTCTCTTGTACACTTGGAGGCTTATATATATATATATATATATATATATATATATATATATATATATATATATATATATATATATATATATATATGTATATATATATATGTATATATATATATATATATGTATATATATATATGTATATATATATATGTATATATATATATATATATGTATATATATATATATGTATATATATATATATGTATATATATATATATGTATATATATATATATATGTATATATATATATATATATATATGTATATATATATATATATGTATATGTATATATATATATATATATTACCTGGTGTAAAGTATATATGGATGCATAAATTGATTATAAAAGTCCATTATAGTAGAAATCTTGTAGGTTTGAGATTCTTTAGGAAAAAAATTTCTTGCTCTTAGACTCATTTAACATATTGAGAAAATGCTATAGTCAACTATATCAATCTTATGTCTGAGTAAAGAAGGAAATTACATGGGATGTGAACTAGTCATTTGACCTGTGTCGATCTCTTGGGTATGTTTAAATTATTAAAGGGAATTATTTATGTAGTTGGCTATGTATAAACTTCAAAGGCAATAAAATATGTAGCTAACTCCATATTAGATATATCTCTAAAATATTTATTATTAAGTATGACTATGTTAGAGTCTTCTAAGGAAAATAATAAAATAGATTTCATGGGATACTTCCTTGAGTCGATCATTGAAATCAAATGTACATTTAAGTAATTATATTTTTGTGTTTTTAATATACAATACAGACTATGTAGGTATATGTGTATACACAAATATATATATATATATATATATATATATATATATATATATTCTAAAAAATTAATAGATGATGATATGGGAATGTTCTATATAATCCATTTGGAAAAGAAATGGTAAATGTATGAAGGAAACTACGTTTCCTATTTACTGCAAATTAAATTTAGGGTGGAAATTAATTTTTTACCTCAAATTTATATATTGTGGTTAAAAATCAAATTTAAATATATGTAAACATGTCTTTTGCACATGTTATTTATTATAACCAGTGGACTAGGTTGAACCAGTGTCGATATATGTGTTATGGCTTTGTATGCTTCGATGATGAAGTTTACTAGTTGTGAATAGAAACTAGTATTCCTTGTGATAGGTTGAACATGATTTAATTACTTGAAAATGAGTCATGAACATTCAACTGAGTTATTTAATTATGAAGTGAATTTTATTATTTAACTGTGATTAATATATCTATTGTGATATGATTCATTTAAAATTATTTTTAAACATTTATCCTAGAATATATTGATGGGATTTTAGTATATAAATTTGTAAAGGGATTTCTATAATGTACAAGAGATATAGTATAAATGGATTGATAAACCCTATAACAAATCTGGAAACTAGTATACTATGTATAGTTGTATACAACTTATTGTGTGCAATTGAACATTACCTACACAGATTGGTTATAGGGATGCTTGGATTGTTGTATTAAGTTAGATATGGTATTTATATGCTTATGTTTAAGATTTTAATGAATTATTGTGATGTTTATGTAATTATAAACTTGATATGATTCGTGCCCAGATGGTATGATCTTTGGATAGTAATCAATATATTCATTATATTTGAAATATTGTTATGTGTGAGTTTTATTAAATTCATTTGATGGACTAAATGCATATTTATGATTATTTATTATACTTATAATTTTTTCATATCTATTAATAGGAATACTTTGTTTGAATCATTGGTTTATAAACTATGTTATATTTAACCAGTCTTGTATTGATAATGCCAAATAAGTAGTGAGATGAACTTTACTAGCTTAGTTAGCATCATGAATGCAAGATGAAGGAAATCTGATCAAGTAGTGTGTATGAATTGACTGATCCTAGAGATCAATTTCTATTTAAAAACTTTGTCCAAAGTAATGTTAGATAGATATTTTCATTTCATATGTTTGATTTACGTGTTTATGTAATATCATGTTAGAATGTATTTTATTTATGATACACATCATGTAGTATAAATCTTACAACACACAAGCACTAACATGTCTCTCTAGATTCTCACACCATCACTATTTACCCGTTCATGAAGGGAGGGCCATTCCCTAATAGGGGATTATATTGGGGATTGATGGTCCATGGTTGGTGTGGAAAAACACTTAGATGATGCTCTCCCTCCCTATTTCATTACTTACTTGGAGACTACACTTGAGATTATCAAGAATACATGAGTTAGTTTGATGACTCAAGCTTCATGGAGCATAGTATCTATTTACTATAATAAGGCAAAATTCCTAATGGAAATGTAATTGTATTAATATTTATACTTCAACAATAGTAGGTGTATTATTGTACCAATTGTGGTTGGATTTTAAAGTGATTACTTTCTTTACAATTATGTTATGTTACATGAAATGATAGTGATTAGAACTATTATTGTTACAAGTTTGTGAAAGTTTAATATGCTTATATAGTATTTTAAAAATCACTAATTAGATTCTTATGGTGTAATCTAATGAAAGAATAAATGTTGAGTAATTAGTTTTTTTTTAAATACTGCATTATTATAGTGTAATCGATGTGGGGTTGTTATAGAAAAAATCTAAAGGCCAACCAAACACTACACTTGAAGGTGGTTAACAACAACCATGGGTACCATATTTTCAACAATCACCCTCCACCATCCCTAAAGTAAGACACTTGTTACAAGAAACTATATGTTATGTTTCAAGTAGATGATCATCATTATTGTAGAAAATGGCAATTTATTTCCAATGTCCACTCCAATTTCCACATGATCACCATTTCAATTAGAATTTTTATAGTATTTACTCCATTATATAACATGTTCTTCAAAATTACATCCTACATGGCTACTCCATATGTTTTAGGACATGATCTAGTCAATAGCACCAGCAATCACATCTAAAAATATTAGTAAACCAATGTTTATAAAGGTAATGATGGAATCTTTTTTCTTGGAATAATTATTTTTTTCTAATTTAAACATTTAAAGTTATCTTTCATCATTTTTAAAATTAGTAAGTCCAAATCTATAGGATAAATAAAGACCAAACCTTTCCTTTTTAATCTAATTGTCACATCACACTTTATCATCATCACTCCCATCACATCCAATTACTCCTTCCCTTATAAATGATCTACATTTATGATTCAATCACTCAAGGATGAATGCCACCTCAATTAGGGGGAGTATTCCATGAGATGCTACATGATCCCATTCAATGTTATGGGCACATGGAATGCCCCATTAAGGAAATATGTCGGTACTCAAATGTGTAATTGATGATAAGTAATGATGGATCATGACATATGTGCAATTTACAACCATATAAATAGAATATACACATCACAAAATTTATTACTTACTTTTGACCAAATACAAAAATAGACCTTTCTTGTTACAAGAAAGAATAATTCAAAAAAACTTGGGTAGTGATGCAGTCCGACAAGATCCATCAGACCTCATGTTATTTATTTTACATATATAAATTGTATACATATTTCAAGATGTAGTATGATGATTTAATTTAAGATATTAATGGGGTTTGATGATTAAATTTCAGATGAGTTTGTAGAGACCATGGTAAATTTTCTAGCCACTGTGAATGGGATAGAGGTTGAGATATCTGAATAATTATTGGTAGCGATCACTGTATTACTAAGAGGAGGAGATAAATGTTGAAGGAGATATAGTACCTCCATGATAAGAAACATATTATGTGAAAGAGAACAACTGAATTTGTCCAAACAAGGTACATTACGCTCCTTACCTTTTCCATGGGCTAATGTTTCCTTATATATCATCAAACGCTTGACCTATGAGGGTAGACACTCTATGATATATTCAAGCCAATTCAAGTTTATTATTTGTCTTAGGCATGATGTAAAGATATATATACCCAATTTCTAGTTAAATATGCTTATTAGAGTCATTGAAGAGTATCAAAAAGGGAAGATAAAATATTTATCTCACTACTGATTAATCGAATTAATTATGAAAAAATGTTTAAGATAAAAGATGCCAAACATAACCTAGGCTGAATTATTATCCATGGAATAACTACCTAATGAGGATCAAAAATAAGTTTTAAAACAATAGGAAGTAGCTGGGGAGTAAAATGTTTAAAAATAAGCAGAGATGTTGAAGAATAAGAAGAGAGGCCTAAGAGGAGGAGAAGACGTAAGTTGATATTAACACCATCTTCCTCAAAATATCATGGAAAGAAGAGGATTGAGGATGTTATTTCCACTCCAAACCATGGAATAAGTAAAATATTTCATCTTCACATATTACAAGGAGACAATATCATAGGATTAGGTACATGATAGCCAAATAATGCACCTCTAAAAACCCTATTATAATCTAGATAGAAAGAGAATAATCCCATGAAGTAGAATAGTACTTCAATGAATAAGAGGAGGAAACTAATATAAAATTTGATGAAGATAATTCTAACCATTCCAATTTTTAAGTTCCATATTTTAGAGAAATGGAACATTTGAATACTCTGCAAACTAAAACAAGAGAAGAAATAATAGAATAACAACCCATTGATAGAAAAATGGCTATAAAAGAACAATAAAACCCTATGAAACTTAAGTAATAATAAAATTATAGATCTTTAGATTACCTTAGGAAAATAAAAACCTTTAAGGCATAGATAAAAGAGTTAGACGCTATGGAGAATGGATTAGATGCTCTAGCCAATGTGGCAGAAGAAGAGAATAGACACCTATAAATCCCTAAAGTTCAATATGTATAAAAATAATCTTACATGGTTATATGAAGGAGAAAAAGGATATTTTGATCCATTTACATTCAAACTAAGCAAAATTTCTCATACATTTCCAATCAAACAAAAGGGTTGAGTCAAGAAGAATTGTTCCTCAAAAGAGATGTTAAAATTTAGACATTATAACTCCAATGGAAAACTTAGTTAAGCCTATTGAAGGAAGAAAATGAGGCTTTTAAGAATAAATATAAGTATAATAATCACAAATCATAATACTAAGATAAAATTATAGGGTATGATCCACTTGATAGTACAACTCATGAATTACAAACCACCTACAAGGGTCTATATTGTATATCTTAAAGAATAATGGGTAAAGTTTCAGTTTATGAGAACTTACTGTGATATTCCAAAATTTGTGAGTGATCCTCATTATTTATTTGAGTTATATAATAGTATCACTCTTTAAGACAAAAATAAGTTATGTGAGTTTTACATACACAACTATATTGTTCCTCATGATTTAGAATGAACACAAATTTGTATGTGGGCAATGCATTGTTGAGAGTCTTTTCTTTCTATCTTGTTAACAAGAGGAAAAAAGGAAGGGAATTAAATAATTATCATGAATAATAAAAATAAACCTCACTAATAATTATATGATAGTATATTTTGTATGATATCATAGAATAAAAATACGTCAAATTGATGAATATAAGAAAAGTAGTTGCTAGAATTATGCAAAAATAAATCTAGGTAAAAAAACAAATTTTAACCATAATGCAACAAATAACTTAAGAATCTTATAATTATTGTATATTCATATGTATTAAATTGACTCTAGAGTTTTAAAATAAGGATTCATTTTCACATTATACCTATAGGACAACACTCAACAAAATTACCAAGTATATTGATGTTGTGAGAATAAAAGGTTAAGTTGGATTGGTATAACGTACCCTCCCCACCACCCCCCCCCCCCCCCCCCCCCAATGCCTTTATGGTTTACTATAAAAAATTGGAGAGGAATTAAAAAAAATTATATATCATATGAATAAATAAAGTGTACAAGGATTTTTAAAAAAATTATATTTCCACAAAGCAAGGATTGAGTGTGACATAACCAGTTTATTTCAAGACACTTTACTCATTTGTATAAAAGGTTTAGGTTACTTAAAGACAAGCAACATTATTATTTATGGGGAGTGCTAAGACATGGAAATTATCCTTTTTATACCTATTATAACCCCTCTTTTTTTACCTCCTAATACTTTTTCTAAGCATACAAAGTTGTCATTTTAACTTTCCTTACCACATAACATTTAATGAATATAGTTTACATCACATTATGATTTATGGTTAAAACTATTGTTTCATGATTAAATATTATGTTATATATTTTTATTATTATTTTTTAGTTACTAATAATTTTTTATGAGTAGATATTACAGATAAATCATGAGCAAGGACACAATTAACCTATAGCAACTAGGTAATCTGGCTCATAGTAACTAGGCAATCCAAACCATAACACTTGTAGCAGTTGATATTTGTAAACCATAGTAGCTATTGGGTTGATAATAAAATCCTATAGTGATCCATTATGGATCTTGTATCATATGGAAATCATGATTTAAAAATTAATAACATTTTTAACAATTAAAGGCACAATTGAATAACTTCTAACTATATCGTAGTTGTTCTAGCCTGTGGCCTAACCAAAATAGTTCAACCATGAAACTAAATGGTTACTCCTAATTAGTTATGGTTTTTATTCAAGTATGAATAAATATTACATGACCTATAAATAATTAGGATAAAAACCAAAGATGTCACTATTACTTCCTTCCCTATGGATCGCATTTCTTTACTGTTTCAACCACATAACTAATTTTTTTATTCTCTATAAAAACCACTTGGTTTATCATGTATCTTGAAAAATATATCTTTTTAGATTCCATTATAGCAATAAACCTACCTCATTTATTTATTATATTTTTCCATAACTTATAAGAGAGTTAAAATAAGTAATAAATCATTATTATAGGAAGCACATAAATTACAATTTGAACCTTTGTAATTTTTTTTTTAGTAATACCACATTACTACAAGATCTTTTAATTCAAGAAGAATTGGTTTAACTTAAAATTAGTTGTGTTAAGGTAAGGATTGTAATTCATCTCTAATAAAAGACGGCCCCTTTATTAGGATTTGTGGTTAAGATATTAAAATGTTGGGGTGTGTGTGTGTGTGTGTGTGTGTGTGTGTGTGTGTGTGTGTGTGTGTGTGTGTGTGTGTGTGTGTGTGTGTGTGTGTACATATTATTTTTGTTGTGTGAGAAAGTACTTCTATTTGAATTATATAGATGTTAAATTTCTTAAGTTAATAAAGGAAAACATTTGATATTTATGTTAATGTTATTAGTTCTTAATGAAGATTCCAAATCTATAAAACAAATAATTTAATTTCTATTTCAAAAATTGTTCATTCCAATTACAACAAGTGTGATTTCCTTTCCAAGCATTTTACGTTCATGTAATTTACTTTACATAAGAGGGTTTACTAATATGCAACCTATAGTCCATAAATATATGGAAATAATTAGTATTGTGTATACATTATCAATTCATTTACAAGCCTACAAACCACATGTTGATAATTTTAAAAAATAGAATATTCAATAAACCAAGTGACTACCCCTTAGAAGAGGTTTGTCAGGTTGTTTGTGAGATATTAGTCTTACGTTAGTTTAATTAGTGGTTTGATTATTCTAGTCAAAACCTACAAAAAATAATGGTAAGTATAATGGATTTAGCTGACCCCAATCACCCATTTGATGATTGACCACTACCTATGTATTTAAATACTCTGAGGGTATCAAACCAAATGTATTTTTCGCACCTAGGGTTATTGTGTAATTGTGATCCTTGACTATATGTATGAAATTAGAAATTTGGATTTGATACTTGGAAATGTTAGATCTTGACTTGATTTGAAATTATTCACACTTACCTTATGATTTATCTTAGTGAATGGTCTTGAAGCTGGGAAGAATAGGGAAAATTTTCTCAATGTGTAGTAGTGTATGAATGCTCAATAGATAATGTGAATCTAGAAATAATGAATGGTATTTCATTTATATTTATAGTGATCCTTTTGAACAATTTCCTTTGGCCAACCTTTTGAAACCTGTATGAAGACCCAAATGAATTTTTAAAATTTGTAAAATAGTAATTGATTGGAGTAGGAACAAGGCAATAATAGGTGGATAGGTATGTAGTAATAAATATATAGTACTAAGGTGAACCTATCCCATAAACATAGATAAAACTATCTTAAAGTTGTAAGAATTTTGAGAGTTATATAAAGATTTTTTCACATTAACTTGGAAGTTCATGTACAATAGTGATAGTGAATAAAGGGATCAAATGAACTTATAGATAAATGGCTTAAAGGAATGGAAAATTAGAGTCATGTATTTTGGCATAAGTCAAGTGGTTTAATATGTTTCAAGAATTAACATTGGCAAGCACATGTCACCATATTTAGACCTATCTATAGTTACAACTAACATTTAACAATTATATAAGGGTGTGGCTCATCTTCTTATGAATTGATGACCTTAAGCTTCTTGTAGGTTCATGGTTGGACATCCATATATGTGGTTCCCCTGATATATTTATTGACATGTCACAAACCTATATGATTCTATTTATCATGTCATGTGGTAGGAGGAACTTGACACATGGATGTTGAGTGTGTGTGAAAAATTATGATCCAACATGAAGACTTGAGGGACATGTGACTTGGTACCAAAAAACTCATGAAGGTACCATGAGATAAATCAATTGATGCATGTGTGATTCGGTGGATGTGTTATGATTAAATTTTAGGTGTGTGTGTGTGTGTATAAGTATACTTTTTCATAAAAAGGGGTAAGGCATTGTATAAACTCATGAAGGTATCACAATTTTTCATGTAAACTATGATATTCCATGCATGTAAGAGATCCAACATTCAATTGAAGAGTGTGTAGACCCCCATGAAAACTACACATTAACCATTGACCCTTTCTTAAGAAGAAATGGTCCCCATTATACCTTTAATCAATTGAGGACATTTAATCTAAAGTTGTCAAAGGTTATACCATCTTATCTTGATCAGTGTATTGCCCAATCTTGACCGCTATGATCAATTTATGTGTGTCATGGTAAGTACACATCATTTTCATTTCAATGATATGATTTTTTTTACTAGGTGAAAATGTTGAGGATCCAAATTTTAATGATTTTTCACTACTACTAGCACAAATAAAGGTGGAAAGTAAGGTTTGAGTTGTTCCACACTGAATATTGGATGTAAACCCAAGTACTGCAATAGGTCAAAAAAAAACATTCTCTCTAATTATGTACAAGATGGTTTATGGACCATAGCATAAAGTTTTGATCTTGTTGTGTGGAGACTTAAGACATTTCTTCTAAAAATGGAAACATACCTTATCACCGACCTTAAACCCATTAGGTGTGTGATGTATGTCATGGAGATACTTATACTTTAGTTTTTTTCATGGTGGAATCTATTGAACTTGATAAAGATTATTTTAAATGTGTTTCAAAAATTTATACACCTTGTTTACTTAGATTTTTCATGTGCACTTGACTCCATGCCTAAATGGTACATGGTAGGATATGTCTAGAGTTTATATTGGTTAGAACCCAAGACATTTATAGAATGGAATATCCCCATATATCTATGAAAAAAAATTATAAACATGTTGAATTTAAATAAAATTATAATCCTAAGTGCATGAATTAACATGTTTTGGCATACACATTAGATGAACAAGTTTACGGTTGATAAGTTTAAATTTTCCATATATCTATGGATGAAATGTTGTAGAATAGTTTAAATATGTATTGATCATGTCATACAAATATTTTTAGAAGTGGATAACAAACCATGGGTTACAATCAAACATGATGGATGTTGATATTTAAAAAAGATATAAAATGTGCTAAATAAGTATTGTTGTCACTAAATATTGAACCCTAGAGGATATTTTTTAGGAATAATCAAATATTTGAGAAAAATTTGAATTCCTCTAGCCCTATGGGTTGCCTATAGTAGAGGTAGACATCTAGGTTTAAAAGTTAGCTCTCTAGATTTACCTTGAAGCGCTTATCACCTACTCTAATTGATTGCTTATGAGAAAATGGATAGAATTATTCATAAAGATAATATATTATAATGGGTGATACACCATAAGGATTTACACAATGCTATCATACTTCTTTCACTAAGAAACAAGACCTATAAACTAGCTTCAAAGTCCTAAGATGTTCTAACATTAGTATTTCAATATAGAGGTGATATACATAACACAACTCAAGGTAAGTGGACTGGAGGGTATATTTCACACTATAATGACACTTTTACACTTTAAGGGATACAAACACACTAGATAAACTCTATATGATGTATTATAATTATAACTCCTTGCACTAGACATGAAAGGATAAGGAGAAACAAGGAAAAAATCACTAGACCTCACCATTCATCACTTTGCACACTTAAGACAAGATTTTTTTGAACTCAAAACTAGATTCATTTTATTATGAAAAAGTAAAGTACAACATCAAATCATCATGGATTTTCCATAAATGGTGTGGAGTTAATTAACAAGAGCCCAAATTTCTAGTAATTATAGAATGTGAGAGAGAAGAGAGAAAGGTGGAGTTCAAGAGTCATAAAAACACCTGTCAAGTTGAGAGATGGAATTAAATTTTAAAAATAATGGAGTATGGGATAGACCATGAAAGTTATACTTGGAAAAATGTTCCTCAAAGGCATGAAACTCTTCAAATCTAGCATAGAGGTCTCTCAATTGGCTTTTTAAAACTGCCCTCATCATTATCTTCTATTGAGTACTCCTTAATAGACTAGGGTTAGATGAAATTATTTAAATATAAGTTAATTTTTATAAATATTATTAAACATGCATTGGATGTGTCCTTAATCATCAATATTATTCTATCCAAATGTTCTCACTACATCCAGTCATAATCACCCATCTTTCACTCATCCTTCATACTTGGCATCAATGTGTGCTTAAATTTCTCAAACAAATCCATGTATAGGATGATGTGACACCTATCAAGAGTCATAATTCATTTATATTCATTACAAAAACCTTAAAATTCTTCTCGATTGAATTTATCACCTTCTCACTTGGTGATCATCTCTCATTCACTATGTCATCCTAGACTGGCTAAAGTGAAGGTGTTAGTAGAGATACTTGTGAGATTTTATGAATTAATAAATGTATATTAGGAGTTATATTAGGTGTTATTATATCTCCCAAATTTATCATCACCTATTAACTCTCCTTTGAACCTAAAAAACACATACATATGTTTAAAAAAACCACTTTCACTCTATCTTTACAAGTGGGGTAGAAACTAAATTGATGGGAAGGATACTTGGGGAGTCCTATATAAATAAAAGATAATTTATTAGTCAAAATATATCATCTAGATGCCTCTCCTTATTCATCTTTCCCATTGGGTCATTATCAAGGGTTTTGGAGGGTTTTAGGTAGTTTTGACCTTTAAAGATTGTTCATAAAATTGTGACGTTGAACTCATGAATAAATCCCATTATATCATAGTTTGGGACTTTATAAAACATATATTATCCCATTTAGATCCCATTATATGTATCCATATTAGTGTTATCTTCCAAATTTAGCCTCTCGAGCTCCTATTTGCTTTTTACACACCCTCTTATGTTCTTAATCCAATAAATAGATTCTATGTGGCCTCCTATGCAAACCAAATATTATTATACACATTTTATCTCCCCATTAATTTCTTATAATTATATTCAATTCACACTTGGTTTTAAAATTGAAGCTACACCCCTTTTAGGCATTAGGCCTAGTCAAGGCCTAGTAGCCTTGACTGTGTCCTTGATGCCTAAACTTACATTGTGAAGTTTTTAATGGTTTCAAGGTATTGCATATAATTTTTAATGTCTATATCAACCTTACACACTTTATTTTCAATGTTTCAAAAATTTTATCTTATCTTTTATCACTTATCTACCCCTACCTATAGACTTGATTGTATGAGAGTATTAGTTGTATAAGATAGAACAGAGGGTATCTCCCCTATCTAATCAATAAATTTGAAGGTATGGGGAGATAAATTAAGTAATATATACCCTTTTTATATAATTTAAAGGTTATGTTACACTCTATAACCTCTAAACCTCATGAAACCACAAACAAACATCTTGAATATTGACAGTGTGCAAGATTACTGGACATAGACTATAGGTGCACTTTGAAGATAGCCCTTGACCCTATATTGATCATCTCATAAGGATTACATCATAAAAATTAATTAATTTAAAACATATTCATCATTACCAACCTTTGTTAAACTATCAATGCATACCTTCCAATTTGCCAAGCTTAGTTGCAGTTAACTATGACTATGTTTCTACTCAAAAAGGAGTATACTTGTAGGTTGTCATTTCATCTATAAACCTTATATCATTAACATAATACCTTATTTATTTACTTTTCCATATTATTATCATTTATACATTTTCACACCATACATATTATATGCTAAATTATAAACTATTAAGCTTTAGTGTGAAGTCATCCTACAGTCAGACTACATATGAACCTTTTGAGGGCAAAAGGACACTTATAGATTGTGATATGGGTTGAGATACCATACTCAAATTCCTATGAATTTTATTCAACACATTAGTTCCATTCCAATTCCAAATTAATAGTTATATGCAAATTTATGCCTTCATCAGGTCTTATATCACCACAAGGCCATTTGGGGTTCAAAATACGGTAGATAATATTGAAGGACTACAGTGACATATTACATGAGTTGGGAAATATTCATCATCATAATCCTCTATAAAAATAGACAAATTATCATGACAAAACATATCCCTAATGGTAGGTATCCATGATGGAAATGTTTAGATCTATAAATATTTCATATATTTCACTATGGGATGCTTGAAAGAAGGGTGAAAACCCTTTTTTGGAAACTTTAAGGTAATTGGTCCCTAAATTTACTTAATCAATGTAGGAGCATGGTTCCAATACTATCTACCACTTAATGGATTTACAATTAATTTTCATGTCACCCTAAACACCTCAAGACCTTAAGGAAGGTCCAAACAAGTTTTGACATATGCATTCTAATTGCTTTGTACTCTGTATGAGCCACCTGTTAGTGTACTTTTTAGTACTCAAGGTAGTGAAGGTATATTATAAATAATGTGCATGGTGATTTTCTATAACCAATATTATACCTTCTCAAATTCCTCAAATGGATCCTTTCCACCTTGAAGTAACTTAAACTAGTTCTCATGTTTTCATTTCAACGTGACCTCTCTCTAGTATGGCAGCTATAGATGCACATCAATGGTGTAGGTTTATGTATGGAGTTTAATTTGTTATCATAGTCTACCATATATAATTTGAGAGATTAGTTTTATTTCCCATCATTCAAGTGTATTTTTAACACCTCTTGATATTTTTTAATTCATCTTCATGAAAGTGTTCAGGACCTCACACACCTCATTCACCATGACTGTAAGTGAATATATACAGAGTTGATTATATTGACAAGATCCTTGATTTTGACCTCCATGTGTAACTTTTATATTGATTTTTTTAAATAAGGTGATTTCCATGACATGAAAATCATGAAATATAACATATCACAATCATTTTAAACCATTGCAAGAACCAGAATCTATGCACTTGGTGAAACATGCCTACAACTCCACTAGGATACTCAACCTACAACATGAGAATTTTGAGCTCATAAAATCACCTCCAATGAATATCCATTTTAGGGGACACTTACTTAAACACATAAACTACAACAATAAGACTTCCTAAATCACCTATGATAATACCAAATTCATATTTTAACACACATGATAAAAACATGAACATAACAATAACTCCAAGGATTGTTATCATAGGAAAATATATAACACTAAAATGTCACTCTTACATACTCTTTCATTGATAAAATTTATACAATGGTAGGACAAACACATACTGCTCTTAATACTCTCTTATTACAATAGATTTATAACCAAAGATTACACAAGATAGAATAAATTGTCATCAACAACTTCTTAGAACACACCATATGAAGAACACTACCAACTAGTAATATAATATTTACATGAAATAAGAACTTATAAACACATACACTAAATGGAATCCACACAACTTGTAACTAGAATCTAGAAACACCTACACTCTGCAAACTAGAAAAACCTACAACTATCCATCTAGTGAGGAATCTTTTACCATCAAAATATGGAAAATCTAAATGAAGATCCAATATAAATCTTGGAAGGAATTATAAAAACTAGCGAGGGTGGAATCTTTCACCACCAAGACTAGGATTATAACAATATGGATTTATCCAAAGAGAGGGATAAGTTAAACATTCAAGTTCAGGATCAAAGGGGTTTGTGGGGTTTTCATAATATTCAACATGTCTTTGCTCATGGAGAAGCCATATACTTATATTTTTTACAATGAAGAAGGAAGAGAGAAGAATTATGAGGAGAGAGAGGAAAAATGTGCCATACTCTAAGTGGGCATAGTAAACCCCATGTGAGGTGTTATCTTGTTGTGCAAGATAGTCCAAAGGGTAACCACCCTATTTTGGCTTTGTTCCCCACCATCCACATGCTTCTAAAAAGTCTTCCTCATTCACACATGTGAGCAATAGTGGCATGCTTGTCCCTTTATGAAATGGTCAAAAGGTGGATTACATGATCATCCACTCTTTTCTCTTAGTCTCCCACTTCTAAAGTGACACCAAAAATGGTGTTGCACTTCTTCATGTGATCCAAATTACCAATAGTGCAAGTTTGGCTTTTTCTTGCATGTGACCCATAAGCTTTCAAAACACCTTTTGATTTTATTTCACACCACTTCACATGATAAAACACTATTTACCCAAAGTGTGGCACCATAACTATTCATCTATGTCTTTTATTAGCATGTGAACACTTAATTATTAATATTCATGTTCTTAAGTGGATTACTTTTCCCCACCTCTTCACATGCCTTATGGGTCATGCCACATCACTCCACAAGTCACCTCCTTACTACATCATCAATTACATCATCTTCCATGTCACCTGTCATGTCACCATGAATAGTGAAATATGAATAGTAACACATGAATAATGTCATTGAATAGTACATGTGAATAATGATACATGAATAGTGTCAGTAAATAGTACATGTGAATAGTGATTTCTCTTGAATGTTCCCTATACTCTTTGTTAGGTGTCATAAATGCTCCTAAAAATAACCATTGGGTTCATCTTGACATCCTAGTTACAATGCCATTACTAGAAACTCATTTTGAAATTGAAGGTATTCTCTAAGGAAGTTGGAGTTTTTAAAGTGTGTATTTTTGTAGCATAGCAATTTATAATATTTTAGGATTCACATGAGTGATTGGTTAAAGAGTATTGACCACCTCATAAAATGGGTCAAGAGTATTAACTTGAATCTATGCAGTGAATCCTAAAATATTATAGAATTTGGAGTTCCCAAGAATATTAGAAGGCTATGAAAATGGGATATTACAGTCATCCCTCCCTAAGATTTCTTATCCTCAAGAAATTTATAACTTGGACTCTGATTGATCTAATGAAGGACCAAGATCCTACATCAATCTTAGGAAATCTCCGTCATGCTCCCACTGCACCACTCTAATTAAGACTGTAGTACCATAGTGAGAAGTCTATATTTTTCTTTCATGGACCTTGAATATAAAGTTATCCTCTGATACCAAGCTAGAAGACCTATTGGGATTGGATTATACAACATAGAATGTTTCATTCTAAAGACTCTAAAAAAATCAACATTTAAAATCCCAATCCCATTGTCTATCATGATCCAAGGCAATATAAAAATTAATCTATTAAACAAAGAAGTATGATTCTCAGTATAACTCATCATGTTGTCCCAAAACTAATTCAGATTAAACTCAATTAACTAGATGATAGTTGTGTTAGAATTGAATGTTAAATTCATAGCTATCCTGGGAATGTTTTTGCTATCATAAAATAACAGTGCCTCATTAACACTTAATCTCAAAGTGTTAAAAAGACAATCCAATGCATTCCAACATATAAAAAAAATTGTACTCGTCATTAAAAAATCAAGAAACACAAAGGATATCAACATGAAATCATTGTAGCAGCCAACACTCACCGAAAACTTTGAGCTATTATGAGATGTTCTGTCAGGGGATCTGTAGCTCTACCAATTAGAGCACAATTGATTACTTTCTTATATGCAATTAAACACGAAATTATACCGGAATGATAAAGAAGCTAGAAACTTGAGACAGCAAAGAATTTGAGAGACAATACACACTCTTGTATTAAATACTACTAGAAGAAAATACAATAAGGAAGATGCCACTTCTTCCTCCACCTCAAAGGCTTGCCACACCTCAAGAACTTCTTCTCTCTCTCACTTGCTCAACACAACAACTCTAAAGCTTGAGTTGTTATCCCTCCTTGAATGCTTCAACTGATCTCCTTGACCTTACACCTGTAGATCTCCTTGACCTTGCTAGCTTCAATGCTTTTACTTGCCTTAGAATAATTACAATACATGCCTTATGGGTCTTTAAATAGGATCCCATGCTTACAAAAATAGAACTCTAACTACTAAAATTAGAAACACAGCCCGTGACTTAAATTAGCCCTTTGGCATGCAAACACTCGGTTCAACTAACTAACTATTTATGCAATGAATAGTTTTGGACCACACAGGCGACCGACACCAGTCCCTGCTTGTCTGGTGCTACCGACGTCGACCGACTGCCTGCCGTCACCGGTCTCTTTATCCACTACATTTGACCGACGTCGGTCATACTACCGATGCTGATGGCTCTGGTTCTTCAGCATCCTTCCTTGTGTCTGCAAATAGTTGAAGCTTTTAGCTCCACACCTTAACAATCTCCCACTTGGAGATAAATAGCTACAACTTGTCCCTGTACCTGTACACCATTTATTTTGTTCCTTAGGCTCTGTATCCCTCTTCAAAGTCACTCTTGAAGACCAACCACCACGCAAACCTGTGATGCAATACCTGTATCTTATGCCACAAGAATTTTGCTGCTCCCAAATTCTTCATGACATACTTCTGAACCAACTCTACCCTTAGCTCAAAAAACCCCCTGTATATGAAACCCTGCAACAAGTAACACAATACAGTAACAGGATAATGTAGCTAATATTATCCAACCTGGTAAAGATAAAATACAATGGTCAAACCTCCATTATTCTACAGCATAATCAAGACCATATACCATAGTCTTCTGTCTCATGTGTCCATCCACTCTCTTCTCTAATACAGGAATCCATCCCTCTATCCAGTGCTTCCTTCCAGCTGACAACACTACCAACAAATACATGTTTGGTTCTCCAAGGACTCACACTCCTCATCCATGCCAAGCTCCCACTGTTTTTGGATTCTACCTGCATTGCTTCTTCCATCTTCCTAGTTCTTGACTATCAGTAAGCAATATAAAGAAGGTGAACAATGAATATGAGGTTCACATACCTTTTCTGACCTCTACTTGGGTGTTTGAGACTTAGTAATTCACCCAACATCCGTTCCAGTGACCGATCTAGGCCATCTCCCAGTCTGCTTCCGACCGATGTTGGTTCCCTACACTGACCCTGACTGCCGACGTCATTTCCCTAGCTGACGCCGGCATCCCTCCTACCGACATCAGTCCTTATGACCGACGTCGAACTACTCCTGTTCGACCTACCAACCCTGCTAGTCTGCACATGACCGATGTCGGTATCTGGATGACTGACGTTGGTGCCAAGCTATCGACATCGGTGTCTGTGTTCCTGTAAGTGATGAAATTTTCATCCCTGAGCTCTTCTTGGATCAAACCTCTATCCATGCTACCCTGCTCAGACTTATTCAGCCCCTGTGACTGATCTCTATCCTTCATCTCCTCCAAAAACACCAAGGCTTCTTTGTCCCTGTCAAAAGCATCAAATTTCCTCTTTCTACAATGAACTGTATTTATACTTTCCAAATTTAAATGCATACCTTTTGAATCAAGAACTTCCATTCCCTTCCTATTCTTGTGACCAAGCCTATTAGGCCACATCTTCAAATCTACACCAGAAGTAGAATCAGTAATACAAGTAGATAGATAAAGAGTATCTACTTTCTTACCTCTTGCTAGAACAAGTGCTCCCTTGGTAACCTTCCAAGAATCCACTGTGAGGGTTATTGTGCATCCCTCATCTCCCAACCTTCCTATAGAAATTAGACTCTGCTTCAGAATTGGAACATGCATGACCTCTTTCAACACCCACGTGTTGTCAATCTGCAATCTCAGCTGCACTTTCCCTTTGCCAACTATCTGACAAGGCGTACCATCCCCTAAATAAAGAACTCCAAAATCTCCCTGTTCATACTCGTAGAACAAATCTCTATTTGGGGATGCATGAAAAGATGAACCAGAATCTAAAATCCATGATCCTACCTGACTATCTGAAGAAAGTATGAGAGCATCCTGCATCACAATATTTGCATCCTTTGCTTCTTCCATACCTGCATGTTGATTCTCTTTATCTCTCAACCAACACTCCTTTGTATGTCCTTTCTTTCCACAAAACTAGCAGGTAATACCTTTGGACTCGGATCTCCTTCCTGACCTTGATTTCCCTTGCTCAACCTTCTCCCTTTGCCATCCCCTGCTTTCTGCACTTAGAGCATTCCCTGATGATTCACCTGTGCTTCTCCTGCATATTTCCTCATTCAAGATCACACTCACAACATCATCAACTTTTAAGATTTTAGAAGCAGATGCAGAATTACTTACTGCCATAACCATACCGTCCCAACTTTCAGGCAAAGAACATAAAATCAAGAGAGCCTTTACCTCATCATCAAAGACAATATTGACTGAAGCTAATTGGTTTACCAAACCATGGAAATCACTGAGATGAGTATGTATCGATCCACCTTCCTGCATTTGCAAAGTAAATAGCTGCTTCATAAGATATACCTTATTAGAAGCCAAGGGCTTTTTGTATAAATTTGCCAAGGACTTTATCAACTCTTTCATTGTCTTGCACTGTGATAAGCTGGAAATCACAGACGATGCAAGGCTCAACCTTATGGAACCTAGAGCCTTTCGATCAAGAACATTCCATTCTTCATCCTTCATATTTGTGGGCTTGCATGCAACCCCACCCAATGGTAAGTATAGATCCTTCTGATACAGATAGTCCTCAATCTGCATCCTCTAGTGTTGATAATTCTTGCCGTTAAACTTCTCCAATCGTAGCCTGCTTTCTTCTGCCATTGCTGAACTCCCACTCAATCAGAAAACCCTGTGAATGACCTGTAATCAAAAACAATACCCTGCTTCCTGCAAATTGTAGCTCTGATACCACTTGTCAGGGGATCTGTAGCTCTACCAATTAGAGCACAATTGATTACTTTCTTATATGTAATTAAACACAGAATTATACTAGAATGATAAAGAAGCTAGAAACTTGAGACAGCAAAGAATTTGAGAGATAATACACACTCTTGTATTAAATACTACTAGAAGAAAATACAATAAGGAAGATGCCACTTCTTCCTCCACCTTAAAGGCTTGCCACACCTCAAGAACTTCTTCTCTCTCTCACTTGCTCAACACAACAACTCTAAAGCCTGAGTTGTTATCCCTCCTTGAATGCTTCAGCTGATCTCCTTGACCTTACACCTGTAGATCTCCTTGACCTTACTAGCTTCAATGCTTTTACTTGCGTTAGAATAATTACAATACATGCCTTATGGGTCTTTAAATAGGATCCCATGCTTACAAAAATAGAACTCTAACTACTAAAATTAGAAACATAGCCCGCAACTTAAATTAGCCCCTTAGCATGCAAACACTCAGTTTAACTAACTAACTGTTCATGCAATGACCAGTTCTAGACCGCACAGGCAACTAACACCGGTCCCTACTTGTCTGGTGCTGCCGACGTCGGCTGACTCCCTGCCATCACTGGTCTCTTTATCCACTACATCTAACCGACATCGATCATACTGCCAATGCTGGTGGCTCTAGTTCTTCAGCATCCTTCCTTGTGTCTGTAAATAGTTGAAACTTTTAGCTCCACACCTTAACAGTACTCATCATTAAAAAATCAAGAAACACAAAGGATATCAACATGAAATCATTATAGCAGCCAACACTCACCCAAAACTTTGAGCTATTATGAGATGTCCTCTCCCTAGTTCTACCACAAGCTAAGCATGGTTGTAACTTGGTCAAGGCATACAAGATACCATGATGAAAAGGGGACATTACAAATGCATGATGACTATCAACACCATCTACAATACATGGGTGTGAGAAATCTGAGATAACAAGTATAGCACATGAAATCATTACCTCCATAGGATGATCAAATACTTCTTGCCACTTAAATTAATAGAATATACTCCTACTTCCAATGGAAATAATGAACCTAAAATATACTCCTACTTCTACTATATCAATTATGTGTGTTGCCAGTCATGAATATTCCCCAACAAATCTTTTGTAATGATTCAAAGGGTCAAAGAATCTAGCCTAATATACCAATGTAGTGAAATATGGCCAATCTAAAGTAACTTGGATCCTCTATTGATCTATCTAACATAACCAATAATATCAACACTATCACAAACCTTAATATCAAAGTCACAGATCTTCCTCTTGCATGGTTTATCATATCCATCAGCAAATATAGCATGTGAGTCATCTTCTAGGGTTTTTTAGTTCTTAAAAACTCCTTGTCCCATCTAATGATAGCAATCTTATAAATAACTTGATCCCAAGAGTACCTTGCTATGATTATTCATAAGACAAAGAACATTAGAATGACATATATTTATTTTACCCACCGAGTATCAAGATTGTCATAGGGATTATCTCTATTGGTCCATCACTCGTGATATTTTCTTCCTATGGATGATTTATAAACCATGAACCATGATTCTTCACAATGTGGTTAGAAAATTCAGCAAACTCAAAGTGATTCCTCATGGATCTTCCTTCATACCAAATGCAAGATATGGAGAATTCAATGGTACTATCAATTACATTAACTACTTTTACTCTCAAAAGATTACCAAGATCCCATATTAAATAAAAATTTGTAATTTATATCAAAGAGTCCCCATGTCCTTTTTTTCAAGTTGTATCCCTCACTTTATCACCTCTTTTTACATGTTTTCCACGGTGACAAGAATTTTGTAATGACATAGGTAGAAGGAAATCTAAAATATTCTCATACCTTTAGATTTTAATAACATGCTCATGATGGATTTCTGATGGCACAATCTCCACAATGATCATGGGTGATTTTTGCTTGTGTGTATTTCCATATACCACCTCCATGTCCATATCTTTAGGAAAATCCTTTTCCACACATTGATACAAATGAACATTCACTTGCACATCTTCTTGAAATTCAACCATGAGAGTGTCATCATTTGGGGAAGTCATCGGTGTCAATTCTTCATGCAACTCAAGTTTTGATGTTTTAGGAGCAACATGATCTTCAACATGATTTTCTTCCTCATCCTTACTTTGCTCAAAGGTTTTTGTAGTAGCACACTCACACAATGAATCATTACCAAGTATGGATTCCAAACCTATAACTACTTCCATATCATCCTTATTTGTCTCACTATCATGCATACCATCACTAGAAGATAAATAAACATTTTCAACTAAATGAATATGTTTACCTTTAATTTCTTGCAGATCCAATTTTTCTCTTGCTTTAGATCCCTAATTTATTCTTTTATCCTACCAATTGATATGTATTTCTATACTTTTTTCTCACATTGCTTGAAAACACTATAAAACAATTTATATACAGTTGAAGAAGTAACTTGATCTTGGTTCAAAACATCCACTAGAATGGATAAGATTGGTTTGGATATAACATAACAAGATTTCAAAATTAATGACATGATGGCTCTCATACACTCAAAAATACTTTTTTCATGATTATTTTTGATAAAAGTTATGAAATTATGAAACATTTTAAGAATAAGATCATCACAACCTAAATCAATCAAAAGAATACATGCTCTAACCTTTTCCATCAATTTTAAAATCTTAACCATCTTACCAAAAGAAGGGATTTTGATGTCATGTAAACCATAAAATCTTTCAATAATCAAATGAAATGCTTCCCTCATTATGTTATCCTTATAAGAAATTTTAAGAATTGAAAATTTTATGATTTCACTAAGGAAAGAAGTGATTGCAATTTTAACATCCTTGTATTTGTGCCTTAAAACCCCAGGTTCAATCAAAAGAACTACTAAAGGAGTCATAACTACCTACATTTCCTAAGAAGAACCCTGATTGACCCTGGATAAATAATCCTCTACTTCCTTCAAAGTATGAAGAAGAGCATACTTTGATTGAGATAAAGGTTCAAGTGTAGTTCTTACATGGAAGAGCCTTTCGCTTAACTCTTTTTTCCATTGATTCCATGATTTATAGACTAGGCATCTAAATCTACAAATAACGTACACAAAGAAACCCACCACACAAAAATAAATAAGTTGGTAGGATGCACAACTTTGATACCACTGAAATATCCTTTTTAGGGTATATTTACTTAAACACATAAATTACAACAACAAGACTTCTTAAATCACCGATGACAATACTAAATTTAGATTTTAACACTTGTGATAAAAGCATGAACATAAAAAATCCAAGGAATGTTATCATAATAAAATCTATAACACTAAAATCCCACACTTACATACTCTTTCATTTATAAAAATGATACAAAGGTAGAACAAATACAAACTAATCTCAATACTCTCTTATTACAATAGATTTATAATTGAATATTACACAAGATATAATAAACTATCATCAAAAACTCCTTACAAAACACCACATAAAGAACACTACCAACTAGTAATATAATAATTACATGAAATAAGAACTTACAAACACATACACTAAATGGAATCCACACAACTTATAACTAGAATCTAGAAACACCTGCACTCTACAAACTAGAAACACCTACAACTATCCATCTAGCGAGGAATATTTCACCACTAAAGTCTGGCAAATTTTAATGAAACTCCAATATAATTCCTAAATATAATTGTCACAACTAGAAAGGGTATAATCTTTCACCACTGAGACTAGGATTACAACTCTATGGATTAATCCAAAGAGAGGGGGAATTTGAACATGAAAGTTCAAGATGAAAGGGGTTTGGGGATTTTCATAATATTCAACATGTCTTTGCTCATGGATAAGCCATATAGTTTTTACAATGAAAGAAGAGAGAATAATTATGAGGTGAGAGAGGAAAAATGCACCATACTCCAAGTGGGCATAGTAAACCCCATGTGAGTTGTTGTATTATTGTGCAAGATAGTCCAAAAGGTAGCCACCCTCTTTTGTCTTTGTTCCCCACCATTCATATGCTTCCAAAAAGTCCTCATAATTCACACATGTGAGCAATAGTGATATGATTGTCCCTTTGTGCAAATGGTAAAAAGGTGGATTACATGATCATCCACTCTTTTGTCCTAGTCTCCCACCTCCAAAGTGACCCCAAAAATGGCATCTCACATCCTCATGTGAGACAAATTACCAATAGTGCAAGTTTGGATTTTTCCTCCATGTGACCCATAAGCTTCCAAAACACCTTTTGACTTTATTTCACACTTCGCATGCCAAAACACTATTTACCCAAAGTGTGACACCAAAACTATTCATCCTTATATTTTATTAGCATGTAAACACTTAAAATATCAATATTCATGTTCTCATGTGGAGTACTACACCCCACCTCTTCACATGCCTTGTGTGTCAATCCACAAGTCACCTCCTTATTGCATCATTAGCTATATCATCTTCCATATCACCTATCATGTCACCATGAATAGTGACACATGAATAGTGTCATTGAATAGTACATGTGAATATTGGCATATGAATAGTGACACATGAATAGTGTCATTGAATAATATATGTAAATAGTGATTTCTCCCAAATGTTCCCTATACTCTTTGTTGGGTGTCATAACTGCTCCCAAAAGGAACCACTAGATTAATCTTGACCTCCTAGTTACAATGCCACTACCAAAAACTCATTCTAAAATTGAAGGTATTCTCCAAGGAAGTTGGAGTTCTCAAGACTTTTGGAAGGCTATGAAAATGGGAAATTACATATAAACATGAAAACAAGGATGGTAACCATGAAATATATATGTTCACATCTCTTGGAAACAATTCCATCAAGTGATTTGTATGGACCAGCTCATACAAGAAGAAAACTTAAAGGGTGCGGGGACTAGCATGCAAAATGAGATAGTCAACTTATAAAGGATGGTTCATAAAGCATAGGAAATCAATCTCTAGAACCTTTCCATTAATGTGAATCATAATAAGTTTACTAACACCCATTTAAGGCATTTGACTTGAAACTTTTCTTATTGGACGTACCATGAAGAAACTTGTTGACTAGTTTTGCATGCCTAATGGAGTGATGGAGGAGTAGAATGGTTTTAGACCAATTTTTAGACTTAAAAAATAGATAAAATGTGGAAATGATTTTATTGAAGCTGAATATTCATTCCACAAGCTTGCCACATGTGCCACACTTCCCTAGAATCCATATAACTACCAAAACTACCCAAACTACCACTTTTCTTCTTATTTCAACATAATACCTCCAAATTTCAGTTAGGGACTAACATTCATAACAATTATCTGACATCATAAACATTGAGGGATGATTTTAAACACTTTTATAGCAATGGAAATTGTATAACCTTCATAAATATCTCAAATATGACCCTATGTGACTAGAAATGACATAAGGAGCCAAAATGAATGAAAACAAGGTAATGACATAATAAATGACATCCATACATGATTATGAAACACCTTATGAGACCATAATAACACCCTATATAATTTATTTACTATATGGTGTTGACCTATTTTGACTTGCAATCAAAATAGTCAACATTCTTAGTGATTTTTGAGTGGTGGCAAGCCAGCTATGCCAAGAATAGTAGCCTTATCCTATCCATTAGAATATGTATTCACCTATGCATATATATGACACTAAATTTTCCTTTGAAAATATACCAAAATATAAGAAACAATAATAACATGACATAAAACCACATAACATATGTATGTAATCGAAATTGCATGATGCACATGAATCAATCTTAGATCAGATAAGATAGATCACACCTACACTTCTAATTAGGGCACACAATTGTTAAGTGGGAGCATGACCAATATGAGTATCTACTAGACCCAATCATGGGATCACTTGTATCATCTATCATAACACATCATGCTAGGTAGAGTTTCAAAGCCTATAGTCTAACACAATTGCGCAACAACCTTAAAAGAGTCCTATGGTTTCTATATACACTTATGATAATAAAAAAGAAGTAAACTAATATAATAACAAGAAAATTAAACTAATCTAGTACTCACCAAATCTTGTGGTAAAAATTAGGGGTTAGAACAAAATAATTAAATAACAACTAAACTAAACATGTATAGGAGACATATACTCACATTAATGTATACAGAATCTTAATACATGGGAGAAAAGAATACATACTACATTATATGTATACTCTTATAAAGGAGAAATAAATTTAGTTATACTTACCTTTTAAGATGAACCTACTGAGTCTCAACCTCTCCCTTGGCCAATAGTGCTTTGCAAGAGATTATTGTGGCTTTTAAGGACAACCAAGATAAGTCAACTCTAAGCTACATGACCTACCTAAGCATCCAAAAGAACTCTCCACAAGACAAAATCAGAGCTCCAAAATAAAGTATTTAATCCTAAATATTTATTCCTCAAGAAGAATGGTCAATAATTAGATGTTCATTCATACTTATTCTCTTAATTCAACTCTCTTATGAAATGGTAAGGAATGACCTTGTATATATAGTAGTATCTCACCCTAAAGACTTTTGGACATGTTGGTTGTGCTAGGTCAATTCGGTCAACCTAGCACATTATTAGGCTAATGTCTAAATTTTTTGCTAGGTCAACCAAGATGAAAAACAACAAGGAAAGGTAAAGTATCCCCAAAATAAGCTAGGTCAACCAGGTCAACCTAGCTTACTAAATAGGTCAAAAGGGAAACAAGGTAAAAAATGAGGGATAAAGCATGAAAAATGGTGGGAATAGATAGGAAAAAGAGAAATAATATTAGGGTTTAAGGATTTATGAGGCAAGAGTGGAGATATCAAGTGGCAAAAGGAACAATAATCTTACGAGGCACCAAAGGTCTACCCACCCCTTTCTCGATGCACCCCTTAAGGCATGCACTCAGAGATATTGAGACTCGATAAGTTCCTACAAGATATGAAGTGTCAGTAATCAATAAAAGTGTGAAAATATTGTGTATACATATGCCCCAGTTGAAGCTCATCATGTGTCACGTAACTATAACACGGTATGGTGCTTCGAGATAGAACATAATGACACATAACATTGATGATAAGTAAAGTGTATTAAGAAGAAAATAAGATAAATGAAAGGATATAATTGAAAAACACATACCTTTAACTTACCTCAGTACCGAAGAAGAAGACTGGAAGAAAGTGAATGTGTCCAATGTAAATCACACTAGGCAAACCTGTAGAAGTTAGTGCAAAAATAGCCAAAAATCAAAAAAATTGAAGACAGGCATACAATAGTGGAAAATAATCTCTATGTCATCATGAATCTAACACATGTTATAGTTTCAAAATGGATGAAGAGAAACAAAGATATGAGAAAAAGAAGGAATCTAACGGAAAATAAATGAAGAATTTAAATGGCTAAAAAGTAGTTTTAAATATGAAAAAGAGAATTCATTTTGTTATTTTACATTGTAAGAGAAGAGAAAAAGAGCTTTGGAGAGAAAACAAGCTAGAATGGTGAGGGAATTACATCTTAGATGAGAGGGAGATCCAAGAGTGAGAGTGGGTACACTATAGGTATGCATCTAAGAATCTCAAACTAGATTTTGAAATTTGAAATGAATTAAGTGAATTTGGATAAAATTTAATTTTAAGCATTTATATATGATAAAAATGAACAAAATTAGATTTTAAGGGAGGGAAATAGGAAGATGGGAAATGGGTTGGAAGAAATTTGGGAAAAAGCTATAAAAAGGCAATTTTTTAGAAAAATGTGCTAGGTTGACACATTAAAACCTACTAGGTCGACCAGATCAACCTAGTAGAGTAAATCAAGCTAAAATCCATGTGGTTAACCTAGAGGGTATAGGTTAACCTAGCACATTATGGAACCAAAAACCTGGTGTGGGGTATCCAATTGGTCTATAAGGGCCAAAAAGGAAACTTAGCACTAGAGAAAAGAGAATAAGAAGGAAAATAAGAAATTTAGAAAACAATAAGAAATTTACAGAAAAATAAGAAAAAAATTGGTCAAACTAGGTTGATCAGGGAACTAGAGAAAGCACAAAAAAGCATGTAGAAAGCTGAAAGAGAGATAGAATTGTCTAAAATGACCAAAGAAGGGCAAGGGTAACCAAAATATTATAAAATAGATAAAAATTAATAAATTATACTTGTTTATGAGTAAAAATAGAATGTATAAAGAATGTAGTGTGATTATACATGACATGGAGGAACTAATACATTTTTTGTTATTTCTTGATTATAGAGATAAGGATGGTTCTAGAGATTATTAGACATATCTTGGCTACCAAACTTGTTAGAGAGATTGATAGATGGAGATAAGACTAGAATGATATCCATAGGTTAGGAGGTATAGCAGATATGTGTAGGATACCCCTGAGTGTAGAGCTATTAGTCATGTTCCTTGGTTGTTGGGAATGATTGACTAACACCTTCAGATGAGAGGTGGATGGGGATGTGATAAAGGTGGCTATCACATTAGAGGATGTCCATGCCATCTTTGGGTTACCTATGATAGAAGCACTAGTGACCATATGGATACCAAATAGCAAAGAGGAGAGGAGAGTCTTAGCCATGTGGGCTACATGCTTAGAGATGATAGTATCAAGGTAGAGAGTTAGCATGGATAATGTCTACATATCAAAGATTCTAGATCTCTGTAAGGTAGTGATAGGCCTTATGACATAGTGGTTGCTCTATCACAAGTCAGATGGCAAGGTACCACTATACATGGTAGCCTTGAGCAAGATGATGTTAGAGGAGGGAGTGTTATATGATCTAGGATTTGCCATCTGGGTCCAGCTCATGCAAGATTTATATGAGATGTTGGTCAGAGGGTAGAAGAGTATGAGACCAATCATACTATTGATAACATTGATATATGAGATATTTCTTATGTATTAGTCAGCTAGGTTGCCCCATGTAGTTGATGATAGGTCACCTTGAGTGAGAAGATGGAGACAAGACCAAGTAGTGGAGGTCATACCCCACATGTTAACACTACAGATGGTGAGATGCATTGACATAGTATGGAAACTAAATGAGTAGCTAGTAACTACTTGGGAGAGCTGACACATAGTTAAACTAGCACTAAAGAGGAAAGAGGTGATAAGACATTATACATCATGGAGAGAGCCACATTTAGTGGCATAATGCCAAGATACATGGGTTTACCTCATTTAGTGACACTGATGCTCATGCCCAAATAGTGGACTCAACACTTGAGGGATCCCCAAAGGAAGAGGTGATTCAGACCATTGATAGTGAGGCCAATACTATGGCCATGCCAAGAGTGACCATGGATTGGTTAGGCATGACAAGGGGTAGAGTAGGAGGAAGAGGTAGAGGTAGTGATACCAAATGTACCACCACTAGATCCATAAAGAGATGAGCTATAGCCACTAAGAACATGGCATTGATGGAGGCATAAGGAGAGAGTAGAGACCATCATCATCCTTAGCAAGTTAATAGAGGAGCTAGAGGATACACAGATGAGTGAGAAACTACTTAAGTGTAGGCTAAGATAGACATGAGCCATGATACTTGAGTTTAAGCTGAGGAGGAAACCTACAAAAGAGGTGCTAAGAGGTCGTATAGATGGGGAGATTGTGTTAGGTGGTCACATAAATGGTGAAACCATAATAGCCAAGACATAAATAGGTAATAAAAATATGATTGATTTATTGCTTAAGCTTTGAATTGATAGATAGATAGATAGATAGATAGATAGATAGATAGATAGATAGATAGATAGATAGATAGATAGATAGATAGATAGATAGATAGATAGATAGATAGATAGATATTGTGATATATGACAGTGATCTAATATCCATCTAGTGTGATTTTTTAGGGATACCTAAGGATGAGGAGGAGAGACTGGGGTCCCTAGTTAGGGGACCACTCCATGACATCCTAGATGAGACTCTACATCCATATGACCCCATGACCCTAGAGGATCCAAGTGTACCATCTACCCCCAACTCAAATAAGATAGTTTAGATTAGTAGGAGAGGTTGTGAGGTAGATATAGATGCAAAGAGAGAGGGCACATCCACCAATATATATGGTTGTAGGAAAGAGGCAATCCTGGCAAGCCCTAGCTGATGAGAGAGATACTCATCTAGAGATAGTGACAGATGATGTAGGCATATATAAAAATGCAAACTTAGCTAATGTAGGCACATGCAGTGACCTAAACTGAGTTGATATAGGCATATCTATAAATAGCACGTTTATAAGGACAAGTAGAGGGATAAAGATCTTAGACTACCTCATTATAGCATACCATTTAGAAGAATCAAACTAAGGCCTCAGTAGGTAGTGTGGCTAGGCCACGAGATAGATAGGATGAAACCCAGCCCTAGAGCTGGAGCATTATTTATGATTTTATATGGTGTATCAAACTCTTGAGATGTGTGTGTGTGTGTGTGTGTGTGTGTGTGTGTGTGTGTGTGTGTGTGTGTGTGTGTGTGTGTATGTATATATATACATATATATATACATATATATATATATACACATACATATATATACATATACACATATGTATGTATGTATGTATGTATATATGTATATATATATATATATATGTATGTATGTATGTATATATGTATGTATGTATATATATGATGTGTGTGTGTATGTATGTATGTATGTATATATGTATGTATGTATATATATGATGTGTGTGTATATATATATATATATATATATATGATGTATCATTTTGGATTAATGATGTGATTGTGTATGTGGTCACTATGGATATATTGTTATCATTATGTTGGTTGTGTATGTGGATGCTTTGGATATATTTCTTTCTAGCACATGTATTTAGCTTTGTTGTATATGTTATAGGAAATATATGTGATTTGGTTTCTTTTCTAACATTATGAGAAAAAATATGAGAATGACTTGGAAAAATATAATCAATAAAAAATACACTACACACTAATTCAAGATGGGAAATGTGTAATAACATAAAAAAATGAATAAGTATAAACAACCAAGAAATGGAAAACAAGATGGTAAAAGGGGGATTTGTTTTCAAACCAAAGATGAAAGACTTTTGCACCAAATTAAAACAAGTAACTATATCATGTTGGAAAGTATGAAAAACAAAGTAATAAAATGGAAGGTATGCAGAAGGTCACACAAGGTAAGAAAAATAAATGAAAAGTCAATGAAAATTTGGTATTAAAATTATCACACTAATTCAAGCTGGAAAGTATGACAAATTTCAAGGAATGGTTGAAATATTACATGCACTCATAAAATAATAAAATAAAAGGTGAAAGAAAAATAAATTAAACATAAAACATACTAGTTCAAGATGGGAAGCATGTCTAATGATGTGTAACTTCATAATCAATTGAATCTTATCTCAAACTTGACACATATAACTTGATGGTGATTTGATTGTTGGAAAACTTTGCGAGGAGATTTGGGTCCTATCCATAGTCTTACACTACAACTCAACAAAGGGAACACCACATGGGGTGTTATAAGCATGAGTAACCAAGTACATGGGGAATAAGGGTAATAGGATAAAACACTCATAAATGAAAAACCCAAAAGGATGTCAAAATAGCATTAGCAAGAAGAATAATAATATTGGATTGAAATGTAAAAGGGATGGTAATTTTTTGAGGCAATATCGGGTCTTATCCATGGTCTTATGCTGTAACTCACAAAAGAAAGACCCAAGGGGTGTGATCAGAAAGAAAGACAATATTTCTTAGAAGTAAATATGAGGAAAGGGAATGAAAGAGGGAGAGTAAAAAGCAAAGACTTAGGCATCTTAAGAAAAAATCTTAGGAGATAAGAGGCATATTAAGAACATGAGAAGACAATAAGTGACTAATGTTCATCTATGTACAAAGGAAACCTATTCCCTATAGACACAAATCTTTGTAGATAGACAAGTGTGCTACTAAGATCAACTCATGAAGTTAGATTGGTCTAATGAAAAAGTAAAATGGACCTACCTCCCCATGATGTGTTCCCCACTCTTTAGGACCCCTTACAGAGCCATTAGTCTACTAAGAATATTGGGTACTTGTGTGAGAAAGTAGGTAGCACTAAAATATTTTTTTGAATTCCCTTATTCCACTCTACTAGCCTACTAGACCCTAAAGGAATTCGACTCTATGTGAAGCCAACTATGGAGTTTGAGATTTGATTGTAGATAAGAGATGTGCTTGAATCACATATTTTAGTGTGATTAGACTTTTAAGAATATTTCATATTTTTTAATTTTGATATCATTTCCTTTTCCTTAAATGATTTGTATTTTAACTTTCTTTTGAAGGCTTTTTTTTAAGATTCCTCCTCCATACGAATTTGGAATGACCAAGTATGAGAGAGATAGTGATACACATGAATGAGTTGTAGGCTAATCCTAAAGGAAGTTAAGTAATAAAAGATAAAATACTAACTAGGACACTTAGGCTTGACAATGAACAAATATATGATCTCAAATATCACTCGTGCATATGCTTAGTTTATATAAAAAAGGAAGAAAGGAAAATTGAGAACCAAAGGTGGACTGATAAAAGGAAATAGTAATGAGAAAGACTGTTTGCTAATTGATCACGTGGTAAAAGGAGATAATAATTAAAGTGAATAGGGTAAATACAACTAAGTCACCATGATAATTATTTTTTAAATACAAGGATAAGAAAACAATCATAAAGGTACAAGACAACAACAAGCTAGATATGGTGATTTTGTGAGGATCTACTGGATCCTATCCACAATCTTACAAAGAAACTCACAAAAGAAATATCCAAGGGATGAAACAAGAATAAAATATAAATTTAAAGTAATGATAAGGAAGAAAAAACATATGCAAAAAAGGTAGAATATAAAATTTAACAAGAAATATAGTACAAAAAGGAAGATAATGATATAAGATAAGCAAGAATTTCACACAGTGTCAAATGATATAATCAGATATATAAAATGAAATAAAAATGGAGCACACATCCAATCCAAATATAAATTTAAAAGTACCATGCATATGTTCATAAGTACTATTAAATCTATCCATAAACATTATCCAAGACATTGGATAAATCTCTATGAAGCTAGATACAAACTATTTCTAATGTGTCATCAATCTTTGTGTAATGTTGGGAAAATACTTCTTTTCTAATCTCCTCAAATGAAAATTAGGAATAATCATTGGATTATTATAAGGAGGGGAATTGGGTAAAATATGATCAAAATAATGTGTAGGAATGGGATTTATGGGAGAAGGAGGAATCACTAGTGGAGAAGGATCCATAGGTAAAGGCACAAAAGGAACCATAAGAGGTGTAAATATGGAGAAGAAGGGGGACCATTATTTCAAGAATGACCTATATGAGGAATATTATCTAGTCCAAAGATAGATATAAGATGATCCTTAAGATGGTGCTAAAGGATATGATAATGATCAATATGGTGTGCCGCATTAGTGCCATATACAATACCTCTCACCATACTTAGGTGTATAGTCAGGAAGAATATTGGGAGGAGGTATGGTAGTGTCTATGGATGGGGAATAAGGATGCAAGGTATTAATATATTGTCATAAGTTATTAAAATGGGTTTAATAATGAGTATTTATCTTATGAAATCAATAAATATGCTTGTGAGTGTGTTTAGGAGATATATTCATGAGAGAAGGTTTAACAAGTGTGGAAGAAGAGGGAGATGACTCATCACCCCATATTGTGGGAAAAGGATCCAACTTAGGCAAAGGAATCACACCATCACCAAGAGGAGGTGATGATGGACAAGGAATAAAAATATTCTTAACATGAAGAGAAATAGTGAAAGAAGTAAGACTAGGCTCACCAATAGTGGAAGAAGCATTAATAATTGGTTCTAACACAAGTTCCACTATGGGAAGAGAAGGATCACTAGAAGGTCTAAGAAGGATATCACTAACCTCAGGATTCAACCAATGACATGAATAAGGGAACCTATAAAAATGGTAAGGGTCAGTCATAGCATGATCAATGAGCATAGTCCTATGGGACTCCTCAAAAACTAGAGTTGTTGATGCCATCTCCACTATATGATAAAGAGGGAAAATATGACAATTAGGAACTATAAAATTTGGAACATGGGAAGATACATGAAAAGACTCAAGTAAATAAGAATGATAATGCACAATCTTATAATCATAGGCTTGGATAAGACTACCTAATAAAGGATCATCTAAGGAATATCCATCATCATAATCAAGTGAATGAAGATTAATGACATAAGTTAGAATAACTTTGTCATTGGAAGAAACATGGTGAATAGAATTATGATTCATGGATAAGACTAAAAGAATGTCATCGTAAGGAGGTTTTCAAGAATGAGGTTGTAAGGAAGTAGGAAGTTGTGAGATGAGATAAGGTGTGAGATCAGAAGTTTTGATCTTGAGATTAATCTCATTAGGATCATCATCATCAGAGTCTAAAAGGTTGGGAGGAATATTACCAATAAGCTTAGGATGCCCATTATATCCTCTGGTTGAGTTGATAGGAAAATTTAGATGTTGTGACTCATAAAATAAAATGCTAGGCAAAGGCTCAAGAGTAGGAATCTTAAAGACAACACAATCTTGGAATTGTTCAAAATTCCAAGGGTTAGTATCTCCTTGAATCCTATAAATGGCTCCATTATGACGGAATTTAATTCATTGGTAGGTGGAAAAAGTGATAGCTCACATATGATGAGTCTATATCGTACCAAGCAAGATGTTATAAGAAAGAGGAAATTTAAGGATCATCACCTTCACATGAATGGTGATAGGTGGGATAGTAATGGGAAGCCACTCACACCCAAGAGGATGCATTTTCCTTCTATCATATCCTTGGTAGGTGCTACGTGTAGACTTGAGATTACATTCAGAATATCCAAGGGTTTTAATGAAATCAAGAGAAACAACACAAGTGTCAAAACACTCATCAATCAAAGCATGCTTAACTTAGATATCACTGATTTGGATGATAATAAATAGGGGAGGACCATCTGCATGAAGTGTAATCTCATCGGTAATCATAGATGTGATGGGAAATTTTAATGAAAGAGAAGTATCGATAATTTCATCAACATTGCTAGACATCTTTTCACATTATTGCAAGATACTATCCTCAGAACCAGATAAGGCTACCTCTCATCCTACTAAGGGAGGATGAGGGACATTCATCTCAAATAATAATTCCATAAGATAGTTCTAATGATGGGGAGATGTCCTCATGAGTTTAATAAATGGAATTTGATAAGGGATATTAGTGATTTCTACAATGGGATCCCACTCATCATAACCCATGAGAATATTGTTAGATATAGGCATGTAATGGTTAAGGTCTTCAAAGGGAAGATCTAAAGAGCATTAAAATTTGTGTTGATAAGAATGAGAAGGTTTACAATCAGGTTTAAAATCATGTTGAGATGGTGAAATAATAGGTTCAACTTGATATTGAGGAGTAGAAGGGGAGTTAACAGAAGGTTGATTAACATTGGAAGGAAAAGATAATGGAAGATTGGTAGAAATAGCATGAGATGTGTTAACCAAAGTAGAATCATAAGTTGTATTTTCATCAAAGGTTGAAAGATATTCTTGCCCCAAATCATTTAAATGAGTTGGAGAAGAGTCTTGGATAACACGGTATGCTTGAGAAGGAGGCAGGGTGTAGATAGGATGAAAATTGATGAAATCCACTACTCTTCGCATATTAGTCATGTTAACCACATTTTATATAGAAATTGGTTCCATAAGACTTTCTACATTATTGGTGGAAGAGATGGTCTTTCCTTGGTTTTATTGAAATTGTTGATGATTAGGTTCATGATTAGGTAAAGGATCCTTATAAATAGCTAAATGAGTGTTTTCATGATTCAAGGCTTGAGCTTTATCATGAGTTTTGTATTCTTTAAATGCATACTCATAAGCTTGTTGACATTGGCACATGATAGAATCATAGTCAAAATTAGGTCCAAGAAGAAATTCCATAGCTAAATTTTGAAGTTGTCTACAAGTCTCATGAGAATGACCCTAACTAGCATGAAACTAACAAAACCTGCTAGGATCATACTAGGCTTTCATAGGATGAGTAGGGTTAATTTCATGAGGAAGAGGCCTAGGTTGAGGTTTAAGCAATTCAGCTAAAGAAAGAGGTTTATGAACATTAATGTTATTTGTTGAGAAAAGTGGATTAGTAAATTGTTAAGAAGAGGAAGCTACTTATGAAGAAGGGGTAGGAATAATAGCTTAAACATGTTGAATGGTATTATATGAATCAAAAACATCATCATTGGTAATATTTTAGTTTTTATTTTTAAGTAATATACGAGAACCTATAGAAGGTTGGGCTAGCTTGAATTGATGCATAAGGAAATATTATCATTAATCTTGATCAATATCTTCTTCTAAAGTGCATGGAGAAAGGGTGTGAAATTGATATTGTAATTTGGGATAAAGATAAATTGTAAAGAGATGAAAAAGATTATCATTGGCCATGTTGTGTTCACATTTTTTTGATAAAGTCTTCCATCATTTAACAAATGCTTGGGCAGTTTTATTTTTAATTTACGTGCAATTGATGAAATGGGCCAAAGTGTTTTTAGGAAGATCACTAGTTTGGAATTTTTGAACTAAAGTATTCACTAAATCCTCCAAAATAGTACTGGAATGAGGTCTAAGTTGATTGTACCAATCCAAGGCATCACCTATGAAAGTTTTTGCAAGGATATTGGTAGCAGTAAAGGTGTTTAATTTAACCCAATCTTTATAAAGATTCCCAAATGTTTTAAGATGAAGAGAAGGATCAGTTGATCCATTATAAGAGACTGTAGGTGTTATACCTCCCATATCAATGTTAGTAATTTGAGTAGTGAGAGGTTCATTTTGTAGATACTTGATAGTTTTATTGAATAAAGGAGGTTGAGGAATAAGATTGCCTTGAGAATATCAAAAGAGGAGGGGGAGGATAACTTTGGTTATGTGTGCCCCAAGCCATTGGTTGTGGTTGTGTTTGAAGATGAAAAAGATGGTTTTACATTCTCATCATTTGATTTATGTTATCGGCTTGGAAATCATTCATTTGATTGAGAGTTTGCAATAAAAGTTGGTGAGTTTGACTAACATTATTATAAGATTTAGTGGTGGTATTAGTGGCTTAGGTACCACTATTGGTGTTGTTGAGAACTTGAGGTGAATGATGAGAATGAGAGGCACTAGTGGCAACACTTACTTGTGTAGCAAAAGATGGACTAGTGAATAGAAGAGAGGAAGAAGCACTAGAAGCATGAGTGCCTTGGGTAGCAAACAATGAACTAATGGAAGGATTAAGGATAGTGGATCTTAAGAGAGGTCCACTAGATGTAGAACCAGCCATGGTAGTTGAGATACCAGGATAGAAGTATAAGAAAGGAAAGAAGAAGAATAATCATGAGAAGAAGTCATGATTAAAGGGAGAGGTTGTAAAGCAAATAAATCAATACTACCAAATACATTTGAGAATGTAGAATGTGGTGAATGAGGTTCATTATCTTGACCATTAATCATGAGATTATAAATGGTCGATGGATCTTTCCCTTTATGTTGGGGAAATTGATTAATAAAGAAAATCATTATGGGAGTATACTCTAACTCAATGGTTTTCTATGAGAAAAGAATGATTATGTTGCAAAGAGGTATCATGAGGGATCCCATAATCCATTGTGTGAGTTATAATATGAACATTACTAGCATTTACAAAAGGAAATCTACTTTGTCTATGAGAAACCTTATGAGGATTGGTGAATTCCATCATGCCTACTATGTGAGAGTCATTGCTGTTACCCAATAGGAAATCCATGATGAAATAGGATTGAAAACAAGATGAGAAAATAAAGGATTTAAAAAGTGATAAAGACAAAGGTAGGTCATCTTGGGTGACCTAGTGCAAAATAGGGATAATAAAGCTAGATAGGGTCCAAAAAATTGACCTAGTACAGAAAGCAAAATCTAGTAAAAAAGGGAAAAGGGCTAAAAAACTATGCTAGGTCAACCTGATCAACCTAGTGCAGTACACAAGAGCTTCATAAAATACTAGGTTGACCTAGTGTAGTTGACAAAGGTACAAAGCAGGGTCTAGGATAGTGCACAGTTGAGTTGGTTGATGTACCACAATAGATAAGAAAAGAGAAAGGATTGCTAAAAAGATGAAACATGAAATGAGATATGCCTATAGCTAGTCTATAAAAGAATATACTGAAATAAAATACAAAGCCAATTGAATTGACGCTGGTCAATTCAATTGGTACGTATAAATAGATTGTAATTATGAAATAAAAGTATAGAGCAAAGTAAAAAATAAAAATAAAAACTAACCTTGGTGTTTTGGAGATGAAAATAGAACAAGTAACTAGCCTATAACCTTGGAGAGGACTAGCCCAATCTACATAATTGGGTTGAGCTGGTTGACCAAGTGAGATTGGACCCTACTACAAAAGCTAAAAAAATGTGCTAAGCCAATTTGGTTGACCTAGTAGACTAAATTAGATGTCTAAAAATGTGTTAAGTTGAGTTGGTCGACCTAGTTGATTGAACTAAAAATCTAAATGTTTGGAATATGGAATTTGAACTATGAATCTTAAATAAGAACCTACTATAAATTGGCTCTAAATATGCTCAGTCAACCTAGTCGACCTAGTAGGCTAAATAGAAAGTCTATAAAGTGTTAAAAACTTATGCTAGATCGAGTTGGTCAATCTAGTTGCCTATTCTTACATAGATAAAAATAGTTAGGTTGATAGAATTGAGCTAGTAAGTCAAAACATATGATAGA
The DNA here is from genome assembly GCA_037957365.1 of Torreya grandis. Lineage (NCBI taxonomy): Eukaryota > Viridiplantae > Streptophyta > Pinopsida > Cupressales > Taxaceae > Torreya > Torreya grandis. Next base: position 1,992,223 of record JARHVA010000597.1, on the reverse strand, counting down.
AAAGATGATAAAAAGAATAAAATAAGTGAAAAAAACCCTACAAGGGTTTGATTCATGTCAAGTTCACCAAAATATATGTAATTAAAATTACATGATATGCATGAATCAATCCTAGATTATATAAGATAGATCACACCTACACTTCCAATTGAGGTACACACTCTTTAAGCAAGAGCATGACCAATATAAGGATCTACTAGACCTAATTAGGGGATCACTTGTATCATCTATCACAACAAATCATGCTAGGCAAGGTTCCAAAGCCTACAGTCTAACATAATTGCATAACAAACCTGAAAGAGTCCTATGGTTTCTATATTCACTTATGATAATAAACAAAAAGTAAACTAATCTAGTGCTCACCAAAGATTGTGGCATAAATTAGGGGTTAGAACAAAACAAGTAAATAAAAACTAAACTAAACATGTATAGGAGACATATACTCATGTCAATGTATATGAAATATTAATACATGGGAGAGAAGAATGCATACTTCATTATCTATCTACTCTTACAAAGGAGAAATAAAGTTAGGAATACTTACCTTTGAAGATGAACCTACCGAGTCTCAACCTCTCCCTTGGCCAATGGTTCTTCACAAGAGATTATTGTGGCTTGTAAGGAAAACCAAGATAAATCAGATCTCAGCTACACAAACTACCTAAGCATCTAAAATACTTCTCCACAAAATAAGATCAAAGCTCCAAAATAAATTATTAAACCCTAAAGATTTATTCCTTAAGTAGAATGGTCAATAAGCAGATGTTTGTTCACATTTCTTCACTTAATTCAACTCTCTTATGAAATTGTAAGGAATGACGTTATATATATGTATATATATATATATATATATATATATATATATGTATATATGTATATGTATATATATATATATATACATATATATATATATATATATATGTATGTATGTATATATGTATATGTATATATGTATATATATATGTATATATATGTATATATATACATATATATATATGTATATATATATATATATATGTATATATATATGTATATATGTATGTATATATATGTATGTGTGTGTGTATATATATATATGGATATATGTATGTATATGTATATATATATGTATGTATATATATATATATATGTATATGTATATATCTATATATATATCTGTATATATATATATGTATATATATATATAAACATATATATATAGTATTATCTCACCCTAAAGAATGTTAGACATGTCGATTATGATAGGTCGATTGGGTGGACCTAGCACATTATTGGGATAATGCCTAAAGTTTGTGTTAGGTTGGTTGGGATGCAAATCAACAAAAAAAGGCAAAGTATCCTCAAAATAAGCTAGGTTGACCATGTTGACCTAGCTTACTGAATAGGTCAAAAGGGAAATAAGGTAATAAATGAGGGATAAATGATGAAAAATGGTGGGAATATATGGGAAAGAGAGAACTAAGCTTAGGGCTCAAGTTTTTAGGAGGCAAGAGTGTAGATAACAAGTGGAAAAAGGAACAATAAATCTTACAAAGCACCAAAGGTCTACCCACCCCTTTCCCAATAGACCTCTTAAGGTATGCACTCAGAGAGATTGAGACTCATTAAGTTCTTGAAAGATATGAAGTTTTAGTAATAAATAAAAGCATGAAAATATTATGTGTACACAACACACACTTGTTCTTCATGAGCACTTATGGAACACACACACAAACCAAACCAACTAACTCAAACAAAAACTAACCTAAAACAAACACTTCCTCCTGGATCAAAGACGATGTTTGAAACCTTTCCTACTCTATAAAATCAAGGAATTAATGATGCATGTTGTTTTTTTATCCTTGGCATTGATGCCTCCATCTTCTTCATAGTGTTTACCAATTTTTTTGGCATGATATTCAATGAAATCAAAGCAGCCACCACCAAATCACTTATGAAAGTGAACTCATATTACATGTCAATAGCCTCAACCTTCTCATAAGAGTCCTCAACTACAAATTGTTATTCTTATTTCTCACACCCCCTCAAAAAATTTTAAAACTAATACTTTTATGCCATAGATATGACTCAGTCATGAAGCTTAAAACTATGTCAGGGACCCAGTCACTTAGTAGTATATTTGGATGCATATTTTCAAATATGAATTAATTATGATTGGTTGATGAATTCATGTTTATATTTAAGTGGTTTTCAAGAGCATAAATGGATAAATGAATAAAATATGCATATGTATGTCATTATTTATAAGATGGTTGTGATCAGTCATTTTGCTTTTCAATGGGTTATCCAGATTATAATACAACATTTCAATTAGAAATAGAGATACCTTTGATGGTTGAAGGCATTATATGATTATGTTAATTTTCATTAACAATGGGTAACTTAGTTTGAAATAGATAATAATGATATATGAATTGGTTATGTGATTTCATTTTTAGTTCATTTTCAATATAGAGATAGAGCACTCACAACTGTTACAGTTGAGGAAATAATGCATCATACGATATAATAAATCAAATACATCAATTGATTTATTATAAATTTCATGTTGAAAGATGATTATGATCATGGCTCACGTACATACACATTTTCATTTGTGATATTTTGAAGATTTTGACATAATTGAAATTGGCTTGATATTTGGGTAATTGTTTCTAAAGTTCCAAATTCAAAAATTGTTAGGCCTAAGTTTTAAAGCAATTTAATTTAAGTGTGTAAAGAATCCTAGCCTAAGGTTATTTATCCTAAATTTTTAAAATAAGAATAATAATTCTATCGCTCACAATGATATCAAATGGCTTAAGCTAAGTTTATAGTGTCGAAGGGCATATATTTTGGTGTTTGAAAGGCAATAAATCTATATTCCAAACTTGTAGCATGACGATTTAGTATTCAAGTTGGTAGTTCATTCGATGGTCCATCATGGCACACCCAGTTAAAAAGCTAATTTAATATAAAGTCATATTCAAGGATACTTCGATAGCATGCTAGAATTTTGGTGATTCAAGAGTTAATGCAGGAAGTACATGTCTTGAAGAGTAGAAGTTGGTAAGAGGTTTAGTAGGACAATTAGTAATTGCTAAGTTCGATTGTTTTACTAACCTAGTTTTTGGAGTTGATAAGTACATCCTTGATTTGGATGATCAAATGAGAGGTAGACACATAAGCAAGGTAGTTATGATTAGGGTTGGTAATTGCAAATAGCTTTTATTTCATTATTTTGATCATTTCATGATTCTTGTTTGTTGAAGAAAAGTTTTGGTAGTTTGGATTTTGAGTTGTAGAAAAGGATTTTGAGCATAAAATTGCAAGGAAGCATGACTAGGTATGCCTTAAATAGTTTTGAATGAGTTTTGAGAAAGTTTCATGACTATTTTGAATAGTTTTGGTGACATAGAATAAATATGAATGTTATTCTACATCTTGATAATATTTGAAGAAGCTATTGGTTTGAACCTATACATTAACATTTTGAGAGTTGAATGATACTATAGTCTAAAATATAACTTTCATGCATAAATTTTAGTAAGAATTAGTTTTGGTTTTGATATATTCTTAGTCATTGGTAAAATACAAAATTAATTTGGGTTCAAATATTGGTATCCATTGAGAATATAAGAAGCTTTCTTGAATATGTGTTAAGTTTTTTTTGGCTTTCAGTAAGTAGTGTATACAGTTTTGGTTCTTTGAAATATTTCATTTCAATTTCAAAGATTTTGTCGAAGCTTTAAGTTTGTAAAAACAAGCTCAATAAAATTTCAAAGGATGAGTTTTGTGTTTATTTTGTTTCATGGATCTGATAAAACATTATGATATGGTCTATCATGAAAAAGTTATGATGAGCATAACTTTCTTTAGTTTCATTTCTTTTGGATTTTGAGAGAAATCTTGCATGTTACGTATTTGAAGTATAATGTGATAAACACAGAAGATATGCAAGTTTATTTGAGTTTGCATATCAGTTTTAGGGTTTTTTTTTTAAATTTGAAATATTTTTGGATATTTTTTGGGTTTTATTCAAGCATCAATGATCAGAAAATAAATAGGTTTATTTCTTGGTATCATAAAGATATTTTTGAATATGTTTGTTTTAAGTATTTGATGTCTAAAGCATGATTTACTTTCATTATATAGTGATTTGGTCTAAACACATCAATTATGTAATGGAGATTAGGATGTGGGTGTTTTTCACAGAATGTTTGATTGGTTATAAGTCATCCATGATATAAAGAAATAAATAAATGACTTGTAGTGATTTGAGCATATAAATAGGATTAAATTTTGATGTCTTAAGGCTATATTTATTACACCAAATTCAATTTCAAATTTTCGTTGACATAATTTATCATATGAAGAGTAGTGGACAAGTTTATGAAATTAATGAAAGTATTTCTAGTTTTACATCTCAGTCTTGAAGTTCTAGGTTTTGTCTTAAAATTAGATATCAAAATAATGGTTCTTTGAAGGACTGTGATAAATTGTTTCAGAATAGATGTGTCAAATCTTTTCTATTATAAGGGTTTTTATTGATTCCTATTGATTTATTGAAAAATATAAATCTAAAAATATGTAGATGGATTGTTTATTTGTGAAATGATGCATGAAGGAGTTATATATGGTGGTTTATTTATGATGATGTTTAAAAATAAATAGTGCCAAGGAAATTTGAGCAAAATATGTTTGTGAAATGATATAGGTTTTTATTTTGAAGATTGTAGATATCAAGTTATATTTCAAATTTCATACAGTTTATTTTTAAGTTGAAATATGGATTGTAGAAAAGATATAGGATTTCTAAGAGATACTTTCATGAATAAAATTTGTGAAATCTAGTTTTCAATTTTTGGATTGACTTTATTTTTAGATAATTTTCATATAGTAAATAGAGTAACATGAGTTTTGACAGATAATTATGAATATATAATTTTATTTTAAGCATTCAAATAAGTTTAATAAATTTTTTATAATATCAAATAAAAAATTTAGTGATAAATGATACTATTAGAATAATTCAATTGGTACAGTCAAAGCTAGTTTAGATATTTGTTGATATGTGACTGTGTTTGAGTTTTTAGTTGGTTTCATTTTGAATATATGTTGATTTTCAATTATCAAAATAAATTTTGAATATATTTAAATTTATTTTAAGTTTTTTGGATGGGATCAGTTCAGGTCAAGTAGAAGTAATGATAATCAAGGTTGGGATCAAAATTTAGATAATGTAAGCCAACAAAACCCAAATAGAAATGTCCCAAGGGATGGTTTCCAACCTAAGAGATTTGGTCGTAGATTCCATAGAGGTGTCAGAATGTCCATTCATTTTGATATAACATGTAGCAGATTTTGAGTTTTGGAATGTCCTAAATAATTTGTACAAATAATAAAGGTAAACAAGGATTTTATGGTAATAGGTTTGGTGCTAGGACTCTTTTTCATAGTAGTTCATCTCACTATTTGAAAATTAATCTACATTATTTGCCAATTTGATCACCCACTCCTGAAGGAATTTAGCCTATTGATGAATCACACCCTACCAATCAAGCCACTCATTTTGATGTTAAAGTTGCCCATGCTAAAAATTATGTTAACCTTGCCTTGCTTTCAGTTTCTCATGAGCCTTCATCTTCTCAAAGGGAACCTATTATAGGATGCAAGAAGTTAAGTTTGGAGAATCTTATTTTAGCTTGCATAAAATTTACACTTGAGATCCATCCTACTACTTCAGATAAAAGATCAAACATCCAAAATGATATAGATACTCTTGTTGAGGTCAAAGTGCTCAAACAAATTAAGGTAGAGATTGATGATCCCTCAACTAATTCAGGCACAAATATAGTTCATCTTGTAGCTATAGAAATGGAGTATAATGAATGTATCAATGAATAAGAGAAGTCTATAATTGAAGTGCTTTCAAATTCAAATTACTATTAGTTTTCTAGTGGATAAAACTTTATTTTTAATTAAACTTTAGTTGGTAGAATTCTATACTTTTAGACTTGATACTTTAAACTTTTAGTTTTGACTGTAAATTTTAGAAAGTATAGCAAATTTTTAGTTCTTACATGTGTGTGTGTGTGTGTGTGTGTGTGTGTGTGTGTGTGAGAGAGAGAGAGAGAGAGAGAGAGAGAGAGAGAGAATATGACTAAGTTAATTTTTGGAAGTATGCATTATGGTTGATATAAATAAGAATTTCATAAACTTCTATTGTTAGTAATACCCAATCTATATTCAAAACTTGATCTATTAATACTTTTTAAATCTTAATTAAACATAACCTTAACTAATAACTATTTATAATTAATTGACTTTAAATTTAATTAGTTAAGTTACACTAACAACTAAGATTAATTATAACTTATTTTTTAACTAAGTTTGAAGTATAAAAGGAGATCAAATATTCATTTGAAAAGAGGAATAACACAGATATTGATGACTTATACATTTGTGAAGTCAATCATTCATCTCTCTTTTTCTTATATAGCTTCTTTGAGATAACATGACTTTTACAAATAGACGTAATAGTACTTTTTCTAATGATTAAGTAGTTTTATAGACAACGTTGGTATATCTAGTTTTTATAGTATCATTTATAACAGATTATCTAAATTCTATCAAATCTAATATCTTTTGATGATTTTTATTTACAATATTATGTGCAAAATCTAAGTATTTAACCCGAATAATGATGAACACTTCACTATTTGTGATATTTCATTGATCTATTTTGATCATAAAATTTGTCTCTCAATTGTTTGTAAAGAAAGATGTTGATTTCTCAAATAAAATATATATTTTTTGCTAAGACAACTCTCTCTTTTGAAACCTGCAAAGTTTATTATACTTTATATTGGCTTTAATTTCAATATAGTTTATTTAATTTTAGATTAATCTTTAATTATTATATTATCTTTCTATTTCTTAGTTTAATACCTTTATCTTATATTTTCTTTTACTTTACTCTTCATTTCTGTTGTGTAATTTCTTGGATAGATCTTCTTGTTTACTTTCTTAAGTTATATTATTTTCTTTTGATTAGTTTTTTTCATAGTCTAGATATAATTTTAAGTTTACTCATTAGATTTTGTTGATTATCAATTTAATAATTTATAGATATATTTTTTAGTTTTAGATTGTTTCTAGATTTTGTTTAGTTTAAGCTGTTTATTAGACTTTTCATTTTTTCTTAGACTTTTAGTTTTATTAGTTCTTAGGTTGTTGGATTAATTAGGTTAGATTGTTTTCTTTTATTGTTTTCTCTTTTAATAGCATAATTTAATATAAACTTAATAATTTTTAGATTAGTAATTTATAGATGTACATTTTCAGATTAATTTGTTTGTAGGTTTAGTTTTAGTTTATATTATTTTCTTAGTTTAGTTAGATTTAGATTAGTTTAATTTCTTAGTCTTAATTCTATTCCTATTTAGTTTTCTCAATTGTTTAGACGTAACTATTTAGTGGTTTATTTTCTTCTTCTTAAACTTAGTTATTCTATTTACTTTATCATTGTTCCTTTATTTAGATTGTTAGGCTTGGTTAGGTTAGATTGTTATGTTATGTTTAGTATAGTTCTTCATTCTATTAATTAGTTGTTTCTTTCTTGATCTAGTTGTTTTTCATGTATTTTATTTCCTTTTAGTTTGATATTTTAGTTTATAGCATTTTAGTGTGTTAAGTTATGTTAACTATTTATTTGATTGGAAATTTGTTTGTCTTGATTTATCTCAAATTTGTCTTACTTTATATTTTTGATTTATTATCTTAAAGTTACATAGAGAACATTATAATAGAAACAAGATATTACTTGAAATATATTATTTTACCGAATCATATTTATTTTCTTCAAGAGATTGTCTAATCCATAGGCCTTCTCTATCAGATAAAATAAATTATAGATTTATATCTAAACTAATTAATTATTTGATTAAGAAGATTTCTAAAATTTTAATAGAATATGTTATGTTTGATAGCTTATTCATGATTTCACAAAACATTAAAAAAAAACCTGACATTTTTAGAATCGTAATTGAACCTTTAAAACTCTATTATTAAATGGGTATGATTCTAACTTGACCTTCTCAATAGGCAAAAAAGTTGATTAATTAATGATACAATTTTTATCGTCAACAAATTTAGTGACTCCACTAGGGATCATTCTAAAATTTGATTTGTTTTAAGTTGTATTTTTTTCTTATTCATGGTACTTGGATGACAATAGCCTCCTAATATCCAACCTAGAATTGATATTGTTAATGATCATGTTGATATTCTTTTTAATCTAATGTATTATGCATGATATAATCATCCTCAAAATATTTAGTGGGTTATTCAAGTCATAAAGGAAGAAGAAGAAATAGTAGAATTTAAGATAGATTCGTATTCAAATCTTACTTTTGAAACTCAACAAGACATTTTAAATACAAATAGAGGAATTCAAAAAGATAGAGAAAGAGTTATAGCTGTTAATCCTAGACCTAAAACTTATTTTCTTTTTTACTCTTTTTTGTTTGATGATTTTATTTTTATTTCTAAACCTATTGTTATAAATCTACAATTAAATCAAATTAATCAAGTTTAAGATAATTAATTTGTTCAAGTAGAAACTACTGAAACTTCTAATGGGAGATCAAGTAAAAGTAGAAGAGAGGTTATAGGATCTGATTCATGAATTACAAAATAATAGAGATCAGGATGATCTCGCTAAAGGTGAAGATGAAGAAGTTCAATCAAAATAGCAGATAACTATAATTTCATAAATTTTTAATATTGAAAACCATACTGATAAGTTACCTTCTCTTAAAGGATTAAATATACCAAAGTTTTCTAGAGCTTATGAAGAATCTTGAGAAGATCATTTAGAAGCTTTTAGATTAGTTTATGTTACTCTTGGAATAACAAATGAAAATATATGTCAATGATTTTTTGCTCACATTTGAAGGAAAAACTTACCAAGCATTTATTAGTTTTCTCGCTAAAGTTATCAGCAATTGGAAAGACATTGAAGATTGACTAAAGTTATCTTTTGGAAAAGCTAAATAATATTTTGATCTAGTCAATGATCTTTTGAATTTCTCTCTTGATCTAGGTGAGACCATTTATCATTTTATCATTAGATTCATTAAGCTACATCAAAGGATTCCATATGACTTAGACCTTACAAGAAGTTATCTAGACTCTATTTTTGTAGTGATTTGCCTTTGAAGTATAAAATGGCTTTAGAAGATAGAGATATTATAGAATATAATTAAACTATAACATTTTGTATTGATTATGAAAATAAACTTAAATTAATTGGGTTTAAGGATAGATATTCCATAGGTTTAAATTTAGATAATTCAAAAAAATTAAAAGCCATCCAAAGTCTAAAAAATAAGTTGATCATTGTTAAAAGATAGCTTAATGATAAACCTTCTTCATCAAATAGAAATAATAATAAAAATAAAAATTTGAAAATTTATTATTATTGTAATGTATGTGAGTTAGATCATGATCTAGATTCATGTGTTGTTCATAAGTTTAAAAATTTTCTTTACAGAAAAGATCTTATATCTGAAGATCTAGTAGACAACATAAATGTTCTTGATGACCCATTATAAAATAGAAATACTTATATTATGAACATTATAAATAAATATTATAGTTCTTCTAAAAATAATAAAACAACAAGCAATAATTCTTTTTCTAATGATAAAATAAAAATAACTTAAAATAGTGTAAGTAATTTAATTGATAATGCTGCTCAAAATATTTATTTATCAATCGATTACAATAATAGTCAATATCAACATTATAAGCCTAAAATTTTTAGACAAATTGATGCTAAAACTTATAATATAATTGATTATTTATCTATAATAAAAATTGGATTCTCATTATTTCAAGCAGATAGTCCTCCAAGACAACTTGATAAGATCAATGAAGTTGTTAAGAATACTAAAATTAATGTAAGCTTACAAGAAGAAGGCAATAATGAGAAATCAACTATTTATGCTCAAAATTATGATCCTCCTGTAGAATATATACCTCATTTTTATGTTATGATTAAAAATATTAATAAGGTGATTCATAATTGTATCTTAGACACAAGTGTTTCAAAAAATATAATGCCTAAATTTATTGAAGATTAATTAGGCATATATTATGAGACTAATAACAAAAAAATTATTAGATTTGATTCTAGACAAACTAAAAGTTATGATAATTTTTGTGACATAGTCATTAAGATTGCTCAAGATGAAAGAATAAGATGCATGACTAATGTCCAACTTTTAGATATTCCTAGTAAGTATGTTATGTTTCTAGGGAGAGATTGGTCAAAAACAACTAGTACTTTTATTGGAAAAGATATTATCTATGTGCATGTTAGTAATGAAATTACTTTCATAAAAAGAGAAGATTGGTCTAGTTCACCTATTGATTCATCTACTTCTTCCACTATTTCTTATGTTTAGACTGGAATTAGGACTTATAAATTGTTGAATTTAGATGATCTAAAAAATCAGCATGAAGAAGTTTTTGAAAATAATATTCTATGGTCACTTTATTTTGATGGAGCCTATTCTCAACAAAGTAATGGTGCTAGAATTTATCTAATTTATCCTATTAGTAAAAAAATTTGTTATCATTTCAAATTATCATTAAAAAATACTAATAATTCTATATAATTTGAAGCATTATGTTTAGGATTGAAAAAAGTCATAGAACTAAACATTAAGCATTTAGAAGTCTTTGAAGTTTTTGAATTGGTTGTTAGATAAGTTCATAAAATTTATAAAATTAATCAAACTCATCTCCATAATTATATACAAAAAATTTGGTCATTACTTGAAAATAATTAGACCTTCAATATCACTCATATTCTTAGAGAATTTATGTTAGAGCTTATAATCTTATTTTTTTTATGTCTATTCCAATTTTAAGTGAGAGTGAACCTAATACAAACTTCTCTTATGCTGAAATTTTTCATCCTAAATTTTTTTATTTGAATGATAGTTGGCCTATGTTTAGTTATGATGAACACATAGATTCTTTATTTAAGGATAAAAATGCAAGAGCTACTTTTTAAAGAGCTATGCATGTTACTTTTGATGACTTGATTGGTATTGTAATTCAGGTTTATCTAGATAATCTCACTGTTCATTCTAAAAAAAGAAAAAATATTTAGATCATCTTCGCAAAGTTTTCACAAGATGTAAAAAGTATGGTATTTCTTTAAATCTAAAGAAATCAATTTTTTGTGTTACCAAAAGTAAGTTGTTAGGACATATTATTTCAAAAGATGAAATTTCTATAGATGCTAAATGTATTAAACTAATTAAAAAATTACCTCCTTCTAAAAATCAATCTAGCTTGAGGTCTTTCTTTGGTAAAATAAAATTTGTTAGAAAATTCATATCATATTTTATTGATAAGTATAATCTTTTGTAATTATTACTTAATAAAGATAAAATTTATACTTGAAATGAAGGTGTTGATTTAACATTTAATAGTGTTAAAGATATCTTTGCAAGTGCTCCAATACTTGTTAAAATTGATTTAAATAAAGCATTTATTATTTATATTAATGCTACTAAAAAAATCATTGGAGTTTTAATAACTCAAAAAATTGAAAATAATAAAGAAAAAATAATTGATTACATGAGTCAAGTTTTAAAAGAAGCAGAAACTAGGTACCTACTTATTTAAAAATTTATTTTCTCATTGATTTCTGTTTTGATTAAATTTCATTATTTATTGATAGAAAATAAAAAATTTATACAATTTAATGTACCTATTCTATCTTATCTTTTAAAATAACAAACCATTCAAGGAAGACTTGTTAAGTGGGTTTTACATGTTTAAGAGTTTGACCTTGAATTTAAAACTTTTAAAACAATTAAAGGTAATGAATTGACAAAACATTTAACTTAAAATATTTTTTCAAATATTAATATTTTAGTTTTATCGATTGATTATAATTTAAATGTAAGCCTCATTTAAAGACCATGAAGATTGTTGATTTTTTTGAAAATTTAAATTTGGTCTTGAGATGGATGAATGAGATTGTTTGTTGGTTGAAGATGATTGGTTTCATGACTTAGTCTATTATTTTTAAAATTAGGCCTATCTTAATAATTTTGATAAAAAATAAATATGTTTCTTATGATTAAAATATTTAATTTTTGTTAGAATTTTTTTTGTTTTATCAAAATAGAGATGTAATTTTGTTAAGATGTCTTACACATGATCAAACATAAAAGATTATTAGAAGAAGTCATAAATAAAATTTTGGTGGACATTATGCTACAAAAATTACTGCTTATAATATATTAAGAGTAAGATATTATTGGCCTACTCTATTTCAAGTTGTTTATAAATTAATTCATTTTTGTATGTCATGTCAATTATTTGTTGGTGAAGATAAATGACTTGTAATGCCTTTAAATTATGTCATTCTTAAAAAATCTTTTACAAAATGGAGTATTGACTTTATCTCAAATACACACCTACCTTCATCTGTTGGTCATAGGTATATTTTAAAATCCATGGATTATTTCACTAAGTGCCATGAGGCCAAAGAACTTAAGAGTTCTATAATAGGTGAAGTAATCTCATTTTTAGAAAATCAATTTTTTTATAGATTTGAAGTCCCTTACAAAATTATTTCTGATAATAGACCTCAGTTTGTCTCAAATGAATTTTTAAATTTTTTGGGAAAGTATTCTATTATATCTAGTTATTCATCCAAATATTACGCACAAAGTAATGGTCAAGCTAAGTCAATGATTAAAAAATTGATTACAATCATGAAAAAATTAGTATATGATAATAAAAGGAATTGACATCTTAAATTTTTTAAAACTTTATGGATTGATAGAACTATTATTAAAGTAGCAACTGGTTATTCACATTTCATGTTAGCATATGAATTTGAGGCCACCTTGCCAATAGAACTTTAGATTTCTTCAACTATAACTATTTTACAATATATTATTGAAGATATAAATTTAATTGAACAAAGATTGCATTATTTAGTAGATATTAATGAATCTAAAGCAACTACATTGTAAAAATTAGAAAAAGATAAGCAAAAATTATTTAAAAAAATCAATAAAAAGATTTTTAACAAAAAGTTTAAAGTTATAAATTTATTTTTATATTAGGATAAAGCTCATGAAGATCCTAGGAAACATCATAAATTTGATTCATTATAGTTTGATCTTATAGAATTGCTACTGTACTTGAAAACAATACTTTTCATTTAAAATATCTTGAAGGAAATTGGTTATATTACTTAGATAACGACCATTATTTGAAATTGTTTCATGATTAGCTACTTTCAATTTTGTTTAATTTTTTTTTATTTTTTATTTTTTATTTTATTTTTGCTTTTTTTATTTATTATTTTTCTTTGTTGTTTTTGTTTGGTTTGTTGTTTGTCCTGCCATACTTTTACTTTTTAAAAGATCAATGAGTGTTACAAATGGAAGAGTTTCACATTATGAAAGAAGAGTGCAAGGATGCTACAAATATGTTGTAATCAACAATTATTTTTAGATATTAATTTTCATAAAATCAATTTTTTTTATACATAAAAATATATGCTGAGTTATATCTAGTTATTCAGGGATTACTTGATTTTTGGATTTTATATTTAAGGCATTTATACTAGGTTATGCATCCACCCTGAACTTCTTTGCTATATCATTTAATTTCTTCATATCACACTAGCCAAACAATTCATCCCCTATAGAAATTTATTATTAAAGGGGTTCATATATAGCTACTTGAAAAATGATTTACCTAGATCACACTCTCAAAAATATGTTTTATCAATAGGTAATTTATTGCTACTCAATTTTATTATACAAAATTGACTAGCAATGTTACTAATGTTATGCCTATTCTCACACCCCCTCATTTTTTTCAAAACTAATATTTTTTTACCATAGAGATGACTCAGTCATGAATTTTAAAATTATGTTAGGTACCCAATCAATTAGTAATATACTTGGATACATATTTTCAATTATGAATTGATGATGATTGGTTGATAAATTTATGTTTATATTTAAGTGATTACAAAAAGCATAAATAGATAAATGAATAAATTATGCATATATATGTCTTCATTTTTGAGATGGTTGTAATCAAACATTTTGCTTTTCAATAGGTTATTCAAATTATAATACAATATTTTAGTTTAAAATAGAGATATTTTTAATGGTTGAAGGCATTATATAATTATGATAATTTTCATTGACAATTGGTAACTTAGTTTGAAATAGATAATAATGATATATGAACTAGTTATATGATTTTAATTTCAGTATAGAGATAGAGTAGCCACATTTATTACTGTTAAGGAAACAATGTATCATATTGTATAATAAATTAAATACATCATTTGATTTTTTATAAATTTCATATTAAAAGATGATTATGATCATGTCTCACATGCATACATAATTCATTTGTGATATTTTAAAGATTTCATCATAATTGAAGTTGGCTTGATATTCAGGGAATTGTTTGTAAAGTTTCAAATACAAACATTGTTTGGCCTAAGTTCTAAAGCAATATAATTCTATGTGTTGAAAGGATCCTAGCCTAAGGTTATTTATCCTAATGTTTTGAAATAAGAATAATAATTGTATCGGTCATGATGATTTCAAATAGCTTATCCTAAGTTTATAGTGTCAAAGAGCATATAGTTTGGTGTTTCCAAAGTCAATAAATCTATATTCTAGACTTGTAGCATGGTGAGTTGGTATTCAAGTTAGCAATTCATTCGATGGTCCATCATGGCACACCCAATTGGCAAGGTAATTTAATACAAAGGCATATTCAAGGATAGTCTGAGATCATGTTACGATTTTGGAGATTCAAGAGTTAATATAGGAATTACATGCCTTAAAGAGTGGAAGTTAGTAAGAGGTTTAGTAGGAGAATCAGTAATTACTGAATTTGATTGTTTTATTAATCTAGTTAGTGGAATTTATAAGTACATCCTTGATTTGGATGAACAACTGAGAGGTGGACACATAAGTAAGGTACTTATGATTAGGGTTGGTAATTATAAATAGATTTCTTTTCATTATTTTGGTCGTTTCATGAAGTTTTTTTGTGGAAGCGAATTCATGGTAGTTTAGATTTTGAGTTGTAGAGAAGGATTTCATGCATAAAATTACAAAGAAGCATGATGATCAATGCCTTGAATAGTTTTGAATGAGCTTTTAGAAATTTTCATGGATATTTTGAACAATTTTGGTTACATGAAATAAATACAGATGCTATGTATGTTGATAAGATTTGAAGAAGTTATTTGTTCAAACCTACACATGAATATCTTGAGAGTTGAAAAATACTACAGTCTAGAGTATCACTTTCGTGCATGAATTTTATTAAGAAATAGTTATGTTTTTTGATATATTTTTGGTTGTTAGTAAAATAAAAAAATAATTTAGGTTCAAATCTTGGTATCCATTGAGAATATAAGAAGCTTTTTTGAATATGTGTTCAGTTTTTTTGGCTTTCAATAAATAGCATATATGTTTTTGGTGCTTTAAAATATTTCATTTCAATTTCAGAGATTTTGTCGAAGCTTTAAGTTTATAAAAATAAGCTCAGTGAAATGTCAAAGGATGAGTGTTGTGTTTGTTTTATTTCATGAATTTGATGAAACATTAAGATATGGTCTATCATGAAAAGGTTATGATGAGCATAACTTTTTTCAGTTTCATTTCTTTTGGATTTTGAGAGAAATCTTACATGTTACGTGTTTGAAGTATAATGTGATGAACATATAGGATATGAAAAAAAATTGCGTCTGTGCATCACTTTTAGGGTTTTTTTTTAATTTAAAATATTTTTGAAAAAAATTTGGGTTTTATTCAAGCATAAATGATCAAAAAATAATTAGGTTTATTTCTTGATGTCATAAAGATATTTTTGAATTTGTTCATTTCAATTATCTTTTGTCTGAAGTAGGATTTACTTTCATTATATTGTGATTTGGTCTAAATGCATCAATTATGTTATGAAGATTAGGATGTGGGGTTTTTACACAAAATGTTTTATTGGTTATATGTCAGCCATGATGTATAGAAATAGATAAATGGCTTACAATGTTGTGATAATATAAATGTGATTAAATTTTGATGTCTTGAGGTTATATTTATTGCACCAATTTCAATTTCAAATTTTCTTTGACATAATTCAACATATAAATAATAGTGGACAAATTAATGAAAATAATGAAAGAATTTCTAATTTTACATCTCAATCTTAAAATTATTGGTTTTGTCTTAAAATTAGATATCAAAATAATGGTTCTTTGAAGGACTATGATAAATTGTTTCAACATAGATGTGTCAAATCTTTTCTTTTGGAAGGGTTTCTATTGATTCTTGTTGATTTGTTGAAAACATACATCTAAGAAGATGTAGATGGATTGTTTATTTATGAAATGATGCATGTAGGAGTTAGATATGGATGTTTATTTAGGATGATGTTCAAAAATAAATAGTGCCAAGGAAATTTGAGTAGAATATGTTTGTGAAAAGATATAGGGTTTCATTTTGAAGATTGTAGTAGACATGTTATATTTCAAAGTTCATACAATTGGTTTTTAAGTTGAAATATGAATTGTGGAAAAGATACATTATTTTTGAGAGATACTTTCACAAATAAAATTTGTGAAATCTAGTTTTTAATCTTGGGATCAAATCAGTTTGTTTTTTAGATAGTTTTCATATAGTAAGTAGGATAACATGAGTTTTGACCAAAAAATTATGAATATATAATTTTATTTTAAGCTTTTAAATAAATTTAAGAGATATGTTTGATGAGATCAGATACAATTTTTAATGATGATTGATACTATTGGAATAATTTAGTTGGTACAGTCAAAGCTAGTTCAGATATTTGTTGATATGTGACCGTGTGTTTGGGTTTTTAGTTGGTTTCATTTTGAATATATGTTGATTTTTAGTTATCATAATTAACTTTGAATATATTTTATATTATTTCAAGATGTTTGGATGGGATCAAAAGTTGAGTATAATTAATGATAATCAAGGTTGGGGTCAAAATTTAGATAATATAAACTAGCAAAACCCAAATAGAAATATCATAAGAGGTGGTTTTTGAGCTAGGATATTTGGCCCTAGATTCCATAAAGGTGCCAGAATATCCATTAAATTTGATTCAATAGATCTTGTGTTTTGGAATGTCTTAAATAATTTATCTTTCAACCCTATAAATAATAAGGGTAATTGATGATTTTATGGACATAGGTTTGGTACTAGGACTCCTCACCATAGTTCATCTCACTGTTTGCAAAGTAATCTACATCATTTGCCAATTTGATCACCTACTCTTGAAGGAATTCAGCTTATTGATGAATCACACCCTACCAATCATAAAACTTAGTTTGATGTTGAAGTTGCCCATGATGAAATTTATGTTAACCTTGCCTTGACTTCAGTTTCTCATGAGCTTTCATCTTCTCAAAGGGAACCTATTGTAAGATGCAAGAATTTAAATTTGGAGAAGTCTATTTTAACTTGTAAAAAATGTACACTTGATATCCATCCTATTACTTTAGATAAAAGATCAAATTGCCAAAATGATACGAATACTTTGGTTGAGGTTAGAGTGCTCAAATGGATAAAGCTAGAAATTGATGATCCCTCAACTGATTTTAGCATAAATACAATCCATCTTCTAACTGTGGAAATGGATTATAATGAACGTATCAATGAACAGGGAAACCCTTTAATTGAAGTGCTTTCAAATTTAGATGATTATTGGTTGTATAGGGGATAAAACTTAATTTTCAATTAAACTTTAGTTGGCATAATTCTATACTTTCAGACTTGATACTTTAAAATTTCAATTTTGATATTTTTATGGTAATTTTTGGAAAGTAAATATGCATTATGGTTGATATAAATAGGAATTTCATAAACTTTGATTTATCTATTTTATATTGATATATGTATTTTATTTATTATTAATTGATAGAGGGGTCCCCACCCATTAGATAATACCTGGTCTATATTCAAAACTTGATCTATTAAGATTTTTTAAGTCTTAATT
Organism: Torreya grandis; assembly: GCA_037957365.1. Taxonomy (NCBI): domain Eukaryota; kingdom Viridiplantae; phylum Streptophyta; class Pinopsida; order Cupressales; family Taxaceae; genus Torreya; species Torreya grandis. Next base: position 1,974,142 of record JARHVA010000597.1, on the reverse strand, counting down.
GAACATAATTTTAACTAATAACTATTTATAATTAATTGACTTTGATGTTAGTTAGTTAAGTTAAACTGATAACCAAGGTTAGTTATAACTTATTTATTAACTAAGTTTGAAGCATAAAAGGAGATAAAGGATTCATTTTAAAAGAAGAACAACATAGTTATTGAATATTTATACATTTTTGAAGTCAATCATTTATCTCTCTCTTTTCTATGTAACTTCTCATAGATATCATGACTTTTATAAATAGATGCAATGGTACTTTTTTTGAAAGTTTAGTAATTACTTAAGAAACATAGGTATACCCAATTTTTATTATTGAGTTGTGGAGCTAAAAGCTTCACTATTGAGCTCATGTGGAGGTTGTTGGGCTTAACCAGTAACCGGCATCAGCAATATCACCGACATCGGTTAGGCATGGATCAAAACCGACCAACATCGGTCAGGGATCAGCCGATGTCGGTCATATGTAGACTGACAGTGACCAACATCAGTCACTTATGTTTGTGCATTTGCATGCATTTCTAGAATTATATTTGTTCTAATTTTAGGAGGATAGAGTGTTTGCATGTAAATACTAATTTTAGTCTTGAGTCTATGTTTCTAATTATTGTATGCCTTAGATCCTATTAAAGAGACCCATGGGGCATGTATTGAAAAGTAAGTAAGATCAATTAGATCTGCAAGGTGCAAGATCAAGAAGATCTACTAAAGAAAAGGGAATAACAACTCGGTTATTGAGTTGATTGTAATTGATTGAGAGAAAGAGAGAGAAATCTTGAGAGAAAATTACTGTACATCCAAGAGGTGTGGGAAGAGTGAGATTTCTTCATTGTATTTCCTTCTATAATATTTTAATAGAGATTGGTTGTTTCTCATATCTCCTCTTATTTTCTATTTTGTATTTCTAGTTACTTATTACTTCTAGTTTAATTTTGTGTTTAGTTGCTTATACAAAAGTAATCAATTATACTCGGTGTATCCTAACAAGTGGTATCAGAGTGACGTTAGTGTTTGTTGATTATAGGTTCACTCACAGGGGTTTCTGTTTGAGTGGGAGTAAAGCAATGGCAGAAGAAAGTAAACTAAGAATGGAAAAATTCAATGGCAAGAATTATCAATTATGGAGGATGAAGATTGAAGATTATCTGTATCAAAAAGATCTATACTTATCGTTGGGTGGGGTTTCAAGCAAGCCCACAGATATGCAAGATGAAGAATGGAATGTTCTTGATAGAAAGGCTCTTAGATCTATAAGGTTGAGCCTGGCATCTTTTGTGATTTCTAACTTATCACAGGCAAAGACAATGATAGAGTTAATGGATGCTTTGGTAAATTTATATGAAAAACCTTAGCTTCGAATAAGGTATATCTTATGAATCAATTATTTAATTTGTAAATACAGGAAGGTGGATCTGTATATAGTCATCTTAATGATTTTCATGAAATTGTAAATCAGTTAAATTTAGTCAAAATAGTTTTTGATGATAAAATTAAGGCTCTCTTAATCTTATGCTATTTATCTAAAAGCTAGCATAGCTTGGTAATGGCAGTTAGTAATATTGCATCTGCTTCAAATATCTTGAAAGTTGATGATGTTGTTAGTGTAATCTCGAATGAATAAATTCATAGGAAAAGCACATGGGAAACATCAGGGAATGCTTTAAGTAGTGAAAGCAGGGGAAGGCAAAGAGAGAAGGGCAAGCAAGGGAAATCAAGGTCAAAGATGGGAAGGAGATCCAAATCTAGAAATGGAAAAATAACCTACTAAAATTGTGGAAAGAAAGGGCATGTAAAGAAAGATTATTGGTTGAAGGATAACAAAGAAAATTAGCATGAAGTTAATAAGGAAGCAAATGTTGCAGGTATTGTTGCACAGGATGCTCTTATATTTTCTTTGGATAGTCAAGTAGAATCTTGGGTTTTAGATTCTGGTGCTTCTTTCCATGCAACCCCAAATAGAGAATTTTTCAATGATTATGTCCATGGAGATTCTGGAAAAGTTTATTTAGGTAATGATGAGCCTTGTCAAATTGTTGGCAAAAGAAAAGTGTAGCTGAAATTCCAGAATGGCAACACATGGGTGTTGAAGGATGTCATGCATGTACCCATCCTGAAGAGGAATCTAATTTTTGCAGGAAATTTAAGTGATGAGAGTTGCATAGTAATTCTCACAACTAAATCTTGGAAAGTTTCCAAGGGTGCACTTGTAAGAGAGTAGGTACACTTTATCTATCTACTTGTATTACTGATTATTCTCCTATTTTATCTACTTTAGATGTAGATGCAAAGTTGTGGCACTGTAAGCTTGGTCACATGAGTGAGAAGGGAATGAATGTTCTTAAGTCAAAAGGTATGCTTTCATATTTGAAATGCATAGATCTAGATTTCTATGAGCATTATATTTTTGGGAAACAAAAGAAAGTGAGGTTTTTCAAAACTGAGTCAACAAAGAAGAAGCACAAGTTGGAGCTTGTTCACATAGACATGTGGGGACCAGCTCAGGTAGCTTCTATTAGAGGATCACAGTATTATGTTTTTTTCATTGATGATGCTACAATAAAGGTATGGGTTTATTGCATAAAAAATAAATCTAATGTTTTTGACACATTTAAAAAATGGAAAGCTTTGGTTGAGAATGAAATAGGTTTGAGATTAAAGTGCCTTAGATCTGACAATGGTGGTGAGTACTACAGTAATAAATTCAACAGCTACTATTCTATGAGTGGAATACGTATGGAAAAAATGGTTCCAAGGACACCTTAGCAAAATGGAGTTGTTGAAAGGATGAATAGAACAATAATGGAGTGTGCACAGAGTATGAAGTTGCATGTTGATTTGCCCTTAAAGTTTTGGGCAGAACCTATAGATACTATAGTTTACCTGATTAACAGAGGACCTTCTACTACACTGGATGGTGGAATTCTAAAAGAGACATGGATAGGTAAAAAGGTAGATCTTTCATTTCTCAAAGTTTTTAGTTCTGAAGCTTTTGTGCACATTGATAAAGAAAATAGAAAGAAGCTGGATGCTAAATCTATGTGGTGCACTTTCATTGGTTATGGTTTTGGAGATTTCAAATTCTAGTTGTGGAATTTAGAAACTAGCAAAATTATTAGAAGATGTGATGTAGTTTTCAATGAGAAGGTGATGTACAGTGATCAGCTGAAGAGGCTGAATAATTTTGAGCAAGGCAATCTTGATTTTGATGAGGTTATGATCTAAAATGAGCTCACAGGTAAAAATCATCACTCATAAGAAAACATAAAGACCGATGTCAGTCAAGTAACTGACATCAGTAGTGAGGTGGAAACTGATGTTGGTCAGATGGTAATTGACATTGGTCAGGTCAGTCAAGAGGAATCGACGTCGATCAGGTACAGACTGGCATCAGCTAGAGATGACCGATATTGATCACTATTAGAGAATTTGGGTAGACAGCAAGCTGTCAATGAGTCTCAAATGCCTATGAGGAGGTCTAAAAGGGTAAGTAAACCTCTAATTTATTATTCCCCTTCTTTATACTATGTGTTGCTCACTGATGGTGGAGAACTAAAAATTTTTGATGAGGCAATGCAGGTAGAATCCAGGAAATAGTGGGAGCATGGCATGAATGAGGAAATCGATTCCTTGGAAAAGAACCAAATGTGGGATTTGGTTGAGTTGACAACTAGAAAGAAAACACTAAAAAATAAATGGGTTTATAGGTTAAAGGAAGGAGAGAATGGACAAATGAGACATAAGGCTAGGTTGGTAGTAAAGGGATTTGCACAAAAACTAGGTATTGACTTTGGTGAAATCTTTTCTCTTATAGTAAAGATGACTTCTATTCAGACTATATTGTCTTTAGTTTCTATTGAGGATTTTCACCTTGAGCAGCTTGACGTTAAGATAACATTTCTTCATGGAGATTTGGATGAAGAGATATATATGGATTAGCCAGAAGGTTTTGAGGTCAAAGGTAAGGAGAAACTTGTGTGCAGGTTGAAGAAAAGCTTATATGGTCTTAAACAAGCTCCAAGACAATGGTATTTGAGGTTTGACAGGTTTATGATAGAGCATGGCTTTAGTAAATGTCAATCTAACCATTGTGTTTATTTTACTAGATTGGATAATGGTAGTTATATTATCTTGTTACTATATGTAGATGATATGCCTGTTGCAGGTTCACACATGCAAGAAATTACTAAGCTAAAGGTAAAATTAGCTCACACATTTGCCATAAAGGATTTAGGAGTAGCAAAGAAAATCCTTGGCATGAGTATTAAGAGAGACAGAAAAAATCATAGTTTGATTTTGTCTCAAGAGGATTATGTGAATAAGGTGTTGGAAAGGTTTAATATGCAGGATGCAAAACTGGTAAGCACACATATGGCTAGACACTTCAAGTTGTGCAAAGAACAGTGTCCTAAATCACATGATGAGGTTGAGTACATGAGCAAAGTTCTATATGCTTCAGTAGTTGGGAGCTTGATGTATGCTATGGTATGTACTAGACTTGATATTGCCCAAGCAGTGGGAGTTGTCAGCAAGTTTATGGCTAATCAAGAAAAGGAACACTGGAAAGCAATTCAGTGGATTCTCAGATATCTGAGAGGGACCAGCAGCAAGTATTTATGCTATGCAGGGTCAAACACTTCTCTACATGGGTATGTAGATTCAAATATGGTAGGTGACTTGGATGGTAGGAGAAGCACCACAGGATATGTGTTCACTATTGGTGGAATGGCAGTTAGCTAGATTTCAAAGTTGCAGAAGGTTGTTGCCTTGTCTACTATAGAGGTAGAATACATTGCAGTCACAAAGGCTAGCAAGGAAATGATATGGATGACATGGTTCATGGAAGAGTTGGGAAAGGAGCAAGAGAGTTGCAGATTGTACAGTGATAGTCAAAGTGCAATTCATTTGGCAAAGAATTCAGCCTTTCATTCAAGATTCAAACATATATAGCTTAGGTACCACTTCATTAGACAAGTATTAGAGGATAGACAGTTGAAGCTGGAAAAGATCCATATGGATAAGAACCCTATAGATATGTTAACAAATCTGATAACAAAGGAGAAGTTTAATCTTCATTCAACTTTTGTTGGTCTTCAAGATTGAACTTGAAGATGGAGAAACAAGCCAAAGAAACAAGACAGAAGATGTTGTTATACAGGGACATGTGTATCTATTTATCTCCAAGTGGGAGATTGTTGAGTTGTGGAGCTAAAAGCTTCATTGTTGAGCTCATGTGGAGGTTGTTGGGCTTAACCAATAACTGACATCGGTAGTATCACTGACATCAGTTAGGGATCAGCCGACGTCGGTCATATGCAGACTGATAGCAACTGGCATCGGTCACCTATGTGTGTGTGTTTGCATGCGTTTTCGGAATTAGATTTGTTCTAATTTTAGGAGGACATAGTGTTTACATGTAAAGACTAATTTTAGTCTTGAGTCTGTGTTTCTAATTATTGTATGCCTTGGATCTTATTTAAGAGACGCATGGGGCATGTATTGAAAAGTAAGTAAGATCAATTAGATCTGTAAGGTGCAAGATCAAGAAGATCTACTGAAGAAAAGGGAATAACAATTCGGTTATTGAGTTGATTGTAATTGATTAAGAGATAGAGAGAACTCTTGAGGGAGAATTACTGTACACCCAAGAGGTGTGGGAAGAGTGAGATTTCTTCATTGTATTTCCTTCTGGAAGAGTTTAATAGAGATTGGTTATTTCTCATATCTCCTCTTATTTGTTATTTCATATTGCTAGTTACTTATTACTTCTAGTTTAATTTCATGTTTAATTGCTTATACAAAAGTAATCAATTGTACTCGGTGTATCCTAACATTTATATCATCATTTATAATAAATTATCTCAAGTTTGTCAAGTCTAATATCTTTTGGTGATTGCTATGTTTAGTCCTATGTACAAAATCCAAGTATTCAACCTTAATAATGAAAAACACTTCACTATTTGTGACATTTCATTAATCTATTTTGAGTGTAAAAGTTATCTCTTAAGTGTTTGTAAAGATAGATGTTGGTTTTTTAAATAAAATCTATCTATTCTGCTAAGACGACTCTCTCTTTTGAGACTCATAACGTTAATTTTACTTTATATTGGCTTTAATTTTAATATATTTTATTTCATTTTAGATTAATCTTTAATTAGTCTATTCTCTTTCTATTTATTAATTTAATACCCTTATCTTATAGTTTATTTTACTTTACTCTTCATTTTTGTTTTGTTGTTTCTTGGATAGATCTTCTTGTTTACTTTCTTAAGAGAGATTGTTTTCTTCTAATTAATTCCTTTTCATAGTTTAGATATAATTTTAAGTCTACTCATTAGATTTTTTTAATTCTTAGTTTAATAATTTATAAATATATTTTTTAGATTTAGATTGTTTCTAGATTATGTTTCGTTTAAGTTGTTTATTAACTTTTGATTTTTTCTTAGACTTTAGTTTTATTAGTTCTTAGGTTGTTGGAATAATTTGGTTAGATTATTTTCTTTGATTGTTTTCTATTTTGATAGTATAATTTAATATAAACTTAATAAGTTTCAGATTAGTAGTTCATAGATATACATTTTTAGATTAATTTGTTTATAAGTTTAGTCTCAGTTTAGATTATTTTCTTAGTTTAGTTGATTTAGATTAGTTTAATTGCTTAGTCTTAATTTTATTCTTGTTTAGTTTTCTTAATTATTTAGACCTAATTGTTTAGTGGTTTGTTTTATTTTTATTAAATGTACTTTTTCTATTTGTTTTATCTTTGTTCCTTTAGTTAGATTGTTAGGGTTTGTTAGGTCAGATAGCTATGTTATGTTTATTATAGTTCTTCATTCTATTAATTAGTTGTTTATTTTTTGATCTAGTTATTTTTTCATATGTTTTTTTTTTCTTTTTAGTTTACAACATTTTAGTGTGTTGAGTTATGTTGACTATTTACTTGATTATAGATTTATTTATCTTGATTTATCTCAAATTTTTCTTACTTTATATTTTTGGTTTATTATCTTGAAGTCACTTGGAGAACATTATAGTAGAAATAAGATATAACTTGAAATATATTATTTTACTGAATCAGATTTATTTCCTTTAAGAGATTGTCTAATCCATTGGCCTTCTCTATAAGATAGGATAGATTACATATTCATATCTAAACTGATTCATTATTTGATTAAGAGGATTTCTAAAATTTTAATGGAATATATTATGTTTGATAGCTTATTCATAATTCCCTAGAACATTTTAAAAAACTCTCGTATCTTTAAAATCATAATTAAACATTTAAAACCCTACTATTAGACTGGTATGATTCTAACTTGACCTTCATGATAGGCAAAAGGGTTTATTAGTTGATGGTATAATTTTTATCATTAACACAACCTCCAATAGTGATTTAACAAGGTATACATTCTTGACTTCTATGGTGCTCTCAATAAGATCAGGTTTCTTTTCAACTATAAGATCTTTAATCTCATGAAGAAGCTCTGCATAGTCCACCCAATCTTAGTCATTGTCCTCTATAAAAAACTTTTCTCTACCTTCTCATGTACTTGGCAAAGTTCTTTAAGCTCTTAAAAAAAGTTTCATTTGTTATTGCCAATCATCTTTATTCTCTTTATATTTGAGAACCACCATTGTATACATATAATATTTTTAACTTTTATCAAATATTGATGCTTTATATCTTGTAGGAACCTATTAAATCTCAATATATCTAAGTGCATGCCTTAAGGGGTGCATCATGAAAGGGGTGGGCAGACCATTAGTGCTTTGTAAGATTATTATATTTTATTACCACTTATTACCAATCCAACCAGCTCTTAAAACCATTCTCTAGGCTACTACTCCTCTTTTGCATACTCCTCTAGTCTATTCCCACTTTCCATTCCTCTTTTCCTCACCTTAACCCCCTTTTAGAGTCTTCTATAGTAGGTCAACTGGGTTGACCCTATACTATTTTAGGTCAAATTCATTTAAGGTCTAGATCGACTCTTAGTTAACCTAGCTCATGACCTAATGAATTTTTTTCCATAATTATACTAGGTTAATTAGGTCAACCCTATCAGCTAAAACTTTCAAAAGGCCTTAGGATTAAATTTTCTTATATATACAAGATCATTTTCATCATTATTTACAAATGAATAAGAGTTATTATTCACTTGTGCTTCTTCATAATCTACTCTTCCACCTTTCTACTTGAGGAGTCTTAATTTAGGGTTTCTACTTAGAGAATCAAGTCTTGTGGAGAAGTCTTTGATGCTTTGGCCTTTCTTAGTGATCCTTACAAAGCATAACAACCTCTTACAAAGCCCCATTATCCAAGGAAGAGATTGAGTCTCAATAGGTTCATATTTTAGGTAAGTATTCTTTAACTTTGCTCCTCTCTTTTAGTACATAGAAGTAGCATAAGTATTGACTTTAAATAATAGTACTCTTCTTCTTCTATGTATAAGGGTCTTACTAATACATTACTTAATTGATATTCTCCTATGTATGTTTTTTTTGTTTACTAAGCCCCATATTATGCCACAAACTTTGGTGAACACTAGATTAGAACTTTACTTGTTATTGATTTAGTGAATATAAAACATAGGACCCAGCTAGGGTTATTTCATGATTATGCTTGATTAGAGACTGTAGAACCCTCCCTATCATTATGTATTATGATAATATATCCTTTAATTGGGTCTAGAAGATCCCCATATTGGTCATGTTTCTAATTATCTAATGTATTCTCTATTGGAAGTGTATTGTATGATCTATTTTCTCTAAGTTAGAATTGACTTATAGACATGATGCATTTATGATTGCATACATTCTGGTGAACTTGACCTGAATCTGACCCTTGTAGGTTTTATCTCATATTTTTTATTATTTTATCATTTTGTTTATCTATATTTATGAAACTAGGTCAAAAGTGTCAATATAGTTCTAACTTTTGTGTGCAGGTTTAACACATAGTCACATCAATACAATTTTGTTATGTCTATGAAAGTTTTTCATCGAGTAAAGACTACTAGGTCAACCCTATTGAAAAATTACACTTCCAAACTTCTAAAAAACATATTAGGTTGACCCTGTTGACATAGTATACTTTATAGGTTTTAGCAAGCAAGATTTTGCAAAACTAGGTCAACCCAGTCAACCTAGTTGGTAAAATTTGCAAGTTTAAATCAAGGTACTTCAACAATAATCTAATTTTCCTTTAAATCTTCCAACCCACCAAGGTTATTTTCTCTCCTTTTCTATCATTTTATTAATTCATTATAGTTATATTTTTCACATAGTTTTATATTTTGTCTTTTGTCTAGAAGATTAGGTCAACACTATCGATGTAGTTATTTAATAGACCCTTGATTCAATATTATAGTGGTGACATTATTAAATATTGTATGTAATATAAGCATACACTATCATTTAAACTGACACTATACTATGTTTTAAAGTTAGAATTAACACTTATATGTTAGTAATTAGCTCACACTTTCACTTTTTATTCATTGCATGCTTAGAATAGATCACATAGTCTAATTAGGTAGTTTTAAAATATATAATTTATTTTCACTATTTTTTTCTTTTATGAACACACTACTAGATCACATAATCTTAAAATATATTTAAATAATTATCTAAGGTCTACCTACTTAGATTCCATCACCAAAGGAAAATCCAACTTAGTTTTTTGGTCAAGTATAAACCTGTGGTTAATGGTATATATTGGTAAAGTACCTAACACTCTTATCATTATGATGTGTGAAGTGAGGGGGTAGGCCCCAATACTAAGTATTATTACCAATATAGATCCCTTTTAGCCTAAACATCTTGAAACCATCCATAGATTAATTTCTAGTTCCATGCTTACAACCAACTTCCTATCACACTTAAAATCATACTCTAATAATTTAAAAACATTCAGGATGGCCACTTAGTTAGCATTTACTTTCCAAGTTGATTTATTGCTCTTTGCTCAATTGTATGTTGTATTGTAAAACTTACATTAACCAATGTTGGTGTAAGGTTTTATGTTGTGTGCCTCAATTGGATCATCCTAATTGACCCAATTGATTGTGTGTTTCCCTTCATTTTTTGCTTTGAAAAGTACATGCAAAAAAATTCCTATTCCAGTACACAGTCATTCTACTCAACACATTCTCTTACAAACTATTTATTTTTGTACCTACCATATTGACATAATACTCTTTTTTTCCTCCCAAGATATAGAACTAGGTCAACTCCATCAACTCTGTATTCTTTTTTCTAGCTATTTTCTACTCAAGATGTAAAACTAGATCAACCCTATCAACTCTATATCTTTTTCTACATATTTTTTGCTTAGATTACAAAACTAGGTCAACCCTGTCGACTCTATATCCCTATTTTCTCAATTTTTAAACCCTATTTTTTTATACTAGGTCAACCCAATCGACTCTATATTATTACCCCATATCTCTACCAACCTAACTTAGTTTTTTGTTTCTCTTCCTTAACATTTTATTCATATCTCTCAAAAAGTCATCATGAGGTCCCTTATCAAAATTTTCTTGGATAACCTGAATCCATTTAGATACTATATGAGATGTTCATTTCTCCCTCTCTTTTCTTCCCAAGAGAACCATCACTCTTGGGGAACCTCTTCCCCTCCTTCATCCATGACTTGTCACATGGTGCAAATCACACCTCAAAATTAAGTTGATGTGTCTGACCCTTTCTATACCTATCAAGACACCTCTCATCTTCAAAATGTTCAAACTAATGTGGGAGTAATTGACATAATTCTAATCATTAATCCCACTAATAATCCATCTTCTAATAACCCTCCCCTTAATACCAATTTGGGGAGTGCTCCTACCAACACCAACCAACCTATTGATACAACTTAACTTCTTACACAAGTCATATAAAAAATGAACATAACTCTAACCTATAACACCCCTCAAATGATGCAAGTCCAACATAATTTTATTAATATGGCTAATCAACATCAAACTATTCACCTCAAGCCAATCCTAATTACATTCTTCCACCTCTTAGATATGCCTTAGGGAATGTTATTCCTCAATCTATAATGAATAACAAGATGCTTCAAACTATTCAGAATGAGCCTTTATCTCCCTTCATTGTGTCTATTGATATTGGTAACATATCTCCAACTATCAAGTATGATGGAACTAAAGACCCTACCTCATTTCTCAAAACCTTTGATAACCTTTATAAAGAGTGGATCCAAACTAATACTTTCTCCATAACCAAACTCTTATTTAAGACATTTACTAGTGATGTATTAGAATGGTACAACCAACTTTCACAACATTCCATTTGGCAACTTGAATATTTGGTAAATCTTTTAGTTAAAGAGTTTCAACACAATGATCTTCCCAAAAATTGTCTTAGCCATTTCATCAATGTTAAGCAATCTCCCATCAAATCAGCTCATGATTTTATCAAACGATGGAAATATCTAGCCCATAAATCTAATAATAACATGACTAATGATAAATTATTCAAACTCTTTATCACTACCTTGAATCCTTCTCTTCAATATAAAGTTTGAAATTTTTCTCTCCAAACACTTAATGAAGCTCTTGACCAAGCTAAATGTCAAGACTTTCTCATGAAACAATTTAAACCTAATCCTAAACTTCTTAGAGGATTTTTTCAAACATGTACTAATGATATCACTAGAAATACTCCTCAAACTTAACCAAGAGTTTCCAAAGTGAGCATTCCTTCATCTTCTCACACACCATTCTTAATGCAATAAATGAAACAATTTTTACCACATTCTAAACCTTTCACCTATCCTAATAATCCTTCTAAGTGGTATGACCCTAATTAATTTTTTAGTCCATGATGATATTGGTCACTCTCATTAATATTGTAGAGGGATCACTAAATTTTATGTGTCGTATATGCTTGGTGATTCATTTAATCATGAAGTTGTGATCAAACTTTGTCATTGAGAGTACATCACTACTCAAAAATGACAAGTTTCCAAAGATTTTACCTCAAATAACCAAAATTATTTTTCCAAAAATAATCCATAAACTACCAAGGATATTTATGCCATCGATGTTGATTATGACCAATATTATAAAAATTCTCAATATGTTGACATTTCTAAAGTCAATTATCATCGTAAACTGGCCCAAAATGATCCTGTTACCAAACCTAATAATCCTTCTTTAGAAGAATAAATTATCAAATATACTACAACCACTACTCTCATTTTGGAAGCTCCTGAGGAACCACTTCTTCCTTCTAAACCTCCAAACACATTTATTCCTTCAAAATATAACTTTATCTCCTCAACATCAAGATGGTTCTTCTTTTAAATCCCATTAGAAATTTCTTAAAGAACTTACCTCTATGCCTTGCAAGATTCCACTTATGGAGTTGGTTTCCACATCCCCCTATCATCGTAAGTTTCTAAGTAAAATAATTACAAGAAATCAAATATCCATCCTATATAGATGAATAACGACCTTTTATTCAACCTTAATCTACCAATGTACATACTATTGAAACCTTGTGTCCTTCTTCCAAACCTTCTATTTAATTTCTTGAATAGGACATGATCAATGATGAAATTCTTTTTCATGTCGATGATCTGCCACTTTTCTTTAAAATATCCATTAATACTGCCTTGTTCTTAAGGTTCTAATTGATGAAGACTCTAGTATTAATGTGGCATCTTTATGGCTTATCCAAAAACTTGGGTATAACAAGGATCATCTCAAACAAACTTATCTTACCTATCATGGTTTGGGTAAGACTAATCAAAAATCACTTGGTTGTATTTGGCTTCCCCCAACCATCAGACCTAAGACTATTCAAACTAAGCTTATGGTCTTTGATTTACCCTTATCTTAAAATATACTCCTTAGTCACCCATGGACTCATAAAATGCAAGTTATTGCTTCTTTTAGTAGATAATGCAATAAATTCTTACATAATGGAAAATGATTTAAGCATGAGATTGATCCAAACCCTTGGAGTATTCACCTTCCTATACCCAAACTTCAGTATCATATTCCTACCATTCCTAAGATCAATAGTGTTCCTTTACCTGAGTTCATCAATATCAATCCTAATTTACAAGTTATTCTTATTGATTTAGACGATGATGATGAACCCAATGATTTATAACATACTTTCAATATTATCAAGATACCTCCCTACATTTTTGAGTGGCTTCCTCCTTTTTTATTACCTCAAGACCATATTATTCCTCTTATTGATAAAATTATTGATTTTTTCCCTCTATGTAATGCTTAAGAACCTTATTATCTAGAAGATGCCTTCACCTACAATGATTATGGAGTGGCAAAATTATTCCAATATCCTCTCATCATGTCTCCACATATATTTAGTAATATTGGGATTTCACCCTTCTAAAACTTCCCTTGAATCTCAAGCATGTACAATTTATCCAACATATGATGATAATTACATAATATCCCAAGCTTAATCTATAGACTTGGATGTCCAACATTAATAGAAAACCTTAGCTCAAATTCATGCTTTTAATTAGGATGTTCATACCATTTCCATAGATCATAAATTATATCCCTACAGTCATGTACCTCCTACCAATTCTCTACTTCTTCATACTCCTTGGGTGGTATAATAAATCATACCTTCTAAACCTCAAGAAATTCCTACATATTATTTACCACTTATAGATCCCATCGTTGCATATGATCCTTTCCCCATCATAGAAACCAATGACACACTAATCCCTTCTGATCCATCTACTTCTCCTACTCTTGAGATTACACTAGATGCCAAGGCAACTAATTTCCATCAAATACATTTTGAGTATGATCACCATGGTAGTAAAATTCTATATCTCAAAGTAGACATTGAGTATTATGGTCCTCTTCCCACATTGCCGAGTGATGAAGATATTCTTAAAATACATTATGCCTAAGAACCTCACCTTCCTCAAAAACATCATAAACTTGGGAACTTCAAAACCAAAACCCCTTGTTTCAATAAATTCATTATTATCATTGATCTTAAAATTAATCCAATTTCTTATTTACCTAATTCACCATACCATTTCCAATATGTAAATACTATGCTTATCAAAGAAACCACTCGCATTGAATATGGTACTCCATCATGTCCTTGATCAATTATAGTTTCTCATGAACTCTCACCTATTTAACAGGATAACTTTAGTTTATTTTTAGATAAATATCAAGAGATATTCACCTGGTCTTATGAGGACATGCCTAGTATTTACCCTAACATTGTGGTGCATAACATCATCACTTATCCTAATGCTAAGCCTATGTATCAAAAGCAAAGGAAATTTTCACCTAAGGTTTCTACCTTATGTCACAAAAAAATCATCAAACTTCTCGATGCTAAATTTATAAAACTAGTGAACTATTCTGAATGGGTTTCTAACATAGTTCCCATTTAGAAAAAGGTCACTATGGTCATTCACAACTATTTTGATTTCTATAATATTAATTTAATTTATCCTAAGGACAACTTACCTTTGCCTTTGATAGATGAAATTATTTATTCCATAATTGGTTATGAAATGTTATCTCTTATAGATGGTTTCTCAAGCTACATTAAGATTTACATTTTCCCTGTCAACCAACATAAGACCACTTTCACCATGAAATGGGGCACCTATTACTATGTCAAAATTCCCTTTCAGCATCAAAGATGCTAGAGCCACCTATTAACGAGTAATGACTCATATCTTTCATGATATTATCCATAAAATTATTGAAACCTATGTGGATGATCTCACTTCTAAATCCAAAAGTTGTAAGATTCATCTTTATGATCTTGTTAACATCTTTGATCATCTTTTTAAATACCAAGTTAGACTAAGTCTTTACAAATGTGTCTTTTATGTTACATTTGGAAAAAATTTAGGATTCTTAGTCTCTCTTTATGGTATCAATGTTGGCCCAGCTAAAATTAGTGTTATAATCAACATGTCCATTCCTCATTCCATTCTATACATTCATACTTACTTAGGCAAAGTTGGGGTAATTAGATGATTCATCCCTAAAATGGCTTATCGCATCCACTCCTTCAATTCTCTCCTTAAGAAAATTAATACTTTAGAATGGATGGATCCCTATCAAAAACATTTTGATGACATGAAAGAGTCATTGCTTCACCAACCCATACTTCTTCCCCTTCCAATGATTAACCCTTGATCCTATATACTTCTTCCACACCTATATCAGTTGAGGCAATGCTTTCCTAACATGATGATATTAAAAGAGAGTATACCATTTAATACATTAGTCAAGGCCTCATCGACTATGAGAAATTTTATATAAAAATTGAACGTGATTGCCTCACCATCTATTTTATAGCTAAAAATCTTTGACATTATATGATATATCAGACCACTTATGTCATCATTCATTCCAACCCCCTTCATCACTTTTTATCCAAAGCATTTCTTCTTGGAGATATAATTGAAAATGGATGGTCCTCTTAATGGAATTTGATTTATGTATTGTAACTCAAAAAGTTGTCAAAGGATAAGTCATAGTTGACCAACTTATCATAGTTCTTATGTCAGCTACCAATCACCTTCAATATAGTCTTCCAAGTAAAAACATTCTCTATATTTAAGGTCTTAATCAAGCTATTTCTCTCAAATATTACTTTCATAACTTCACTACCAATATTAAAGAAAGTAATCTTGAAGAATCTATTATTCCCCCAATACTACTAAACCAAAAGTAGTTATTGAAGAGCTTCCTAAAATTAATGTTGACTTGCATGAGGATACTTAGACCCTTCAATTTGATGGTTCTAAATGCCTTCAAAGAGCTTGGGTATGTTGCATTATTACAATTCCTCTTGGAAAAATCATCCCTTTAGATTTTTGCTTAACATTTGATGTCACCAACAATATGACCAAATATGAAGCTCTAATCTTAGGCATGAGAGTTTCTCTCAATTTATACATCAAATACTTGCATGCTTTAGGTGATTCTTAGCTTATTTTTTACCAAGTCAATGGTGATTACCAATGCAAAAGTGAAAATATCATTACTTATCATCAAATTATAACCACTCTCACCAAATTCACTCATTGACCTTAAAACTAATCTAATTTATTATTTACCTAATTCACCATACCATTTATAATATATAAATACTATTATTATCAAAGAAACCACTCACATTGAATATGGTACTCCATCATGTCCTCAACCAATTATAGTTTCTCATGAACTCTCACCTACTGAACATGATAACTTTAGTTTATTTTTAGATAAATATCAAGATATCTTTACCTGGTCTTATGAGGACATGCCTAGTATTGAACCTAATTTTATGGTTCATAACATCATCACTTATCCTAATGTTAAGCCTATGCATCAAAATCAAAAGAAATTTCTACCTAAATTTTCTACCTTATATCACAAGGAAATCATCAAATTTCTCGATGCTAAATTTATAAAACTAGTGAACTATTCTAAACGGATTTCTAACATAGTTCCCATTTATAAAAAGGTCATTATGGTCATTCACATTTGTTTTTATTTCTATAATATTAATTTCATTTATCCTAAGGATAACTTCCCTTTACCTTTGATAGATGTCATTATTGATTCCATAACTAGTTATGAAATGTTATCTCTTATAGATAGTTTCTCAAGCTACAATCAGATTTACATTGCCCCTGTTGACCAACATAAGACCGCTTTCACCATGAAATGGGGCACCTATTATTATGTCAAAATTCCATTTAGCATCAAAAATTATAGAACCACCTATTCATGATTAATGACTCATATCTTTCATTCTCTTATCCATAAAATTATTGAAACCTTTGTGGATGATCTCACTTCTAAATCTAAAAGTTGTAAGATTCATCTTTTTGATCTTGCTATCATCTTTGATCATCTTTTTAAATACCAAGTTAGACTAAATATTTAAAAATGTGTCTTTTATGTTACATCTGGAAAAAATTTAGGATTCTTAATCTCTCTTTATGGTATCAATGTTGGCCTAGCTAAAATTAGTGTTATAATCAACATGCCCATTCTCATTCCATTCCATACATTCATACTTAGGTAAAATTGGGGCAATTAGATGATTCATCCCTAAAATTTATTATTGTATCCACTCCATTAATTCTCTCCTTAAGAAAGGTAATACTTTAGAATAGATGGATCCCTCTCAAAAACATTTTGATAACATGAAATAGTCATTGCTTCACCCACCTGCTCTTTTTCCCCCTTCCAATGATCGAACCTTGATCCTATCTACTTCTTCCACACCCATATCAATTGGGGTAATGATTTCCTAACATTATGATACTAAAAGAGATTATATCATTTACTACATTAGTCAAGGCCTCATTGACTATGATAAATTTTATATAAAAATTAAATGTGATTACCTCACCATATATTTTATAGCTAAAAATCTTCAACATTATATGCTATACCAGACCACTTATGTTATCATTCATTATGACCCCCTTCATCAATTTTTCTCCAAGGCCTTTCTTCCTAGAGATAGAATTGGAAAATGGATGGTCCTCCTTACGAAATTTGATTCTGTATTGTAAATCAAAAACTTATCAAAAGATAAGTCATAGATGACTAACTTACTATAGCTCCTATGCCATCTACCAATCACCTTCAAGATAGTCTTCCAAGTAACTCTAATCTCTATATTGAATATTTCAATCAATATATTTCTCTCAAATATTACTTTCATAACTTCACTATCAATCTTGAAGAAAGTAATATTGATGAATCCATTATTCCCCCAATACTACTAAACCAAAAGTAGTTATTGAAGAGATTCCTGAAGTTAATGTTGACTTGTATGAGGATACTTGGACCCTTCACTTTGATGGTGCTAAATTCCTTCAAAGAGTTTGGTTAGGTTGTATTATTACAATTCCTCTTGTAAAAATCATCCCTTTAGATTTCTACTTAACTTTTGACATCACTAACAATATGGCCAAATACGAAGCTCTAATCTTAGGAATGAGAGTTTCTCTCAATTTAGACATCTAATAATTTAATGATTTAGGTTATTCTCAACTTATTTATTTCCAAGTCAATGGTGATTACCAATGAAAAAGTGAAAATCTCATTACTTATCATCAAATTATAACCACTCTCACCAAAGACTTCATTTCCTTCACTATCAATCCTATCCCTTGAGATGAAAATTATATTGTTGATTCCCTCACTTCTTTAGCATCTCTTTTTCATCCCCACCAAGTTCTTTTTGATCCCACTTTTCTTATCCAAATAATAAAATCTCCATATTCTACTCAACCACAAGATTCACTTATTTACCACATCAAGGCTTTTACCATTTGACAAAGATCATGGTATAAAGACATCCTTAAATTCTAGTAACACCAAAATTATCCTCCTAACTTAGATTCTCATGAAAAAACCTATATCCATAAACAAGCTTTTAAGTATGTATTTCGATACATCCTTTATTATCGCAATGTTGAAGGTACCTTGCTTTGTTGTGTTATGCAAGATAAGGTCCCTCCTATGATCTAGGAATTTGACTCAAGAGAGTATGGTTAGTATGGTGTTAGTTCCAAAATGAAAACAAAGTGAAATAAACACACTAATAACATAACATCTCTAGGCCTAGACACTAGGGAGAGCTTATTTAATAAAAATAAATGATAAACACAACTAAAAAGCAAGGAATGAAAACACAAGAATTCATGTCACCTTCCTTGGATGCTCAAAATTCCTTTGTAATGGTGTCTTGCTCGGCTTGTGCTTTAAGAGGTCTTCTTCAATAGAGTGTGGCTACCTTGATCTCCTCTTGGCACCTTTGGCTTGTGGCTTGGCTTGGCTTGGAATCAATTTGGCATTATAACACTAGTTACTTGAACCTTTTTGGAACCAATCTTGCATTATAACTTTTCACTAATTAATCTTAGAAATGATGTTGTGAGGCCTCCTATTTATAGATTTGTGGATTTCATCAGAATCAACCTCAACCATCCATCTCAAGATTGAGAAGTGTAGTTGAATATTAATTCAATTTTTGTAATTAAGTTTTTAATTATCCTCATCATGGCATTGGAAGAAGGGGAAATTATGAGGCATGGATGGCATCATGGAAGGCATTGATAAGGTAGGGAGGACATGAATCCTGATATTTATGGCATTTATGGCCTAGGGATGTCTTCCTAATAAATGAGGTCACTTGATGATGCAAATATTCCATATTTATTTCCAAAAATAAGTATTCAAAAATTTTCCATGGAATTTTTTATTAGGCCTTGATTTGGGTTAATTAGCTCTTAAGCAATTAAGCATTTTATGCACAAATTACCCAAAGAGTAGTCCAAAACACGTAGGTGCAAATTTGGTATTTTGACTCAAAATAAACTAACCAAAGTTAGCTAGCCCATAAATTGCATTACCCCATTTAGGGATACCCTAGCCAAAATTGGCACTTGAATATGTCAATTTCACATCATTTTGCATGTTTTAGTGTTTTTAGGCCAAATTGTGCATTTTGGGTAGAAATTGGTCAAAAGCCTGATTAGAAGTTATCGACAACCAATTTTAGGTGTCTACATTTTGCCGCTATTTGGAAAGATGTTGTAAACTATAGACAAAGCAATGTCTTCTCTAAGAATGAGAAATGTCATGTATGCCAACAAGAAGATGATGATTAAATAACAAAGCTCCAAATGATTTTGGGAAGCCTAAGAATGATGCCCCCTTGAGGAAGTGGCCATCACATTTATTGATGGATGGTCCCTCAAAAAGAAACAAGAAGAAAGGTAGAATTAACATGTGGGTGAGATTAATCCAAATGAAAAAATTCTTGCATGCATTGATGTAAAAGGGATGTTGATTTTTCCAAAGGTGGTTATAATCAGGAATAAAAGTCAAAATAATGATTTTCCCATAGGTGGTTATAATCATTAAGAAACCTAGATTGGCTAAAGATTATTGTGCCCTAGTTAGGGCTGATTAGCAAGCATAACTTAAGGATATAACCTGGAATATAGATTAAAGATGAGTGGGTGCAAAGTGATGAAAGGATTTGCCAAGGTGTCAAGGAGAAAATTTTCTGGCTCCATTGATTATAGACCATCATGAATCTAATTTTTACTAAATCATGTGATGGTAGGCTTCATGATGGAACACCATGAAGACTATCCCAAAATATGCATAAGGACTAACTGTCAATCCAATAAATACTTAAAAAATAATGCATCAATGATAAAAACCATGATGACAATGTTGACATATGAATATTGATAGACTCAAGAATAATATGTGAAAGGAATCACCTAATGAACACATATAAATTGATTCAAGGCAACAGTGCCAAAAGTAAAAAAATAGGCAAGGAAATAGACAAACAAATAGAAAAATAAACAAACAAACTAGAAATAAAAAACAAATAAAAAGCCTGAAAACAAAATCAAAAGAAAGCATCCTAATAATGACAATGCCCTAGTAAGGTGGATCAAAGATAACTAACTATACTTAAACAAGACAAATATTTTTGGATTTTTGAAATATTATGAATGTTTTTGGAATTTTGAGGGTATCTTAACTCGTTAGAGAATGATAAGATACTTGCTCACAAAATAGTGAGAGCATTTAGCTTAGATTGCTCACAAAATAGTGAGTGTATGGAACAAGGGACTGAGGTGACCTCAACATGAATTGAGCATGACCTGCATAGTCCCAAAATTACCTCAATTCATAGTAATTCCATTCACATAAAAGGTGGGGAAAAACCAACTAGGTCCTAACAAGTTCTTAAATCCAGTAAATGACCAGTCAAATGAAAATAGTAAAGTCAAGGTGATGTGGCAATGCATGATAAACAAGTGTTTCCCCTAGTTTTCCCATATTAATTTATAACTAAGATAAAATGGCATATGTCAATTATACTAATTTTTTCATAGGTGATTATAATTAGTAGCAAGACTAGTGAGACATTGATTTGCCCATAGGCAGTTATAAGCAAGTTCACATAAACAAACATGGATATAAGATGAAAGATATCTTTCCAAATCAACTATCACACTACTTTCATAGATTGTCATTGTAAACATAGATTGGATTTATTTTTAAAACTTGATCATAAAAATGTCACAAAAGGTGTAGGAAGAACCAAATGAACCAAGATCAAAATAGGATTGGGTGGGATGACTTAAAACATGCTTTGGTCTAGATAGGAGTGGAATGATAGGATGTAATGGCATTTGCTAAGGATAATGATGGTGTAGATATATTAGATAAAATATTAAGAGGGTTTCCCCCAAGTGATGGGGTGAATGATTGGGTACTTTGACAATGGAAAATAGATATGTAACAACAGCAATAGCATGGCAATATAAAATGGTATGGTACATGTTTTTGGCCTAGGTGCAGTTTTTTATTCTATTGTTCCTACTGATGGAGAGATGCACATCCTAATCAAGAAATGAAACAAATATAATTCTTGATCATGTTAATTTCTATCCCACACCTCATCATAATATCAACTCTTTCAAAAATTTGATTCAAGTTTAGTTTTCAAGAATGCTTTTGTGATCTTTGTTGGTCATTGATTATGATTCTTATAAGCGTCAAGAAAAGGTATCTTTGTAGCCTTTGTAAAGGAAAGTGTGGCCATGGATGGTAAATAGGGAAAAATAATGGATGGTAGGTTTGATTATGAAATGGAATGGAAAATTATAATGTAATGTGGAATGGTGGAGAAATAAATGAAGATTAGGACTTTCAATCACATGTAATGTTGTTGATGTTAGATTTGACATATTTTTTGTTATGGTGAGCCTAAAGACTTGTTCTCTCAATAGGACCACCAAATTTTTCTATTGTTTGATCTTGAGAGTAGCTACCATCTGATTAGGATATAGATTGGAAGCTATTTTGATTTGATCTTTGATTTTGTCTTCATCAAGTAGTGAAGAACTTTTGTGCTCAGCAATTGATGCCTCAATGAGGGTTTTACCAATGAATTTATCTTGATTGTCTTGTAGCACCTCCAAAAATGTTTCACTAAGGAATGTTGACATTTGACTTTGATTGTCTTCTAGTGCTTTCAAAAAATTCTTACTAGAAGATGTTGAGTTTTGAATTTAATTGTCCCCTAGTGCCTTCAGAAAGGTCTCACTAAGAGAGTGCTCTTCTACTACATGAATGTTGTCTTGGCTTCCTTGCTCTTCTTCAACTGCTATGTCACCATGGATGTAGTTCAACAAAGTGTGACTCTATCTATCCCAATTAACACTTATGGGAGATGGAATGTCAATGATATGGCTATTTTGGTTGATGGTAATGACCTGTGGAATGGTAATGGAATGGGGAGAGGCTACACAATCCTTATAGAAGATACTAGGATAATTTGTCTCAAAGCTAAAATAATCATCCTCATAAATCATAGAAGTATCATAAATGTATTCAAATTTATCTATAAGGTATGTGTAACAAATGTTATAATAGCAATGAACATATTCTTCTTCTAAATCTAATTTTGACTCAAAGGACTCTGAATCCAATGTCACAACTGATGTTGATTCTATTTCTGATGCTAAATCTAATATTGGTCCAAGAGTAAAACTTGACTCTAACTCTGATTCTACATCTGATGGGTACTCTATTATAATGATGTCTTGTTGAATTATTGGTATTGGATAAGTAGCAACCTGTAACAACATGATAGGCTCCATAAAGATTGGTTTATCAGAGTGGGACTTCTCTAAGATGGGAAAAAGGTCAAGAGACAACTCCTCAGAGATTGGTTTATCAATAGGAGGCTCTTGAAAAATAGGCACATGGTTGAGGTAATGATTTATCCAAAGGTGGTTATAATCATTAAGAAGTGACTCAATAAAGATTAAATCATTAGAGTGACACTCCTTGACAATTGGTATAGGATTAATAGGAAATTTATCATAGGTTGACTTATCACAAATGGTTGGTTCAACAAAAACATCCTAGATTGGTTGGTTTTTTTGGCCTTGGTTTCTGATGAGTTAAAAAATACTAGTTTTAAACATAACTTGGTCTTTGAATGATTAGATTATTTGAGGTTTGGTTGGGATTGGTACTAAATGAGGAATGACTTGTGGTTGGATAATGGTAGGGCATTGGGGAGTATGATTTCTCACACAAGCCAAAGAAAAAAGTCTTGAGATGGTAATTAAGGGGCATTGTGAAGCATGATTGCTTGCACAAGCCAAAGGACTGGGTCTTGGAATGATGAAGGGTCATTATGGAGGTTAATTTCTCACACAAACCAAAGGATGAGGTCCTGGTATGATAATGGTATTCCTTGGATATTACAAAGCTTGATAGCTTGTATAATCTAGAGGAGGGTTAGGGTAGCTGATGATTGGATAAAAAAAGGATGTTTTGAAACTTGATTACTTGCATAAGCAAAAACATCCAAGTCTTCCTCTAAACCATATCATCTTAGGCATGAGTTGGATCATAAGCTAGTTCTTGATTGTGTTCCATGTACTGATTATTATAAAGAGTGTAAGGACTTATATCCCAAACAACATTATCTATAGTTAGGTCTTCAAAGTCCTCTTCACAAGCCTCTTCATACCAATCAAGGTCTTGAGTTGGGTCATAAGTTGCTTTGTGACTTTGTTCCCATGAATAATTAATATGAGGCAAATAAAAATTTGTCTCATAAACCATATTAGCAGCATTGGGGTCTTGACAAAATCCTTAAAAGTCATTTTGTGTGGCCATTCTATCATAAGTCAGATTGTAAGTGACTCCACCATAATTTTAGTGAGACATATCCACGTAAATGATTAAAGATTTGAAAATAAAAATACTTAGAGTTTTACAAACTCTAAAAAACTATGTATAAAGGATAAATGATTTAAGCTTGGTCTAACTTGGCCAAAGGTGGAACTATATCTCCAATATGGTTTGAAAGTAGGGCTATATCTCCAAAATGGTTTATGTTAAGACCTGGCATAAAATATCCTAACACCAAACATCTAATGTCAAATGTCATATGCACAAAAGGTCAAGTGTCTGAATAAAAAATGGCATGCCAAAGGTCTAGGGAAAAATGTTTCAAACAAGGTCTAAACTAGGAAAGGGAAAAGTTGAGTTTCTAGGTATTGTGTCTAAATGTGGAGTCAAAATGTAGGCTCAAACAAATAGGAATGTGCTATGACTCTTGACCAAACAACATCAAAAGCTAGACTTGAAATATCAGCTGATGTGATTTAATTTAATCTAACAAGTTTAGAAACAACTTTGACATAAACCCGACACACGGAATCAAACATAAACATGATCAATTAGAATAATGAATAAGACAAAATGCCCTTTGAAAAATGTTGTGTTCTCCTAAATAAAGGCACAAATAATGATGAAGATCGGCATTAAACAAACAAACCATCAATAGTTTTCAAATTTAGGTAATTGATTAACCAAAGTTATGCAACCCAAAAGAGAAAGAATTGTGTATCAACCCCACAAATTAAAGCCTAAATAAAAATCAATCAATGTTTAGATCCAAACTTGATAAGGCTAATTGAAAACTCAATGATGAAAACTAGGATTGGACCAAACAGGCTAGACAAGATTGGACAGTATGATGGCACAAGACAGAGGTATAAATGGTATACACAAAGTGGTTTGAAACAAATAGATTTGATACAATGGTAAACAAGTATTGAAACAAATTGAGTAACCTAATGGCATAAGCATGCTCGAATGATGTGGTCAATGGTATGTTTCAAAGACTCAAAGGCAAAGTGGTTTGACATGATTTGGGTAGCATTACACTACCCTCTATAACTCAAATGACACACACACAAACAAGTTTAGTAAAAATTTCAAGGCACAATTGTGGTGTAAAATGGCAAGCATAATGATTCTTAAGACAAAAGAGTGACATATATACAAATTGGTTTTGACATGATTTATACATAAACAAGTTTTAGTCTCAAAAACACCAAGTAAGATAAATGACCAAAATACACTAAGTATAACCATCCTAATCCTAACAAGGGTATCACATGTGGGGTTGACTAAACTATCAAGTTTCGAACATCACTATGGGAATCAATTTCACAATGACTTTCATGCCAAAAAATGCAAAAGAAAATCACATATTTTGGGTCCATATCACTCAACTTGTTGTAAAAATGTCTAGTCCTTTTTGCAATCACTACATCTTGATGTTTGCTTAGTGTAATATGATGTCCAAAGTGCCACTACATCCCGTGTGCAACTCTAAAAGAGTCAAATGAAGTCAATGTCAGGAGATGAAACCCCAGGTTAAATATTCCCTAAATAACTTGTGGAAGGTATGAAGTCCCCCTCCCAAGCCAAGATGAATAAATATAAAGAAAGCATGAAAGTAGAAAGACTTTAGGATCATTTTCAAGGTCACACAAATTCTGATGAGTTTTTGAGGAGTGCTTTAGATGACATTCTTTCTAACCCTTGGACTAGGCTACTTATAATAGAAATGGCACTTTTGATTTCAAGGGTTTCGTATAGGGGGAAATGGAAGAGCATACATGCAACACCCCTTTTTTTCCAAATATTATTAATCTAAATAACTATTTCAAGTAAAAATTAACTAGTGTGTTCAATTTTAAACCCAAATGAAATGTTTGGTGGTGTTCATTCGACCCCTTGGTCTTAGTTGTAAACTTTGAAAACATTCACCATAAACACTTAAATAATTTGTCAATAACCAAAACAAAGTTCTTAATCCAACTTTAAGCATGAAAAAGTGATTTAAACATGTTTAGAATAAATATGCAGCTTGGTCCTGCAGCAAAATTATTAGCATGTCCTTTAGATTTGAAGCTCTTTTGAGTTTGAAATAAGAAACTTTGGAAAAGTAGTTCTCAAGTCTATGTTTTTGGAAAAACATAGTGACTAACATTAGTCAATACCACCAATGTTGGTTACAGCCAACTAAGATCTGATTGATGTTGATTCTACTAACCGACATCAGTTAAGCCAAGTAACTGATGTCAGTATTTCTACCGACATTAGTTATTGTGTAAAAACTATGGCAACCAAAAACAACAAAAAAAAGTTAGAAAACTACTTTGCAAGAGTTTTAAAAGCTCAAATAAGTTTTTTAAGGTTGCAAAAGGATTTCCTTTAGGTGTAGGATGTGTTTGGTCTCACTGTGCATGCCATTATGTGATCTATGAATTTGACTTAAGAGAGGATGGTTAGTATGGTGTTAATTCTAAAATGAAAACAAAGTGAAATAAACACACTAATAGCATAACATCTCTAGGCATAGACACTAGGGAGAGCTTAGTTAACAAAATCAAATGATAAGCACAACTAAAAATCAAGGAATGAAAACACAAGAATTCCTTTTACCTTCCTTGGATGCTCGAAATGCCTTTGTAATGGTGGCTTACTCGGCTTGTGCTTCAAGAGGTCTTCTTCAATAGAGTGTGGCTACCTTGATCTCCTCTTGGCACCTTTGGCTTGTGGCTTGGCTTGGATTGGAATCAATTTGGCATTATAACACTAGTTGCTTGAACCTTTTTGCAACCAATCTTGCATTATGACTTTACACTAATTAAGCTTAGAAATGATGTTGTGAGGCCTCCTATTTATATATTTTTAGAGTTGATCAGAATCAACCTCAACAATCCATCTCAAGATTAAGATGTGTGGTTGAGAATTAATTAAATTTTAGGAATTAAGTTTGTAATTATCCTCATCATGGAATTAGAAGAAGGAGCAATTAAGAGGCATGGAGGGCATCATGGAAGGCATTAATGAGACATGGATGGAATGAATCATGATATTTATGGTATTAATGGCCTAGGGATGTCTTCCCAAAATATGAGGTCACTTGATGATACAAATATTCCATATTCATTTCTAAAAATAAGTATTCAACAATTTTCCATGGAATTTTTTATTAGGCCTTGATTTGTGTTAATTATCTCTTAAGCATGATTAAGCACTTTATGCACAAATTACCCAAATTAATCAAAATGCCTTGTTATTGGTCCTAAATTTGATTGGATTTGAATTAAAAATCCATGTTAGATGTGTTGGATGTGTATTCCCATTTAGGATGTTGCCAAAAATAAATAACAAAGGCACAAGTCTTGTGTAAAAGATTTGATAGGAAAGAGCAGTCCAAAGCATGTAGGTGCAAATTTGGCATTTTGACTTGAACTAAACTGATCAAAGTTATCTTTCCCATAAATTGCATTACCCCATTAAGGGATACCCTATCCAAAATTGGCACTTGAATATGTCAATTTCACATCATTTTACATATTTTAGTGTTTTTAGGCCAAATTGTGCATTTTGGGTAGAAATTGGCCAAAAGCCTAGTTAGAGTTTATCAGTGGCCAATTTTAGGTGTCTAAACCTCCTATTTTTGAATAAGCACATGGGATCATTTATGATGGCCGCTATAGCAAACATGCTACCACCTACAAATGCCTATGTATGAGTTACTTTTAGCCTACTCTTGAAAAGGATGTATTTGAATTCTCTAAAAAGTGTACCCCTTTGCCAATTTCATGATGATCTCATTCATTCACCTCTAGACTAACTTCAAATTTTCAAATCTCCCTAGACATTATTCATATAAGGATTATATCTCATCGACAAATTACTTCACTCTCAAGACAAGCATGTATTTATCATCATTGCTCCCAAATATTTTACTAAATGGGTTAAAGTTATACCCCTTGTTAATGTCACTGGTAACACCATTACTAAATTCATTCTTAACCATATCATTTATTGCTTTGGTTTTCCCCATACTATCATATTTAACAATGGTGGTAATTTCAAAAACAAGGATGTCAAACAACTCTATGGTAAATTCAAGATCAACCACAAATTTTCCACACCTTATCATCCTTAATGTAATGGTCAAACTGAGGCCACTAACATAATTCTTAACAAGATTATCCAAAAGACAATTCATTAAAATTTCATAGATTGGCACATTCATCTTTATCCTACTCTTTGAGCTTATCAAACAAGCATATATATTGTCATTGAGGTAACACCATTCTCTCTAGTCTATGGTTCTGAGTTAATTGTTCCATTGGAAGTTTAGCTTCCCTCTCTTCATATATCTCTTCATGGTATCATACCTAATGAATAATTACATAATGTTTTATTTCATTCCCTGGATATCTTTGATGAACACCATCTTTCTGCTTTACAAAATAATCACCAATATAAGGCTTGTATTACCAAACAACATAACAAACATGTTAGAGTTTGCACAATTACTGTTGGTGATCTTGTCCTTAAATTAAACTACACTTATGACAAAGAAGGTAAATATGCCCAAAAATGGTGGGGCCCTTATATAGTTAAATATATTATTGGTCCAAGTACTTATTTCCTTCAAACCAATGAAGGCCATGTTTTTAAAGAGCCCATCAATGCACATTT
Source organism: Torreya grandis (assembly GCA_037957365.1). Taxonomy (NCBI): domain Eukaryota; kingdom Viridiplantae; phylum Streptophyta; class Pinopsida; order Cupressales; family Taxaceae; genus Torreya; species Torreya grandis. Next base: position 1,945,724 of record JARHVA010000597.1, on the reverse strand, counting down.
CCTCAAGAAATATTTTTCCTAAATCCTTTCCTTCTTTTCATGTTTATATACTCTCTATCTAACACTTTATTTTAGGTTGCTTACATAGATCTCTCCCTTTGTAGTAGTTATTCCTTTTTCACAAACCTTTAGTCCTTTTTTGGTCTCTTGGTTTCCCCTTATTTCTCATGAGTTACATTGTAAAACCACAGATAGGACTTGGTCTTCCTCATGATGTACCATAGCCTTCTTTATTTTCATAAAAAAAAAATACATATTTTTTGCACCTGTTGGGTTTCTATTTTGTGAGTTGTAGTGTAATACCATGGATAGGACGTGGCCTTCCTCACAAATATCATATTTTTCTTCTCATTTATTTTTCCAATGTTTTGTGGCTCCTTCTTGGGTTTCTCTTTTATGAGTTGCAGTGTAAGACCATGGATAAGACATGGCCTTCCTCATAAAATCACCATCATGTTATTCCTTTTCTAAAATGTGTTTTTAATCCTTGTTCTTATCTTTAACTTTTGGTTATTTTTATAGATGAAATTTGAATAAATTATGTTAACATGTTTTCCTCCATTTCCCTAATTCTTACTATATGACATTGTAACCTCTTTTTTTTTCCCTTTTCACATTTTTCATGATTTGAAGTAATTCAAATTATTCTATGTGTCATTCCTCTTGATTTCCTTTCCTTTCACTCCACATTGGATAAAATAAGGTCAAAGTCAAGATAGCACTTTTATTTTACCTAGTTTTATAAGACTCCTAGACAGCATGCTCTATGAAGTTCTCTCTCTTAAAAACCAAGTCCCAAGTATTCAAATGAAAGTCATATAGAGCACTCATGTTTGGTTTTTCACATTTGTATGGATGAGGAATAGAAAAAATACATTAAGAAAGTTAAAATCCAAATCATTTGAAATAAAAGGTAAAGATATATAAAAGGAAACAGCAAAATATCAAAATTCAAAATCATACCAAAAGACATAATTCCAAACACATTTCCTATCTCTAATCGAAGCTCAAACTCCATATTTGGCCTCACATAGAGCTGAGGTCCATTGGGGTATGGTAGGCCAGTAGATTGGAATAGGATAATTTAATAAAATTTATGGTGTTACCTACTTTATTACACATGTACCCAATCTTCACAATAGATCGACGGCTCTATAAGGGGTCCTTAAGAATGGGTAATACATTGTGGGAAGGTAGGTCCATTTTAATTTTTATGCATATAACCTTCATGGGATGATCTATATACTTGATTTTTTGACCTAAGATGTGTGTGGATAAGATAAGTCCTATAAATTCCTTAAGGTCGAAATTTCTCTTGTTTTGACAAACCTAATTTGATTGTCTTGACTTCGATAAAGAGTTCCTCTACCTTGGTTTTTCTTTAATTCTCCACTCCATCTATTTCATTCCCCCCTTGACAGGCATGTGTAATTATAAATCTATTTTCCCTCTTCTCTACTTTATTCTTCTTTACATCTTCAAAACATTCTAGAACTACTTTGTTTCATTTTTATTTATCTTTAGAACAAAACAATATGCTTGAGCAACTATGGATTACTTTCTTTACACCATGGCTCTACATTTCTATATGTGTTTTACTTCCTTTTACCATTTGTCATTTTTTTACCACCCCTTTTTATAGACACCTAAGTTTATTTCTACTTTCATGTTCCTTTTCCATTATTGAGTGAGGTTGGCTTGCTATTTCTCACTCATCAATGGTGTTTTCCCTTTATGCACCTTTTTCCATTTATGATTGAGGTTGGCTTGTTACTTCTCACTCATCAATGTTTTTTAGCATTTTATTTTTATTTGCCCATATTTGTCTAAGTAAGGATTGTTACTACTTTAATTTGATGTTTAATTACCATACTTTATGACATATATCTTTGGTTTGACTTGGTGAGTTTTCCTTTCTTACTTAAGCTTTACTTGTTTGAGTTTGTCAATCTTTAGTAGCCTTGGCTTTTTGGTTACCTAATTTACTTTATTTTTGACTTGATCATTTGGTCTAACATAGCACCTATAACCATATCTTTCCAAATTTCTAAGTACATCCCATCCTCATAACACCAATTATCTTGGCTTTCATGTGTTTGTTTGTTTTTGCTCTTTAGTTTTGTATTCTTGGGTTTGTCAAAAGTAGTCTCTATGCCCTCAACAATAAAAACTAACATAGTGGATAACCATCTAGTGATAAAGGTAATTCAAGGTACACATCACATTTACCTTTTAAGTTATTTCCCTTTCAGTCATTTACTTTTAATTGTTTTTCTTTAAAACACTGTAACTTTTTTTTAGCCTCAAGATTGTGTGTTACTGTGTTCTTTCTCAAATCACTATCCCTTGTTACACCTAAGTGATATGTGATGAGATTCGAGTGAGGCATATGTATACACATAATATTTTCAACTTTTATCAAATATTGATACTTCATATCTTTTAAGAACCTATCGAGTCTCAATATCTCTAAGTGTACACCTTAAGGGGGTGCACCAAGAAAGAGGTGGGCAGACCATTGGTGCTTTATAGTATTGTTGTCACTTATTACCAATCCAACTAGCTCCTAAAACCATTTTCTAAGCTACTACTCCTCTTTTGTATACTCCTCTAGTCTTTTCCCACTTTACATCCCTCTTTTCCTCACTTTAACCACCTTTTGACAATTTTATATACTAGGTTGATTGGGTCTACCCTATACTATTTTGGGTAAAATTCATTTAGGGTCTAGGTTGGCTCTTAGCCAACCTAGCCTATGACCTAGTGAATTTTGTCCATAACTATACTAGGTCGACTAGGTCGACCCTATCAATCAAAATTTTTGAAAGGGTTTAGGGTTAAATCCACTTATATACAAGATAATTTTCATCATTATTTACAAATGAACAAGAGTTATTATTCACTTGTGCATATTTATAATCTATTATTCCACCATTTTACTTGATGAATCTTAGCTTAAGGTTTTTACTTGGATAATATAGTCTTGTGGATAAGTCTTAGATACTTTGGCCTTTCTTAGTGATCCTTAAAAACCAAAAAAAACTCTTATAAAACCCCATTGTCGAAGGGAGGGATTAAGTCTGGATGGGTTCTTATTTCAGGTAAGTATTCTCTAACTTTGATCCTCTCTTTTAGTAGATAGAAGTAGCATAAGTATTGGATTTGAATAATATTACTCTTCTTCTTCCATGTATTAGGGTCTTACTCATACATAGCTTAAGTGCGATTCTAATATTCATGTTTTATTTGTATACTAACCCCAATATTGTGTCACAAACTTTGGTGAACACTAGATTAGACTTTTACTTTACTTGTTAGTTTAGTGAATATAAAACATAAGAGCTAGCCTAGGTTTATTGCATGATTATGCTTGACTGGAGGCTTTGGAACCCTCCTTATCATTATGTATGATGATAAGAGATCCACTAATTAGGTCTATCAAATCCCCATATTGGTCATGTTCCCAATTATTTAATATATTCATAATCAGAAGTGTATGCTATGAGCTATCTTCACTGAGTTAGGATTGATTTATTGACATGATGATTTTCTAATTGCATATAACCACCTCTTCAATCTTTTCTTGATTTATGAGGACTCCAGGTTATTCTACATTATGATCCAATGCAACATTAGGCTGAGGTATTGAGTGCTCTTCAAGGACAACATCTTCTACCTTGGTCTTATTTGATTCTTTTATGGTTTTAGACTTCATGACAGTGATTTAAGGTTGGTGTTCATGTTCTTACTCACTTGGACATTCTCTTTGATGGTTAAGATATTTATCAATCACCTTATCATCATATTCACACTTCTTTGGAGAAGAATTTAACTCACTTAACTGCTCAAACTCTTGATTTATGGCATGAATCTCTTACCATAGGTCTTCCTCCTCATGATTGTCATCTTTAAGGGTTTTTTCATCATGGATAGCAGGTATGGGGTCTTTACCAAGCACTACTTCATGTTTTGGTTAAATTCTTCATGGGAAGATGCAACATGACTTTCAACATCTTTATCTTCACTCAAGAAGATGGAAACCATTGTTGTGATGTACCATTTTATGAAAAGATAAAATATGAGATTGCCTTGAATAGTTTTCAAAGGTATACACATGCATGCAAACCATTGTTGTGTTGTCAACTATAGTGACCTCATCGATGGATAGAGAGATAAATAGTGATCTCTTAAAACTTTCTTTCATCCTTGTCAATAATGGCTAAACATTTTGTCATTTCCCAAGCACTATTATTAGACCAGTGTGAATGTGGAATATCCAAAAACCCATTATATTGAAACAAAGTTTTGTTATCTATAAAATCAAAAATGGGTCTTCCCTTTCTTTAAATGTGGAAAATAGTTGAGAAATATATATATTTTGCCCTAAGATTGGACTACATAACTTTTCCAAATTGTGCTTTTATGGTTCAACTTTTCTCAAGAAGATGTTTTTGTCATTTTTGATCATTTTCATATTCATGTGCATATCTAACATGCATGCATTATTCTCTATTTTTTCATCTGTGTGTTCTTATTATCTGTCTATTTGGGTGCTTCACTAATATGTGTGTGTGTGTGTGTGTGTGTGTGTGTGTGTGTGTGTATTATATATATATATACATATATACACACACACACACACACACATATATATATATATCTATGTGTGTGTGTATATATATATATATATATATATGTATGTATATGTATATATATATATATATATATATATGTATGTATGTATATGTATATATATATATATATATGTATACATATATATGTATATATTTATATATATATATATATATGTATATATATATGTATATATATGTATATATATGTGTGTGTGTGTGTGTATATATATGTATGTATATATATATATATATATATATATATATATATATATAATGTTTCTCAATTGTGTCTATTTTAAGTTGCATTATGTGTTCTTTTCCATGTTTCCAACTGCAAATTATACATCTACATTTTGTTGGAGGCTCATTACCATTTTATGGGTCTATAGGTTATATAAATGGATATTTTGCAACCCAATCAACTTGAAAAGACCTTCCTATTGTCCATGTACTTCACTTCCTCTGTCAACTTTTCATTAGTAGAATTTTTAACAAAATTTTCTATTTGAAAAGAATTGCATTTCTCTTACGGAGTGCCCAAAGGAGAATGTTCTAGTGAAGTGCCCAGAGGTGTGTCTTCTAGGGGTGGCATTTCATCAATAAAATATTCAAGTGGTGAGAAGTTATAGGGATTAATTCTTTCTAATGAAATAGTGTCAATATCCATGTTGATTTATGCATTGAAATAGTTTTGCTATTATTCTATAGTGAAAAAAATTAACTGATATTGTTTAAAAAAATTAGAATTACCTCTATTTGAAATACCTATGGTTTGCATAGTTCTTTTTCATAGATTTATAAAATAAGACATAATGTTGTATTTTTTTTATTTCCTATGGTGTTTTATCCTTGTTGGTACCTCTTGATGCTTGAGATTTATTGTCAGGTAGTTTATTGCTACCAAATTCATGTCCATTGTCAATCAGTAGGTTACAGTCACATTACACAGATATATCAAGCAATGAGCCATCATCATGTGACACAGTATGATGGGGCATCAATCCCTAGCCATGAAACACACCATTGTTGGATGCTACATTATTGTTTCATAAGATATGGTATTTGGGTGACTGGTTTCCATTACATGGTACATCACTATTGGGTAACAAATTATTGTCATGCATTACACTACCATCTCATGACACTATGTCATTGAGAATCTAATTTATGTCATGTGACATAATTCTAGTGGAGTTTAGGTTACTAAAAGTAGTCCAGTGGTAGAGTGTGGCCTCAAGTCTCTATCTTCATAATCTAGTAAAAAAAGATGCTTCGGTGGTAAGTTCATGACCTGATACCTCTGGGAACATATGTACTATATATAGATGGCTAATTGCATGGATAACCCAATAATTATTGTAAATCATTGGTGAGCCAACCCCTCAAAAAAATGACATCTTATAATTTTAGGCAAAAGGGTCATATGTTGTACCCTAAAAGATCACCAAATTTAAAATCCCCAAAACAAAATATTCATGAATTAACAAATTTTAGAGTAAAATACTCTACATGTTATTTTGAGTTTCAGTTGTGCACTCCAAGTTTTGTCCCTACACATTAAAGTTTTGAGGTAGTAAAGTTTTTGACATAGAGCATAGGCACAAGTTTCATTTTTGCCTAAATTTTATCTAAGTATCAAAGTCACGTGGAACATGCCAAGTGTCATCAACTGAGACACATTATAATTTCTATAAGTTGCATGAAACATGCCACGTGTCATATTATATAACTCAGTGGAGCGTGACAAGTATCGGCATCTGTATTTCAATTTTTTTATGAGTTTTAAAAGCTTCTTTCAATAAGCTTTTCTCAGTGCATGCGGAGGGTGCCAAGTGGCAACTGTAGAAGGTTTCAATATGTTTTTTCTAAAAGTAGAAAAAACCACCACGTGTCCCTAGCTAAAGCTCAATAGAAGTTGCCAAGTGTCAACATCCATAGTTTCTTCATTTTATTTCATTGTTGAGTAAAGGTTGTGGTCGGCCATAGGTTTTATTTCTAAAGTAAGTAGAAGCTGCCAAGTGTCATCATCCATGTGAATCTAAAATGAGTCTCGAATGTTTCTATAGTAGAGCTAGAGCCCCACAGAGATTGCCACATGTCATCTACCATAGGACTCTCATAAAGTAGCTAAAGATCAACAGATAACACCATGTGTCATTTTCTATAGGATTTTTATAGAGTAGCTAAAGCTCAGCAGAAGTCACCATGTGTCATTTGTTAAGATTAGTGAAAAGTGCCACCTATCCCCATTCCCCTTTTAAAGCTACTCAAGTAAGAAGTGTTGTGGGCCCCATTTTTTGTAAGTTTTTAAAGTTTCAAAGCAGCGGACTGTGACAGATGTCAAAGACGGAGCACTCTTAATACAAAGACACAATAAAGAGTATAAGTTACGTGAAAGCTACCAAGTGTCATTTTTTGGTGCCTCCTAAATAATGAGATAGTTTTCAAGTGAGGCAAGCAGATGCTACCATCTATCTCAAGGGTTTTGATTCTAAAAGCAGCCAAAAGTGCCAAGTGTCCTCACCTGTCTTCATAGTGGAAAATTCACATGTATCTATTTCAGCTAATGAACTTGTAGGGAAGCTAAACATTTTATATTTGAAAGACATCTTCTGTTAGACACTTCCAATTAAGTTAGAGTTTAGTTAGACCATTGGGATTGGATCTTTCATAGTGAGAAGTGTCACCTATATCTAATTCAGCTAATGAACTTGTAGGGAGACTAAACATTTTAGATCCAAAAAATATCTTCTGTTAAACACTTCCAGGTAAGTTAGAGTTCAGTTAGACCATTGGGATTAGATCTTGTAGGCAATCTTGAGCTAATATAATGTTATAAATATGAGTGCAAATCATCAGATAATCATTGGAAGAGAGAGAGAATTTTTTATAAGAGATTGTTATCAAGAAGTTTTAGACTTTTTTGCTATGGCCAGTAATATCATTTGCCTTTGTTCTATTTTCTTGATTTAGAAAGTTTGTATAGCTATACACGTATGTGTGCCTTTTATGTGACTAAAAAATCAATAAGAAGACTGAGTTTTGTGCCTTTGTTGATATTTTCTATGTTACTAAAAAAATCATCTAAGTTATGAGCCTTTGATTCTATTTGTTTTCATCTTTTACATTGATCATGCATTGTTTACTCTTTAATGTAATTGAATAATAAAGATAGCTTCATTATGCTTAGTATTAAAGGATGAATTAAACTCAGATGCATCACCATAGTTAAATTTTCTTTCATTGTAGTGGTGTTTCTATTTAATTTCTATCCCTTCTCTTACAATACTTTTGAGATAAAGAAGAGCCAGCTTCTTTAAAATCTTAAGGTCATTTTAGGTCACAAGTCCCACATTCCTGAAACTTCCCATTGTTGGTGTGGGAAATAGTGCAATATTAAGCATCAACACAAATATTCAACACTAAAATTTACCCTGGTTGTTGGTTTGAAATACTTGAGAAAAAAATGTATTAGGTATTCATTTTAGTTACAATTTGTATAGTTGTGTGTTATTGCAAGAACAAGTAAATAGTTTATTAAATGATAAGACTATTTTTTTTTACGTTGTGCAATCTATAACTATGGATGTGATCTTTTAGAATTTAAGTGTGAATCTAGTAGTTATAGAGCCATTTTATTAAAGGTATTTTCATGGTATAAATGATCTTATTCATTTTGTATCTTTCCAAGAAATTTTATGAAGGGGTTTTGAGAATTGTAGTATATTTGGGGCAAATGCAAAGTTATTATTTTCAGGATTTATGGGATTAAAGATAGAATCAATGTTTTAAAGAATAATTTAAATTATGAATTAGATTATATATAGATATACAAGATTATTTGACCAAGGAGGACTCACACTAATGCATTCTTATGGGTGAGAGCATCAACTCTCACCCACATGTCTACAAAAGTTGGTCTTGATGGTTAATAAACTGACATATATGTTTATAACTTCCTTAGTGATAATGGAAAGATATAAAGGTATATTGTGGTTACAAGTGTGAGAAGTGATAAATCCTTATTGCCTTTCTATAGGGACTTATAATTAAATGCATAAACTTGAATGAGAGACCTCAATGGAATTTAAATCGATGGATAAACTATATTAGTATATTAAATGGTGTTATTATATATATAGACGTAAGGAGAAAATAAGAAAGGTGAATTGTTCTCATAAATTTGTAAGTAAATGTCTATCACTAAGAGCTAGTGATGAGCTCAAAATATGGCTCATCATTGACATGTTATTTCCTTCAAGTCATCTCTCGAAGGATATTATCTTATACAAATCTTAGATTCTTAGATAGCTATTACATGGAAAATAGATATTTGCCTTGTTTATATTAAACCAAAGACTGAATCTTTACTTTGTCATTAATGTCTAATACATAGCATGTTTTAGTGATATTTTATGTGAAGAATGCTCAAGAAGAAGACATAGGTGATGTACAATGAACATTCTATTTTGATCTCCATCCAGTAGAACTACAGACTCTGTAGGCTCATTTCTACAGACTCTGCAAGCTCATTTCTATGGACTCTGCAGGGTCATTTCTATGGACTCTATAGATTGATTTCTATGGACTCTACAGGATCATTTCTATGGACTCTGTAGGCTTATTTCTATAGACTCCATAGGGTCATTTTTATGGACTCTGCAGTGTCAATATCGATAATTCTGTAAGGATAGTGGGAAGCTAGAGACTAGATAGGATAAGAAAGAACCATTCCAGCTGGAATCACATAAGGAGAATAACTATCTGCTATTTTGAAGGACCTTCTTTTGATAGATTTGTATATAATCAGATTTTAGGACTATTATAGGATAGGATATTTATGTCATCAAATTAATTGGATCTCTTGGAAATCCAATCTCTAGATAAAGGGATCAACTAGGAGTCCTATTCTTTTGCATCCTATTCTGAGTTGATTGTATTAGTATAAAGTGTAAGACTTTTGGCTATATAAAGGAAAGAAGAAAGGCAAAAATAGATATATAGATAAAATAGAGGATTGAGAGTGAGATAAACATACAGGTTTCAATCAGATTGTAATTATTTCATTTTTATGAATTAATACTTCAAGTTTCCAGCATTGATTAAGCTTTGTTCCTGAGTCCGAGAGGAGCAAGGGCCCACTCTCCTTGGAACTAGGAACTGTGTACGGTATTTATGTTCTATTTTATTAGTTAGAATCTTGTTACTATTTGCATTTATTTATAAAAATATCAAAACAAATTCATAGTTTAAAAAGAGCATTTTCTTATTTCATTTATTTTCTACGCAAAGTATCTTTTCTTTTACAGCAGAAGTGTGAAGCAAATTTCCTTTCATAATTAGGAGTGTGAATTTATTTTCCCTACAAACATAAAATAGGAGTGTGATACTTTAATTCTAGAAAAAGACTGGATTGATTCGATTTCTTTCTTTTTTAGCAAAAGGGTGAATCAAGTAGTTTAGTCAAAGTAAGAATAGGATCAGCAAGCACCCCCATAAGTAGACTTCTAGATCTACCATCCCATACCTTACTGTATATGCTTTGGACACCGGCCTTGGTTGATAAGACACCAATTGCATATTGGTTAAATGAAGAGTTAGATGACACTCATCACCTAGCTAATGGAAATTTAGACCACAGTAAATAATGTCAACAATGAGACATATTGGGATTTTGACTCTTTATATATCTTTATAATTTTACAAGCCTATAGGTTATCATTATAATCACCTATAGACTCATGAGTAGATTTTCTCCACTTTGTCAAGGACATGATATGATTTAAGAGTGTAGATTTTAAATATAGTTATAATGTGTAAATTAAGCATATATAATTTATAAAACAAATATTACCATTGATATTAATAAAACTTGTTATAACTATCTTTGATAGTGGTTATTCTACATAAATCTTACATTCTTGTTATATAACATTTTGTGTAAAAAGTGTGAAATCCAATTTATGCTTAGGTCAGGATTTAGTTATGAAACTCAACCTATTTGATACCATAGTATCATTATAAGTTTATTGAATTAATTATGGTAGAAGATTAAATAATATTGATCTTGAATTATATGTTATAGTGTTTCCAAAATAGGTCAATACCTCTCATCTGTACATAATATTTTGAGTACAGATATTTAAGTTTTGTTAGTTATCTTTAATGTTTGATTGTATGTTATATTATGTTTGAAGTAAGTAAATACTTCACATTTTGTATATTCTTATGAGTAAATATATACTAGTTTTGTGGGTTATTTTTTCGTTTGATTGTATGTTATTGAGATTTTAAATACTTTCATGCATCTTGATTATCTATCTTGTATCTTCTAGCTCAAAGGATTATGTGTGATGGGTAGGGTGCCTAGCTTCAAGTTACACATCATATTTTTGGAAAAAATCTTTGTATGTGACATAAAAACAAGGAAGAGAGTTAAGCTTATGTGGAAAATGACCTAGATCTTGTAATCTAAACTATAAAATACTTTTTCCAAATTAATGTTATAGCTATAACATTATCTATGTATTGTACTTTCTTATTTGCATGTTATATTAAATCATATTTGTTATATTAAATCATATTAGATAGGGGTGTGTCTATGGTATGAATGATTGATTGCATGTGATAATGATTGTACCCACTTCTTTTTATTAGATGGTTTTGGATTCCCACAACATTGTTATCTAGCTCTTTGTGAATGGAAGGGCCACTCCTAATAGGGAGGTGTGTGGGATACCATTGGTGTGTGGTTGGACAACCCTTGTTATAGTTGATTTCAAACTACTACTGATTCTCACTCATGGCTCATGTATCTTTACAGTTATGTATACATGTATGATTCAATTGTATGACTTTATTTATTGTATTGTACATTGATGAATTTAAAAATTATGATGTTACAATGATATATTTGGATGTATGGTAATGTAAATATTATAGACAACTAAAACTAGCCACTAATAACCTCTAATCAGGGTTTTGGCTAATTTCCACCGAAAATGCACAATTTGGCCTAAAAACACTAAAACATGCTAAATGATGTGAAACTAAAATATTCAAGTGCCAATTTTGGCTAGGGTATCACTAAATGGGGTAATTTAATTTATGGGCCAGCTAACTCTGATCAGATAATTCTAAGTCAAAATGCTAATTTTGCACCTCAGTGCTCTGGATTGCTCTTTCCTATCAAATCTTATACACAAGACACGTGCCTTTGTTATTTTTTTTGGTAAGATCCTAAATGGGATAATGAATCCAATGTATATGACATCACCTTCCAATTCCAATCCAGTCAAATTTTGAACCAATAACAAATCATTTTGATCAATTTGAGTAATTTATGCACAAAGTGTTTAATCATGCTTAAGAGTTAATTAACCCAAATCAAGGCATAATTAATAATTCCATCAAAACTTATTGAATACTTGTTTTTAGAAATGAATATTGAATATCTAAATCATCAAGTGACCTCATTTCTCGGGAAGACATCCCTAGGCCATAAATGCCACAAATATCAGGATTCATGCCCTCCATGCCTCATCAATATCTTCCATGATGCCCTCCATGCCTCTTAACTACCCCTTCTTCCAATGTCATGATGAAGATAATTATAAATTTAATTATAAAAATTGAATTAAACCTTAACCACACATCTTAATCTTAGGATGGACAGTTCAGGTTGATTCTAGACATTTTCAAAAATATATAAATAGAGAGGCCATGAACATCATTTTTAAGATATTTTGGTGAAAAGTTATAATACACAAATATCTTCAAGAATCCATTACAACTAGTGTTACCATGCCAAATTGATTCCAATCCAAGCCAAGCCACAAGCCAAAGGTGCCAAGGAGAGATAGAGGTAGCCAAGCTTCCATTGCCAAGGACTCCATGAGCAAAAACTGAGCAAGCCACCACTATAAATGCATTTGAAGCATCTAAGGAAGGTGAAGGAATTCTTATGTTTTTCATTCCTTACTTTTTAGTTATGTTTGTCATTTTCTTTTGTTAACTAAGCTCTCCCTTGTGTCTAGGCCTAGAGATGTGTTATTAGTGTGTTTATTTCATTTTATTTGTTACTTTAGAACTAACACCATACTAACAATCCTCTCTTGAGTCAAATTCCTATATCACATAATAGCACACTTGGTGGGACAAGATGCATCTCAAACTTGAAGAAGATCATTTTACAACTCTAAAATATTTATTTGGACCCTTAAAACTCATGCAAATTGATTTTTTAACTTTATTTTGTCATTTTTGTTTGTCATAGTTTTACATAGTAATCGACATTAGCAAGTAAGACTGACATCAGTTACATATCTTAATAAACATTGGTTAGCAAAATTGACATCAGTTAGATCTTGATTAGCCAAATTAAATGACATCGATGGTAATAACCAATGTCGGTAAACACAGACTTGAGAGCTATTTTTCCAAAGTTGATTATTTCAAACTAAAAAGAGATTCAAACCTAAAGGACATGCTAACATTTTTACTACAAGACCAAACATGAATGTTTTCTCAAAACATGTTTAAATCACCTCTACATGCTTAAAAATCAATTAGGAACCTTGTTTTGGTGTTTAACAAAGAATTTAGATGTTTTTAGTGAATGTTTTCAAAGTTTGCAACTAAGACCAAAGGGTCAAATGAACACCACCAAACATTTCATTTGGGCTTAAAATTGAACACACTTGTTAATTCTTATCTGAATTAGTTTTTTAATCAAATTTGTTCTTAGCAAAAAAATGAATGTTGGTGTATGCTCTTCCATTTGTCCCCGTTAGGGAACCCTTGGAATCAAAAGCACCACTCCTATTACAAGTAGCCTAGTCTAAGGCTTAGAAATAAATTCATCTAAATCACTCCCTAAAAACTCATCAAATTTTGGGTGACCTTGAAAAATGACCCTAAAGTCTTTATAATTTCATGCTTTCTTTATTTTTATGCATCTTGGCTTATGAACGGGACTTCATCACCTCCTACAAGTTCTTTAGGGAAGCTTTGACTTGAGGTTTCATCTCTCAACATTGATTTCATTTGGATCCTTTGGAGTTTCACATGGGATGTAGTGACACTTTGTTCATCACATTACACTAAGTGAACAACAAGATGTAGTGGTTATAAAAAAGACTAAACCTTTTTGCAACAAGCTAAGTGATATGGACCCAAAAATTTTGCATTTCTTTTTCATTATTTGGCATGAAATTCATTGTACAATTGATTCCCCTAAATCATTTGAAAACATGTTAGATCTTAGATAAATCCCCACTTTCCATGGAAGTATTGTTGGTGTAAGGTGTGCCTCAAGGTCCATGTCATAGTATTGTCATTTGAGAGAAGGGGGGTGTAAAAACCCTACTATATAATGCGCATTTACTTTTGGATGAACACTTAAAATCCTTTCAAATGATGTATATTAATATATTCTACTAATACCAAGCAACCTTGTTAGTTTAGGATGTAATAGCATTTAATTAGTTGGTCTTGTCCTAGTTCAAAGTCTTGTTTGAAGTCTAAACTTGGTGTAAACAAATAATCCAAACCAAACGCATAATCCAAATTTTTCTTTGACAAAAGAGGCATTATGCTACCTATGTGAGATCACAATTTTCCTTGTTCAAAGTTCATCAAAGGCTTGAGAGTCATATCATCCACTTTGGCATAGTTATGTTGTCCAATTGAGTCTAGACCTTTACCAAAATTCTTTAAGTCTTTCACTTATAATCTAAATTTAGAATTACACCCTTACAAGTTCATAGGGTTGATGTGTTAAGTAGGTTCACCATTTACACTAAACCTAAGGTAACTTAGGTTTAATTTCCAATTTGGGTTGAAGGTTGTTTAAGACTCATAATCATTGTCCTCACTTGATAGACTTAAGCCATTTTGTGCTAAACACTTACACTTTGAGTCTATGCTCCACAACATTTTGAGTCAAGAAAAGTAGTGTTATGCTGTCAAAATTATGGAAAAATGTCTTTGCCTTAGAGAGTTTTTGAAACAAATTCTTTTATCACACCTTTTGGGTAGTATAGTATTGTTACATTGCCTAAATCATTTCAAAATTTTATTTCATAAACCCTCTTGCATAGATTTCAAATTTGTTCCTACATTTTAAGACTAATTCAAGTGTACTTTTTGTGATCCTTTATCTAAAACATAATTATACTGCTCACCTTTGTCTAGCTTATTTGTCAAAATAACTAAGTTTTATACAATTATTTATGAGAAAATAAAATACTCCTAAAATGTTTTTTGTTTCATACTTTATACCTAGTTGAACAAGTTTATGTCCAAGAATTAAATTCCTAGTGTTTGTTAGAAGTGTTTCAAATATGTTAGATTAAAAAAATTCATCTATTTTTCAAAGTCTAGCTTTTGACATTGTTTGGCCAAGAGTCCTAGCATATGCCTTGTTTGAGCCTAGATTTTGATGCCACATTTGGCCAAAAGACCTAGCAACTTTTAAATTCCTAGATTAGACTGATTTGAACCACTTTGACCATAGAGTTCGGCATTTTGATTTTTGGTCCATTTACTTGCTTTTCTATGTGTGAATAATGAAATGTTAGATATGTTATGCTAGCTTGTTTCCTCAAAAATCTCTGCATAAACCTTTTGATCCTTTTAACAAATCTAGACCAAATTGAAGGTATCATTTGTTTTAGATTCTATCCTTTTTAGAGTTTGTATAAATCTTTGAATTTTTATTGTAAAGCATTGGCTATAGATCCCAACATGTATTTCTACACTCATAGTGGACTCTTGTACAACCCAGAGATTAGTAATATAGTTACACAAGAAGAAATGGTGTAATACCCCTATGCGGATAATATTGATTATGAGATGGATTCTTATCCCTCTTATAATTCTCAATCAAGGGCATAAAGCCAAGATCCATTAGCTAACTATCTAGTTAACACACCACCTTATTCAGAACAAGACCAAGAACAAACCATGCAATACCTAGCTACAATACCCACTGTGAATGAGCCAGCTATTCAATAGTCATATTCTACTAATACATCTTCCACGTATGATCCATTTTTGTTTGAGCGACATTTGTTAGAGAAAAAAGACAAGATTTTGGTTAGAGCCATAGAGGTAGGGGCCAAGTTTCTAACAAAATTCCCCCATGAAAATTTACCAAGTCTATTAATAGTGCCCCTTAATATCAATTATGATTAATAGGCTTCTTCTAGTAATCCTATGGCTCTAGTCCAAATAACGTATCAAGACCCTAATATATCTAATTAATGAAAAAACATCATGGAAGATCAGTTTATCCAAATGTAAATAGCATATCAAACCTCCCTAAATTTAGCACGTGATTTCAATCAGATGAACATGGTGAGTGAGCCTCTTATTGACCTAGTTTCTTTAATAGGAGTGTTGATAGAGTTAACTGGACAAGAGAATTCAAGTTTTGACCCATTCATACAAACCAATTCTCTAGATAACTTGATATATATGCCAATTATTAAAGAAGTGTCTTTAGCCTCTATACTGAATAGTGAGCCAAATGTAGTGGATAATGTGCAAAAAACATCCAATCTTGATCAAAGTGGTACTAATGCACAAATAATTAGCCAATAATATGTGTTTGTAGTTAATATCATGAGTAGATCATCATACCAAGGAATAGGAGCTTCTACAAACCAATCCCAACCTCAATTAGATGCTTCTTTAAGTATACAACCTACGAGATTAGGTAATCAAATAATGGCTAATGCCATGCCTCAATGATAGAATGTGATGAACCTTACTCCTCCTTAACAAGTAGCAAGTAGTATTCCATAATAGCAGACACAATCTAGTGTATAAACATAACAAAGGACAAATATATTTCCACTTCAATCAAGGAAAATTAACATTCCACCTCAACAAGTAATGACAAACATACCTTTTCAATTGTAGACTAATATATCAATTCAAAACCAAGTAATAGTTAGTGAACAACATGTAAATATTGGTCAATGATAGATGTCAAATTTGTAACCTATTTTTACTTCCTCATAGGGATTCATGTAATAAGGAGGTACCCACATTTCTCAAGTACCTACTAGACAACTATTGGTTCAAAATATGCCGCAAATATAGAGATAGGGTCTTGGTCTGCAAGTTCCCACTCAATAGCAAGGTTAGATTAGTCAGCATCATGTCCATTTTCAATCATATTAGGCATAGTATAGTTATATCCCTCCATCCCAACCATAAAATCCTCCAAGACAAACCTTTATCACCAACCCAAACTAGAATATTCCATAGTCAAATATGTAATTTCATGTACACCCTAATCCATGTATGCGTATTCTTGGCCCCTTCCCCAACCAAAAAAATATACCCCAACAGGTATCTCCATCATACCATGGCCAAAGTGTCCCACTTGTGACCTCCCAACCATCTAGCCAAACTGATATTCTCCCTCAAACCAATGTCCCTTCCAATTTTTTATCCCAAGCATTACAATAGATGAAGGATGTAATTGTTGTTATTTAAGTAGGGAAGCAAACTAAAAAGTTCAAATTGGATTATGTGTGTTCCTATCCATTCAACATTGAGTATTTGTAGATACCATTTCCTCCAGGATACGAACCACCCAATTTTGACAAATACAAAAGGGAAAGGTGACCCTAAGGCTCATTTGACTGAATTCTTTGTCACATGTCAACCAGTGGCATATAGTGACATATACCTTTTGTTTTTGTTTTCAAGGAGCTTGGCTAGACAAGCCTTAGAGTGGATTTTAAAGTTGCCTAAGAATTTAGTAACAAATTTTGATGATCTTTTTGATAAATTTATGTAGCACTTTTCTTATAATCTCAAGCATGAGATTTCATTACTAGACTTAACGCAAGTAAAGCAAAAAGTTGGGGAGAGTTTTATAAGTTATTTATAGTGATGGAGAGCCCTTACAAGCCATTTCACCCATAGTTTACTAGATAAATAATTAGCCATTGTGTTTACTAAAAATTTATATAGTAAGATAGCTTATCATTTGAAACTATAATGTGCACATACATTTAAAGATATCATTGATAAAGGTTTGTTGATTAAACGAGCACTCATCAATAAAGGAGTCATCAAGATCAATTCAACTAATCAAAATCAAGGTACCAACTAGGTAAATGGCCAACATCAAAATCCTATTAAATCACAAGTAATGCAACCAGCATAGGCCAATAACCAAGAAAGACCGAAGCAATTCAATCATAATAGGAATGTTGTGGGAAATAGTGTAATTGAATCTTGTCATGTCCAAATAGTGCAAACATCATCCACACCACCTTTTCATCTTAATCCTACCAAAAAACTATCCAACCAATACTACAAGCACAACAACCAAGACCTGCACAATGAATATAGTAGCTTTTACCATTGCAAACCCCTCTTCCTATGAGAACCATGCATGCACATCGTGTCTTTAGTGATGTAGGAGAACCTATTAAATCTGTATTTTTCAAGCTTACTTTTGCTAATATGATTAGTTGGCCTATACCAAAGGATTATCCATAAGGCATTCCTTATCTTGATTGGTACCCTATAAATGAATTTATTGATTATCATCAAGCCAACAGGCATAATCTATGAAGATGTGTCCAAATCAAGAATTTAATTGAAAATATGTTGGAGAATGGGGAGATAACATCAGATAATGGTGTTTCCACTTCCAATCAAACTCTTGGGATTTATCAAAACTCCTTTCCCTGACATAACAATCAGTAGCAACAAAATAATTAGCAATAACAATAATAGCTAGGGAAGTAGCAAAATCAATAGTATCAAAATCAAAGGCTGAACTAGCAAAATCAAAAAAAAATATAGCAAAACCCACAATGATAAAAAAATAGACAAAACTAAGGTTAAATTAGTAACAATCAAAAAACCTAACATGCATTTTCACATGACTACAATAGGGTTGTAGATCATATTGTAGGGGGTAGTGTTAATACCATCTCCATTAATCCCAGACTAAGTACTAATCAACCTAAACCATTATTAAACAACAATATTCAACCAAATTACATGGATAATTCTTTTTTGACTTAGGAGTTCATATAGTCAAACCAAAAAACTAGGACTTCCACTTTTGTACATTATATTGATAACTTATTCTTACCATGTGACCACGTACAAGTGCATTGGCAACTGAGACTTGTCTTATCTAGTCCCACACCATTTCCAACATCAGTTAGCAATAATGGTTTAGCATTTAATCTTGCTTGTGCAATCACAACTTAGAGGTTAAAGATTACTATCCCAAGCCCATAACTATTTGCCACTTTGCCTATCATCCAACTGACCATTTAGCCTCAAAATAAACCATTCACTATTGACCAAGATAAGAAGTTTAATATTTGGAACAATTATAGAAGACACTAGCACAAATTTATATTTTAGATTTGTTGTGAAGATCAATAATCCACAAGAAAATCTTGAATGATTTTTTAACCTAATCCATTATTTCTAGTGACATATACCCTAATAAATTTTAAGCTTTGGTTGGACACCTAGCTCCAGCCCAACAAGTCACATTCAACTAAAGTGATATGTCTTCCATTGGCCCACTCCATAATAATGCATTATACATATAAGCTTATATAAGATGGAATAAAGTGAGATATGTCCTTATATACAATGGATATAGCCTCAACATAGTGTCTCTCAAGCTCAACAAGATTTTTAGGTACATAATGATAGATCTCTAACTAGAAACAATAATTATCAAGCCTATGATAATCAGGAAAGAGAATCACAAGGCACCATTAGTTTGCTAGTTATCATTGGTCCTTTGACCCATGATACACTTTTCCATGTGTTTTATCTTGAGTTATCATACAAATGCTTTTAGGCAGGCCTTGGTTATATAAGATTCATGCAGTCCCATCAATGTTGCACCAATGTATCAAGTTTTTCCACTCATGGATGGAAGTAAATATTCTAAGAGATTTACACCCATATAAACACTACAAGCACTTGAGGCTGAATTTAAAAGCTATAATTATCATTACGGTATGAATCCAAGTTCCAAGTAGGATAAAGGAAAGGCTATACTTATTGATCCTTCACCAAATAATTGCATAGATCCTAATACTTTGGATTCCCTTTCCCACATGCCACCTCCTGAACCTTATAATTATTTCATCATTTTAGATAATGGATTAGGAGAATATGTGACCCATGATACATTTCATATTGTTAATCTTCCTCAGAATTTGAAAACATTTGGGTGACCTAAAGTCACTCCACATATGCATTGGCAACAAAAGAACAAAGATAAAAGACCTATCACATTTTTACCAACATCTAGCCTAAAACCTAACCTTCCTAAAGGGGATGAGTCATGGTTATACAATAACAACCAAGCTGATTATTATAAAAATTCAAAGTATCCTATTCCTAATAGGATCATGGAGCATCACAATTATAAATGAACAATCCTCAAACTGAATCAACAAGTAACCATCAAGCCAATTTCCATGACTAAGTATGAAAGACCTTATAGACTTGGATTTAAACTGCCTAGGGATGACCCCACATATCTTATTCAAACTCCATCACTAGTGACTAGTGAGGATGATGCCAATAATGAAATAGAGTCTGATCATAACCCCACCTTTGATGACTTAGCTGAAATGAACCTATTTGATAACAATGTCATGTGTACCCTTACTTTGGTAATTCATCACAATCCATTTCCATTATATTATCTACAACTAATAGATTGAGACCAACAATAATCTAGTATGTCGATTGATGAGTTCCAAAATGATGAGGCATTATGTGAATTTTTAGGCCTTAGAGACAATGTTCCATTAGGAGATCACAAATCAGGATTCTCAATCACATTGGATCTTACAGCCTATTTTGGAGAGTGAGTGAACACCCTTAGACAAAAATAAATAAGTAAAACATTGAGGTCCCAAATTGAAAACCTCTTTGAGACACTTTTTGACTAAGGAAAAAGTAAAGATAAAGGTCAGTCTAGTGGTGAAAATCTATTTCAAGTGCCATTAGATGTGGGTGTTCACTTTTCTTTGAATTTAGACTAGGATACCACCAATGATGAACTTCCCTATGGATCTAAGTTTAGCTTTGAGCAACAACAAGTGTTTGATCAAATTCTTGAAGAATTTTTTACTATTTTTGTCACATGCATATATCTCCCATTAGGGGATTTAGATTCATCATGTCTAGGATAAGTTAAATAGCAAGTCCTAACAAAGGACCCTGACATAATCCAACACTTCACGTCATTACCTATTATCTTAGAAGATGGTTCAACCCTTCTAGTTAAAGATACAATAGAGGTAAATATCAAAACTCCATCAAATCTAAAATGGATAAAATTAGGCATGTCCCTCACTAAAAAGTAACATGACATCTTTACAGCTCTATTGAGAGAATTTATAGATATCTTTGCATGGGCCTATTCTTACATACTAGGTTTAGACCCTGCCTTGGTTTTGCACCACCCTATGGTTAATTTTGATGCCAAACTAGTAAAACAAAAGCTTCATAAGATGCATCCTTGCATTATTGTATTGGTAAAGAAAAAGTTATAAAAACTCTTAGAAGCAAATATGTATCTAATCCATTGACTACTTAGAATGGATCTCTAATGTGGTACATATTAGTAAAAAGCCTAAAGGGATCAAAATTTATACTAATTTTTGAGACATCAAGTAAGCTTGTCTTAAAGATGATTTTCCCTTACCTAATATCAAAATTATCATCAACTCCATAGCAAGTTATGAAATGCTTTCACTCATGGATGGCTTTTCAACATACAACCAGATCAGAATAGCACTAGAAGACCAACATAAAATAACATTACCCACTCCATGGGGAACATTTTGTTATCAAGTGATGTCATTTGGCCTTAAGAATGTTGGATCCACATATCAAAGGTCCATGACTATCATATTCCATGATATGATACATGATATTGTTGAAGACTATGTCGATGACATATTAGGAAAATCCAAAACCAAGGTCAACCATCTAGAAGTGCTACATAAGATATTTAAAAAATCATGGGAGTATAAAGTCAAACTCAATCCAAAGAAATGTATGTTTAGTGTAACTTTAGGCAAATTACTTAGCTTCATTATGTCTTATAGAGGTATTGAAGTCAATCCGGCTAAATTCCATGTTATAAATGAGATGCCACCACCAATTAATTTAAAGAAACTCTATAGTTTTTAGGGTAAGATCCAATCAAACTGACACTTCATCTTTCAATTAGTAGATAAGTGCCATCCATTTACACACCTTTTAAAGAAGGTAGTTACATTTCATTGGGATGATCATTGCCAAACTAATTTTCAATAGCTCAAAGACTATCTTATTAATCTACCTATTTTATTACCTCTTATGCCAGGAAAGCCATTCTTGTTATCCCTATCAGCTACTGACCATGCTCTGGGGGAACTCTTGGCTCAACATGATGAAAATATAAAGGAGTGCAATGTATACTACCTAAGTTCTACATTGGTTACATATGAAAATAACTATGCACCTATTGAAAAAGCTTGTCTAGCCATGGTTTTTATAGCTCAAAAACTATGCCATTACATGTTAAATAATAAGGCCATGGTCATTTAAAAAGTAGATCCACTCAAGTATCTACTATCTAAAACAGATTTTTAAGGTAGAATGGATAAATGGATCATGCTTCTCAGTGATTTTGATATAGAGTATGTCAATTAGAAGGCAATCAAGGGACAAGTTCTTGCAGATCAACTTGTTGAAGCACTTCTCATAGATAAATAACCACTCACATTCAATTTTTTTATGAATCTATCATGATTGTCATTAACACACCCCTTGAGGAGTAGCCTTGGAAGCTATATTTTGATGGTTCATTCACTACACATGGATTAGGGGTAGGCCTATTGTTTATTACACCATAGGGGATCTAATCCCTAAATCAGTCAGAATTAGCTTTCCTTGTACAAAAAACATGGCTAAGTATGAAGCACTTGTTTTAGGTCTTCAACAAGTAGTGAAGTGGAATATATCTCATCTCCAAGTTTATGGTGATTCTTAGTTTATCATCAATTAGGTCACAAATCATTTTTAGACCAAAGATGACAATATGGTTCCATATAAAGCCATGGTTGACACTCTTAAGCAATAAATTGCCAACATTTAGTTTGAGCACATACCAAGGGCTAGTAACAGAATGATAGATGCCATGGCTACTATTGGCTCTTTGATTCAACAAATAGATAAATCTAGAGATTATTAGTTCCTCATTGAGAATTTTTTAGCACCAACTCATGAACCTTTAGCCATTGTAATGATTTGTGATATTGTTGGCCTAATTCTATCTAGTACTCAAACCTTTACAACTACCTTCATGCTCAAATTCTACCACCTATCCTCTCTCAAAAAAAAACCAAAACCTTCCTTCATCATTCCACTCATTATACTCTACTTGGATCCACCCTTCACCATCGTAGTTTTGATGGAACTCTGCTTCATTGTTTAAATTCAGCAAATTCTATGCTAGTGCTAAGAGAAGTTCATGAAGGAGTGTGTGGAGCCCATTCTAGCGGGGTAGTCCTATCCAAAAATTTCTTGTGTAATGGTTATTATTAGCCCACAATGGATGTAGATGCCACTATACATGTAAAAAAGTGTGACAAATGTCCATAGCATGTTAATTTGATTCATGCCCTAGCAAAAACTTTGAAACTAATGTTGACACCATGGCCATTTTCTACATAGGGACTTGACCTTATTAGGAATATTAACCCCACTTCATCTGATAGCCATAAACATATCATTATCACCATTGAATATTTCACTAAGTGGGTTAAATCTATACCCCTCACTTACATGACTGGAAAGCAAATTTCCAAATTCATCTTCAACCATCTAATTTGCCACTATGGTATCCCCTCTGACATTATATCTGATAATGGAGGATCATTGAAGAACAAGGATGTAGACTAGTTACGTATTGAATATAATATCATGCAACATTTTTCTATATCATATTACCCTCAAGGTAATGGCTAGGCTGAGGCATCCAACAAAACCATTGTCAATATTCTCAAAAAGATTGTCAATGATGTTGGTCATGATTAGCACCTCCAGATATTCTCTACCCTTTGGGCATATCGTACCAATCATCATATCCCTATAGGTGCCACTCCATACTCACTTATTTATGGTACTAAATCCATCCTTCCCATTAAGGTTGAATTTCCTTCACTATTCATCTCTTTCAAGCATGTCCTAGATGATCATGACTATCAAGTAGCTCACTTGCAAGAGCTAGACCTACTTGATGATAAATGCATAGTCATGCTCAACAATCTTCAAGCATATCAAAACTAACTCAAAGGCCATTATAATTGACATGTTAAGAGTGTAACATTTTAACTTGGTGATATTTTTCTTAAATAAAACCAAAAGAATACCATAGTTGAGAAGAAACATAAAGGGAGCTTCAAACCAAACTGGATAGGGTCTTTCATCATTACTATAGATTATGGATCAGGAGCATATAGGCTTGCCACACTAGACAAAGATGAACTTCCAAAGTTGATGAATATTATTCATCTCAATTGGTAATATGATTGAGCGCTAATGTGTATTGTCTATAAG
Source organism: Torreya grandis (assembly GCA_037957365.1). NCBI lineage: Eukaryota > Viridiplantae > Streptophyta > Pinopsida > Cupressales > Taxaceae > Torreya > Torreya grandis. Next base: position 1,921,461 of record JARHVA010000597.1, on the reverse strand, counting down.
GACCATTTTAGTTATGCCATTTTATCACTATTCTTCTTTGTACAAATACCATCCTTATATGTCTTCTTTTTTGTATCCACTTTTTACTTCCAACTTATTATCCCAATCTATTCTAAAAATCCTAGCCCATTTGACCTTGGTTTTTTGCCATTTTTTATGTAGCATCAAGGTATCTAATTAGTTTCATCAATTGGTTTAATTACTTCAGATAGATATCATATTTTAGGATAATGTGATATAAGTTTTGGTAGTTGCATCTTTCATTTTTTATTACTTTCTTACCACTAGTCTTGTTACTAATTATACTTATATTTGGGAAAATTAGTACTTTTAATCTATGTCATTGTGTCCTTGGTTATAATCACCTATGGGAAAACTAGGGGTAACATTAAGCCTTGATGTACCAACTTACCACTTCCTATGTCATACTATGCCTTTTTACTAATTGTGCTTATTTTGTTTGAACTGACTGTTGCACTAGTCGAATTGCTCCACTGTAAGGGTGGAACTATAGTGACTTGATGTCCTAATCTAGGACTATGTAGGTAGTACTCAATACTTGTTAAGGTCAGCCAGTCACCCTTTTCCCCATGCTATCACCATTTTTTGAGTGACTTAAGCCACACTCTCACCATTTTGTGAGAAACCTTAGCTAAACTCTCACCATTTTGTGAGCAACCTAAGCCATGTTCTTACCATTTTTCAAGAAACTTAAGCCATGCTCTCACCATTTTGTGAGCAACCTAAGCCACGCTCTTGCCATTTTTTGAGTAACCTAAGCCACGCTCTCACTATTTTATGAGTAACCTAAGGGACACTCTCTCCATTTTATGAGCAACTTAAGCCATGCTCACACCATTTTACAAGCAACCTAAGCCACACTCTCACCATTGTATGAACTTAAACCATTTAGTGTCTCATCATTTTCGCTTGAGTTGAGACACTCCAAAACAATTCCAAATAAATTTAAAAAACTGTTAGAAAAGAACAAAAACATTGACCACATCTTTGCCTTAAGGATTCTGGGAACCCTTACTGAGTTACAAGAAAATCACTTGTCATTTAGCTTCCCCATCTTTTGTCTTTTTTTCTCATGCACTTGCCATTTTTTAAGACCATTCCTATTCTTCTATCACATCCATTCTATTTTTTTCCTTAGTTATCACATTCTTTCCATTCCTTAGGAGAACTACATTTGGCCTAAAGTTTTTTATTAGATATTACATCCATAGACCTATGTAGGTAGTGTCCACTTTCCTAGTGCATATGGAGATAGCTCAGCCACCCCCTTATTTTTCTTTTATTCTCCCATTTTGTTCATTTGTTAAGTTGTCACCTATTTTCTAGGGGCAATGTTCATAGGGTTTCTATTACGTTGTTTGTTTATTTATTTCTACTTATTTTATTTGTTTGTCTATCTTTTTGTTTGCTCTTAGCATTGTTGCCTTGATTTAATTTATGTGTGTTCATTGGGTGATTCTTTGCCCACACTTATACTTGAATCTATCAATATTCATATGTTTACATTGTCATCATGGTTTTTATCATTGGTGTATTTTTTTATTGAGTATTGGATTACGAGAGTTAGTCTTCATGTATATTTTGGCCAAGTCTCTATGGTGTTCTATCATGAAGCCTACCATTACATGCTATAACAAACCTCAGCTTCAAGAAGTCTATTCATCAATGGTAGCATCTCTTCGACATTAACATCTTGATTCAATCCCAATCATATCCCAAATAGAATAATTAAACATGAAATAATTTCAACCTTTATTAGTTTGAATGAGCATCTCCCTACTAGTAGGTTATTATAATTCATCATTACCCTCTGTTTCAAATTGTCATCATCCTCAACCAATTCTATCATGTTTTCCATAATCGGGGTCCAATGATTATAATTGCTTATGGGAAAATCATTATGCACTGTCCTACCTGCATTTCTCAATGATTATAATCACCTTTGGGTAAATCATTATGTTTTCACCATTTTACTTTTTTTGCCTATACAAGGGCATGTTATTATCTTGTTTGTCTGTCCTAACTGGGACATCTCCATATTTTTAATGATTATAACCACCTTTGGACAAATCATTGTGTTATCATACCACATTGACACTATTATGGTACAGTGTTTATAACCACCTTTGGGAAAACCATTGTGCACCATCCCACCTATATTTATTAATGATTACAATTGCCTTTAGGCAAATCATTGTGTTATCATATCATGTTGCCACTATTGGGGTATAATGATTATAACCACTTTTGGGGAAACCATTTTACACTATCCCACTTATGTTATCAATGATTTTGACTAATTTTTCAATATCATTGTGTTTTCACCCCATCATCTTTCCTTTCTTTGGTCCCCTCATTTTGCTTCTTTCTTTTTGAGGGACCATTTGTCGACTTACTTGTGCCAACCATTCCCTCAAGGGGGCATCATATAGTTAGTTTATCATCATTATAGTTGTATGCATATACGACCTTTTCATTCTTTGAGAAGACATTACTATGTTTATATCTTGCAATGCCTTCCCAAATATGGGCAAACTATAGACACCTAAAACTGGCCATCGATAACTTTTAATCAGGGTTTTGTCTAATTTCCACCCAAACTACACAATTTGGCCTAGAAACACTAAAACATGTAAAATGATGTGAAACTAACATATTCAAGTGCCAATTTTAGCTAGGTCATCACTAAATGGGGTAATGTAATTTATGGGCCAGCTAACTTTGATCAGATCATTCCAAGTCAAAATGTCAATTTTTCACCTAAGTGCTCTGGATTGATCTTTCCTATCAAATCTTCTACACAAGACATGTGCCTTTGTTATTTTTTATTGATAACATCCTAAATGGGATAGAATATCCAATGCATCTAAAATCACCTTCCAATTCCAATCCTATCAAATTTTGGACCAATAATAAGGCATTCTGATCAAATTGAGTAATTTATGCATGAAGTGCTTAATCATGCTTAAGAGATAATTAACCCAAATCAAGGCATAATTAATAATTCTATAGAAACTTGTTGAATACTTGTTTTTAGAAATGAATTTTGAATATTTGCATCGTCAAGTGACCTCATTTCTTAGGAAGACATCCCTAGGCCAAAAATGCCACAAATATCAAAATTCATGCCCTCTATGCCTCATCGATGCCTTATATGATGCCCTCCATGCCTATTAATTGCCCCTTCTTCTAATGTCATGATAAGAATAATTATAAACTTAATTTCAAAAATTGAATTAATCCCCAGCCACACATCTCAATCTCAGGATGGACGATTCAGGTTGATTCTAGACATTTGCAAAAAGTTATACATAGAGAGGCCATGAACATCATTTCTAAACTATTTTGGTGCAAAGTTATAATGCACAAATATCTTCAAGAAGCCATTTCAACTAGTGTTACCATGCCAAATTGATTCCAAGCCAAGCCAAACCATAAGCCAAAGGTGCAAAGCAGAGATGGAGGTATCCAAGCTTCCATTGCCAAGGACTCCATGAGCACAAACTAAGCAAGCCACTGCTAAAAAGGCATTTGAAGCATCCAAGGAAGGTGAAGAAATTCTTATGTTTTCATTCGTTAATTTTTAGTTGTGTTTATTATTTGATTTTGTTAACTAAGCTTTTCTTAGTGTCTAGGCCTAGATATGTTATGTTATTAGTGTGTTTATTTCATTTTGTTTGTCATTTTGGAACTAACACCATACTAACCATCCTCTTTTAAGTCAAATTCATAGATCATAATTATATATTATAATAAAAGTATGGTCATATATAATAAATTTTACTTACATATTATTACTTATTATGATAGTGTGGGTGTATGAGTACCCTTTCACAATAATGTATTTTGTTATTGGGTTTCTTACATCAATATGACAACATATGTGATCTTATGCAACAATTTGTATGTATGTATATATGTATGTATGTATGTAGATATGTATGTGTGTATGTTATTTTTCATTAGTCTAGTCATAATGGAAAGTTGAGTAATAAGTTTATTTTCTTGATATATTGTCACTTAAATAGTATATTTGGTAGTTGAAACCTTGTTCAAAATCTAGATGGTATAATTAGCAAAAAAATCACATTTAAACCTAAATTTGGTTATTGATTAGATTCAACAGTAAAGTGCATGATATTAGTTGTGTTTAATAAATGTATAATGTTCAATTTAAAATCCATAAATAACTAGAGATATATCAAACTACCTTAACCATTGTTTTCATTTTGATTTTTGTAAACTGTAAGTCTTGTGTGGTATTTTTAGACCATTTGTAACACATTTTTTTAGCATCCTTTATTATTGTTTGAAACCATTTTGTGGAAATTTAAATAAGATCATATAGTTTGTGACGTATATGTTTTTTTTTTAAATTAATGAATATATTTTTAATTAATTTTACAAGTAAAAATACCCCAAAAATTGGAAAAAATGGATAGTCATCCATGCCCCCCTTCCGACCTCAAAAAACATGATTTTTTTTTTTTTTTTTGAATGTGTATAAAATTAGGCCTAGTTTGTGACCATATATATGATTAGGCCTAGTTTGCATTTGGATCAATAAAAAAATACATAAACGTATATATACATGTATAGTTGTGGCATATAGTGGCCTAAATAGTACATACTTAGAAATCAACATAGATGGAAAACTTTAAATAGTCAAAAATTTGAAAAAATGGATATATTTGGAAAGAGGAGAGTGTGCTCAACATTGTGGTAATAATTTTAGGGAATTTATTGATGAAATTCATTGTGTTTATGATGATAAAAGTTGGATTTTGTTATTTTAAATCAAAAACATGAATTTCATTATGCGTTTACAAATCCAAGCCTAAAGCTTGGGAATCCAATCCATTTCTAAGACAGAAGGATGTTTTTGAAATTACATATAACAAAACACGTACGTGAAATAATAGGTATGTTCAATAATACATATGCATTCTGTATAGTATTCAACTATGAAGTCAAAAACATGAGTAATTGAGAGGTGGGAGGGGTTGATTTACTAAAATAAATTTTAAGTATAAAGAATATAAATGTAACAATGTAAATTTTGACTTAGCTTTAAATTTACTTTAGTAAATATAAAAATTACAGTCACTCTACATATTCTAGAATTGGTCTCACAGTTGCATGAATTACGATATGAGAGATAGTTTTTTAAAATGCAATATGGTCAATACTTAGTCATTTTTAGAATTTCAGTATTGAACCTAAGTATTTAAGGGTGTAACTTTCACAATTGATGTCCATTTTTGGTAAACATCTAGTCATTTTTTAGGTTTTTAAGCCTTTTGGATTTCTTGTTGGCATTTTTAGAAGTTCTTGGTTTGTCAAAATTAAAATTTACAAACCAATGCACACTCAACCACTCCTTTATGTTGATTTTAATTATGATTAGGTCCCTTATAGGCCAACAAGTGACATAATAAAACCATAACCATTTTTGACTAGGATAAATGGGCATAACTTGGGGAACATTTAGGTGTGGTCACCCTAATTGAATTTGAATTCATGCCAAAGTGGTGTGCATGGGGAAACATAGGTTGAATTGGTGACCCATGTACATTAAGCCACCCCTACATGCTGATTTTACTTGAGATTAGGTCCTTTATAAGCCAAAAGTGACATAAAAACACCATATATGCTTATGACCAAGGTAAATGTGAACAATTTTAGGCACTTTTGTGCACAACCACCCCATTGCTCTTCAAATTCAATCAAAAAATGTGTGATTATGGATAATTAAGTCGTATTGGGACCCTTACACATCCAATCACAAATTTATATTAATTTTACTTGAGATTATCTCTATTATTGCCAAAAGTGACACAATAACACCATATCCACTTGTGACCATGGAAATGCGAACAATTTATGGCACATGTATGTGTGACCACCATAATTCATTTTAAATTCCAAAGTGTTATGATTGGAGCAACATAGGTCACATTGATGACCCACACACACCAAACCACCACTTTATGTCATTCTTGCTTATGATTTGAGGGTTTATATGCCAAAATAAACATAAGAACATATCCACTCACGATGAGGGAAAAATACAAATAATGTGGGACATGTTTATGCATGATCAACTTAATTCACTTAGAATGAAGGCTAAATTGGTGTGATGAGATAATGTAGGTCCTATTGGTATTCATAATGCACCCAACCACTCATTTATGTTAATTTTACTTAAAATAAGGTCCCTTATAAGCTAACATAAACATAATAACACCATATCCATGTGGCTAAGGTAAATGTCAATAATTTTGGGCACATTTATGTATGATCATCCCAATCCACTTTGAATCTAGGCCAATGTGGTGTAATTAGAGAAACATAGGCTTCATTGGTGACCTTCACACACCCAACCACTCGTTTATGTTGATTTTACTTTTTTATTATGTCCCTTATATGTTATAAGTGACACAACAACACCACATCCACTTCTGACCAGGGAAAATGGGGAACATTTTAAAAATATTTGTGCATGACCACCCTAATTCACTTTAAATTCAAGCCAAAGTAGTGTGAATTGGGTAACATAGGTTTTGGTTTTATGTATATAAGTCACTAATATGATTAAGTCTCTCATGCTAAAATGCATACAACATTACCATATCGACTTGTGACTAAGACAAATGTAGATGATTTGGGGTGCATATATGTGTGATCACCCAAATTCACTTTGAAATCAATCCAAAGTGGTATGATTGGGGAAATTTAGGTTGTATTGGTGACTTACGCATATCCAAACACACCTTTATGTCATTTTTATTATGATCTTATGCAATAATAAGTATGTATGTATGTATGTTATTTTTCATTAGTTTAGTCATAATGGAAAGTTGAGTAATAAGTTTATTTGCTTGATATATTGTCACTTAAATGGTATATTTGGTAGTTGAGACCTTGTTCAAAATCTAGATGGTATAATTGACAAAAAAATCACATTTAAACCTAAATTTGGTTATTGATTAGATTCAACAGTAAAGTGAATGATATTAGTTATGTTTAATAAATGTATAATGTTCAGGTTAAAATCCATCAATAACAAGAGATATATCAAACTAACTTAATCATTATTTTTATTTATTTATTTATTTATTTTTAATTACAAGTATTGGGTGGTATTTTTAGACCATTTGTAACACATTTTTTTACCATCATTTATTATTATTTGAAACCATTTTGTGTAAATTTAGATAATATCATATAGTTTGTGACCTGTGTGTGTGTGTGTGTGTGTGTGTGTGTGTGTGTGTGTGTGTGTGTGTGTGTGTGTGTGTGTGTGTGTGTGTGTGTGTGTAAAGTAATGAATATATTTTTAATTAATTTTACAAGTATAAATACCTCAAAAACTAGAAAAAATGGATAGTCATCCATCCCCCCCCCTCCGACCTCAAAAAACATGAAAATTAGTTTTTTTTTAATGTGTATAGAATTAGGCCTAGTTTGTGACCATATATATTTTTTTGCTTTGGATCAATAAAAAAATACATAAATATATATAGACATGTATAGTTGTGGCATATAGTGGCCTAAATAATACATAAAAATCAACATAGATAGGAACCATAAAATAGACAAAAAATTAAAAAAAATACATATATTTGGAAAGAGGAGAGTGTGCTCGATGTTGTGGTAATAGTTATAGGGAATTTATCGATGAAATTCATTGTGTTTATGATGACAAATTCAGATTTTATTATTTTCAGTCAAAAACATGAATTTCACTGTGTGTTTACCAATCCAAGCCTAAGGCTCTCGAGAATCCAATCCATTTCTAAGACTGAAGGGTGTTTTTGAAATTACATATAACAAGACACATACATGCAATAAATACCATTTTCAACCATACATATTCATTCCGTATAGTATTCAACTATGAATTCAAAAACATGAGCAATTGAGAGGTGGGAGGGGGTGGTTTACTAAAATAAATTTTAAGTATAAGGAATATAAATGTAACAATGCAAATTTAAACTTAGCTTTAAATTTATTTTAGTAAATATAAGAAATTAGGGTCACTCTACATCTTCTAAAATTGGTCTCACATTTGCATGAATTACGATATGAGAGATAGTTTTTCAAAATCCAATATGGTCAATACTTAGTCATTTTTAAAATTTTAGTATTGAACCTAGGGATATAAGGGTGTAAATTTCACATTTGATGTCCATTTTTGGTAAACATCTAGTCATTTTCTAGGTTTTTAGGCCTTTTGGATTTCTTGTTAGCATTTTTATAAGTTCTTGGTTTGTCAAAATTAAAGTTTACAAACCAATGCACACACAACCACTCTTTTATGTTGATTTTAATTATGATTAGGTCCCTTATACGCCAACAAATGACATACTAACATCATAACCATTTTTGACTAGGGTAAATGGGGATAATTTGGGGAACATTTAGGTGTGGTCACCCTAATTGAATTTGAATTTATGCCAAAGTGGTGTGCATGGGGAAATATAGGTTGTATTGGTGACCCATGCACACTAAAACACCCCTACATGCAGATTTTACTTGAGATTAGGTCCTTTATAAGCCAAAAGTGACACAAAAACACCATATATGCTTATGACCAAAGTAAATGCAAATAATTTTAGGCACATTTGTGCACAAACGCCCCATTGCTCTTTAAATTTAAGCAAAAAATGTGTGATTATCAAGAATTAAGTCACGTTGGGATCCTTTCACATCTAATCACCAATCTATATTGATTTTCATTGAGATTAGCTCTATTATTGCCAAAAGTGACACAATAACACCATATCCACTTGTGACCATGGAAATGCAAACAAATTCTAGCACATGTATGTGTGATCACAATAATTCACTTTAAACTCAATCCAAAGTGTTGTGATTGGAGAGACATAGGTCACATTAATGACCCACACACACCAAACCACCATGTTATGTCATTTTTGCTTTTAATTTGAGGGTTTATAGGCCAAAATGAATATAACACCATATCCACTTGTGATGAGGGAAAATACAAATAATGTGGGACACGTTTATGCATGATCAACTCAATTCACTTTGAATTAAGGCCAAATTGGTGTGATGATAAAATGTAGGTCCCATGGGTAATTATAATGCACCCAACCACTCATTTATGCTAATTTTACTTAAAATCAGGTCATTTATAAGCTAACATAAACATAATAACACCATATCCATGTGGCTAGGGTAAATTTCAATAATTTTGGGCACATTTATGTATGATCATCCCAATCCACTTTGAATCTAGGCCAATGTGGTGTAATTAGAGAAACATAGGCTTCATTGGTGACCTTCACACACCTAACCACTCATTTATGTTGATTTTACTTTTGATTATGTCCCTTATATGTCAAAAGTGACACAACAACACTACATCCACTTGTGACCAGGGAAAATAGAGAACATTTTAAAAACTTTTGTGCATGATCACCCTGATTCACTTCAAATTTAGGCCAAAGTGGTGTGAATTGGGTAACGTAGGTTTTGCTTTTGCTTTTGCATTTATCTTGGTTACAAGTAGATTTGGGAATGGTGTGTAACCAAGATAAATGCAAATGATTTGGGGCACATATATGTGTGATCACCCAAATTCACTTTGAAATCAAGCCAAAGTGGTATGATTTGGGCAATGTGGGTTGCATTGGTGTCTTACACATATCCAAACACCCCTTTATGTCATTTTTTATTATGATCTTATGCAACAATAATTATGTATATATGTATGTATGTTAATTTTCATTAGTTTAGTCATAATGGAAAGTTAAGTAATAAGTTTATTTGCCTAATATATTGTCACTTAAATGGTATATTTGGTAGTTGAGATCTTGTTCAAAATCTAGATGGTATAATTGGCAAAAAAATCACATTTAAACGTAAATTTGGTTATTGATTAGATTCAGTAGTAAAGTGCATGATATTAATTTTGTTTAATAAATGTATAATGTTCAGGTTAAAATCCATAAATAACTAGAGATATATCAAACTAACTTAGCCATTGTTTTCATTTTTATTTTATTTTAAACTACAATTATTGTGTGGTATTTTAGACCATTTGTAACACATTTTTTTAGCATCATTTATTATTGTTTGAAACCATTTTGTAGAAATTTAAATAAGATCATATGGTTTGTGATATATATATATATATATATATATATATATAAAGTAATGAATATGTTTTTAATTAACTTTACAAGTAAAAAGACCTCAAAAATTACAAAAAAATGGATAGACATCCATGCCCCCCCCCTCTGACCTCAAAAAACATGAAAAATAGTTTTTTTTTAATGTGTATAGAATTAGGCCTAGTTTGTGACCATATATATTTTTTTGCATTTGGATCAATAAAAAAATACATAAATATATATAGACATGTATAGTTATGGCATATAGTAGCCTAAACAGTACATACTTAGAAACAACATAGATGGAAACCTTAAAGTAGTCAAAAAATTAAAAAAATACATATATTTGGAAAGAGGAGAGTGTGCTCGACATTGTGGTAATAGTTTTAAGGAATTTATTGATGAAATTCATTGTGTTTATGATGACAAAAGTTGGATTTTGATATTTTCAATCAAAAACATGAATTTCATTATGTGTTTACAAATATAGGCCTAAGTTTCAAGAATCCAATCCATTTCTAAGACTGAAGGATGTTTTTTAAATTAAATATAACAAAACATGTATGTGAAATAACACATATGTTCAAATAATATATATGCATTCCATATAGTATTCAACTATGAAGTCAAAAATATGAGCAATTGAGAGGTGGGAGGGGGTGGTTTACTAAAATAAATTTTAAGTATATAGAATATAAATGTAATAATGTAAATTTCAACTTAGCTTTAAATTCATTTTAGTAAATGTCATGTCCCCTTTTTAGTTGACATGTGCAGAGTAGATGATTAGCCTATTATGCGACCCTCGTAGGCTGATGAGATGGATAGAGGGTCTTGATGGAGCTGGGCTTGGCTTTCGTTTGGGCTCTTTCAGACATGAATTAAGGGAGATATTAATATTTGATTGATTTAATCAAATATTAATCATTTGGTCCAATTTTAATTAATTATTTATTATTAATTAATTATTAATTATTAATTAATTATTAATTATTGGGTCTAATTTTAGGATCCTAATTCTAATTTAAGAATTGATCTAATTTTAAGACCCTAGTTCTAATTTAAGGAAGCCCTAAGTCTAATTTAAGGGAATCTAATTTTAGCAAGCACACCTTTGGAAGGGTATAAGAATCTCTCATGGGAGAGAGTTTGTATTCATGATTATTATTGATATTGATTCTTGTTAAGAAATTCTTCTGTGAAGACTGAGCCAAGGGTTCCAGGATTCCATTTGCATTGAAGAACGTCAACTCTTCATTGTGTGCGATTCAGAGGTTGTGAGAGATCAGCCGATCTATTGCCAAATTGAGAGATAACTTCATATAGAAGTTATCATAGGTGTTTACAAGTTTGAGAGATAACTTCACACAGAAGCTATCACAAGGGTTTACAGGTATTTCATAATTTTGGGTTTTGATTCAAGAATTATCCAGATATAGATCTTTTGTATTAGCCCATAATTCTACAGATCAGGATCAAGCATACAGGTTGTGCGATATCAGCAGCCGTATGACTTCCGTACAGATCCATGAAAATCTGTACACATCAACAGAAAGTTTAGGCACTGACATCGGCAAACAGAGACCTACAAAGACCGACATCGGTCGACGTATCACCGACGTCAGCAAGTTAACGACTACAGGTCGACTGACGATGGCAGTATAACTGACGTCAGCGACTGTGTTTTTTACACAGTAGGCTGAGACGTACCAGATTCAGATTTCTTTCCCAATTTGTGGAATATTTAGGCTATTAAGGTCATACTTTCAATATTCTTTGTATACTTGACAGAGGACCTCTATTGTAAGCTTATGAGTAAATAAATAAGAATTTATACTGTGATTTATTTATCTATTTGAAAATATTTTGCAAAAATTTAGATAAGAAATTTAGAGCTTTTGTTTTGATATTCAAAGGGATATTACAGTGGTATCAGAGCTTAATCCTGCCATCCTGAGGGGTTGACAATCTTATGCAGCCACAAGGGTTAGGATCACATGGGTATTTCACATGCAGTAGAGCTTTGCTTGAAGGCACTCAAGTTTTAGAACAACCACTGGAAGACATGGGTGACGATATTGACAGGCCCTGTATTCCTCACTATCTTAGAGATCAAGATGATGTAGAGGTTCTACTTACTCTTAGAGACATACGAGAAGGGCAAAGGCAGAATAACACAGTACTACAGCAGTTGGCAGCAGCACTGCCGAGATTGGGTATTCCAAGGAGACATTCCCCATATCGTGACGATGTCATGAGTGATGTAGGATCACAAAGAGGCCTTGGGACTACTTCTCATATAGCTAACAGGCCTACTAGGCCTACCTTTGTGAGACAGGAGGCAGAAGAGGTGATAGCAGGTGAAGAGCATGAGGAGGAATTTACAAACACACTTAGGGCAGCAACTGACGAGTGGGCGTCATTACCACCTGTGGTCAGGGAGATGATTACTTTTGACTGATTCCTCACACAAAGGAAAGAACATTACCGAGGTCGACAGAATGGGAGACCAAGACCCCAGAACAATGATTTGAAGCATGCTACGAGTAGGCTCACACTAGCGACGTTTGATGGTAGTGGTAAGGTGACAACACAGATCTGGGTTAGTAAGCTGGATACATTTCTCACATTGCGATCGATGGGTGAGGAAGATGCTATCAGATATGTGACACTACATCTTGAGGGAGTAGCTCAGGATTGGTGGCACCATGGGATGGTGACACTCCATCATGATCGGATCACATCTTATCAGGAGTTTGTGGATAGGCTAGTAGAGCATTTTGATAGGAGGGATCCAAAGTCCTATTTTAGAGAGTTAGCTCAGTTGCGCCAGAGTGGGAGTCTAGAGGCATACATTGGTGACTTCCAAAAGTTATCAGTAATGGTCCTGACATCTCAGAGAGGCGACTTGTAGTACTCTTCATGGAGGGATTGACAGAACCATTAAGAGGTTGGATCAAAGGCTTTGATCCTCCTTCATTACATGTAGTTATGACAAAGGCACGTAATATGGAGATGGCAGCCCCATCTAATAAATTTAACTCCAGAGGTACTTCTTCACCTAGAGACCATAAGCACTCCAACGGGGATACAGAGAGACCAAATTTTAACATAGATAAATCTGGGATTAAAAATGATTCAAAGGCCAATCCAGCAGCACCACCTTTGGATCGTGAGGCACTTAATGGTCTACGCAGAAAGAATCTTTGCTTCTGCTGTAAAGGTCCATATGATATCCATCACGATTGCCCTTTGAGGCCTAAGGCCAAGGTGAATCGTGTGATGTGGGCATATTATGAGGATTCAGATTTAGAGGATTCTGAATAGCAGAATAGTTTTGAGGAGGTAGAAGCAGAGTTAGAGCTTCACATACAGGAGGCACGCCTATCTAGCATTCAGTCAGATGAGTCATTTAGACTCCGAGGAGTTTTGGCAGGACAGAAGGTCATCACCCTTCTTGATATAGGAGCCACACATAATTTTATAGATACTAGATTTGTGGAGAAGCATGGACTCACTACTGAAGATTCTGAGGGCATTAGAGTTAAGGTAGCCGATGGTCACACTCTTAGGTGTGAGCGTATGATTAGAGACCTCCCATTGCGCTTGAACAACTATGAGTTCAAGGCTGATTATTATGTAGTGAACATGGGGGATATAGACTTAGTCTTGGGTATGAAGTGGCTTCATTCATTTGAGGAAGTTACTCTTCATCTCAAAGACATGGAAGTTCACTTTGATGTTGATGGAAAGACACATATTCTTAAGGCAATACGGGGCAGCAGCTTCAAATATAAGTTTTTTCATCAGATGGAGAGGCTCATACGACATGACATGATTGAGTGCGCTACTGAGTGCACATTGGCACCGATATAAGAGAGACATGTGGTGAGTTCAGTTCAAGAGTTAGCATGTGTGGTAGAGTCTCAGCTTTCTTTTACAGGTGGGTCACATGTTGATGATGATATGCATACAGGAGACAGAGTTGATGTGACGTGATTGGATGAGAGTGGTGATGGACAGGGCCTGGAGTTTATGTTGGTTGACAGCACTGTAGATCGAGACTTCATTTGGGATCCAAGTGGATTGATTGGTCTATCATTCAGTGATTGCTTGAGGGCAAGCAATTTCAGGAGGGGCGGATTGTCATGTCCCCTTTTTAGTTGACATGTGCAGAGTAGATGATTAGCCTATTATGCAACCCTCGTATGCTGATGAGATGGATAGAGGGTCTTGATGGAGCTGGGCTTGGATTTCATTTGGGCTCTTTCAGACATGAATTAAGGGAGATATTAATATTTGATTGATTTAATCAAATATTAATTATTTGGTCCAATTTTAATTAATTATTAATTATTAATTATTAATTATTAATTATTAATTATTAATTATTAATTATTAATTATTAATTAATTATTAATTATTAATTATTAATTATTAATTATTAATTATTGGGTCTAATTTTAGGATCCTAATTCTAATTTAAGAATTAGTCTAATTTTAAGACCCTAGTTCTAATTTAAGGAAGCCCTAAGTCTAATTTAAGGGAGTCTAATTTTAGCAAGCACACCTTTGGAAGGGTATAAGAATCTCTCATGGGAGAGAGTTTGTATTCATGATTATTATTGATATTGATTCTTGTTAAGAAATTCTTCTGTGAAGACTAAGCCAAGGGTTCCAGGATTCCATTTGCATTGAAAAACGTCAACTCTTCATTGTGTGCGATTCAGAGGTTGTGAGAGATCAGCCGATCTATTGCCAAATTGAGAGATAACTTCATACAGAAGTTATCATAGGTGTTTACAAGTTTGAGAGATAACTTCACACAGAAGCTATCACAAGGGTTTACAGGTATTTCATTATTTTGGGTTTTGATTCAAGAATTATCCAGATATAGATATTTTGTATTAGCCCATAATTCTATAGATCAAGATCAAGCATACAGGTTGTGCGATATCAGCGGCCGTATGACTTTCGTACAAATCTGTGAAAATCCATATACATCAACAGAAAGTTTAGGCACTGACATCGGTGAACAGAGACCGACATCAGTCGACATATCATCGACGTCGGCAAGTTAATGACTACAGGTCGACCGACGATGGCAGTATAACTGACATCGGCGACTGTGTTTTTTACACAGCAGGCTGAGACATACCAGATTCAGATTTCTTTCCCAGTTTGCAAAATATTCAGGCTATTAAGGCCGTACTTTCAATATTCTTTGTATACTTGACAGAGGACCTCTATTGTAAGCTTATGAGCAAATAAATAAGAATTTATACTGTGATTTATTTATCTATTTGAAGATATTTTGCAAAAATTTAGATAAGCAATTCAGAGCTTTTGTTTTGATATTCGAAGGGATATTACAGTAAATATAAAAAATTAGGGTCACTCTACATCTTCTAAAATTGGTCTCACAGTTGCATGAATTACGATATGAGAGAGAGTTTTTCAAAATCCAATATGGTCAATACTTAGTCATTTTTAGAATTTTGGTATTGAACCTAGGGATTTAAGGGAGTAACTTTCATAACTGATGTCTATTTTTGGTAAACATCTACTTATTTTTTAGGTTTTTGGGCCTTTTAGATTTCTTGTTGGTATTTCTATAACTTCTCAGTTTATCAAAATTAAAGTTTACAAACCAACGCACACTTAATCACTCATTTATGTTGATTTGACTTATGATTGGGTCCCTTATAGGCTAAAAAGTGACATAATAACATAATAACCATTTGTGACTAGGGTAAATGGAGATAACTTGATGAACATTTAGGTGTGGTCACCCTAATTGAATTTGAATTAATGTCAATGTGGTGTGTATGGGAAAACATAGGTTGTATTGGTGACTCAAGCACACTAAACCACCCCTACATGTTGATTTTACTTGAGATTAGGTCTTTTATAATCCAAAAGTGACACTAAAACACCATATATTCTTATGACTAAGGTAAATGTGAAACATTTTAGGCACATTTGTGTATAACCACCCCCTTTCTATTAAAATTCAAGAAAAAAAATGTGTGATTATTGATGAGCCCCAAAAATGTCATGTTTATTGTCCTCATCCATCACACTTATTCCTCTTGTTTACCATGTTTTTCCTTCCTTAAAAGACAAAAGCATTTTGTTTTCAAACTCTTTGAATAGTAATAATTATGTATTGGAATTAAATATATGATAGATATCTTTTTACTTTAAGATGTTTTTTCTATAATGTATTTTAAGGATGTTTTGGAGAAATAGGTATATAGCACAGAATATCCTGCAACAAAGGAATCTCATTACATAGACTATCGTACAACCACTGCACAACCAAATCCATAGATGAATAGATTTTGATTCTCTTTAAACCAACTCGTATAAACAACTATAACCTCCATGGATCCCCATAAGGGAGCGGTTGAAGAATGAAATAGTTTTATTTGTCTTGTAACAATATTATAGAATACACATGAAAGATGACTTTAGCAAAAGGAGCCAATTTTGATTATTCTAAATCAAATATTTCATAGATTAGAATATATATTATTTTGTATAAAAAATATCCTCTATGGTATATAAATATGTAGCAGCAGAGTTGAGATATAGTAGATGTTGATTAGAGATTATCATATTTACATTTTGTCAAGCAACCGTTATTATAATTTCTTTCAGCAATTCATTACTGCATGTTTAATTAATATGAACAAGCCTTTTTATGTTTAATTAAGGGTTTTGAGAGGAAGGATTAAACCTAGAGTCAGAAGGTGGAAGGGCCCCCATTGAAAGCCTTACAACAACAATCCAACACATTTTAATAGCTAAACATGTTATTTGATTTCTTTATGCATTGAGTGTTTTATTTATGCATTATGTGATTTAATTCTACATTGTATGAATTTTATTCTTGTTTAGATTTTTTTTAGGAAACTCCCAATGTATAAGCATTTATTTCATAGTATTATGTTCATGTTTAATTTCCAGCATTTCATTTATAGCATGACTTCAACATCTTAGCAATCAATTAGCAAAAGGTCAAATTATAAGATTGATTATGCACATAAAGTGACATCATCCTATCAAGTCTACATCCTCAGGTTGAAATTTAAATGAAGTATAAGGTACACATATATGGTACCTCTCCTTGATCATTTTGGTTAAGAGAAGTATATCTGATTTTGAATCAATTTCTAGTCATTTTTGGTGTGATTCTTAGGGAAGGGTGTCACACACTTAAAATCTTTAATCTTGATAATAATTATTTATGGATGTTTATTATTTTGTATTTCCAAATATTTTTGTTCTTTAGATTAAATATTTATTGCTTTCATGGTTTAAATTTCCCTTTTTTCTAGTATAGTGGAAATTTTAAAAAACAACCCATATTACTAACCCTATGCAAGTAGGGTGGGCAAAAAGTTAAAAAAGTTTTTTTTTTTTTTTAAATTCAGCAATGAAAACTTTTGGGCATTGTTGATGGATGTTGTCATAGAAAACTAGGTCATTGGTTAATCAACATTCATTAAAAAAAAGAAGAAAGAGAGAGAGAAAGGAACTACTGCAATAAAAAAATTTGTTTTCATTTGTTTTTTCTTGTAGATTCATTCCCTTAGAGTAGAAATACATTTTATTTCTTACTATAGGATAAAAAAATTATTGCTATAGGAAATATTTATTACTATAGGATGCATTCTTATCATTTCATCATACATTTCATTTTCATGAAGCATTTTACTTTCAATCATATGACAACACATGCCAAACTGCCACTTTGAATCATCATTTACACATTAATGAAAGTATTCCTACAGGTAACAAGGTAATTATTTTATATTTTTTTCATGTCATACATTTTAATTATTTCTAAATATGATGGGACTCAAGTCTATTAACATGTTGTTATATTCTCTCCTTATCATGCCATCTCACCATATCTTCTCCTTTGCCGATTGATGTAACCATTGACGTACTGCTACCACCACCATGTTGATGCTTCCAAGTAAACCACACGTACTCTCTAGTGTTTAAATAACACTTCTCATTTTAGAATACAAAGGATTTAGGGCATGACTTTTAGGTATTTGGAAATTAGGATGCTTATGGTGAAATAGTAGTGAAGCAACATAGACTATTCCACAATATTTATAAATTTTGATGGTTGGGAGCCTTCTTGGTGCCTTTTCTCAAGAATCTTGGTGCTACACTTGACAAACTAATCTAGATCTAAACTACCTGACTAAACTAAATGGTTATGAATAATTTTTTAAACTAAAGTAAATTGTTTAAATAAAGAGCAAAAAGAAAGGGTAGAGTAAGAAAGAAATAGTGATTGTTGATCTTTGATTGTGAACATATTGGCAAAGTTTCAAGAATTACCAAGCATGATCTTAACCATCATATAGTGTAAATTACCCTAAGCTCATGATTCAAAATAAACAAGGCCTAATTATGAAGATAGGAGGACAATACAAGTAAGAATTATATTTACTTTTAAATTTTTACACCACATCTAGATAGCTAATGCATATCTTTGTCATAGAGCAAATAAAATGAAGCAAACCTAATCCCATTTAACTAACCTAGCATCACACAAATTATAAACCCTATAATTAATGATCTAACTCAGTATTCCTAGAAACTATTCATATTCAAACTTAGACAAGCAATTGAGAAACTTATTAATTCAAACACATCAACCCAGATAATTCCTATAGAATTCCTTGATCTTTTGTATTAATTTCTCATAAGTGATACAAAATAGCTTGAAGTCTCCCTCCTTTAAAAATGGTAATACATGCCTTTATAGAAAATCCAAGTAGTATAATGATCAGTCTAAAAATACAGGTGTATAAAGATAAAGATAGTTGTCTTTGTAACAAATTATAATACACGTGTCTTTTACAATCATGTTTACCTAGAGGCAATCATGCTAAAAAACTAGTGTGTGCCTTTAAAAAATAAAATGTCACCTCTTAGGTAAACCATAATTATGAAGTTAGAGGTGGGGTCCTTTATTGTTGAAGGATACTCATAGCTCATTCATGTTGTTCATCCACTAGACTTACGTCTATGATAGGCCTTGTGATATGCTCTTCTTCTTGATCAGTCAGCTCATCAAAATCATTGTCATTCCTAGCCAAAGCTTCCTTAATTATTATAGCTTCATTTATCCTCTCCCCTGCATTAAATATCATGTATAATATTCTACTATTATCTCACCCTAATTATCCTTGACTTTTGCCCTTGATTTTTTGAGTCACTAAAGTGGCTCTGTGTTTGAATTCTTTAGGCAGTGGGCTATGTAGGATCCTTGAGCATAGTTCCCAAGAGCCTCTTAATTCTACCCATGAGCTATTTCTCCTCAATAAGTTCCTCCACTTTGGTATACTAGGCACTCAAGGCTTGGAATTTGTCTATAAAAATTCCCAAAATAGCACTTAGGTGCCTCATGTTGATGGCTTTAAAATTTGGTATGTATTTCCTAACCTAGATGTTAAGATGTTGTGTTTGAATTTTTCCATTGAGTAACTAGCTCCCTAGTTAAGCTGGCCTACTCTTCCAGTGTATCTTGCCTTAATTTCATAGACTTTAGTACTCTAAACATCTCATGGAATGACTCCTCAAGCATCTTTATCATGGAGTCTAGCACTGAGGGAATTGCTTGAGTTTGTAAATTCTCTTTCTCCTTCTTTAGGTTCTAGATTATTTGCTTTAAACCCTAGACACCAACCCTAGCTTGCTGAGATTAAGCCTCAATTAAAATTTCCACATCTTCTTTATGGATGGGAGCCTCTCCAAGTTATTTCCCTTCAATAGGGGTTAACCATGTGAATGGTTCCACCTTTTAGAAGTCAAATTCTTCTTGACCAACCATGGCTACCATTGTGGTGGTCCTTTCTAGTCCTATTGTGTCTAGGTTAAATTGGATTTTAACCTCTGGCTCCTTGAACTTTGGAGGTTCAGGCACCTCCACACCTACACTACTAGAGGCTCCTAGGGTGTCAATTTTTTGTCCTTCTTAAATATGATGAATTTGTATTCTTCTCTCTTCTTTCTTTTTTACTATGTCCATGATCTATGGTTTGATGTTATCATGCTCAGTCAAGCCAACCTGTGACAAGGCCCAAGAAGGAGAGAGGGATGGGATATTTTGCAACTTCCCATAGATAAACTAGTTAGGGATGACCAATCCATGGATTGCATTTTCATAATTTAAGAGGTTGACTTCACTGGTAGGGTGAGTGAGGGTCAACCTAGGATTCATCCTTGGAGTCATAAGAACCAAGGCTAGCTCTTCTTTCCTCTTCTCCCTTTTCAATGAAATCAATTCCTATCTTGATTCTCCAGAGGGATCCTCCTCTCTATCTAAACCATATGTTGTTTCCATATCAATGAGGGCACCCTCCAATGTCTCCTCTGGCTCAAGAGATATCATACCAATGACTTCCATGGGATAAGGTGGTCTCTTTGGGGGTACTGAGGGTGGGGGACCTTCCCTAAGTCTCTATCCCATTATTGGTTCTCCAACTTTCTCCTTGCCTTTAACCTTTTCATCCTGAGGTTGTTTAGCTTGAGCCTCCTACTAGTGGGGTTGATATTTAGATGGCTACCCTTCAACTGGTGGCTCCTCATGAGTGGTCCTAGATAGACCTAGAAAAAAATGATATTTTAAGGGATGTAACTATCATACCTCCCTTGAAGGCTTGTTATCCTTGATCAGTCTATGTAATGACATAATATTGTAATTTTTGGTCCTAGAGAGTACTTCAAAATTATTTTCTCTAATATAGATGTCATCATTGACACCTAGTTTATGTTCATATTCAATCTTTGGGTCCCTTCTCTCCTTAATTTGGTTAACCAAACTGCCCCTAGGATCTCAAATTTTAAGGTCATCTAATTGGAAATCAAAATAATTCTTGTGTTACCATGATTTCTAATTACTTCCAATCTTTGATTACAATATTCCCAATATCCAATGGGAGGGGATGGATTTGGTCTTTCCTCTTCTTTTTACATGTCTTGTCTACACCATGGATTATTTGGGAGGTAATATCTTGTTGGGGACATAGACTGGTAGCCTATAAGGTTGGGTTAGGATCCCCTCTATTCTAATGACCATGCAGTCTAGGTAATACCATACATCTCACATGGTTTCTATTTGTGTCTTGATAAGGGGATGCAATCTTGGCATATAAACTCTTGTGATGGCTTCATATATGGCTAGGAAAATACCAATGACAAATTAATTCCATATGGTTCTTGTACTTGAATATGTGCAATTTGGAATAGTGGTGAGAAATTATGGTTCTACCATCAGGGGACTAGTTCCTAATGCTAGGGAAGATCACAAAGGCTAGAAGAGAATCTAATAGATAAGGCATCATATATAATTATTTATAGGTTCACCTTTTGATCAATATGAATTGCTTAGTAAAGAAGAATCTAATTAGGCCTTCTATTGGAGGGGTCAATTTATATTATATCATGAAGTGGATATAAGACACCCGGACTTTGTTTACATATGTGGTGGAAGGGGCACCAAAGGCTCAATTTAGTAGGGCCATGGCTATTATAATGCCTTCCCTAAATTAGACAATGGGAATCATGCCATCTAGAGTTATGAAGACATGGGGTCCTTGGATTAACCAGGGTGTGAGGACTGAATCAAGGTCTTAGGTATTAACCCAATCTCTCATAGATAAATAGTTGAGACAGGGTAAAGGGAGATTGTAATAGGTTTCAAAGGCCATCGGAGAGATGTACACCACCCTTTTGGAATTACCCTCCCAAATGATCCATTCCCCATATATATTACAATCAATAAATATGGGTGTAAGGACATCAATACAGTGCATTACCTCTAGTTTCATCATGGCATGGTGTAGGCTAACCATTTAAATTACAACCAGGTCTTGTACCTTTGATTTTTTGTGGCATTCATCCTTTCCTCTTGGGAGATAGGCTATAATTCATCCACTAGGAAGAATAATTTGGACCATTTCCTCACTCCATAGATGTTTAGGGCTGCCAAGTCCAGCTCTATATCCTTGAAAATCCTTCCTTCACCATCAAAGGTCAGGTAAAGCTTAGCTTCCATCTTTAATTATTGCCTACCAACTACCATTTCTTATGTCACTGAACTACCCACACTAGATTACCAAGGGTTCTTACTATAGCATTCATTCTCAAGAGCACAATTATGTTATCTTGATTGAATCATAACCAATGGAATTGGTTTGGGTCTTCTTTATAGAGGGTTTAGGGTTTTAAGCTTTAATGATAGGATATATTCAAACTTTAATTTCATACATGCTTTGGATTTGATAGAGACATTTTTTATTTATACCCTTAAATTTTTTGAGTTTAGAAGATATTTGATTTTGTCCTTTTATGCTTATGTGGAGTCCATGTGGTACCATTCTGGGCTTTTCATGGTAATTTTCATAAGTGCCATTTAAATACTATCCATTGGCTTTTAAAAGCTTCTTTTATTTTGCACTGTATGATCAAAATCCTAGGATTAGCATGATTCATAGATCCAAATTTGAGTCTTCACTCTTTTATTGGTCCATTTATCTCTAGGTTTATGGTCATGACACTTGGCATTATCACATATCCTTCTCGTGTTACATATCTTTTGTCAATTATCACCTAGGTCGAGCACTAGCCACATGTCAAGTTCATAGAGTTTTGAAAAGTCATCAAACCTTTTGTGCCATTGGATCAAATCTAGTGAGGGAGTGATTACTATTGATCTTTTTGGGGCCTAATTATTTAATTAGATGTCTTTATTAGGTGGGCCCCCTCATTTCTTCCTTTTGATCATTAAGTCACCACGTATCCAACCCTCAAGGCCTTATGTTCCTTTTAACTTTTCCTCATATGCATCATGTCATTTGATCAAATCTAGTGAGTGAGTAATTACTATTGATCTATCATGGTGCACATTTTTTAAGCCAAATCCTTTCAACTAGGATTCTCTATTCGATCAAATTCAATGAGCAAGCATCGATCATAGTATCCTATAAAGAGCAAGGGAGATAATTATTAGACTCGAGGACATAAATAAAAGAACTTAGCATAAGGTATTAAGGCTAAGGTTGAGATGATTATTAAGGCCTTAGTATTAATGACCTAGTCTAAGTTTGGTAATTTAAAAAGGGACCTCATGGAACCATGCTAAATTAGACCCAAGGAACTTGGGAGAAAAAAAGGGGAAAGAAATAAAGAAGAGTTCGAGTTATGTTATGAAAAAATGACTTGAACCCATGCAAACCCCTTGTTTATAGATTCTCCTTAATTGGTTACCACCAACTTGGCTCCCTCCAAATTTCTAATTTGAATCAAGGGCCACCGAAGGTTTTTAAACATAGAACCCTAAATCCTCTAAAGAACCTAAAAAATGGCTTGCATAACCTTCTCAGTAGGATTAATCTGAAACAAGAGGATTAAATCAAATAAGCATGTTCCTTAATAGAGTGGATGATCTTCAAATTATGTTAAATACTTTGATATTTAGATGCTTCAAAACTTGGATACAAAGACTTATTAAGGGTCCCAATATTATTTTGATCAAAAATGAATGGGGATATGTTGGTCCCAACACACCCCTTACTCTTACCATGAGTTGTTTTGTGTATGTCAACTTCATCCCTCAAGGACAAGTGATAGTTTAAGCTGGGGAGGGGAGATTTTCCATAATTCAAATGGATTATTTCACTCCCAAAGCAAAATTTGCAAACACTCTGCCATAGCCTAAAACCATTGCTACAAGAACATAACCTATAACTCAAATTTCATCTCACAATATGGGAGGGGACTTGATAAAACATGAACTTCTTAATATCACTCTTGTAAATAATAGCCTAGACATCCTAGCCCTATTCCAAAATGTAGGATGGGCATAGTATTCTGAGAAGATACAAGATCTAGATAATGGAAATGTAGAAGAATTCACTAGCTCATTACATAACAACCTAGAAACAGTAAGAGGAACAGAAATAAAGTTGATGAAGACCATCATTAGTAGAGTAATAGGATTTCCTCGAATAGGGGAAGCATGGAAAGAGAAATTTTATGTCAAGGTAGAAATATGAAAATTCATCAGAGGAAATGAAAGCCTATAAAATTCAAAGTAGGGCACTACACGATTATCCTTACCAGGAAGATGGGCCAAAGCTACTAAGTTTGTCTATAGATATTGCACTTGGGAAGGGAGGTATTCCATGTTGTATGGTAGCCACTTCAAATTCATGAATCATTTATGGGACAATATAGAGATAAATGCCCCAAACTTCTTGCTCCACATGATCACCAAAATGGTGGATACATTTCAAATATGTACTTTCAAAGTTATTTCCCATCATTATTTAATCCAGTTGATTGTTCAAGACTATTTACAAAGAACTAGATCCAACATAAGTTTGGAAGAATTTTTCCAAGTACTAGTAAATGCAAAAAGTGATAGAGAAGTAAATAAAATAGAAGAAAAATTGGAGGTAGAAGAATAGAGATTATAAAAATCCCTTCTTGTAGCTCCACAAGAACCTGTAGTTGAAGGAGACCTTCCTACAACTCCACAAAAACTTATAGTAGAAGGAGACCTTCCTACGGCTCCACAAGAACTTGCAATAATGACTAAAGAAAGGACTTCCATAAGTAAGTAATCTAGAATAAAAATGAAGAAACCCATTCTCCATCAAGATTTTGAGGAATTTAAGGATGAATTTCCATCTTCTTCCAAAAAGGCTAAGGTGACCCATACTCCTCGTAGATCCCACAAATTGAAAATAAAAACAAAAACTAAATCTTCTTCTATTATTGAAATATATGAAGAATCAGGAGACAAATAGACTACTAGCAGAGAAGAATCTTTAGAGGCTAAAACAAATAAGGAAAAATGTTCTCCAAAATTCAATCAAGAAACAAAACAAGTAGAACACAATTTGAAGATCTACATGAGGAACCAATATAGGAAGAAGTAGAACAAGTAAAACATAGTTTTGAAGATCTATATGAGGAACCAATTCAAGAAGAAGCAGAACAAATGAATCAACCTACCATACAAGTATGATTTTTCACTCTAGATCAATCCTTAAAAGAAATTGAGAAACTAAGAAATAAGTTAAAAGATCAATCTGGAGGAGGACTAGATGCACTTGATGTAGTAGCTTATTAGCTATAGCCCTCAGTTGAAGACCATCCTACAGTCATTATTTCACAATTTTCTATAGAGGAAAAGTAACAAGGAGAATCTACAATTGCCCAAGAAGTTAGGTATCATTCCTCATTTGTAGTATCTTCTAAATTGATGAATTAGATGGATAGTCAATCTAAAATTTTGAAGGAATTAAGAAAAGAAAATAATAAATTGAAAAAAGAGAATAGGTTAAAGGAAGAAATAATATCCAAACTAAAATAGAAAATTTAAGATATGGCTAGTCTTACCCAAGAGCTCTTTGACTACATGCCTCTTATAAGAGTTTTAGTTTATCTTAAGGAGCAATGCCATAAGTTTAATTTTATTAGAATTTATTGTAACATGTTTCATTAAGTAATTGATCCCCTCTTCTTTTCTATCTATAAATAAAGTTCATAGGAAGAAGAAGCATAATTATGTGAGTTCTACCTTCACAATCATTTTGTTCCTTATGACAAAGAGTGAAACCATAATCTATATGTGGGAGATGTCCAACTAAAGGCATTTTCATCATATTTTTTGAATGAACAAAGAAGAGGAAGAGAAATAGTTGAATATAGGAAAAAAGAGAATGAAATCCAGCTACATATCAAAAAATAATCAATGGCACTTGATGTTGTATTGTTAGAATGGGATAATATCATGTTAAAAAAAGAAGTAAAAGCCTAGTTTGCTAAGAATTATGATGAAGACCAAAATTTTTAATTAGGATTGAGAACTTATACTAATCCTAATACAAGAGAATCCTACACTGAATCATGGAATGATCTCACCCCCACACTTAGATAGAGAGAGCCATATTCTCCTTTCAACTTGAAGGCAACATTTAACAAGATCACCAAATATATTCTTCTTGTAGATGAAATGGCATCCCAAATATTGAACCTCAAATTCTAGACCCCTCTATTTTGGTATCCTATTCTAAACTGGTAGGACAAAGCTCCATTGGATGAATCCAAAGAAGTCAAAATTTGGCAACTATTTGAACAAAGGTGTGAGTTTTATGCTCACTTTGCCAGTAGTGCCATAGATCCCATGGATTTTAGAGTTCTTTATGAAATGGGAATGAATAAGTTTGTTGCTCAAGGTAAAGGAAGAACTTAAGTTGGGGGGTATGATGAGCCAAAAAAATGACATATTTCTTGTCCTCATCCATCACACTTATTCTTCTTATTTATCATGCTTGTGAACATTTTTCCATATTGTTCCTTCCTTAAAAGATAATAGCATTTTGTTTTCAAAATCTTTGAATAGTCAGAATTATGTATTGGAATTAAATATATGATAGATATTTTTTTTTTAGGATGATTTTTATAGAATATGTTTTAATGATGTTTTGGATAAATAGGTATATATCATGAAACATTCTGTAAAAAAAGAATCTCATTACACAGACTATCCTACTACCACTGCACGACCAATGCCATGGATGAACAGATTTTGATTCTTTTTCAACCGACTCACATAAACCATTGTAACCTCTACGGGGCCCCATAAGGAAGTGGTTTAATAATGAAAAATCTTTGTTTGTCCCACAATAATATTGTATAATACACATGAAAGATGACTTTAGCAAAAAGAGCCAATTTCAGTTATCTTAAATCGAATGTTTCTTAAATTAGAATATTTATTATTTTGTATAAAATAATATCCTTTGCCGTATATAAATATGTAGAAATAGAGTTGAGATATAGTAGATATTAATTAGAGATTGTCATATTTACATTTTTATCAAACAACTGTTATTGTAATTTCTTGTAGCAATTCATTATTGCATGTTTAATTAATATGAACAAGCATCTCTAAGTTCAATTAAGTATTGTGAGAGGAAGGATTGAAGATAGAGGTAGAAGGAGGAAGGGCCCCCTTTGGAAGCCCTACAATAACAATCCAACCCATTTTGATAGCTAAACATTCTTTTTATTTTCTTTATGCATTAAGTTTTTTATTTATGCATTATGTGATTTACTTCTGCATTGTGTGATTTACATTCTTTCTTAGATTTGTTTTAGGAAGCTTCCAATGTATAATCATTTATTTCATAGTATTATATTCATGTTTAATCTTTAGCTTTTCATTTACTACATGAATTCAACATCTTAGATAATAATTAGCAAAAGGTCAAATTAGAAGATTGAGTGTACACATATAGTGACATCATCCTATCAAGTCTACATCTTCAGGTTGGCATTTAAATGAGGTAGAAGGTACAGGTCTATGGTAACTCTCCTTGCTCATTTTGGTCAAGAGAAGTATATTTTATTGTGAATCAGTTGTTAGTCAATTATGGATAATTAAGTCACATTGGGACCCTTGCACATCTAATCACCAATTTATGTTGATTTTACTTGAGATTAACTCTATTATTGCCAAAAGTGATTCAATAACACCATATCCACTTATGACCATGGAAATGCAAACAATTTTTGGAACATGTATGTGTTATCACCATAATTCACTTTAAATTCAAGCCAAAGTGTTGTGATTAGAGCAACATAGATCACATTGATGACCCTCACACACTAAACCACCACTTTATGTCATTTTTGCTTATAATTTGAGGGTTTATAGGCCAAAATAAACATAACACCATATCCACTTATGATGAGGGAAAATACAAATAATTAACTCAATTCACTTCAAATTAAGGCTAAATTAGTATGATAAGAAAATGTAGGTCTCATTGGTAATCATTATGTACCCAACCACTCATTTATGCTAATTTTACTTAAAATCAGGTCCCTTATAAGATAACATAAACATAATAACACCATATCCATGTGGCTAGGGTAAATGTCAATAATTTTGGGCACATTTATGTATGATCATCCCAATCCACTTTGAATCTAGGCCAGTGTGGTGTAATTAGAGAAACATAGGCTTCATTGGTGACATTCACACACCTAACCACTCGCTTATGTTGATTTTACTTTT
The DNA here is from genome assembly GCA_037957365.1 of Torreya grandis. Taxonomy (NCBI): domain Eukaryota; kingdom Viridiplantae; phylum Streptophyta; class Pinopsida; order Cupressales; family Taxaceae; genus Torreya; species Torreya grandis. The sequence continues at coordinate 1,893,174 of JARHVA010000597.1, read as the reverse complement.
GATTAGGTCCCTTATGTGTCAAAAGTGACACAAAAACATGACATCCACTTATGAATGGGGAAAATAGGGAACATTTTAAAAAAATTATACATGATCACCCTAATTTACTTGAAATTCAAGCCAAAGTGGTGTGAATTTGGTAACATAGGTTTTGGTTTTATGTACACGGGTCACTAATGTGATTAATTCCCTCATGCCAAAATAAACATAACATTACCATATCCACTTGTGACCAAGACAAATGTAGATGATTTGGGGCACATATATCTGTGATCACACAAATTCACTTTGAAATCAAGCCAAAGTGGTATGACTGGGGCAATGTGGGTTGCATTGGTGACTTACACATATCAAAACACCCCTTTATGTCATTTTTATGTGAGTTTATGTGGATTATAGCCCAAAATCAACACAACACTATATTGATTGTTATACGAACAATGGAGATATGATATTTCCAAAGTGTTCCTCAATAATTATCATGAGAAATCAACCTCTCTATATCTATATGGCACTACACTATAGGTAGTATGCCTTATTAATGTTTCATGTAACCTCTATCATGCCACATGTATATATGAGATACACACACATGAGATGAGTTTTATGTGAGTCATGATCCATGGTTATTGTCTCAAGACAAGATAAGAGCTAGGTTATATAGATCTAGTTAATGGCTTCATAATATTTAATCAACCCATGACACTAATTTAGACTTCTAATTCCTCACACCATTATGTTGAAATTGTCAATCTTACTCGAAATTTGTGAAAATGCAAAATTTGGGCCAAAATCTCTTAAACATGCTAAATGGTTTGAGGTTGTCATATACAAGTGCCAATTTAGGCTAATGTATCCCTAAATGGGATAATGCATTTTATGTGATTATTAAATTTTTTGAAATCATTTTGAGTCAAAATGATGAAAATTCATTTTGGTGCTTTGGATCATTCTTTTCTCCAAATTTGGAGGCACACAACATGTGCATGTGTTATTTTATGTCAACAATGTCCTAAATGGGATATTGGTATGTATGCATTTAACATCACCTTTTAATTCCTCTTGAGTCAAATTATGACCTAGTAATATGAAATTCTAACCAATTTGATTAATTATGTGTAACCAATTGCCAAATAATTGCATAAATTTTGATTAATCTCACTTAGGAAAATTAATCCAAATTAGAAGCTTAAGTGGGATTTTCTTGGATATTTTGGAGAATTTATTTATTAAAACTCATAAATGCAAAAATCAAAATATTAGGATTATCCATGAGTCACTATTTGGGAAATATCTGAATTTGGTGGGAAACATAATCATGTTGAACTATGTCCCTCCACATGCCTTAACTCAACTAGAGTTAGTTTTGACTCAACCAAGAATAGTTTGAACCCATTCCATACCTTAACTACACTTGGGTGAGAATTAAATCTATTTGATATAAATACAAGGCCATACCCATTCATTTCTAAGCTTAAATTATGTAAACTTATAATATAGGATGTTCTCCACAAGTCATTTGTGTAGTTTTATAAATAGTTTATTTTTAATAAGTCATCTATCACTTGATTGTTAGATTGTTGGAGAAAAATTATTGCACGTGTATTCTCTCCCCCCATCCCCTATAGGGAACTTGGGTGATTAAAAGTGTCTTTTTATTTCAATTGTGCCTTTATCCAAGGTGTAAAAAGGAAGTTGTCCAGGTTCTTCCTAAAACTTGTATAGTTTGGGTGATCTAAAAATAACCCTAAAGCCTTTTTACTTAGATTTTATTTCATGAAATTTGGCTTGCAAGGGGGATGTCATTACCTCCCACGTGTTCTCTAGGAAAGTATTGACCTGAGGCTTCATCTCTTAGTAGTGTTTCAACCCTGCTCTATAGTGGGGTGTATAAATCCAAGTATACATACTGATAGAGCTAAGAGGTTGAGTGGTTAACCTCTCCTTTAGTAACAAAAGCTCAAGTCAGGTTTAGTCAACTAGGGTATTCCATTAATTAGTCTATAGATGGAATCATCATTCAAAGTAATAAACCTTACATGATAATTTGATCGGTATGAAATCAATTGATGTGTTGCATCTCGTGTTAACCACACTTGGGACCATCTAGATAGTCATAAATTGTAAGTTTTATAAACCCCACTTGTCATGGATTATTATTGATATAGGATGAGACCAAAGGTCCACATCAATATATTTTAACTTGGAATAAGGAGGGTGTAAAATATCCTACCAATTAATGTGCTTTTATTTTGTATGAACACTTAAAATTCTTTCCAAGTGTGTGCATATGAATGGATTTCAACAATATAAATAAAACCTTGTTAGTTTAGGACTTAGGATGATTACTTAGTTGCATTTGTCTTTTGGTCTTAGCTTACTTGGTTTTGATTTAAGTCAAAAATTTATTGTAAACAAATGTCATAACCAAACACATTATCCACCAATTTCTTAAACAAGGAGGTGTTACACTAATCAAATCTAAATCAAACTTTACCTTGTTCAATTTGTCATCTTAAACATTATGTTTGTCATATCTACATTGGCACAGTTATGCTACCCATTTGATTCTAAACCAATTTCCAAATTATATTTAAGTCCATTGATATTTCAAATTCGAAATTGCACCTTTCTAAGTTCATAAGGTTGACATGTTAATTAAGTTCTCCATTTACACTTGACTTGAGAGAACTTGGGTTCAATTTATCATTGGATTGAAGGTCATTTATAGACTCATCATACATTATAATCATTATGAACTTGGGTCATCAAGTGTATCACTCACACTCCAAGTTCTAGAACAACATTGTATACTACCATTTCTATAACCATGTGGCAACATTATACTGCCCATTTGGTTTTAGTTTTCTACTTAGGTATTCTTACATGTTTTCACATCTTAAATTCTTGGTTTGTATTGTCTACTTCATAATCTAAAGGGATTTCCTCTATTTCCCTAGTATCAACTTATTGAAGTTGAACTAATTTTTATGATATTGTTGTATCTCTAAATTTAGGCTTTGGTGTACTAGTTTACACTTTAGATTGTTGAGTGATCATACCCTCTTCTAATTCATATGATTTTAACTTTACCAAAGGTTGAGTAAATTTATGAACATAATTCTTCTAATTATGTGTGGTACTACACAACCCTCCTTTTATTATAGTCTCTTTGGTTACCTTGTCACTTATTTATAAAGGATCAAAACACATACCTTGTTTAAACATTTGTAAAACATTTTCCAAATCTTTTCAAATGTAAAGAACAACCCTTTAAGACATGACTCAAATGTATACTCATAATGGGGTCTCTTATAGCCCTAGTTTCGAGAAAGAGCATTATTGTTGTGGTCATGAGTACTCCATCTTGTTTGAGGATGTTTCCCTTTTTGAGCCTATTTATTGAATACCAAACCAATCCATGTTGATTTTTGTGCATCATCCTCATCCTCCCCTTTTGATTTGCACACCATGCTTAAAGGTTACCATTTTAGGATATTACTGCTCCATTTATGTACCACACTAGAAGTTTACCATTTTAGGATATCCTCCATTGATTTGTGTGTCATGATTGAAGGTTACCATTATAGGTTATCCCCCTTTAGCTTGTGTGAGTAATCAAACTCTACAACACTTGAAGGTTACCATTTTAGGCTATTCTCCTTTCGCTTGTGCAAGCAGTCAAGGTCTACAGTGTGAAAAGGTTACCATTTTAGGACCTCCTCTAGTTTGCATGAGCAACCAAACTATGTATCATCTAATCATTACCATTTTAGGTGCATCTCATGTATGTGTTAAACCTATTATTTAAGAACCTCCATTTGATGAACCAAATTTTTTCAATCCCTTTTTTAATAGTCTAATTTTTGGAGAACCCATTATTGAGTCACAAACTATTATTTATCCTGAACTAATTATTCCCTAATTTAAAAATTATTTATCGATCTTCGATCCTCAATACAAACTATTTTATACTCAAGAGCCATATTTCAAGGACCAAAATGTGTTTCAAGTTGTTATTTTGTGACCAATTGTTAACCAAGATCATGATGTTATTATTGAAACACCCATTTGTGATAATTCAACCTATGATGAGTTACTTATTCATATTTTACCCATTTTTAAAGAGCTCCATCTCCTTAATAAGCCAGTATTTTCAGAGTTGTCTCTTGTTTTTTTTCAACTCATTGAATAGTCTCCTTTTTATAGACAAGATTTTTTCAAGTCATCACTTAAGTGGTTCCCACTCTTTGGGGGGCTTCACTTAGACAAACTAGTCTATGTTGAACCCTTCTTATATGAATCAATTTTTATAAAATCCATTATGCCATCATAGGCCATTACTTGTTCAATACCAAGCATTCAATATAACATTAAATAAATAACCACATTAGATGAAGAAATAACATTAGAGTTATGTTCCCTTTCTAAACCAACATCAGATATAGCATCAAAAGAAAAATCACTATTAGTTTCAACATTGGATTTAGAGTCCCTTGATTTGGACTCATCTTCAAAAATAGAGTAAGTCATGGTTGTTACAACATTTGTTACAATTGATTTGCAAATCAATTTGAATATATTTATGATCCTTCTAAGGTTTTTGAAGATGATTACTTTAGCATCAACACAAGTTCTCATAGTATCTTCTATGAGGATTATGTTGCCTTTCATCATCCCATTACCTCCACTCAATATAGCCATTATATTGACATTCCACCTGCTACAAGCATTAATTATGACTGATATAATCACATTTTATTAAACTACATCCATAGTGACATATAAGGTGTAGAATATCAGAGGGATGAAGATCAAATTCATTTAGAAGAAGAATAATCTCCTAATAAAACCTTCTCAAAAGAGCTAGGGGAAAATCAAAGATCAAACTCAACATCTTTTAGTGAATTTTTTTTAAAAGCACTAGAAGATAATCAAAGTCAAATGTTAGCATCTCTTTGTGAAACCTTCTCAGAGGCACTATGGTATAATCAAGACAACTTCATTGGTGAAAACCTCATCGAGGTACTAATAGCTGAGCAGAAAAGTTCTTCACTACATAATGAAGACATCATCAAATATCAAATCATTATAGCTTCCAATTTATAACATAATTATATGATAGCTACTCTCAAGACTAAATAATATAAAAATCTATTGGTCATATCGAGAGCATATTCAAAATTCTTCAGCCCCACCATAACTAAAATTATGTCAAATTTAGAATTAATAACATTATATGTGCCTAAAAATCCTGATCTTCCTTTGTTACCCAATCATTATACACTCCATTATCATCCACCTAGTCATTACTCACTTATATCATTTATCCTATGCCTAACATTATTTATGATCACTGACAACACTTTCCTTTATAGAGGCTACAAGGTTATCTTATCTTGACATTTGAAGGAAATAAAATCAATGACCAACAAAGATCATGAACACATTATTGAGATCTAGATTGATAGTAAGTTATTGATAGATAAAAAAATTTGAAAGGGTGTTGGGTAGTAATTTTCATGATCATTTATTCTGGTTGTCTCATATGTTGACTAGGATGTGCATCTCCATGTTAGTAGGAGCAACAAAAGCATTTTTCATTTTGTTATTTTATCCTATCATTTCCCTTACCTTATCTCTTGGGTGCAACCCTATAGACCTTTTTAGGAATTATTATACCATTGTGTCCCATTAACCAAGTTATTTAAACTACATTGACTTGAAGTCATTTGGGACTATGTAGGTAGTGCTCAATTTCTATTGACGTCATCTCGGTCATTTTCTCCACACTCTTGCCATTTTGTGAGAAATTATTAAGTTTGAACATTCTCACTATTTTTGAGCAACTTGAGCCCATGTTCTCACTATTTTAAAATCACACTAAGTCAATCATCACTTGTGGGAAAATTTGTTACCATTATATCCAATTGTCTTCTAATCATTTTCCTTAGACCATGTCTTTACTATTGACTAAGGTTTGTTTTTAGTCATCGTATTTACCCTATTTTTATCTTGATTCCTTTGGTTCATCTTTAATTTTCCTTAGGGGGATTCTGATCTAGTTTCAAATAATTCAGAATGTCAAGTTGATTGATAGTCTATGGAAGTAGTGTGATAATTGATCTAACAAGTTATATATCATATATCATCTTAGTTGGTATCATTAATTATAACCACCTATGGGCAAATCAATATTGTATTTGATACCCTTGATTATAACCACCTTTATGTATATCAAAGTTATGATGTTTTTTCCTAATTATAACCACCTATGGGAAAATTAGGTATAATTCCTTTTTATCATGCATTATCACATCATTTGGTCATTATTATTATCATTTGCCTTATTGTTTGCCTTTATTTGTGAACTTGTTGTGACTTGGCCAATTTTTCATTGCTTTTTATGTTGGTATAACTACTCTAACTTGAGTTCTTAATGGGATTACATAGGTTTATGATCAATTCAAATTGAGGTTAACTCAATCCCCCATTTTCATACTCTCTCACCATCTTGTGAGCATTTTAATTTAGCGCACTCTCACTATTTCACGAGCACTCTTTGTAAAACCCTTACCATTTCGTGTATTAAACCATTATATGTCTCTTAATCCTCAATCCAGATGAGATACTTAAAATTTTCAAAATACTTTCATAAAACTTTCAAAAACTCAAAAGACAAATGTGTATGTTTATTTGATTATTGTTTGTTGTTTGGTCTTTTGTATTACTATTTGGTCTTGTTCATTTTATTTTATTTTTCAAGAACATCTTGATGGTCCACATGGATTTTTATTATTTATATCTTGATCTCATGTTATTAAGTTTTTCTTGACTTAATTTTATATATTCATTTTCCTAATTAAGTCATGATTGTTCATATCTTGACTTTAAGCTAGGTTCATTTATGTTTTTCTTTTAACTTTATCTTTTCTTTTTGTTTAAATGTAAATAGTTGTAACTCTAGTCTTGGTCATTTTTTACCATTATCATTAGTTACAGGTATTCACATTTGAACTAGATCCATACATTTGAAATGCCATGTCGTTATGATTTACTCATACTTATGATGCCTAATTTCTTTTGCTATATCAAGCACTTTGTGCTTTGGGTTCAAGTCTCAAAATCAATACAGCTCTGATAAAAAACTCTCAAGATCACCATGCATGAACTAGGCTCAATAGGTTTATCACTCCTAACTCTCTGCTTAGACGTGTATCTCTTGGCATACATCATGATTCTAATTAAATAATTAGTTAGTTTTCATCATCCCTCATTCTATTCTCTCTCAATTTTAGGTGAACTACATTGGCTTGAGGTCCATCTAGACTATATATGCAACACTTGGATACATAGAGTATCTCAAGTCAGATCGGTCACCTTTATTCTTCTTTTCATCACTTTTTTCATCCTCATATACTTGGTTTCTTATGATTGTGTCAATCATTAGGCCTTTGCCTCTATGCTTGCACCCCCTCATCTTTAATCTATGCATTATGTTATATCCTTGATCTAATGCTTGCCAATTTTCCCATGATGGGGAAAAAAATTCAAACCTACCATTAAATCAAATCAGCCCTACAAGTGCAAACCATTCTTTAGTAGTGATCAAAATCAGCCTTACTAGGTAAAAAAATTATGACACAATCAAATTTGCTCTAATGGAGTGCATTATTATTTATTATATTTTTAGAGACATGATTCTCCTCTTCTTCTAATTCCAAGATATTTGCACATTTTCCCACTATGGTAATATTTTAGTGTGTAATTTGTCTTAGGATTGATCAATTCTGAAGCATGTAGGTTACACCCTAGCTTTGGGTGTGTTCAAAGTGTGTCACTTCTATTTTTTGATTGTATCCTTCCCATTCCCCCATCCTTGGGCCCATTTTATTCTAATAATATTTTTATCATTGATGGAATCAACACATGTAAAAATTAGCTCATCTATATTTAATCTATTTAATGGGTTAATCTCACTTTCTCTCTCTTTTTGAGAGTCCATCCTTCTCTTTCATCCTAGTATTTCCTCTTGAGGGGGCAATATGAGTCATTTCCAATTTATTTTTGACAACTCTTTTCTTTGAAAAGATGTTACTTCACCTAAATGTCTCATTATGCCTTCTAAAATAAGGGAAAAATATAGACATCCAATTCCTAACACCATTATTTTGAAATTATCAATCTTACTCAAAATTTGTGAAAATGCACAATTTGGGCCAAAATCACTTAAACGTGCTAAATGGTTCAAGCTTGTCATATATAAATGTTGATTTGGATTAATGTATCCCTAAATGGGGTAATGCATTTTATGTGATTATTAACTTTTTTCAAATCATTTCGAGTCAAAATGATGAAAATGCATTTTACTCCTCTACATCACTCTTTTCTCCAAATTTAGAGATACACGACATGTGCATGTGTTAGTTTGTGTTGACAATGTCCTAAATGGGATATTGATCTATACGCATCTAACATTACCTTATAATTCCTCCTAAGTCAAATTAGGACCCATTAATATGACATTCTGACCATTTTGATTAATTATGTGTAACAATTTCCAAATAATTACATAAAATTTGATTAATCTCACTTAGGCAAATTAATCCAATTTAGAAGCTTAAATGGTATTTTCTTGGATATTTTGGAGAATTTATTTATTGAAATTCATAAATTCAAAAATAAAAATATCAATCTTATCCATGAGTCACCATTTGGTAAATATCTAAATTTGATGGGAAACATAATCATATTGACCTATGTCCCTCCACATGGCCCTAACTCAACTGGAGTTAGTTTTAACTCAACCAGGCTTAGTTTAAAACCATTCCAAACCTTAACTATACTTGGGTGAGAGTTAAATCTATTTTATATAAATACAAGGCCATTTCCATTCATTTCTAAGATTAAATTGTTTAAACTTATAATGTATGATGCTCTCCACAAGTCATTTTTGTAGTTTGATAAATGCTTTATTTGCAATAAGATAGCTTCATTTGATAGGCATATGAGTGATTTCATATTATGAGACTAGATTATGCATAGTGATCTTGAGATTGTGGAGGATCTTGTCATCCATTGTTGATAAAGATAAGAATGCCAAATCAAGGGTAAAAACATGTTTTGAGGCACTTATGGATGGTGAGATGCGCTTGGGAAGGTAATGTATATGTGATTTCTTTTATTTACTCTCATTTGTCATTTACAAACCTCGTTGAATAGGTTGGTTTAGATTGTTAGTTATTTATGCATTTTTCTTAGTTTATTGAATAATTATTGATATAACAATATTTTTAATCCATCTCTACATTTTTTCATGTCGGTGGGACTCTTAATGAGTGCACACCCATGAATTTGTTTTGTTTTTAGTTTTATTTCTGTTTTTGTTTTTGTTTTGCTAGAATAAAAACAGCCCATAAAGAATTAATATCTTTATATCTACTCATTAAGTTTTTCTAAATTTTTGTATGAGTATACTTAAGTGTTTCATTAACATTATATAAAAATTTAAAAAAATTAATCTCTATATTTTATCATTTATTATCATTTTATTAGTTGTCACTTTTGTTTTCTATTTTTACGTTAAAAATGTTCGATACAGAACTAATAATATTTTTTGTATTCACTGTTTTCATCTGATTTTTTGAAAAGAGGTGCATCTTGGAGATATTGATAAACTCCAAAAATTTTGTGATAAAAAGATATTTATTTTAAAAGTTATGATAAAAATATTGATTGTAATTTTTTTATGTTTTGTGTGTTCAATTTTATTTTTTAGCCTTTTAAATTGTTGTTTGCATGTTTTCATAAGTTTAATATCAATTTTGTTCAGATTAAATATAGAAATTGATGCAGAATAATTTCACAGAATCATAATAATAGATATAAATAGAGATGCAGAAAGAACAAAAAATAAACATGCAAAAATTAAGAAGACCATATTTAACGTGGTTCACCCAATGTCGGCTACATCTACCAAGAAACACTTGCTCATATTTTATTACAAGCCATGAGAGTAAAACCCACTCTTAGATAAATATTCTCATAATTACAATTCATAAATATTATTTGGAGTTGCGCTCAACAAACCCTCCTAAATTCGCACCTAAACTCACACACTATGTTCTTCCTTCTCAAACCCTTGTTCTCATGATGTATTACCTATGAAATATCCATAAATACATAATACATCAACAAAGCGATATTACAAAACAATGGGTACCAAAACCATGGGCTAAATCAAGCCAAAATTATTTCCCATTAAAAGGGGTCAAGAAAATTTTTTGGGGGTTTCTGCCCTTGAACCCTTGCTCAGGGCCCAACCCAGCCCTCAACCTTGACGATAAAAATATATAGAGTGTACATTACATTTTTAATGTATAGTATTTAAAATACATTGTAATTAAGAAATAGGCTCCACAACACAACAAATTTTTGTGTTTTATTAAGCTAAAAAGCATTTTTTAGCATAATGTTTTTTCCTTTGGGTTCACAGGTGACCGTTATCAGTCAATTTCAACTAACCTTGATTAAGATACGACTAACATCGGTCTTGTAGTAACTAGCACCAGTCATCAATGATCAATATCAATCTCTTTATTTTTGAAAAAATATGAACCCAAGAAAAATAAATCCAAAGTTGCTTGTCTCATTTAGAAATATGCTTCAAATCTAAACAAGACTCTCTAATTTTTCTTACAAGACCTATGAGGAAAATGGTTTATTTGAGTATAATTAAGTCTTTTTAACATTTTATTTGGTGTTTAAATAAAATTAAGAAACTTCCATTTAGTGTTTAAAAGGAAAATTGGATGGTTTATTTAAAAGTTTTGTGGATTTTTTTCAAACTTTTTACAAACTAAGACCAAGGGGCCAAGAACATTACCAAAGAGTTTAATTTGGTGCTTAAAATCAAACTCACTTCAGAGTTGCAATATTTTTCAAAAGTGTGTTTTGTTTTATATAAGTCATTTATCTCTTGATTTTTAGATTGTTGGAGTAAAATAATTATGTGTGTATACTCTCACCCCATCCCCTATAGGGAACTCAAGTGATCAAAGGCACCTTTTTATTGTAATTGTGCCTTTGTCCAAGGCATAAAAAAGTTATCCAAGCTCTTCTCAAAACTTGTATGGTTTGGGTGATCTAAAAACAACCCTCAAGACTTTTTACGTAGATTTTATTTTATGCAATTTGACTTATGAGAAGGATGTCATTACCTCTGATGGGTTCTATAGGGAAGCATTGACTTAGAGCTTCATCTCTTGGCAGTGCTTCAATCCCACTCCATGGTGGGGTATGCAAATCAAGGTAAACATACTACTAGAGCTATGGGGTTGAGCAGTTAACCTCTCCTTTAGTAATAAAATCTTGAATCAAGTCTAGACAACTAGGAGATTACACTAAGTAATCAATGGATGGAATCATCATGTAATGTAATAGACCCTTACATGATAAGTTGATCGGTATGAACTCAATTGATGTGTTGCATCTCTTAAGTTAACCACACTTAGGACCATCTAGATGGTCATAAATTGTAAGTTTTAGAAAGCCCCACTTCTCGTGGAGTATTTTTGATGTAGATTACACCCAAAGGTCCATGTCATCATATTGTCACTTGGAAGAAGGAGTAGTGTAAAATACCCTATCGATTAATGCACTTTTATTTTGAATGAACACTTAAAATTTCTTCTAACTATATGTATATATATGGATTTCAACAATACAAAACAAACCTTGTCATTTAGGGCTTAGGATGATGACTTAGTTGCATTTGTCTTTTGGTCTTAGATTACTTGGTTTTGATTTGAGTCAAAACTTGCTTATAAAAAAATGTCATAACCAAACACATTTTCCACCAATTTCTTGAACAAAGAGGTGTTATTTTGGTCAAATCCAAATAAATCTTTCCCTTATTCAAATTTTCATCTTAAACATTATGTTTATCATATCTATATTGGTGCAGTTATGCTACCCATTTGAGTCTAAACCAATTTCTAAATTATCTTTAAGTCCTTCATTGATAGTTCAAATTAGAAATTGCACCTTTCTAATTTCATAAAGTTGATGTCTTAATTAGGTTCACCATTTGCACTTGACTTGAGAGAACTTGGGATCAATTTTCCATTTAGATTGAAGGTTGTTTATAGACTTATCATCTATTCTCATTATTATGATCTTGGGTCATCAAGTGTATCACTCACACTCTTAAGTTCTAAAACAACATTTTATACTAATATTCCTATTACCATGTGGTAATGTTGTGTTGCCCATTTAGTTCTAGTTTTATACTTAGGAATTCTCGCATATTTTCACATCTTGAGTTTTTTGTTTTGTATTATCTCCTTCCTAATCTGAAGGGCTTTCCTCTAGTTTTCTAGTAGCAAATTATTAAATTTAAACTAGTTTTTATGGTATTGACGTATATTTAAATATAGTCTTTGGTGTAGTAGTTTACACTTTAGATTATTGAGTTATCATACCCTCTTCTAATTCATACGATTTCAATTTTACCCAAAGTTGAGTAAATTCATGAACATCATTCTTATAATTGTGTGTGGTACTATGACACCCTCCTTTTATTATAGTCTCTTTGGTTACCTTATCACTTGTTTAGAAAGGATCAAAACACATACCTTATTTAAATACTTGCAAAAAAATTTCCAAATATTTTAAAATATAGATAACAAACCTTTTAGGCATGACTTAAAGGTATACTCATAATGGGGTCTCTTGTGGCCCTAATTGAGAGGTAGAGAATTTTTATGGTGGACATGATCACTCCATCTTGTTTGATGATGTCTCCCTTTTTGATCCTATTTGTTGAATACCAAACCAATCCATGCTAATTTTTGTGCATCATCCTCATCTTCCCCTTCAATTTGTGCATAATGCTCAAAGGTTACCATTTTAGGATATTCCCCTTTGATTTACATACCATACTCAAAGGTTACCATTTTAGGATATCCTCCTTTGATTTGTGTACTTCACTCAAAGGTTACCATTATAGGTTATCCCACTTTGACTTGTGTGAGCAATCAAACTCCATAATACTTGAAGGTTACTATTTTAGACTATTCTCCTTTGACTTGTGCAAGAAGTCAAGCTCCACAGTGCATGAATGTCACAATTTTAGGACCTCTTCCTTTGGTTTTCATGAGAAAACAAACTACTCAACATCTAATCATTACCATTTAAGGCCCATCTCCTATATTAGTTAAAATTATTATTGAAGAACCTCTATTTGATGAACCAGATTTTGTCAATCCCTTCTTTGATAGTCTAATTTTTGGGTATCTCATTACTGAGCCATAAATTATTTTTTATCCTGAGCTAATTGTTCCCTAATTTATAAATTTTGTGCTGATCTTTGAGCCTCAACATGAACCACTACCTCTTCAAGATCCATCTTTTAAGGACCAAAACATGTTCCAATTTGATATTTTTCAACCAATTATTAACCAAGATCATGATGTTATTATTGAAACACCCACTTGTGACAAGTCAACCTATGATGAGTTACCTATTCATATTTTACCCATTTTTTAAGAGCCCCATCTCCTTGATAAGCTAGTGTCTACAGAGTTGTCTCTTGATATTTTTCCACTCATTGAGGAGTCTCCTTTTGACAAACAAGATTCTATTGAGTCATCCTTCGATTGGTTCCATCTCTATGAGGGGGTTCACTTAGACAAGCCAGTCTATATTGGACCCTTATTAGATGAATCAATTTTTATAAATCCCATTATGCCATCATAGGCCATTACTTGTTTGATACTAAGCATTCAATAGAACATTAAATAAATAACCACATTAGATGAATAAATAACATTAGAGTCAGGTTCCCTTTTTGAACTAACATCATATTTAGCATTAAAAGCAAAATCACTATCACTCTCAACATTGGATTTAGAGTCCATTGAATTGGACTCAGAGTCAAAAACATAGTATAGTTGTGGTTGTTATAACATTGGTTATAATTACCTTGCTGATCAATTTGAATATATTTGTGATCCTTCTATGATTTTTGAGGATGATTACTTCAGCATCAACATAAGTTCTCCTAGTATCTTCTATGATGATTTTGTTGTCTTTCATCATCCCATTACCCCCACCCAATATAGCCATTATATTAACATTACACCTCCCACACGCATCAATTAGGACCAATAAATTCACACTTTTTTGAACTGCATCCATGGTAACATATCAGGTGCAGAATATTAGAGAAATAAAGACCAAATTCATTTATAAAAACAATAATCTCCTAGTGAAACCTTCTTAAAGGAGCTAGAGGATAATCAAAGATCAAACTCAACATCTTTCAGTGAAACTTTTCCTAAGGCACTAAAAGATAATTAAATTCAAATGTTAACATCTCTTCATGAAACCTTCTCAGAGGCACTATGGGATAGTTAAGACAAATTCATTGGTGAAAACCTCACTGAGACACCAATCGCTGAGCATAAAAGTTCTTCACTACATAATGAAGACATCATCAAAGATCAAATAATTATAGCTTCCAATCTACATCATAATCAAATGATAGCTACTCTCAAGACTAAATAACAACCTATATGGTGGTCATATCGAGAATATATTCATAAGTATTCGACCCCACCATAACTAAAATTATGTCAAATCTAGAATCAATAACATTGTGTGTGCCTAAAAATCCTAATATTTTTTTGTTACCCATTCATTATACACTCCATTATCATCCACCTATTCATTACTAACTTATATCATTTATCTTTTGCCTAACATTATTTACCATCATTTGCATCACTTTCCTTTATAAAGGCTATAAGGATATCTTATCTTTGTATTTGAAGGAAATAGAATCAATGACCAATGAAGATCATAAACACATTATTGAAATCTAGATCGATAGCAAGTTTTTGATAGAGTAAATTTTTTGAAAGGGTGTTGGGTAGCAATTTTCATGATCCTTTATTCTAGTTCTCTCATATGTTGACTAGGATGTGCATCTCCATGTCAGCAGGAGCAACATAAAAAAAAATCATTTTTTGTTTTATCCTATCATTTTCCTTGTCTTGTCTCTTAGGGGAAACCCTATAGACCTTTTAGGAATTATTATACCATGTTGTTTGAACTACATTAACTTGAAGTCCTTTGGGACTATGTAGGAAGCACTCAACTTCTATTGAGGTTAGCTCGATCACCTTCACCACACTCTCACATTTTGTGAGCAATTATTAAGTTTAAATGCTCATGCCATTTTGTGAGCAACTTTAACCCACACTCTCACCATTTTTAGAGAACATTAAGCCAATCATCGCTTGGGGTAACTTTGTTACCACTATGGCCAATTATCTTCTGATCATTTTTATTTTACCATTTTGTTATACCGTGTCTTCACTATTGACCAAGGCTTATTTTTAACCATCTTATTTACCCCATTTTTATCTTGGTTCCTTTGGTTCATCTTGCACTCTCTCCAAGGGGATTATGATCTAGTTTCAATAGTCTTAGAATGTCATGTTAAATGATAGTCTATGGAAGTAGTGTGGCATTTGATATAGTAAGTTATCTATCATCTTAATTGGTATCATTGATTATAACCACCTATGGGAGAATCAATGTTGTATTTGATACCCCTGATTATAACCACCTTTTTGAAAATAAAATTTATGATGTTGTTTCCTAATAATAACTACCTATGGGAAAATTAGGTATAATGCCTTTTTATCATGCATTATTGCATCATTTGATAATTACTATTATCATTTGCCTTATTGTTTGCCTTTATTTGTGAACTTGTTGTGACCTAGCCTATTTTTCATTGTATTTTGTTGATCCAAACAACACTTCAGGCAATGATCTGAGAAACACTTCAGGGGACAATTCGGGTGATGGTCTTACCCCAATTGGTGGTAGAAATTTTAGGAGCCATAACTTTTACATCATAGCTCCATTTGACTCCCTGTTTGAACCATTAGAAAGCTAAGAATGAGGGGAACACCATGATATGGCACTGATATTTTATTGGTAGGTTTTTACCCCAAAAAAATAAATGGAAGTGCCCTAAATTTCAATTTTAGTAGTGTAGTCTAAAAATAGTAATTTCTCAAATTTTGTATTATTGTAACTCATGGAAGTCAAACTATTTCATCTCCCTCAAGAATGGTGACCTTACACATCCTATTCCTACCTTAAAAAATAGGTATAAATTGATATGTATCCCAAAAATGAAAATAGATATCTCTTCCCAGAGATAGGCATATGTTGTATCTACAATTTTGAGCAATAAAACATCTCTTCTCAGAGATAGCATTATTATTTATGTGTTCTTGAAATATTATTCAACCAAGACTTTAAGTTTTGTATCATTTGTGTTGGTATAAATATTATGACTTGAGTTCCTAATGGGATTACATAGGTTGTGATCGATTCATATTGAGGTCAACTCGGTCCCCCATTTTCATACACTCTCACCATCTTGTGAGAATTTTAAGTTGGCACCTTCTCACTGTTTCACAAGCACTCTTTGCAAAACCCTCACCATTTTGTGCATTGGACCATTCTATGTCTCTTAATACATAATCAAGTTGAGATACTTAGAAAAATCATAAAACATTCAAAAACTCAAAAACATTTTGTATGTGTTTTTATTTGATTATTGTTTGTTATCTAGTCTTTTATTTTACTATTTGGTCTTGTTTGTTTTATTTTGTTTTTCCAGTACATCTTAAATGGTCCACATGGATCTTTATTATTTATAACTTTATCTCATGTTATTAAGTTATTTTTTCCTTGATTTTATACAAACTTTTGCCTACTTAAGTCGTGATTATTCATATCTTGATTTTAAGCTAGGTTCATTTATGTTTTTCTTTTTTCTTTGTCTTTGCTTTTTGTTTAAATGTAAATAGTTGTAACTCTAGTCTTGGTAATTTTTACCATCATCCTTAGTTATAGGTATAAACATTTGAACTAACTCTGTGCGTTTGAAATTCCATGTCATTATGAGTTACTCATACTTATGATGCCTAATTTCTTTTGCTATAACAAGCACTTTTTGCTTTGGGTTCAAGTCTTAATGTCAATACAGATCTGATGAACAACTCTCAAGATCACCATGGATGAACTATGATCAATAGGATTAACACTCCTAACTCTCTGTTTAGACATGCATCTCTTGGTATACATCATGAGTCTAATCGAATAATTGGTTAGTTTTCATCATCCCTCTTTCTATTCTCTCATGATTCTAGGTGAACTACATTGGATTGAGGTCTATCTAAACTATATAGGTAAATCTTGGATACATTGAGTATCTCAAGTCATCTTGGCCACCTGTATTCTTATTTTCATCACTTTGTGTATCCTCATATGCCTAGTTTCTTATGACTATGTCAATTATTAGACCCTCAACTCTATGCTTGTGCCCAATCATCTTTAATCTATGCATTAGGCTATATCCTTGAGTTATTTCTTACTAATTTTCCCATGATGGGCACAAAATTTGAACCTACCATTAAATCAAATCATCCTTACAGGGCCAAACCATTCTTTAGTAGTGATCAAAATCAACCCTACTAGGGCAAAAAAAAATTATCACACGATCAAAATTGTTCTAATAGAGCATATTATTATTTATTATGTTTTTGGAGACATGATTTTACTCTTATTATAATTCTAATAGCTTTCAATTTTTACCATTATGGCAATATTTTAATGTGCAACTTGTCTCAATATTAATCAATTCTGAAGTGTGTAGCTTACACCCTAGCTTTGAGTGTGTTCAAAGTGTGTCGCTTCTATTTTTGGATTTTATTCTTCCCATTCCCATGGTCTTTGGGGCCCATTTTATTCTAATTATATTTTGATCATTGATAAAATAAACACATGCAAACATTAGCTGATATGTATTTAATATATTCCACAGGTTAATCTCACTTTCTCTCTCTTTTTGAGAGTCCATCCTTCTCTTTCATCCTAGTATGTCCTTTTGAGGGGGCATCATGGGTCATTTCAAATTTCTTCTTGATAGCTCTTTTATTTAAAAATATGTTGCTTCACTAAATGTCTCGTTATGCCTTCTCAAACAGGGACAAAATATAGACATCTAATTCCTTACACCATTATGTTGAAATAGTCAATCTTACTCAAAATTTATGAAAATGCATAATTTGGGCCAAAGTCACTTAAACGTGATAAATGGTTCGATCTTGTGGTATAAAAATGTCAATTTAGGGTAATGTATCCATAAATGGGGTAATTCATTTTATGATATTTTTAACTTTTCTCAAATCATATTAAGTCAAAATGACAAAAATGCATTTTAGTGTTCTGGATCACTCTTTTCTCCTAATTTGGAGATACATGACATGTGTATGTGTTATTTTATGTTGACAATGTCCTAAATGGGATATTACTCTATATTCATCTAACATCACCTTTTAATTCCTCTTGAGTCAAATTATGACCCAGTAATATGATATTCTGACCAATTTAATTAATTATGTGTAACCAATTTCTAAATAATTACATAAATTTTGATTAATCTCACTTAGGCATATTAATCCAAATTAAAAGCTTAAGTGGGATTTTCTTGGATATTTTGCATAATCTATTTATTGAAATTCATAAATGCAAAACTCAAAATATCAGGCTTATCCATGAGTCGCCATTTGGAAAATATTGAATTTGGTGGGAAATATAATCATGTTGACCTATGTCCCTCCACATGGCCCTAACTCAATTAGAGTTATTTTTAACTCAACCAAGGTTAGTTTGAACCCATTCCAAACCTTAACTACACTTGGGTGAGATTTAAATCTATTTGATATAAATGCAAGGCCATACCCATTCATTTCTAAGTTTAAATTATGTAGACTTATAATGTAGGATGCTCTCCACAAGTCATTCGTGTAGTTTGATAAATGCTTTATTTGAAATAGGATAGCTTCATTTGATAGGCATATTAGTGATTTCATATCATGAGCCTAGATTATGCATGGTGATCTTGAGATGATGGAGGAGCTTCGCATCCATTTTTGACAAAGATAAGAACACCAAATCAAGGCAAAAAACATGTTTTGAGCCACTTATGGATGGCAAGATGTGCTTGGTAAGGTAATGTATATGTTTTTTCTTATATTTGCTCTCAATTATCATTTTCAAACCCCATTAAATAGATTGGCTTAGATTGTTAGTTCTTTATGCATTTTTATTAGTTTTTTGACTAATGCTTGGGTTAAAGCATATAAGTAAGTCCCACTTGGAGTCCAAGTCCATCCAAATGCAAAAAATAAAAATGGGGTTTGAACAAACCCCCTTTGTTTGAACCCTCATGTGTACTTTTTTAATGGGATTCAAATGAAGGGTGCATTTAATCTATTTAAATAAATAGCCAATGAAATGATTTATTTTGGGGGGATTAGAACAAAGGGGGTTTGAATGAACCCCCTTCATTAAAACCCATGTGGCATCAAATCCTCGCCCATTCAAGTGAAAAGCTACGATTGGCTTAAAATTGCCACTTTAGATGCCACATATTAGGATGAAAAAATAAAATAAAAACATGTAGCTCTTTATATAAATATGTCTTTTTATGAGCTTTTTAATAATATGTTTTTTTATAAATTTTAATAATATTTATTTTAATTTATTTGGTAAAATATACTTATTTATAAAATGAAGTACCATATGTTTGAGGCATTGGGAAAATAGGAGACTATGGCCAATTTTTTTTTAAAAATATCACTACACTCGACTTTAATGTCCTTGTTCTAATGGTGAAAATTTAGTCTATTTATATATGTATGTGTGTGTATATATATATATATATATATATATATATATATATATATATATATATATATATATATATATCTTGACTTTAATGTCCTTGTTCTAATGGTGAAAAATTAGTCTATTTAAATATATATATATATCGTGAGGAGGTCATAAGCACTGATATTCCCTGCCTTGATCATTAAAAAATTAATAAAAAACTATTTTTATGAAAAAATTATAAAAAAATAATCTTACATCATGTCCATGTTTCTAAGATCTCTTTTCAATAAATCTTGAGAAAATACTATGTTTTGAGAAAATTATGAGGAGAAATCAAGTACTCAATAAAAAATTTTGTTCACAAAACATACACACTATGTATTTAGGTATTAAAAAATCTATTTTTTATTTTTTCAAAAAAATAATAAATGTAATCAACACTTAAAATGAAATATTTCATTAGTTTACACCGTTTTCACATTTTATATGGTTAAGTCACTATTATCTATACAAATTGAGAAATGTTCACATTTTAATTTTTTGATATCCCCTTTGTACCAAAAAATGGGACACAGTATTATGTTTCAACCCGCTTGATCTAAAAATCTTTGTAATCCATCTCTACATCTAATGCAACCCCATAATTAATCCCATTCAATGATGTCAAGTGGTCAAAACCAACTTTTTTATCAATAGGGTAGGAATTGTCCATCATGGCATGTTACCCACACCCATTCCATTATCTATCACATCATCATGTTACGTATAGAGATGACATCAATCTATTCTATGATATGGATATATATTGTATCACAAAAATCATTCGTGCCATGCCAAGAATTATGCACACTGGGTCACTTTGGTCATACCATACATATTATGTATGTAATGTAGTAGCATTAATCATTTATAGACTCATTCAATAGATAGAGTGAACTATATATAGCCGACAACATTGATATAACTTGGCCCCTATTTTATTCACTCTAAATCTATATCTAAATCCATATGTGGGGTGAGGGTGACAATATATATATATATATATATATATATATATATATATATTGTGCCAATTAAAATATATATCATGTCAATGCCAATGAAACTATATGTATATGTATATACATATATATGTATATATATATGTATGTATATATATATGTATGTATATATATATGTATGTATATATATGTATGTATATATATGTATGTATATATATATATATATATATATATATGTATGTATGTATATATGTATATATACATATATATATATATATATACATGTATATGTATATGTATATATATACATGTATATGTATATACATGTATATGTATATATATATATATATATATATATATATGTATATGTATATATATATACATGTATATGTATATATACATATATATGTATATATACATATTTATGTATATGTGTGTGTGTGTGTGTGTGTACATATATATAGTGGGTTGGTCACATGATCATGTCATTCATTGACAAAACATGGTGTCAATATATGATTCATTTCTATTTGTTATAATCAAATGATCCTATCATGTTATGTATATAATTTGATTCATATTGATTCATTCACTTAATGGTGATGTGACCTATATAGATATGGGATATGCATATGCCATTGATTCATTATGTCCATATCTATATAAAACAAAGTGGGGTAGAATAATTAGTTAACTCATTAGGCCCATGACCTAAAGACTATAGATTCAAACCTTACACACCCCATATATAGGGGCCATATATTATTAAAATAAATTAATTGAGTCTTCATTTATAGACAATGT
This sequence comes from Torreya grandis, assembly GCA_037957365.1. Classification (NCBI taxonomy): domain Eukaryota; kingdom Viridiplantae; phylum Streptophyta; class Pinopsida; order Cupressales; family Taxaceae; genus Torreya; species Torreya grandis. The sequence continues at coordinate 1,871,605 of JARHVA010000597.1, read as the reverse complement.
GCCTCATCCTCCCTAGATATACATAGGTGTGGCTAAATGCTCATATATAAATAGGGACCCTAGATTGTTTTATAAATTGAGTGATCAATTGAGCATATACATCTATGGCACCCCCACCCCTATATATTTATTGATATAGAATATATATATCATCGGTCATCAATGATTATTATGTGAGTGATGCATGGGCAATTGCCATTATGTCATTCTATCTATTTAGGATATGGATAAGGCATACATAATATATGGGACACACTAATGGGTGGTGGTTATCTGCTATATATATATTGACCATCTATAGTTGAGGTTGAGAGAAAGGTCCCATAATAGATGAGGGGCACTCAATTGATGATTGACCCTATATATTTATCTAGTGAGGGCACCACATAGAGATTAGGGGGCTTGATTGACATATATATATATAAGGGAAATCAAGGGGACCATATTTTAGTGAGTGATGCAAAAAAATTCCCTTCTATTTATATAGAGCATATATAATATATCACTGAATTAAAGGACGAGACTGCACTAGGGATAATACCTGAATGTACATGTGCATGAATATTGTTGGTCATAAATGGATATAGTGTAATTATATTTATTTTGGCATATAAACCCCATAATCTTAATTAAAATGAAAGTAAGAGGTGGTTGGATATGTGTAGGTCAATAGTGTAACCCAAGTTTCCCAAATCATACCACTTTGGCTTGATTTCAAAGTGAATTTAGGTGATCCCACATATACGTTCCCCAAATCATTTGCATTTATCATGGTCATAAGTGTATATGGTGTTGTTATGTGACTTTTGAAACATAAGGGACTTAATTGTAATTAAAATCAACATAAATTGGTGGTTTGGTGTGCATGGTTCATTAATTTGACCTATGTTACCCTAATCACATCACTTTGGATTGAATTCAAAGTGAATTAGGGTGATCATGCATACATGTGCTAGAAATTGTTTGTATTTCCATGCTTTCAAGTGGATATGATTTTTTTGTGTCACTTTTGACATATAATGAAGCTAATCGCAAGTAAAATTATCATAAATTATTGGTTGGATGTACAAGGGTCACATTATGACTTATGTTGCCACAATCAAACATTTTTTCTTAAATTAGAGAGAAATGGAGTGATCATAAACAAATCTACCTAAAATTGTTTGCATTTACCTTGGTCATAACTGGATATGGTGTTTTGTGCCTATTTTTGCCTATAAGGGACCTAATCACAAGTTAAATTGGCATAAATGATAATTGGATGTGCATGAGTCACCAATGCAACCAATTTTTCCCATACACACCACTTTGGCATGGATTTAAATTCAATTGGGGTGACCATGCATAAATGTGGCACAAATTATTTCCATTTACCCTAGTCATAAATCATTATGGTGGTGTTGTGTTTATTATGGCCTATAAGGAACCTAGTCATAAGTAAATTTTACATAAATGAGTGGTTGAGTGTGTGTTGGTTTATAAACTATAATTTTGACAAATTGAGAACTCCTAAAAATGTCAACAAGGAATATGGAAGGCCCCAACCTAAAATGAACATCAATTAAAAAATTTATGCCCTAAAATCCTTGATTTCAATGATAAAATCCTAAAAATGACTAAGTACTGACCATATGGATATTGAAAAACTATCTCCCAAATCATAATCCATGTAGCTATGAGACCAATTCTAGAAGATGTAGAATGACCATAATTTATTATATTCACTAAAATAAATTTAAAATAACAAAATTGTTACTTAACATTTATTTTAGTATACCCCCTCCCACCTTTTAATTTATCACCTTTTTTTCTTTCTAAGGGTTCATAGTTGAATAATGTAGGGAACACATAATCATTATTATGCCTACATGATTATTTTTTATATAGTTTCAAAAACATGTATAGTTAAAAAATTCATACTTGTATACTTTTAAGAATGCATGCCCATTTTTAAGTGTTAAAACATGTACACATTCTAGGCTTGTTGTTTACCAAGCTTATAAAATATAAAGCTTATGCATTAGTGGTGAATTCAAAAAAAATTCCACAAAATTACCTCCCAACTTCATGCACTTACCCATTAGTGGTGCAGTAAGTTTCTCATACATAGATACAAAAGATAATCAATATGACATCACAATTTCAATCACAACCTAAGAAGATAGTTCTTTCCTATGATAATGATTACATTGATGATTACTAGAAAACATATCTTAGATAAATATATGTAAAAGACATCGAGAGATATCATTATCGAGGTGTCCATTCCATTTTTCACAAATCAAAAAAAAATTATCGATGTGCCTATATGATTTTTATTATTTGTGAAATAAATAGGATGGACACCTCAATAATGATATCTTTCAATGTCTTTTACATAAATTTATCTAAGATATATATACTAGTTAATTATTAATTTAAAATAAGAAACAAATATATGAAAAAAAAATAAGATTCACTAATATAATATTTAAATTATTAATATATTATTTAAATTCTTTGTTTATAGTTCATATTTTATCTATTCCATAAATTTTCTCTAATACATGCAATTGTACTTATATAAGACCTTTGTCTATCATTTATATCAATAGAAATGACTAGGAGTCACTTTACACAGTTGTGATTATTCCAAATTAATTCACAATAAACTACACTTAGAGAATATTTTATTTTTAAAATTTTATTAAATAATACACCTATTTCGAATGGGTCAATATATTTTTTTAATTTAATGTTACTCATACAAATCAAAATTAAAGATGGAAACACTAAAATAAATACATATATGTTTTAATAATTCAGTGTGATCAAAATTTCACATTAGTCTATAAAATATTATGATTTTAATTTATTACAAATAATTATACATAAATATATGACTCTTACAATGATCAAATTTATTTTACACTCCTAATCATTATTTTAGTTACAGATAATTAAAATTTTAAAATATAATGGTACATGCGACTATCTTAACATAATTAAGATCTGCAACAAAATATTTATTATGCTATCAAACTCCAACCGCAACCTTTTAAAAAATAGCATCATAGTTATTAATCCATCATAACAATCATTTTTAGCATATAAATGAACCTAGTTTTTAAATCAAATTGGTACTTCGCCTCCACAATTTTATCCAAATTAATAATTCTTTTAAAAACTCCCTTACATGTATACACCCTATTCTTCCCCCAGTGAGGTACACCACCATATTTCTATAAAAAAATATTCTTAATTTCATCAATTTTATGCCTATTCTAGCAAGACATTCACATGTTGTGATTGTGGAAGGAAATAAATTCAATCACCACGTTGTCTTCTTTATGGCCCAAGTAATCCTCTAAATTCTTAAAATGGTGAAGTTGTACTCCCATATGGGTTTTAAGGGTACATAATGTACTTTGTTCCATGTCACTAATATGCTTCATGTCTCTAATGCTTATGTCATTCTTGATAGAGTGATTTTAATGGAAGTATGAAGATATAATTTTCCATTTAATTCAATGACACATGCACATAGAATGTCATTGATTTACAATTTCTTTCCCTCCCACAAATAGCTATCAAAATTTTCACTACAGGGATCTATTTGGAAACTAAAGAGTGATGCATGAGATTGTTGTAGCCTACCATGGGGAACCCTATGAAAGTTAGCCATCGTTCAAATATCCATTACATGTCTTAACACTTTGCTCGATATGTGTATTGTCTAACTTATAGAGATTACTTTCATTTATCTTCCCATTATTAAGTTCCTCTACACAAACATCAACAAGATGAAAAAAAAAAGTATTTAAAACATCATTCATAAACTAAAATGCAAAAAGACATACAAGCTTCCCTGCTGTGTACAATCAAATAAAGCTGCAACTAAGATAATTTCTCATTTCCTAATACATAAATCAGTCCTCTATCTAGTATCAAGTGCAACACTCTAAAGAATGAAGGATACCAATATATCAAATTGAATTCATGCACTTTAGCAAAGTTTACAGAGGATTCTTCGAAATTTTGGGAAAATTTTACTTTCTTAATGATAATTGTGATTTTCTATATATCTTAATTGTGATCATAAAAACTAATTGAGCTTGTTGTGTGGTAGTTCAAATGTTTTTAATGTCAACTTGAAATTTTTTGAAGTGACTATAAAATGGATGTTAAATTTAAGGTTAGAATTAAAAGTGAATGAATTCATTCCATTACATCCCACCATCACCCCTATGATGTCATTGTAGAATGCATATTGGTGTAATGATCCTAATAATAAAGAATATTTGTATGATCTTGATGATACATGGCTTATACATAGGCATCCCTTGATGATATCCTTGGTTTTAGTTACATATCTCTCTTTGTACATAACTTATTTTCCTTTAACTTCATTGTTACTTCTTCTATCTCTTATCCAAACATTTTTCTAGCCCTTGGTTTTATTTTCACTATTGGTCACTTACTCTCTTAATTTTCAAACTAATTCAAACAATCCAAAACAAATATCTTACATTACTTTCAATGCACATTCTTTGTGCCACTGGACTTGCTCACTATTGCATATCTATTATGTTATGGCTTCTATTGCACTTACATGACCACATTTTTCTACTTTTACATAAGCACACAATATTTTTCCCATTGAGGATCATGTATATTATTATCTATATCAATCATTTATATGCTTCAAGGCCACATACATTGGGGGCATATCATTTTATTTCCTTATTATCATACTATGCTCTAGCACCTATTGCAAATTGTTTGAATCCCCCTTATTTTTTATATTTCCAAGCCTTTCTTCTTGTTACTTTCAACTCTCTAAATTTTAAATTTTTCAAAAAAACTCAAAAACATTCTAATATTATAAAAAATATTAAAAAAATCATATATTTCAAAAATCCAAAAAAATAAAAATATGTTCAAAAATTCAAACCCAAAACCTAAAAACATTTTCAAGTGTTGTTCACTTATTTCTTTATATATGTTATTTTTTTTATGATTAGATAGTTAATATATTTCTGTTTTCAATACATAATATTTTTTTCAAGGTATTTGAATGTGATCCAAGACATACTATTACATGGTTTTTCTAAATTTAGCTTCCCTTATTACCCAAAAAACTTCCTAAATTAAGGGCATCTCTTCATTCTCTATGAACACTGTCAGGATATAACAAGATAATTGATTACTTTTGTGTAAGCAACTAAACACGAAATTAAACTAGAAAGAATAAGTAACTAGAAATTAGAAATGGCAAAGAATATGAGATACAAGAAACAACCCAAAAACTTGTATTAAACTCTTCCAAAAGGAAATACAATGAAGAAATCACACTTTCTTCTCACACCTCTCAGATGTACAGATCTCTTTCCCTCAAGAGTTTTCTCTCTCAATTACAACTTCAAGTCCACAAGCTATGAAGATTTAACCCTATTAAATAATACTAGGATTCATGAGCTATGCATTATCCACCGTTAGATACACCTCTTAATCAAAGGTTCAAATCAGTCCTGCCAAAAATAGAAACTTAGACTCAATACTAACAGTTAAACTTATCATGCAAATAATCTGTTCATCCCATGAAAATAGACTTTTGGAACGCACAGGTGATCAACATCAGTCCATGTCTGTCTGCACATGACCGACATTAATCGATCCATAACTGATGTCAATAGCCTTTGGTTAACTCTTGACTAATGCCGGTGACTGTGTAACTCCAGCAACCTTGCATTTGCTCATTTGGTGAAGCTTTTAACTCCATAACTCAACAATCTCCCACTTGGAGATAAATAGCTGCACCTGTACCTGTACAGCAACATCTTCTAGTTTCTCCATCTTCAAGCTCAATCTTGAAGACCAACAAAAGTTGAATGAAGATTCAACTTCTCCTTTGTTACCAGCTTAGTTAACATATCAGCAGGGTTCTTATCTATATGGATCTTTTCCAGCTTCAACTCACCATCCTCCAATACCTGTCTAATGAAGTGGTACCTAAGCTGTATATGTTTGGTTCTTGAATGAAAGGTTGAATTCTTTGCCAAATGAATTGCACTTTCACTATCACTATACAACTTGCAACTCTCTTGCTTCTTTCCCAAATCTTCCATGAATTGACTCATCCAAATCATCTCCTTGCTAACCTCTGTGACTGCAATGTATTCTGCCTCTGTAGTAGACAAGGCAACAACCTTCTACAACTTTGAAATCTAGCTAACTGCCATTTCACCATCAATGAACACATATCCTGTGGTGCTTCTCCTGCCATCCAAGTCACCTACCATAGCTAAATCTACATATCCATGTAGAGAATTGTTTGACCCTCCATACCATAAATGCCTACTGCTAGTCCCTCTTAGATATCTAAGAATCCACTAAATTGCTTTCCAGTGTTCCTTTCCTGGATTGGCCATAAACTTACTAATAACTCCCACTACTTGGGCTATATCAGGTCTAGTACATACCATTGCATACATCAAGCTCCCAACTACAGAAGCATATGGAACTCTACTCATGTACTCTACCTCATCATGTGAATTAGGACACTGTTCTTTGCACAACTTAAAGTGTCCAGCCATAGGTGTGCTTATCAGTTTTACATCTTGCATATTGATCCTCTCCAACACCTTGTTCACATAATCCTCTTGAGACAAAATCAAACTGTGATTTTTCCTGTCTCTCTTAATACTCATGCCAAATATTTTCTTTGCTACCCCCAAATCCTTCATGGAAAATTTATGAGCAAATTTTACCTTAAGCTCATTAATATCCTGCATGTGTGAACCTGCAATAAGCATATCATCTACATACAGTAACAAGATAATATATCTACCATTATTCAATCTCTTAAAATAAATACAATGGTCAGATTGACATCCATAAAAGCCATGCTCTATCATAAACTTGTCAAATCTCTAATACCATTATCTTGGAGCTTGCTTAAGACCATATAAGATTTTCTTCAACTTGCACACAAGTTTTTCCTTACCTTTGACCTCAAAACTTTTCGACTGATCCATATATATTTCTTCATCTAAATCTCCATGAAGAAATGTTGTCTTAACATCAAGCTGCTCTAGATGCAAATCCTCAATAGCAACTAAAGACAATACAGTCCAAATAGAAGTCATCTTTACTACAGGAGAAAAAATTTCACCAAAATCAATACCTAGTTTTTGTGTAAATCCCTTTACTACCAACCTGGCCTTATGTCTCATTTGTCCATTCTCACCTTCCTTTAAGCTGTAAACCCATCTATTTTTTAGTGCTTTCTTTCCAGCTGGCAACTCAACTAAATCCCACATTTGGTTCTCTTTCAAGGAATCAATCTCCTCATTCATGTCAAGTTCCCACTATTTTCAGGTTCCTACCTGCATTGCCTCATCAAAACATTTTGGTTCTCTACTATCAGTGAGAAAAAAGTAGTATAAAGAAGGGGAATATCGAATTAGAGGTTTATTTACCCTTTTTGACCTCTTAATGGGCATTCGAGACTCATACACAACTTGTTGTCTACCCAAACTCTCTGTCATTAACTGATCTCAGTCATCCCCAGGTCTGTACCTGACTGACATCGGTTCCATCTGACTGACATCAGTTACTGCCTAATCGACGTTGGTTCCTATATGACCGATGTTAGTTCCTTTTTGACCAACATCGGTTCCTACCTGACCAACATCGGTGTCTATGTTTTCTTGTGTGTGAAATTTTTTATCTGCGAGCTCATTTTGGATCATCACTTCATCCAAATCAACATTGCTCTGCTCAGTATTATTTAGCTTCTTAAGCTGATCACTGTACATCACCTTCTCATTGAAAACAACATCATGGCTTCTAATAATTTTGTTAGTTCCTAAATTCCACAACCAGAATCTGAAATCTCTAGAGCTGTAACCAATAAAAGTGCACTGCATAGATTTAACATCTAGCTTCTTTCTATTTTCTTTATCAACGTGCAAAAAATCTTTAGAACCAAAAACTCTAAGAAATGAAAGATCTAATTTTTATCTATCCAAGCCTCTTCTAAAATTCCACCATCCAGAGCAGTAGAAGGTCGTCTGTTAATCAGGTAAATTGTAGTATCTACAGCTTTTGCCCAAAACTGTAAGGGCAAACCAGCATGCAACCTCATACTCCATGCACGCTCTATTATTGTTCTATTCATCCTTTTAGCAACTCTATTTTGTTGAGATGTCATTGGAACCATCCTTTCCTTATGTATTCTATTCATAAAATAGTAACTGTTGAACTTATAGCTGCAGTACTCACCACCATTGTCAGATCTAAGGCACTTCAATCTCAAACCTATTTCATTCTCAACTAAAGCTTTCCATTTCTTAAATGTGTCAAAAACATTAGATTTCTTTTTTATGCAATAAACCCATACCTTTCTTGTAGCATCATCAATGAAAGAAACATTATACTGTGATCCTCCAATAGAAGCTATCTGAGCTGGTCCCCACACATCTGTGTGAACAAGCTCCAACGTGTGCTTCTTCTTTGTTGACCCAATTTTGAAAAATCTCACTCTCTTCTGTTTCCCAAAAATACAATGCTCATAGAAATCTAGATCTATGCTTTTCAAATCTGAAAGCTTACCTTTTGACTTAAGAACAGTCATTCCCTTCTCACTCATGTGGCCAAGCCTATAGTGCCACAACTTTGCATCTACATCTGAAGTAGATAAAACAGAAGGAGAATTATCAATAATACAATTACATAAATAGAGAGTACCTACTCTCTTACCTATGGCTAATACAAGTGCACCCTTGGAAACCTTCCAAGATTCAGCTGTGAGAGTTACTGTACAACCCTCATCCCCCAACTTTTCTGCAGAAATTAGATTCCTCTTTAGGATGGGAACATGCATGACATCTTTCAACACCCATGTGTTGCCAGTCTACAATTTCAGTTGTACTTTTCCTTTGCCAACAATTTTACAAGGCTCATCATCCCCTAAATAAACTATTCCAAAATCTCCATGGACATAATCATTTGTCAGGAATCTAGAACAACAAACATGCTCTGATCCCACTTGTCAAGATGTGAAATCGGAAACATACAATTGATTACCAAACTTCAAGCAACTTAAATATGCGGAAATAACCAGATTCACCAAGTAACTAGAATTCAGAATAACACAGCATATGAGAGACAATACACAACTTGTATTAACACTTTATACAGAAAAGAATACAATAAAGAAGATGCCACTTCTTCTCCACCACCTTACAGAGGTTTCCCACACCTCAAGTGAACAGTACTTCTTCTCCCCAAAGCTCTCCCTCTCACAGGTCCCAACACCTAACTCAAATACAGAGTTGGTGTTCACCTCCCGTGCTCCACGCACAACACAAGTGCTCCACGCACTCCACAAGTACTCAAAGTACTTCAAGTAGATCTCCCATGAATCTGCAACAACCTACAATTCAATAGACCATACTTATGGAAGGAACTCCCTTGCCTTCCTCTCACTCTATCCGAGTACACACCTGTACTCCAAGTAGATCCTGCCTGATACTGCTCCCTGTTGTGTTGCTGTCTATATGACCTTGCACACCTGCAAATCAAACAACGGTTCTGCTCACCTGTGAACCTCGACCTTGCAAACACATACACCTGCAGATCAACGATCTTACTTACCATGTAGATCTCCTATATAGGCCATGCAACTGTGACCAAGATCCTACACTCTTGAAGAATCCAGCTGACTCTCCAATCCAGCACCAACACACCTAGTACTGTGGCACTAGGAGGAACGCACCATTGCTCTACCTCACACATAGAAGGAGCTTATAATTATGCTCTCTTACTCCCTAGCACACTTTTCTAATACAACCATGAGTCTATTATATAGATCTCATCCAAACAATAATTAGACATCTAATTACAATAATTAGATCCGCAACTATGAGTCTAAAATTAGCACTCATCATGCAAACACTTGGTTCGTTAGCTAACTGCCCGTAAATAGCTCGCAGTCGAACCACACAGGCGATCGACGTCGGTCCCTGTCTGCCTGGAGGTGACCGACGTCGGCCGATATATGACCGACATCGGTTGCTTCCCTTTGCTATCCTACCGACGTCAGCTGATCAGACCGACCCCAACTTCTCTGCAACTCAGCAACCTTCAGCAACCTCCTCTCCTATTTGCATCAGTGAAGCTTTTAGCTCCACAATCCTAACAATCTCCCACTTGGAGATAAACAGCTGCACTGTACCTGTACCTGTACTCTATCTAATCTGTTTCCTGGTTTGTATCCCTCTTCAAGCTCCAACCTGAAGACAACCCACCACACATCCTGTGATGTACCTCCTGTCATCCGAGTAACCTGCCACATCCGAACCTACAACACCTGTAGTGAAGTCCTGACCCTGCATAGCAACACCTGCTACCGGTCCCTCTCAGAAACCTGAGAACCCACTTCCCTGAATTGGCTCCTAACTCTGACAGCTCCCACTGCATGGGAATATTCAGGTCTATACCAGACCTCATGTGATTTCGGACACTGTACCTGTCTAGCCCTTAGTGTGCTCCAGTTCTGCATCCCGAACCTCGCCAACACCTGATTCACATCAGCTCCCACTCGAGACAAAATCAACCTGTGATCTCCATGCCTCCCATGTCAAAGAGTTTCGCTGCTCAAAACTCCCCCCTGACATGCCACTGAACTAATCTTACCCTTAGCTCAAAAAACCCTGTATGTACTAACCTGCTATAGCAAAACATACCGTCCACATATAGTAACAGAATGATGTCATGACCATCATCCTCCTGGTAAGTCAAACCATAGTAGTTACCCTGACATCGACTGAAGCCATGCTTCGTCCTCCACCTGTCAAAACCTGTACCACTGTCCTGTAGCTTCCTCAAGATCATATACCTGGTCTTCCGTCTCACGTATCCGTTCTCTCTATTCTTCTACTAAGGAATCCATTCATCTCTATGCTTTCATCCAGCTGGCAAACCTACCAAGACTCCCGTCTGGTTCTGCGTCATAATCCTGCCTAGCTCACACCTGTTTCCTGGATCCTTCCTGCTCTATAATCAGCAACAAGTATGAAGAAGAGGAACACGAATTTGAGGGCCTACTTACGCCTTCAGTCCTCCATATGGGTGTTTGAGACTCGTTGACAGCTTGCCGTCCACCCAAAATTTGTTACAGTGACCGACCTCAGTCACCCCACAGTCTGCATCCGATCGACGTCGATTCCATGCATCTGTACCTGACTACCAACCTGCCAGCGCTGGTGTCCCTGCTGCCGATGTCAGTCCTCCTAACCGACATCGGTCTTACATACTGCCGACATCGGTCCCTTGACCGACACCGGTCTTACCCTGCCCGACACTACCAACTTCGGTCTGCACATGACCGACATCGGCACCTGTTTGTTCGACGCCAGTTCCTCCTGACCGACGCCGATATCTGTGTTCGCCTGTGAGTGATGACTTTTTACCCGCGAGCTCCTTTGGATCAATCTCCATGTCCAAACTGCCCTGCTCAGATGTATCCAGCGTCATCCACTGAACTCTGTCCGCCATCTCCTCCAGGAACACCAAGGCTTTCCAGTTCTTAACCCTGTCAAATATATCTATCTTCCGCTTAAGAACATGCATCTCCTTCCTGCTAATGTGACCAAGCCTACGAAGCCACGTCTCCGCAACAGAAGAAGAATCAGTAATATAAACAAGTAGATAAAGAATACCTGTTTTCTTACCACCAGCTAATTCAAGTGCATCCGCTGTGAGAGTTCTTGTGCATCTCTCATCACCCAATCTTTCTGAAGAAATTAGCCATATCTCTAGACCTGGGACCTGCATGACCTTCATCAACACCTGTGTGTTGGCCGCCTGTAATTTCAGCTTCACTTCCCCTTTGCCAATTCTTTGGCAAGGCTTACCAGCTCCTCTACCTGGGGCTGCATGGAAAGAGGCAACTGAATCTTTTATCCAAGATTCAACTTTATCCAAGAAACCTGCAAACACATCCTGTGCAACAACACCTGCTACATCTGTATCTTCAGTTTCTTCATGCTGATCTGTTACCAACCAGCAATGTTCTTTTACCTGCTCTTTCTTTCCATCGAACCGTGACTAACCGTCTGTGCTTTTCAACTCCTCCATTCTTAGCTTACTTTGATCTGCCGTTGCTCTACTCCCACTCAATCAAAAACCCCTGAGAGTGCCCTGTAACCAAAACACAACCTGCTTCCTGCAACCTTAGCTATGATACCACTTGTCAAGAATCTAGAACAACAAACATGCTCTGATCCCACTTGTCAGGATGTGAAATCGGAAACATACAATTGATTACCAAACTTCAAGCAACTTAAATATGCGGAAATAACCAGATTCACCAAGTAACTAGAATTCAGAATAACACAGCATATGAGAGACAATACACAACTTGTATTAACACTTTATATAGAAAAGAATACAATAAAGAAGATGCCACTTCTTCTCCACCACCTTACAGAGGTTTCCCACACCTCAAGTGAACAGTACTTCTTCTCCCCAAAGCTCTCCCTCTCACAGGTCCCAACACCCAACTCAAATACAGAGTTGGTGTTCACCTCCCGTGCTCCACGCACAACACAAGTGCTCCACGCACTCCACAAGTACTCAAAGTACTTCAAGTAGATCTCCCATGAATCTGCAATAACCTGCAATTCAATAGACCATACTTATGGAAGGAACTCCCTTGCCTTCCTCTCGCTCTATCCGAGTACACACCTGTACTCCAAGTAGATCCTGCCTGATACTGCTCCCTGTTGTGTTGCTGTCTATATGACCTTGCACACCTGCAAATCAAACAACAGTTCTGCTCACCTGTGAACCTCGACCTTGCAAACACATACACCTGCAGATCAATGATCTTACTTACCATGTAGATCTCCTATATAGGCCATGCAACTGTGACCAAGATCCTACACTCTTGAAGAATCTAGCTGACTCTCCAATCCAGCACCAACACACCTGGTACTGTGGCACTAGGAGGAACGCACCATTGCTCTACCTCACACACAGAAGGAGCTTATAATTATGCTCTCTTACTCCCTAGCACACTTTTCCAATACAACCATGAGTCTATTATATAGATCTCATCCAAACAATAATTAGACATCTAATTACAATAATTTGATCCGCAGCTATGAGTCTAAAATTAGCACTCATCATGCAAACACTTGGTTCGTTAGTTAACTGCCCGTAAATAGCTCGCAGTCGAACCACACAGGCGACCGACGTCGGTCCCTGTCTGCCTGGAGGTGACCGACGTCGGCCGATATATGACCGACGTTGGTTGCTTCCCTTTTCTATCCTACCGACGTCAGCTGATCAGACCGACCCCAACTTCTCTGCAACTCAGCAACCTTCAGCAACCTCCTCTCCTATTTGCATCAGTGAAGCTTTTAGCTCCACAATCCTAACATCATTGAAATATTCTCTATTTGGGGTTGCATGGAAAGAGGCACTAGAATCTAAAACCCAAAATTCTATTTATTATCCAAAGAAAATATAAGAGCATCTTGTGCAACAATACCTGCAACATTTGTTTCCTTATTACCTTCATGCTGATTTTCTTCTTTATCTTTCAACCAGCAATCTTTCTCTGCATGCCCTTTCTTTCCACAATTACAGCAGATTATATTTCTACCATTTTTGGATTTGGATCTACCTCTCATCTTTGACTTAGACCTTGATCTCCCTTGCTTTTCCTTCTCTTTTTGCCTTCCCCTGCTTTCAAAACTTAAAGCATTACCTGACGTTTCCTCTGTGCTTTTCCTGCGAATTTCTTCAATCAAGATTACACTAACAACATCATCAACTTTCAAGATATTTGAAGCAGATGCAGTATTACTAACTGCCATTACCAAGCTATGCCAACTTTCAAGTAAAGAGCATAAGATTAATAGAGCCTTAATTTCATCATCAAAAACTATTTTGACTGAATTTAATTGATTTACTATTACATGGAAATCATTTAGATGAGTAGATACAGATCCACCTTCTTGCATTTGCAAATTAAATAATTACTTCATAAGATATACCTTATTTGAAGTTGAGGGCTTTTCATATAAATTAGCTAAAGTATCCATTAACTCTACCATTGTTTTTGCCTGTGATAAGTTAAAAATCACAGAAGATGCCAGACTCAATCTTATAGATCCCAGAGCCTTTCTATCAAGAACATTCCATTCTTCATCTTGCATATCTGTGGGCTTACTTGAAACCCCACCTAACGGTAAGTACAGATCTTTTTGATACAGATAATCTTCTATCTACATCCTCCATAATTGATAATTCTTGCCGTTAAACTTCTCCATTCTTAGTTTACTTTCTTTTGTCATTGCTTTACTCCCACTCAAACAGAAACCCCTGTGAGTGACTTGTAATCAACAAACACTAACATAATCTGAAACCCCCTATTAGTGAACCTAAGCTCTGATACCACTTGTCAAGATCTAACAAGACAATTGATTACTTTTGTGTAAGTAACTAAACACAGAATTAAACCAGAAAGAATAAGTAACTAGAAATCAGAAACAGCAAAGAATATGAGATATAAGAAATAACCCAAAAACTTGTATTAAACTCTTCTAGAAGGAAATACAATGAAGAAATCACACTTTCTTCTCACATCTCTCAGATGTACAGATCTCTTTCCCTCAAAAGTTTTCTCTCTCAATTACAACTTCAAGTCCACAAGCTATGAATATTTAACCCTATTATATAATACTAGGATTCATGAGCTATGCATTATCCACCGTTAGATACACCTCTTACTCAAAGGTTCAAATCAGTCCTACCAAAAATAGAAATGTGGACTCAATACTAATAGTTAAACTTATCATGCAAATAATCTGTTCATCCCATGAAAATAGACTTTTGGAATGCATAGGTGACCGATGTCAGTCCCTATCTGTCTGCACATGACCGATGTCGGCCGATCCATAACTGACGTCAACAGCCTCTGGTCGACTCCTGATCGATGCCGGTGACTGTGTAACTCTAGCAACCTTGCATTTACTCATCTAGTGAAGCTTTTAACTCCACAACTCAACAAACACTTCAACAAGTTTTATCTATCTACAACCTCTCTACCATGTTGAATTATATATCATATAAATATTTTGTTAATCACTCATACTTTACAATTTATTACATGAATATGTTATTTACTAACAATGACATTGACATGTATGATTAATGTAGACTAGTCCTATTTAATCTATGTTTCACTTTACATTATTACTTTACTACATGATAATTTAGGAATCAATTACTTATAATGTGTGATATGTGTTCCTACTTGAATGGTATTCTCATAAAATTTATGTGTAGCCCTTGGCCTTGTATGTTTATGTGACATCCACATGTCCCTTTTATGTGACCTTTGGGTCTCATGCATGATATTATATGAAAATTGTGTGACATTACTTGTATGTTCATTTCTTGTTATTATGGTTTCAGGATTCATATCATGCATTGATTTTACGTATTACTTTAACTATTGTTCCAAGATACATATCATGCACATGATGCTTATGTCCTTCAATGTTATAAATCTCTAACACATGTTTCATGTATAATTAAAATACTAAATTAAATATTATGATGCAATATAATTCAAATATGATATTACATGATAATATATTCAAATATTTTACAAGTTTATTTTGAAATAAGTGACTTGCAAGTTACATCTCTATCCCAAAAGGGGGGCATCACAATGGGCTTGTCTTAAAAGTTCAAAGTCCTCATGAGCAATCAAAAATTCATATTTATGACACTATATAGTTTTCAAAATACAACATGAATAAATAATATAAAACAATTATTGGGGCATGTGGCATGCATGTGCACTCATTCTACAGTTACAAGTTTTAAATCATTTAAAAATTAAAATGGCATTCAATATCAACTTAGTATAGTATAAGGGGCATGATATTAATTCATGTTCAAGTTACTACATGGAAAATTCAAATTTCTCAAGTTCAAAAGTTTCAAACATAATCTATATTTATCTACAAGTGTGTGATTCATCTTCATGTTGCAAGTGGGCCACATTAGATTCTAGTGACACTCGACGTCTATAGTTTCACTTATTCTATTGTAATGATCCACATTTGTTGGTTTCACTCTTTCAATTATTTTATATATTACTCTACATATTTAAATTAAAATTAGAGCATATAATATTTTCAACTCAAGGGCTTTCACTGGTTTCAAAAATTGAGACTTGATCACTCTCAATTTGTGACAAGTTTATCTTTTCTACAAATGCCTCAACAAGGGGGCACACGCGCTTCTCCATTTCCAAGCAATAGATATATTAGATTTAATACTCTTTTAGGTGTATACTTTCCTTTCTATCTTTTAAAATTTAAAATTTTAATTTTTAAAATTTTAATTCTCAAAATATGAGCAGTAAATACTTTCATTGACATTGTTGTAGGTTTTGCATTAAGGCATCTTGCATAATCAAGCTTCACAACAAAATATAAAGTGTGTATGCACACTTATATTTTCATATAATTGACTCTAATAGTTTCATTTTTTTATATCACTAATGGGAAGAAATTTAAAAACTCAAATTTAATCATTAAGTACTCAATAATGTTTAATCTTGATATCCTTATCCAACTTGGCTTATTCGTCATTTCGTTAACTTGAAATCTATATAGTATAATTATCTATTATACAAATTATTTTTAAAATACTTAGAACATCATTTAGACATTCTTATTTTTCTTATAGGCTCTTGTCAGACCAATTCTAATAGTCTCTGTCATTTTGGGATAGGACTACACTAAGACATTTTCCACTAGTGTGATCTTGTCCCCTGATACATAGAAACTCTCTCATCCTCTACCCAACCCAACTCTGACACCCGTAACCTATAATTATTTCATTCAATCTTTTCAATCTCTCTTATCAATCAAATCTTCACTAGTTTTTTCATCAATCCCTTGTATTATTCAATTGACTGTGACTCCTAATAAGTCACTCACTCTATCTTAAGAACCTCTTCACCTCACAATGTTATCTTACGTCTCATTTCATTCACCTTCTCTTATTTTTCATTAATCTTTATCTTCATGCTTTATGTATAGTCTCTCATATGTAGGCTTGATGGAACATAGCTCAACTATTCCATTCATTAGTATTCAAACATATTATATGACCTCATATCATCCCAACTATATCTCCACTTCATCTCACTACTAACCCCAATTCACTTTCTTATCACCTTTTTTTCACTAACCCTTATCTCTGCTAGTAGCCTTTTTTTTAACCAATTTTCCTTGTATAGACTGGTATAATTGCATCCTAAGAAACTAACACTAGTTTTAGGCACCCTCGTTCATCTTTGAGGTCTCTATGAAGTTTTAGGACTTAACTCATTATTTAGATATCATTTCTAGCATTGGCACAGACCTAATTAGGTCTCCTAGTTCCATTTACACACATAGTCAATAGTTACTATACTTTTCCATACCACACCAACTTAAAAACATGTAAATATTTAAGATCACATTGAAAACTCATAAACCCTCAAGTTTCATTCAAATATACTAGTTAAATCATTAGTTATACCATTTCTTGTGTTTTAACCCTTAACTAGGGTTTCCTAGACTGTGATAGGCTTGAGAGGCCTCCAAATTGAGTTTAATGATACTTTTCACTTTAAAACCTCCAAAATGTTATAATAAGGTCTGCCCTACCTATTTGCAACATTTCTAGGCTTTAACATCTTTGGTCTAACCTCTAATCACATTCAAAACATGAATTTCACCAAGTTTTGTAACATAGTTTGCCTATGTTCAAATTACAATAGATTTTTCACTACTCAAATGATAACCTAAGATGTTTGAACACTCCTCAATTATAAAAACTCCATGGTGTCTTTATCCATCACACTCATACCATTTTGACCCCTTTCATGATTAAAACCCATTGTGCAACTCTTACATAGAAATCTTGATAATGTCATGTAAACAAAGTACACATAGTTTGGTTATTAAAACCCTTAATTCAATATTGAAACAAACACAAAGTTATATGAATAAAAACTTATAGTATTACAAGACCTGAGATCACCCTCCACTACTTTTTCATGCTCTTGAAAGGGTACGTTTTTTCATTTATCTATATGCTTGAATGAACATGCACAAAATTATAGTTTCAGACCTACCTAACACTATGTCTCAAAACTTACATTCCATTACATTATTCCCAAATTATTAAATCTTTCAATGTGTCAAATTATGGTTCCAAAATAATAGCAAAATCACTTCAAAAATTTCACTTTATTGGCTCTATATATGTACATGAAGAACTTTATTCTTTTGACAAAATATAGAGGTATTAATGCTCTCCCATCTTCCTCCTATCCGTACCTCTGTCATTCTCAAAACTACTAACTCCTTGACTCCTAAATTCCTACTTAACTTCTCCTATGAGACTTATACTATAATCCAAAACTCATTCATAAATCTTTCACACCTAAATAACTATTGTTGGTAACTACTTCTCTAGATAACCACTCTTAAGATAACTAACTTGACATGATAGTAAATTTCACTTTGTACATGCTTATTGTACCCCTATACCTATGTAAGACTCATTTAGGAACAACTAATAACCTTTTCTATCTTTATATTTTTTTAACATTACCCCAAAACACTCCTAAACACACTAACTAAAATTCAAGTATTCAAAATGGTGTTTTGGCAGGAAAAGTTCCCAAGCCAAAGAACATCCAATCCAAGACACTAGTGACTCTTCAAAAGACTCAATCCCTTTCCAAGGGGTGATAAAATACTAAACACACTCACTTATGACTAGCTTTGCATTGTTGGCTTGATGTTCCTCCATCATCCCCTATGCCCCAGTGGTAACTTTTTAAATTTAAGAAGTTACATTTTATACCTCCAATTTTTTTATCAATTTTAGTTAGTGTAAATATTCAAAATATTCATTTATATAAGCACATAAAGGCTTATACAAACATATCTAATAATTATTTGACAATTCTATTACATATTGAGTAAAAGAGCATTATTATTTCTAATTTAAATGTAACAGCCATAGGCTAAGTCTTAATATATTTTATTTCATGTCAATGGCACTTGTTTTCAATCATTTAAATCAATATATCTAGTTTCATTCATATAACAAATTCAAGATTCACACACTCACTCTAGGAGGTAGAATTACATTGACTTGAGGTCCGTTTGGACTATTTAGGTGGCACTAAAATTACATGGAATTTTTTAAGTGTAACTTGGATATTCACTTTTCTTGATTCTTCCCTTAGAATTTTATCTCTATTTTAATTATTGTGAAAAATATATAATTTCATATTTTCTAGGTCTTCTATGTGGCAAATCAGGACACATAAAAATTTAGTAAACCCTTTCAGGCAACCACAGGTGCTTAAATCAAAAAATTAGTTGCACATTCAACTAAGATGTGGTTGAAGTGCATCCATATCCTCATTGCATGCCGTTGTCTCACCAAAGTCTAAATTCTTATGTTTTCAGGTATTTTTAGCCAATTGTCAAAATCAACTTACATATTCAACATAATATATGTTTGAGGGAGGTTTGCATGTTTTGTTGTCAATTTACTATTTTAACTTATTTATAATTTTTTAAATTGTATATTTGACATTCATATATATTAGTTTTCAATAGTATACATGTTCTTAATATTTCATTGTTAAATTAAAAATAACATTAAACAAAGAGCTTTTTGAACTCATACAATTCACGATGTTTTGTATGTGTCTATTGGAATGTTGCCTTAGTGTACATTATCTAATAGAGATAAAATTGTGTGTGTGATAAATCAAGAACAAACCTACAATAGAAGTTATCAAGTCCAAGAAAACTCCTCAATTTAATGAGATTGCATGGAGTTAGATAATCATGGATTACCCTAATATTCTCTATATTTACATTGATTGTTTATAAATTAAATATTCATCTTAGGTACTGAATCTATGTGGCACAAAATGTATACTTTATAAGCTGGCTTATTATTTATGTTTTCACAAGGTGTCTAAGATTAATGAGAAGTGATCCACATGCTATTCCAAAGTGTTGTTGAAGATGAGGATATCATCCAAGTAGATAATGACAAAGGATTTGAGGAAGTTCTTGAGTAGATCATCTATTAAGTGCATGAATGTCGTTAGCACATTAATGAATCCAAAATTCATATCCAACTATTAGGAAAATCCTTACCTGGACTTGAATTTTTTCTTCCAAACATCCTCCAAATGGTTTGGTACCTAATGATAACTTGAATTCAAGTCAATCTTAGAAAAGTATTATGCACTTCAGAGTTGGTCCAATAGGCCTTCAATGTGTGATGTTGAGTACCAACTCTTCACCATTATTTTGTTTGGTGCACAATAGTTAATGCATACTCACTAACTACCATAATTATTTGGTGAGAGGACTAATGGACTTCCAAAAAGAGAATATCTAGGCATGAGTTTTCCTTGATCAATAAGCTCTTGGGTGTGGTACCAGACTTCATCATTCTCCCAAATAGACCTATGGTATAGTGGTAAATTCAGAATAGGGGATCCAAGAATAAATTCAATGTGACATTTTACCACACAATGTGTTGGTAAACCCTTTGCCTCTTCAAATATGTCTCCATATTATTTCAATATCTTATCTACTTTTTATTACTATTACTATGTTTATGTGGTTTGGTGTGTTAACAATGTGTGTTTCCTCTCTTACATAAGTGCATTTGGGTGGACCATGAGTAGCACAAAATTTATCATGTGCGAGATGAGCTTGTGACATTGTTTGACAAAGACCAAAGTGATTTTGGTTTTTTGAGGTGACTCAAAAAGGTTGAAGAAATAATATTTGATATGCATAATCCACCACTATGACTTAGCTTGATATGTAGCATTGCGGTAATAAAAATATAGGCTTCCAATAAAAATGACATAAACCTTAAGTTTTGTCATGTCACAAGTGAATTTGTCTTATAAGGGCTTGAAATTTTATTGGTAATTTTATTTTTTCAAAAACTCTATATCCGTCCCTTATTGTAGTGGTCCCAAAGAGTATGGTTTAGGATGCATATAAGTGGGAAGGCCGAGATGCAAAGTTTTACCTTATGATAATGATGTTATTTTGGATTCCACTATCAATGATGGAATGAATAGGTTGACCCTATAGATATGCTCTCATTCCTTATAGGTGTCAATGGTAGTGATGTTGGTGCTCGAGAAGTGGTGTCTATATTAGTATCATTTGTTTGTGTGGAGCTTAACATAGGCTACACAATTAAGGATTATTTCACATGGAATTTAGAATCATTATGTGAGCTTGTGTAGTGTTAATGGCACCATTTATCACCTTCAGTATTGTTGCATTTTTCTGGCATATAATATTTTATAATCTTATTTTATTGCATGGCCTTCTTAGGCATGTCACACCTTTCACAATGTGTTCTACTTATGCACAACATGGTTTGATGGTAAGTTTTGTGTAAGTTGGTTCTTACACATGACATTAGATGAATAATAGAACTTCTTAAAATTTTCCTTCCCTTTGACTTTGACAGTATTGTAGTATGCTTTTCCCAATGTGTCAAAAGTTAAGAACTCTTTATTATGCAAACATAAGGTGAAATTTTATTAACGAACTTCAATAACTTATGTTTATTTGTCAATTTCTCATGCAGACATGAAATGTAGTCATAGAACTCATTAGTTTACTCTTTAACTGATTGTTCCTTATGTTGGTGCAACTATTGAAACCTCAGGTATTCATCCTTGTTTGACGGGGTAATACTCATTCTTCAAGGCATTAATGAAAGACTTATGTGTCTCAATAGGATCATTGTCTTGTTTGGGCTATGCATTGAAAGGTTCCTCTAATGGGATACTAAAATGGACATTTTCAACATAATGAGGGTTATATTATTTGCATCGATAAAATGAGTAACTAAGAAGCATGCCTCAAGTTTTCTAATCCATCCATCTAATGTTAAGGTGTTGATTTTTCCTTCAAACATTGGGATGTCAAGATCGACTTGCACTTTGAAAGGGGTTTGATACTTAAACATTGTGTGTGTATAATGCATAAAAAATTAGTTTCTTGTGGACCAATTTGCATCATGAATTCACAAAATTGGCTAAATAATTCAATACATTATTCCTGAATGGCCTCTTGAATGACTTTTTTAACATCTAGGCATGCCTCATTTTTTCTCTAGGTGTCAACCATCTTGATTTTGATACAACATTTTTTAAAATATTCTAAAGTATAACCAACTATTAGTCATTATTTATCACATTACACTCTCATTGTTAAGGCATATGCGATCTCTTTCTCTAATCCCAATGATTCACAACATGGGGCCCAAGATGTCAGTGTGGTGGATAATTTCATGCTTGGAGACTATATGCATTGGTTAGGATCACTAACAATAATCCTCTTTCTCTCTATAGATTAGGAAATAAAAAAGGTCATAATGATAGAGCCTATGTACACTTGGAATAACATGTAAGGGCCTAGAATAACCATAAACCTAGTTGTGGGTATTCACACTCAAATGTCAAGAGGATGGGATTTAAATCATACACCTCAGTTATGTGATATGGCTCTCTCTAGGTCTCAAGATATAGCATATAATTATTGTAACAAAGGTATCAAATATGTATTTCAAGGATATGATAAGGATACAACATATAAGGAACTGAAAAACAAGGGTAACCTAAATCCAAGATACCCAAAAAATAATAAAATAATAATAAAGTGGTGTAATGGTCAACCAATGGGCAATCTATGCAACCTAAGGTAATAATGTAAAGCATAAGCAACCATATAACTATACCAACTCATTTAATATAAGAGGATAATAATAAAGGATAAAAAAAATACAACCACTATAACAATAAGCAAAGCATATCTATTTACAAAGTAAATAAATGAAAGAGAATAAGGATAAAGATACTTACTTTTTGGTGGACTCATAAGCACATCAATATCCCCATTTGGCTCAAGTGGAAATTTGAAAGATATGTTGTATATTGATGAACTTAAATGGTAAGAATAAAACCTAGATATACTTAGTTAGGGACTCCAAATATTGGGGCACCTCCTTGGAATGATTCCTATTGAGCTGCAAAGACAAAAAGCAAGACTAGTCCTCCAAGATAAGACTTTAACATATAACTCCTACTATTTAAGAGTATAAATGTAAGTGAAAATAGAGTATATGAGTGTGTTATATATTTATGAATTTTAGTATGACCCCTATAAATATGGTTCCAATACCCAAAACTAACCCTAAACTCTAAGATGACAATATTGGTCAGATTGATACAATCAAAAAAATGTTGGCTAACACAAAACTATTTCAGTTTGATATAGTAAAATTGACAGAGACATGATTCAGAACTGCATCAACCAAGATGATACAATATATGGAAAGATGGGTATGAAATATATTGTATTAGCCATGAATATAGGGTGGCTATAAAATCTGAACAGAAAGTACATGAAGAGGTAAGACGAAAAGAGACTCAAAGGAGGTTAGACTAATAGTAATGAAGGTATGGCAGAATAGTATTGAAAAATCTCTCATAAAGTACCATGAGCTGATATCACCCCATTCTTGGTGTACCCTTTTATGCATGCACTTAAGGAAATTGATATGCCAAAAATTGCTTGTAAGAGAAACTGTCAATAAAGTGATATAAGTGAAAATACTAGGTATATAAAAATACAAACTACATATTGTATAATTCATAAAATGTTATATGAAGGATTGAAAACCAAATGCACATTAGAATGCATAATTCTAATATGTAGAATATGTAACTTATGTTTAATATGTAAAATATGCAAAAATATAGATGTGTATAAGATCCGGTAAGATTAGGAATTCAAGTTGTTATGATGAAAAGGCTAATGCTTCTTTGTTGATTTGTCTAGACTATATGAAATAATACAAAGCTACATATGTGTTTTAATGTTAAATACACAAAATATGTTACAAAATACTATTTGGTTTGTATTTGATCTTTCTTGTCTCTTTTTCCTTGTGGGACAAATGGTTAACACACACACACACACACACATACAAGAAGTGGTTAAAACTAACGATAATTAGAGAAGGGTGGAGGTTTATATTCTATTCAAGTGATGGTTGAGCTCTTATAGGTGCACAGTTGGACTTTTAAATGTGCGGTTCCACTAAGAGATTACTTGACATGTTGCAAACTTGGTGTATGTTATTTGGCATGCCACATTGTAGGAGGAACTTGACACGTAGATGTTGAGTATGTACATGATTGTGAAACAACATGGAGACTTGCGAAACATGCAATGCATCACTACAACATCTTGTGAAGGTAAAAAATGATAATACAAGTGATGTGTGCATGCCACAAGTAGATGTTTTGAACATAAATTTTAGGGGTGCATGCACATAATTAGACTTCTACGTGGCAAGTGGAAAGGCATTATAGAAACTTAGAAATGTAAAAGAAGAATACACATGAACTGCAAGATGCCACATGCGGGGAGATCAAAATTCCAATTTAGGAGTCTACATACCCACACATAAGTTACACATGGATCATAAATTATTACATTTATTTCAGTTTTTCAATTTTTTCAACATTTATTATAGTTAAGAGTTGACTATTGTACATGTATAGAATAAAATAATGTTTTTGTAGGATATGGCATAGATTTTGAGGCACAAGATTCAATAGGGGCATCCGCATGTCTTCATCATAGATCTAGATGTTGGGGACTCATACATGGGTCGTAATTGTACCTGCAACAAAACCATATGTATTATTTCTATATTTCAATTGATTAATGATTGATTGGACACTTATCCACATGTAAATGCCCTTTACAAGTTTTGCATGTGCTTTAAAGTTACTTTAGGAGTGTCTAATTTTGTATCCACCATATCTTTATTTTGCTTTGATATGTATGCACACACACAAACATCAAAGTAGGGCATTATGTAGACACCTAATTTTTATATGTGGGTATTTATTAGTCGTAAAATTAAATTAAACAACTAATTAAATTATTCATGATACTTGTGTATTTATTGGTTTTTCATCTAGATGAGGCTCTTATTGAAATGTTTGTCAAGGGTTTTTGGTCTATTGCATTTTATCTCTTTTCTCCCCCGCGCCCCCCCCCTCCCCCCCCCACCTCTTTTTATCTCTTCCCCCTTTCTTCCTCTATGTTTTTGAGTGGTCTCCCCAAGTTAGTGTGATGTACAATTTTGCATAAGTCAATTGTATGGGTTTTATCAATTGTATGGGTTTTAGGATTATGTATGATTCTATGAAAGTCAATTGTATGGGCTTATTTAGGTGTACTCATGTTGTGTGGCCCTCTCTTTTTGCATTTTTTGTGTTGGATGTCAATGTGTTGTTATTAGGGTTCTAATTTGAATTCAATTTTTTTATAAATACACAGGGATGTGCATTTAGGACATGTTAGATACATACAATAAATTTTTCGTGGCAATCAATTTAAGCATTTAGAGCAAAGATTCAAAATTCTATGGAAATTTGAAGTAGTTATTACTACAACAAGCATTTATTCTAACATAAAAAGTCAAATAGAGTAGACACTACATCATCATTGGGTGATTCTCTGGATGACATCAATTATACTTGCTTTGTTGTTTGTGATATTATGTGCATTGAGGGCCCTGACAAGTAGTGATTACATAAAAAGTTTGTTAATCCCAAACTTAGGCCCCAAAACAATCATTTTCTATATTCATTTGTAGGTTCAGATATGAAAGAAATTAGTTTTCAAAATATTTACATCAAATTTCAAAAATGCAAGCAAGGTTTTTTAGAGCCTTAAGTCCAACAGACAGTTGTCAAATCAATTCTTCCTTATCTGTTGTTTTTCAACGCTGACCTCACAATTCTAAAAACAACCCTACTCTTTTAGAAATGTCTATACAATTATGAGAGTAATCTATATCCACCTCAATTTATTTAGGTTTGCTTCACCTTACTATCCAGATCTATGTATATTCATATGTTTTTCTAAATCCCTCTCTTTTTATTTATTACAATAAAAAAACTAATTATACAATTATATTTATTTTTACTAATTTAAATTAAATTAAATTTATTTTAAATATATAAATAAATATAATTTAATTTAACTTAAATCACATAAATATAATTTTCCCAATACACATGCACCATATGTTTAAGATCTAAAATCTTATTTTAAATAAAACTTCTCATATTCCAACAAGTTTCTAGGTGGGTCCGACCCCACCTATACGTTTTCAAAATTTATGGACTTATACGTTTTCAAAAGTTACGGACTTCAAAAAGTTTTAAGAAGAATTCGGTGTCATCTAAGCTGTTAGGTTACCTTTTATATTTTTGGTGTGCGCCGTGAGGAAGTAGGCTTAAATTTAAAATTTCAACAAAAGCGGTTGCGGTAGATGTCCAAATCAGCGAAAAGGCTAACATTCTTAACAAATGTGAATGTCCAAATTGTTAAATACACTAAGTTCGTCACTGTTTATCTATATTAGCTTTTTTTTTAAATAATTATATATTTTGAAATAAGTTCTATATTACTTAAAGAAAAATAGTAGAGACTATTTAAAAAAAATTACAAGCAATATGAAAGTATGTTACGGACTAATTACAATTAAGAAAAATATAACAAAAATTAATTGAAAAAATAGCAAACAACTATACAACTATGATAAAGTGACCATTAACAAGGTGATCCTTGTCATTCATATTGGCCCAATTAGTGCCTGGAAAGCCCCCCTCAATTGCGGGTCCCGTCCAGTGTTGGTATCATTCATTGTTTCTACCATTTCTTTAGTGTACTCTTGGAAAACTTTTGGATATGCTTTGATAGGTGAAATTCCCAGTGCTAGAGGTGTAAACTTATATAGGCAAGGCAGATGTGTCCACTGTCACGATGTGTAGGAGGAGACCCCAACTGTTGCATTGAGTAAGAAGTGGTGAGCATTTGTATGAAGCAAGAGGAGAACCCAACAATTGCATTGAGCAAGCAATGGTGAATGTTTGTGTGGAAGATACCTCTCGGCTTAATTGTGGGAACGATGATAGGAGTAGCTCTATTAGTGGCCATCCCTTTGGTTTCCCTCCCTTGAGGGTGAAGAGGGCAGGATATGAGTAATTGTGAATAATAAATGCATTACCCCTATCATCCAAAAGGATCTACATATGGGAGACCATCAAATCCACCTTATTAACTTGAACTTGAACCTATATAAACACATTGGAAATAGCCAAAGTTTTATTATAAGCAAAAAACTAATCATCAATATTAGAATTAATGAATATAACTGCATTTATTTCTTTCCAAAATAAAGAAAAGAATTTATACTCTAAAAGTATGCCAAATATGAGTGAATTTTATAGGAATCATTAGCCAATCCTCTAAGAGGATATTCTACCAGATTAAAGGCTCCAATTGAAAAGATTTGAAGAAGTCACAAATATAAGTCCAAACTACCTAAACCTTTTTTACAAAATGAACACAAATGTATAATTGTCTATTAGTGCCTACAAAATAGACACTTGGACTAAGTAACCCATAAATGAATAAGGCAATGACCAAGGGTAATCCCTTGATACAACAAGAACCATACAAATTGTACAAGATTAGGCTCAGGTATAACACTCCACAGTGTTTGAAAACGTCTACTCCATGTGTGTGCAGTAGAATGAAGAGACCAACAAACATTAATCTTTTCAACCATGGGCAAAATAAGTGGCATCCATTCATATCCCTTATTGGGAGTATAATGTTGAAAGGAAGTTTTGAAGCATTTATGCAGGGATAAATTCAATAATCCACTGAAAGGACTCTTTGTCATCGTTATTTAAATGAAATTTGGCCTTAGTTTCTAGCTAAGAAAGTAAAGTTTATGTCCACTTCTAGAAAATATCTTGCACTGTGTAAATTCATCTTCTGAAGAGTTTGAGAGAATGCACCAATGGCACTTTCCCCAAAGGAATGCCATGAAACTCAATGATATTTGACCACCATAAGGAGTGTTGATTAATAGGCAACCAATCTCTAACCATGTTCCTATTCCAAATAAGCCATGGTTTGAATTTTCCAATGATTACTAAATAATTTTAACAACAAAATACCCAAACACTTTGATAGGAGTCCAAAGGATAACAAGTTTATGAAGGCCTAAACCCTTCTAGGTTGCTCTTCCATAAGGAGATCCTTCAAATATACAATTGCAAAGATAGAACTTTCAAGCTTCTTTCCCTCTAATAGGCCAAATAATCCACTTGGCACGTATAGAAGTGCCTTGTCAACTAATGTCTAACAAACCCATCCCATTAGGCTCTTCGAGGAGACAATAGAACTCCCAAGCTACTTGATGGTATCCCTTCCCATGTTCAGAACTTGCCCAAATAAAATCTCTAAGTAATTTCTCTAAATTTTGGTAGGAATCTTTAGAAGGGACCAAACAAAATAAATAATTCAATGAGTTGCAATAAAATATTTGAAAATTCCCATCCAATGAGGTGTTTAGTGGTCAAGCAGGGGAGTTTTTCTCTACTCGGTCAATAATTTGCTACCACATGGTAGGGGGAAGCTTGGAATGCAAAAAGTATTTTTAGAAATCAAAATATTGCATCGTGTTGGATCCATTTAAATTCATACTTTTTCAACCAAGGAGGGGGGGTATGAAGGGTTGTCTATAACATTGAGTTTTTTACATTAAATACTTGAGCTCGAAGCTAGACAAAAATATCAAGACATTTCATAGCATTATTGATATTTTCCTTCTCTTCAATAAGGGTGAGAAATGAGTCATTAGAAAAAAATTGATTGATTAACTAAACAAGCTCATTGGTATGGGGGATTCACAAAGGTAGCTATAGAATAACATGAGTGTACATATTGGGGCTTTATTAACTTTTTAAAATCACCACTAGTATACTAAGGTGTATTTAGGGGTTATGTGTTTTTAAATACTATGGGGATGGGTAGGGACTAAGGGGGTGGGGCCCAAGGCTAGTGGTAGGTAGGAGTGTCTGACATGTACACATGCTAGGAGTCTACCACATATAGGATTCTTATTTTTCTCAAACATTCTCTCCCAAATTTTCCCACATCTTTGCAAGTATGATGAGAAGATATGTGATATGATTATAGAGTGTGAGATGATCAATAGGTATGGTGTGAGATTAAACTGAGGAGAAGAGATGTATTTGGTAGAAAACATTATGTAAACCTAACATCATTATTTCCCATTCTATAACATTAGGCTTGGAAAAAAAATTGAGTTTCAAAGGATCACTAGAGTTTAAAAAATCCCTATATATTTTTAATCATGAATTATTCCCAAAAATATTCCCCACATTTATCTAGAGTACTAATTTTGTGAGTTTCAAAGGAGGATTTCATAAATCCATTCAATGCAAAGGTTTCACAAATCTCTAAATATTTTTGATAAGTGGATATGTACAGAATCCCAAGTTAGAACATGGCACAATTTTTGAGGGCGTATTTCAACATTTTTTCCTCAAGAAATTTTGATGACATTTCAATTTGAGGTTAAATTCTCGTATGTTCATACATTTAAATTTTTAATGGTTAGTCCTGCATGGCTTGAGATCTATCTTATGTATTATTAGTAAAAAGTGTTTGAGCAATGACAAAGCCCTCGACCTTGATGGGTTCCCTTGCAAGTTTTACAAATCAACTTGGGAGTTCACCGAGCCCTGACTTGTTACAAGTCTACAAAGAGGCCCTACAAAATTAGTCTCTTGGCTCCATGATCAACCATGGAAATACCAAGTTTATCCCCAAAGTCAGGGATCCTAAGCTTCTCACCAATTGGAGACCAATAACCCTGCTAAATGGCTCTTACAATATCCTCACCAACTGCATCCATCTAATCATACCTTCCATTATTAGACCAGAACAAATAGGTTCATTATAGGGAGGTATATCTTGGACAATCTTATTGTAGTCTGGGAGGGCATGGCATGGGATTGTTCATCTCTGTAGAGAGTTATTTTTCTGAAATTGGATTTTGAAACGGCTTATGATAAGATCAAGTGGCATTTTATTCTTTCCATGCTCAAGGCTCTTAACTTTGGTCCCTATTTTATCAAGGCTTTGCAGACCTTGATTCATGATGCCTTTGCCCGCCTCACTATTAATGATTATCAAACCCTAAGGATAGAAATCCAATGCTCTATTCAACAAGGGTGTCCCCCTGCTCTAATGCTTTATCTTCTTATTGTTGAAGCATTGGGTTATCTTTTGGCTTCTAAGGCCTCGTAGGGGATTGTTCATGGTATTGTTTTGCCCAACCCCACCTCTCAGCTTATCAATGGCCACTTTTCAAATGACACCTTTCTCACGCTTAAAGATCAAGAGGCCACTTTTACTAAAGCTATGCAATGTCTAGACACCTTTTATTTGGCTTCAAGCTCTAGCCTTCAATGGAAGAAAACCTATTGCTTCTAACAATCATGATGCTAGTACTGAAGTGGCTTAAAATTTTTACTTGGTAGTGGATCACTCAAAGGGAACAATTTAAGTTCTTGGGCATCCCCTTCACTTTTGACAACTCACCTTTCAAGCTTTGGTAGTATGTCCTAAATAGGATTGAAAGGAAAATTGAATATTGGATCACCAATCCCCTCACTTTGGTGGGCAATTTCCAAATTTGCACCAAGATTTTGGTGGTCACTCATGTCTACTACTCCTCTTGTTAGGCCCCCTCTAAAGCCTATTATGATAATCTAGCTAAGTTTCTTTGTGATTTTCTTTGGGCCAATTCTAACAAGGCCCAAGATTTTTATTGAGTCGTCTATAATATTTGTTGTCTTCCTCATGATAAAGGTGGCATGGACATAATTGATGTTTTTCGTCAAAGTATGGCCTTGTGTGCTAAGTGGGTTGTTCGAACCATTGAGGGAAATGAATCTTGGAAAATCCTCCTCTGCCATTGCATCTCTTCAGGTTCTCCTTATGGCAAAACTAGTTGGTAGAATATTAGCTTTCAATCCCTTTTTATCACTACTATGCTAGTCAAGATTACAGGTTTCTTTGTGGTCAAAAGTATCTGGAAGGCTTTTGAAGTAGTTAAACCCCACTTGAAGTGGGTAGGGGATGGCTTTCGCACAGGGTTATCTTTTAATGATCATAGCTTATGGTGGTCTCCTATTCTCACCAGTTCGTTTATTCCCTTGGTTGAATTACCTAGTATTAAAGCACTGTGATTATTTTGTAAAGGAATTCATACTATTTGAGATTTGGTTAATTCTAGAGACTAAATCCCCTGGCTTAATTTGAAAATCAAAATTTAATTAAATAATGTTGAATTACCTTCCATCCTTCACATTCAGGAATTACTTCCTAATGTTATGCTCCATAATCTTGGCCTTCAACCTCCTTGGGCTTGGTGGAAAGACTAGAGGTGGAACTGTGATACGCATTTTAAAGCCTACTCTTTCAAGATTCTATATCATGTGATGAGTCCCTTCTCCCTGACTCTCAACAAGCTCGATAGATGATGGGGCCTTTAGTCATCTCCCAAGACTTGACTCAACCATCTAGAATGTGTGTGTCACCCTGGATTGGAGCCCAAATTATCTCATTTTTTTTAGTTTTTAATCTACTGGAGGTTCCTCCTCAATGAGAGGCTGCTCCACCTTTGCATTCCCCAACCCTTCTATCCAACTTGTAAGCAGCGTGAATCTTTCAAGCATGTATTTTGGTTGTCCTAAAGCTCAATCTACTTGGCATTGGATCCACTCCTTATTTGAACCCTTTCATCCTAAGTTATTTTCTTCATGGTAGGTGCTTTTTGGGGATTATTCAATCTGGCCAGCTTTTATTACTTTTATGTGGCAATTTTTTGTGTGTTATCCTCCTCTTTCAGCTTTGGAAATCTAGAAATAATGTTATTTTTAATCACGAGGACTGTGGAATTTTATTATCTATTAATGAACAGGCTTTTGTTATTTCCTTGGTTTACTTGTAGATCCAAACTTAGGTGGAAAAGATGGCGTTGGACCTTCGCCACTTGTAGGCGCTCCTCAACCACTAGGGGAGTGTCCTGTGCACTATGAGTAGAGTTCCACCAAATAGCCCACCTTGTGAGCCCTTGCCACCTCCTTGTAGGAGACACCAAAGCAGAAGTCGGTCCCATAGTAGGGGCCACTTTTCACCTCGCCCTCCCCCAGGGGGTGGTTGAAGTGCTTTTGGAAAATTTGATGTTGGTATTGTTCAATAGTCTCCATCAAGTGTTGTTGCTCGTGCTCAACCCATTGATGGTTGCCTAATCATCATATATGATGACCCCCTAGATGGCTGGACTGCTCAAGAGATCCCAGACGTGGAACTGCTTGCTTGGTCAGTGCTTCCTAAGGATGACCATCTACATCCACCTCCTGGGGTGGCGACATGTGCTTGATTATCTTTCTGGTTAGTTGTTCTTGCCATTTTCTATCCGGTAGTTTGCTAATGTTTTGAGCTGGTTTCTTTGCCCGACATGGAGTTTGGGTCATGATATGTCTGGCCACGTTACTATATAACCTTCTATATTATATTTTAATTTCTTAATATAATATGAGGAGTTCCAATAGTAGAAACTTACCTTCACCTATTTTGGACACCTTTCCTCCACCTCTCCCATTTCCTTTATAGTATAGACAAACTATAGTATGTCTAGGTCACATTTAAGTGTTGTTTGGTTAATACAATGTTACATTAGATGTAAAAGAGTTCGTTGGTGCCTAGCGATGAATGGAGACCATCCATTCAAAAATCCCTTTCAAAATCTAAGTAGTTCATATTTAAAGAAAAAAATATTAAAATATTATATATATTTACTATAAACTAAACATATATATTTATATTACTTCATAAAGTTTGATAATTCACTTAATTTTTTTTCTTATCATTCAATATAATTTTTAGTTACATTGTTAAAGTTGAAAAAATTATAATACCATTTTGATTTGATTATAATATGGTTACTACATCTTTTCACTAAAACTAAATGCACCATATATTTCTCTTTTATAGCTCTCTTATCACTCTTAGTATGGACTAAAATCATATAAATCACAAAAATATAGGAAACAAACCTCCATACGAACTTCATGCATCCATCTTTGAAGGTCGATTGATATTCATCAAGTGGGATCAGCATATTATATTCAACACTCGGTGTTGGCGATATAACTCTATACCACCTTCATGTATGTATTCATCGTTGACTATTGATTGATATGTAATGTCCATGGCCAACGATTGTATTTGATGCCATAATTAAAATTATTTGCTATAGGAGTTAATACTCATCCTTCGATGCATCTCCGAAAGACTTCCAAAACTCAAATTGTAAATTCTTATAAATAGGATTTTAACAACATCAATGCACCTTATGTTTAGAGTCTAATAAATTCCATATTTCAATACGTTTCCAAGAGGGCCCGACCCCACCTACACGTTTTCAGACATTTTGGACTTTTAAAAAGTATTTAAGAACAATTTCGTGCCTTATACGGTATCATGTATTTATTACCTTTGTATAGGTGCCTTCTAAGGTATGAAACATATTGTCACGAATGCGTGTGTTTGGACTTTAAAAAGTCTAATAATAATAAGAATCCTAATTTTCTTGTCTTGATAATTATTTGTTTCCTAATTTCCTTATTAATTTATTTTGGGTAGTCCTCGTTAGCAAGTAAAAGCTCCGATGGCTACGATCATCCTAATCCATTTTGTCGATGCCATTTATAATTTTATTAAAAAGTCAACGAAAGTGGGTTTAGTGGGTGTCCAAATCAGCTTAAATTTATAAACTCTTAACAAATGCGGGTGTCCAAATCGTTGACTTATAATACAGAATATTCTTATCGTCATAAGATCCTTGAGTGTTTATATAATTTTTTTAAAAGTGTGTCATGAAATAGTTATATCAGGTTTGAGAAAAAAAAAGAAGGAACAATAACAAAGAAAAAATTAATAAAGATTAATTGAAAAAAGATAAACAATTATGTCACTATGATAAACATATCAATAATAAAGGGATCTATGTCATGTAGATTGCCTCAATTATTACATGGAAGGTCCTTCCTTTCAGGTGTAAATTCTAACTGGTGTTGGTATTATTCACTATTTCTACCATTTCTTTAATGCCCTCCTAGAAGCTTTTTGGATATGCCCGGATTGGTGAAATTTCATAAAAGACTTCCAACACAGTTGTGGGAATGATAACAGGGCAAACTTTGTTGGTGGTCAACCCTCTGGTTGCCCTCCCTTGAGGGTGAAGAGGGTGGGACATTAGTAATGGTGCACGGTACATTGACTTAATCATCCAAAAGACTTTGTAGTTGGGAGACCTCCATATCCACCTTATTAGCTTAAACCTTAATTCACATAAGCACATTGGAAACAAATATGGCTTTGTTATATACAAAATTGATCATCAATAGTAAAAAAATATAGTTGTATCTATTTATTTGTAGATAAAAAAAATGTTTTTCACTCTAAAAGTATGCCAATCATGTGTGTATTTTGCAAGAATCATAGACTACCCCCGTGGAGAATGTTCTTCCAGATGAAAAGCTTCAACCAAAAGGGTTTGAAGAAGTCATGGATCTAAGTTCAAGCTATCTAAGCCTTTTTTCAAAATCAAAACAAATGCATAATGGTCTTTGTGTGCCTACAAAATCACTTGGGCTAAGTAACCCCTAAATGGTAAAATCAATGGTCATGGGGAATCCCCTACTATAATAAACACCATGTAAAGTGTGCAAGCTTAGGCTCAAGATGATAACTCCACACTATTATAAAATGTCTACTCCATGTGTGTGCAACAAAATGAAGAGATCAATGAGAATTAATATTTTCAACCATGGGCAAAATAGGTGACATCCATTCTTATCCCTTGCTAGGAGTGTAATGTTAAAAACAAGTTTCAACATATCATATCCAATTTTTCCACCATGGTCTAACAATGTTAATAGTTATTTTATGAAGCATCTCTACAAGGACGACCTCAATAATCCCTTGAAAGGACTCTTTGCCATCATTATTTCCAAACTTGTTTCCATTCAATAACTTGAATAATCCTCTTGGCACACATATTAGTGCCTTGTTGACTAATGTCTAATAGACCCATCTTGTTGGGCTCCTTGGGGAAACAATAAAAATTCCAAACTACCTAATATAAACCCTTCTGAAGTTCATGTTGGTGTGTACCATATTAAAACTTTATATGTCCATCTTATATAGTTTTCTTATCAAGGTGAGATGTATTACATGCATAATAATGTTAATATGCACATTTAATGTACTAATTATACTCACATGTGTGAGAAGAGTTAGGTTTACCTAGTGATTACTTCTACATTTCACACCACCAATAATCATCTCCCACTCACCTATTACTTTTCCTATATAAAGAAACGTTGTGTCCTTTATAGGTGAATGTACTAGTTTTGGAGCATATTGTAACTAGTAAGTTGGTTAGAGATGTGGTCATTTAGGAGAACTAAGAATCACTTCTTGATCCTTGGTACTATTGTTTTGAAACATTCTGTTGTTTTCACACTTATCCATTGTATATCCTTTGTTTGTAAATACAATTATGTTGGTGGAATCTCTCATTCTGAATACTTGTATGAAGATGGTGTCTTTACATGGAGATTCCTAGGTCTCCTTCTTTCCTGATATGGTTTTAGAGATAAGAGATTATTCCTAATATGGTATTGGATCCATTATTCATAGGTATATGTTGTGGATTTATGTATTTTTAAGCAATCTTGACATTCCCACATAACATCTCTATCCCCTAAGCATGGATTTAAGCCAACCCTTAGTTTGGGTTTTCAAAAATTACCCATTAGGTATTTTTTGCTCGACCTTGAACAACATTTTTGAGCCAACCCTCTTTGGGGGTTTATAAAATCATCCATTGAGTATTTTTAATTTGAGCCAAATATGCAATTCTATAACATGTGCATGGAGTGATTTCTATTATATAAAATTTATTTGCATGTCCCATCTCTTATTATTTTAGATCTGGTTCTTCCTTTGGTTAGATTTGTGTTCATATTGAAGATCTATCTATGGAGGAGTTTCATTTAAGAGTTTTTACTAATTTATGTTTTTGTGTGAATCAAACATTCCCATTGCATTCAAAGTGCCATAGAAAGTTAGATTTGAATTTTGTTTCACCTGAATCAGACACCATGAGCTTATTTGACAAGCACTTCAATTTCAAGGGTAAATCTTCCTTTTTTGTACTTTTTTAGGGCATCCTAAAGCGAATTTGATGCTTTCATTGAGTCTGCAGTGTTCAAAAACCTTTAGGGACCTATGTTTTAGACATTTTGGTTTTTGTTTATATATTTTTGATGGACTTCAGTTTTTGAAGAGCTAGGGCATGAGGAATTTCTAATTTTTTTTTGTATTTTTATGTAAAAAATGGATTGAAAGTATGTTCATTAAATTGTGCATCTTGAGATATTTCTAAAAATTCATCATTTGCATAATTTTGATTTATGGTGCTCCCATGACATGGATTTGATGTTTGAAGTGTATGTGGGGAGGAGACAAGGGAGCACTGCCATTTTTCTCACAACACTGCCCAAATCCACCATTGTCATGCATGTGGCTTCTTACACCACCTTCGCTTAGCTTAATCTAGTTATTTCTTAGTCTACAACCCCTATGCTACTTAGTAGCTGCCCTATGCCCACTATCAACACTTTTGCCACTGCTTAGCTTACCTTAGAGCCCCTAGTCATGACCCCCTCTAGCCATATGACCTACCACTTCATCCTAGCCAACTATACCTAGACAATGACATATGACCACAAAACCTAACCACTAGTGGCTAAACATCATGGCTTTCACTAGTGTTCCTTCATGTGACCACCCATTGGGCATGTTTAGCTGTTAAGGGCTAACCCAAGCCACTAAGCTCTTGTTTTGGAGTACTTTTCTTCTAAGTCTCGTAAATTTTGATTCATGAAGCCTAGAATGGTGATTTTTAAAGAATTCATATATAAATATATGAAAAAATACACACAAGTAGAATATAGAGTGACATGAATAAGCAAAGCATATGAGACAAATTGCATAGAGATTTTAAAGTGGGAAAACCTTCAGGAGGTAAAAATCTCACGAGTGATATTCAATAATTGAGAAACCAATAACACCAATACAAAACTTCTCACTCCATAGAATGACCTTCACAAATTTTTTTGTTAACCCAAGATATTTGTAATTCCTCAAGATGATTGAATAATAGAGGTAAACCCTATTATATGTTAAAAATTTAAG
The DNA here is from genome assembly GCA_037957365.1 of Torreya grandis. Lineage (NCBI taxonomy): Eukaryota > Viridiplantae > Streptophyta > Pinopsida > Cupressales > Taxaceae > Torreya > Torreya grandis. The sequence goes on along the minus strand of JARHVA010000597.1, from coordinate 1,834,226 downwards.
GGGGGTGATTGTTGTAACCAACAGGTCTAACCATCTTGAGAACATTTAAATTATCGATAATAAATAAATAAAAATATTTTATTTTTACTGATAAGTAATAAAAATTTATATTTTATTATTTATTTACATAAGATTGTAAACTCGTGCTAATAAATAATAAATCATTATTATTTAATTATCATTTATTAATATTCTTATAATTACACTATTTAGACATTAAATGTTTTAACACTTCCCCTTAATGCTAAGTGGGGATAAATGCCATAGTCACCATAAAGGAATTATACTATGTGCAAAATTGAAGGATTTAAAAATATTCATCATGTCAAACATAACCTTTTGAAATAAAATGAATTATAATGCATAAATTACTCAAAATTAAATTTAGGCTAGCAGGACCATGAGACTATATCTCACAGCTTTTCATGAATAATCACTAAACATATTTAGAACCTTTTATAATATAAGGACCTCCATTACAAAGTATGCATTTAATGTATTAGGGTAAAAAAATAAAAATTCCACATGAAGTTTACTTAAATCACATAATGTCCACATAAACTTTACAATGAGAAGAAGTATTGAGAATGAGAAGAAACATATGGTCGTTAGGGAAGTGTTGTCATGCACACTCACCCTTAATAGAAACTTTGCGAGGCCTAACATTTCATGAATCTAATAAAATTTGGTGACACCAAGTAGTTTTGTGAAGATATATGTCACGTTTTTATTTATATAATAAAACTGTAAATTAATATTATTATTAAAGATTTTCTCTCAGATGAAATGCACATGAACTTCAATGTGTTTAGTTCTTTGGTGTTGCACTGAATTTTTTGTCAAATATATATAACTTTGATTATCATAATGAAGGATGGTACTCTTAAAAATATCCAAATGAATTTTTCCCAATAGCTTTCATAGCCACATGGCTTATTTAGTAGCTTCCATAGCACTTCTGTACTCTACTTTTGTAGAAGAGAGAAACAATAGGTTGCTTCTTGTTACTCCAAATGATAGATCTACACCAAACATAAACACATATCTAAAAATAGATTTGTGATCTAAAGTATCATCAGCATGGTCAACATCACAATAATCATATAAATTAATATTATCAATGGTTGAATAAAATAAACCATAGTTTATAGTTCTTTAAATATACCTAAGTATTCTCTCTACTAATTTTCAAATATCTAAATAAGGATCTTGAATAAATCTAGAAGCAACACTAACAACATATAAAATATTTGACTTGGTAATGGTTAGATAAATAAAACTTCTAATAAAATGTCTGTATAAAGTAAGGTTAGATTTTTCACATGCAAGTTTAAGATTAAGTTTAATACCAACTTCAATAGTAGAAGTATATTTACAATCAAGCAAGTTAAACTTAACAAGAATATTATGTGCATACTAAAATTATGATACAACAATTAAATTTTTATTTTAAAATATAATTATTTATAAAAAATGATGTAGAATATCTAAATGAGTCATTTCAAAAATTTGACTTAGTTTATCTTTATATTTATGAATTAAACTAGTTAGATCACTAGTAATCAATAAATCATCAACATATAATATAATTAGAATCAAATGATAATTTTCAACTTTAAAAGGAAGATTGTTATTTGAATAGCAGTTAGAAAAACTTAATTATTTGAAAAAAGAAGTAATTTTAGAATACCAAGCTCAAGGAGATTGTTTTAAACCATACAAAGATTTTTTTAGCTTATATACATAATATTCTTTATTAAGGGCATTGAAACCTTTAAGCTGAGTCATGTAGATTTATTCTTCTAAATTACTATTTAGAAAATCATTATTGACATCTATTTGGATGATAACTCAATCATTTTGAACTGCAAGAGTAATAAGAAGTCTAATAGTAATCATTTTTACTACAGGAGCAAAGGTTTCAATATATTCAATTTTGAGTTTTTGAGTATAATTACAAGCAACTAATCTAGTTTTAAACTTGTTAATTTTATTAATTAAATTATATTTGATCTTATAAAACTACCTACAATTGAAAATATATCTTTTAGGTTGAGGAAGGACAAGATCTCAAGTGCAATTTTTAATCAAGGCATTATATTCAACTTGTGTATCAATATTCCATCTATCATTTTGGGTAGCTTCCTCAAATGATTGAGGTTCACATTCATACATAGTAATTAATGTATGATAAGAATATTGACTTCTAGTTAATTTATTAATGTTATCAATATTAGAAGATTGCATTAGGGATTTTATTCATTTAGGTATTTTAGCTTGAATTTAAAACTTAGGGGTTTTCTCAGACTTTAAGTTATCCATAACTAGATCAACTTTCTCAAGGGCATCTGTTTTATCATAAAGAGAAACATGAGAGTATAGTTCATCAACAAATTAACATTGAAGAGGATCCACAAAGAGCTCACAAATTTTTTTTTTAAGAATAAAAATATTTTTATTCCCAATGATCTGACATTTAGAGGGATCATACACTCTTAAACCTTTTGTCTTACCTTCATATTCTACAAAAATGTAAGAGTAGGAAATATGATCAATCTTCTTTCTCTTAACTTTAAGAACAAAGATAGAAGCAGGTCTACCAAAGATCCTAAGATGAGCCATACTAAGATTATTTTTAGACCACATTTCTAAAGGGGTAGAAATATCCAAGGCTTTGGTAGGGACTCTATTCAGAATATGAATAATAGCATTCATAACTTCGACCCATAAAACTTAAAAATATTTGCAGATTGCAACATTGTTCTAGCCATTTTTATGATGGTAAAATTTTTATTTTTAGCAATATCATTTTGATGAGGGGAATAGGGAGCTATTAGTTTCATTTGAATACTACAATTAATATAAAAAGAATCAAGCTCTTTACTAACATATTCATCATCATTATCAGTTCTTAATCTCTTAATAAAAAAAGTAGATGCATTTTTAATACTAACTTTAAATATTTTAAATTTAGACAATACATTAGATTTTTTAAATGAAAAAAGATCAGATCATTCTAGTGTAATCATAAATAAAATTAATATAATTTAAAAAATTATTAAGTGATACAACTTTAATAGGTCCTAAAACATCACTATAAATCAATTCTAAAGGATGTGAGAAATTCACATCAAGATTCTTGTGAAAGCGGTTAGTATATTACTTACCATGTAAATAACCCTCATAAGTTTCATGATGAGAAGGAATAGAAAGAATTCCAACAACAAGATTGTTCATAGACATGTCATGTAAAATTTTAAAATTAATATGTCTTAATCTTTCATGCCATAACTGAGATTCATTCTTATTATTCGATGAATGTAAACATGTAAAATTTTTTTGAACACCTTCAACAATAAAGGAACTAGATTGATTTCTAATGAAACAACTATATTTAAGCAATGTTACAATAAAATTATCATTTATATGTTAATAATAAGATTACAAGTTCTTTTGAATCTTAGGTACAAATAAAACATCATTAACAACATTTAAAAACTTTGTTTTTCCACGTTTAGTTGCTTCTAAAAGTGAATTATATCTCAAGTAAATTATTTCAGAGATATATTTAGAATCACATAAAATATTAGATAAGTATGTCATATGGTGAGATGCATCCAAATAAAACAACATATAAAGCAATAATATTTGAATTCTGATTGTTATTCTGATTAGAGTTTTGATTTTTTATTTATTTTTATTATATTTCTTCTCTTTATTATTTTTAAAAGTTTGATTGTTATTTTTATCCTTATTTTTATAATAGGTTTCTCTCTTATGACCAAATTTACCACATAAATTACAATTTTTATTAAACTTAAGTTTATGATTCTTATCGCCATATTTTTTATTCCCGTATTTGCCTTTAGTAGCATTAGGGTTAGATTTCTAGTTTTTAGTGTTATCAAAAACATTATTTAATGTGAAAAGCCCCTGAGTGACAATCTCTTTAGAATTAAAAATTATCATAACTTATTTTTTTTGAATTAGGAGAGAAGACAAGGTGGTAAGATTGGGGATATTTTGATCAGTTTGACACTTAGAATTTAAAATTAATTTTTTTTAAATTTTTTTTGTAAATATTTAACTGAATAGTAAAATAAATTAATTGATTCTAAATTAAATTATAATTGCATCCATATAAATGAGCTATAATATTTTTAATTTTAATAAAAAAATTCATAACTTTTTCATCACTTTTCATAGGTGTAGTTAGCAATTCAAATATTAACTTGATAGTGTTCAAGAGATGAGTGCCCTTATGTTTGGATTCAAGGAGTTTTCAAGCATCACTAGAAGACTCCTAATTACCAATGTGAATAAATAATTTATCCTTAACACTCCTCAATATAATGGACATAGCTTCCTGTAATTTTTGTTGAAATGCATTGGTAAACTCAGGGGTCACATGTCATCCAAAAAGCGCTTTTTCAATTTCAATGATAAAATTTTACAAATTATGAGCCATAAATTTAAATTTAACACAATATATATATATATATATAAAGCATTTAAGATTTATCTAAGAAAAACTGAGGCGAAGCCATAGCTTTTCTTTAAACAGATTAGTAAATAAATACTTAAAAGTGATTTTTAACTTAATTTGATATTAAAACAAATTTAAAATTGAAAATACACAATAATTATTTAATTTAATGCTAGACAAAGTAAAAAATTATGAGAGATTATGACAAAATAGGACATCACAAGTGTCGCAAAAATATACTAATATAAGAATTTTTTTAAAAAACTCTTTTTAATAAGTTTTTATACTTTTGTTATAAAATAAAGTAAATAATAAGTTTATATTAAATTAAATATCTAATTAGATGTAAAATAGTGCAAAAATTTAAAACTAAATTGCACTAAACTAGGTGTCAAAAGAGTCGCACTCAGAAGGACCACCTAGACACTTATTAAAAAAGTTATAAAATTAATAATAGGAAGTTTCAAAACATAAAATAGACTATGTATATACATTCAAAAGGTGTCAAAATTAAGGATCAACTGATTACATGACTATGTCAAAATGTTCAATAGGTCAAAAGTTAAAACAAGTTTGACAGAACAAGGGTTTTAGATGCATGAAATGTTGGCATGCAAATAAAAAAATGGAACTCAAATATAATTAAATTTGAATTTTTTTTTGACCAAGTCAAAAATCATTGAATTTATGGGGTTTTGAACTTGGGACCTCCTTAGTTGTAAGTTCTAGCAAAAAAAAACTAACCAACTCATTTAAGAGCTTAAGATTTTATATACACTAATCTATATTTGAATTTATATATATAAAATGTACACGTAAATAACACAAGTGAAAAAAATAAAAATATTTTTAACTTCTGAGTAATTCTTTCTTTTTCTAAGGTGGGACCCAAGGTTTGGAAAAAAGATTTTAACACAGTTTATTTTTTAAATATTTTTCTAAAATTATATAAATTAAAAAATATACGTGTAGCTTCACAATGACATTCCTATAAGTGAATAAATTATCACAAAAGATTAAATAGGCCTTTAAAGACCTTCAAATTTTGTCAATCCTCTTGCTTTTTCTTATTGAAAATGAAGGAAACTTAAAAATTAAATTTTAGCTAAGAAATAATTTTTTCCAAGCTCCCAGACTATAATGGCACCCTACATAGAGAAAAAATCCTGGAAATGATTGAAAAAAATAATATTTTTTTAATTTATTCACTAGGCATGGGTTGTACACCTGCGCTACATGGAGGAAAGAAGGAATTAAAAAAAACATGCTTGCTTTAAATGAGTTTTGGATTGGTTTATTTTGAATTCAGGATACTTAATTTACCAGATCTGACTTCCTTATAAATTCAAACATATTTATTCCTCTTCAAAACCATACTAGGCCAATGACATCCTAAGAATTGAATAAAACTATTTGAATAAATTAATATATCAAATATTGATATTTAATATAATATATTTCTTCCTTATAAATTCAAACATATTTCTTCCTCTCCAAAACTATATCAGGCCAATGACATCCTAAGATTTGAATAAAACTATTTGAATAAATTAATATATCAAATATTGATATTTAATTTAATATAATTTGCTTGTCAAGATTCTACATTTCACAAGCTCTGATTCTATGAAAGAATTCATATATAGATATATGAAATAATACATATAGTAAAATCTAGAGTGACATAAATAAGCAAAACATATGAAACAAATGACACAAAGATTTTAAAGTGGAAAAACCTCCCGGAGATTAAAAAAACCTATGAGTGATATTTAATAATTGAGAAACCAATAACCCTAATACAAAACTTCTTCTCCCTTCTCACTTATTCGTAGAATGGCCTTTACAAAACTCTTTGTTTACCCAAGATATTTATAATTCCTCAAGATGATTGAAGAATAGGGGCAACCCCTATTTTATAATAAAAATTGAAGAGAGGTGACCATTGTAACCAACAGGTCCACCTATCCCGAAAATATTTAAAATACCGATAAATGATAAACAATAATATTTTGTTTTTACCAACAAGTAATAAATAATATTTTTTTTATTATTTATTTACAGGAGGTTGTTAACCTGTGTTAATAGATAATAAATCATTATTATTTAATTATCTAATAAATTACTAAGGGTTTTATAATTACACCACTTAGACATTAAATGTTCTAACATTTTTTTTATCTTACCTATTTTTTCAACATCTACATAGTGGTCATTTTTATGAAACACTTTTCTATAATTTATAGTTTCTTTCACGATTACCAATGCTTATTTTTTGAACTTTCTAGAGGCCACAACTTTTGATTGGTAAATTGGATTTACATGCTATTTTTTATAAAGTGCATTTTTTTTTATGCTCTTCACAATTGTAATAACTTTTTATTTTGATTATTCTCAGATTGTAGTTATTCAACATAATGACATATTTATAAATTATAAATTATTCTACTTACACGTTGAGTATAAGTGCCTCTCCATTTTCAGAGGGGATCACTTTTTAGTGCTTCATATAACTTATGGATGGGTTTTATAGATGTATATTTTACTCACATTGATTTATAAATATATATGGGGGGTTTGATATTTTAGTCTTATCTACCTTCATATGTATGTGTGTGTGTTCTGTTGCACACCCTTTTTCATATTAATTTTTGAGATCTTTATGTGGCATATTGGGCAATCTCACCTGAGAATTTTGATGTGATTTTTTTTGCACCTGCCACATTGACACACTTTTTAGAGATATTGACAGTGGTGCTTTATTTACTCCCTAATCATAATTATGGGGGAGAGTTATGTTCTACATTCTGCATTCTGAGGGTAATGCTTCCTTATTTTTTTGGAGGATGTTATGCATTCTATTATGTAAATGAGGGATAATCTTAGTACTATGACATGATAGTTTATTATGGACACAATTATTGTCAATTTCACTCTTTGATTCAATTCCTCAACATCTAATTCATTCCTTTAGAGAATTTATCATATTTAACAATCACCAACTTCAATAACTTCATTATTATTTTGGTTTTTCATTATACATAGGTACCTTATCAGGTCTAGTTTCTGGGATCCATCTTTATGAGCTTAAGACTTTATTCTATTTTCTCACATCACCTAAGTTGATATTCAAGGGGTGTATTATCATGTGTCATATTCACACCTTATGTGAAATATGGCTTAGGTAGTTTTTTAACCATTGTGAGATGTAATATGTGAATAATATTGTTAATATACTCATTTAATGTGGTAGTTGTCATCACATGAGTGATAAGGATTAGATGCACCTAAGGAATGATTCTATCTTTCACACAACTAATAAACAAAATTGACTCATCTCTTAGTTTTCATATATAAAGAACCTTTATATCCTTTATGGGTGAATAAACTAGTCTTGGAACATATTGTAACTAGTGAGTTGGTTAGAGATGTTCATTCAAGATAACTAATGATCACTCCTTGATCCTTTATATTATTAATTTTTCAAAATTCTAGTATTTATGCACTCTCCACTATGTATCCTTTATTTGGTAATACATTTAATTTTTTGATGGAATCTCTCATTTTGATTACTCGTATGATGATGGTGCCTTTAAATTTATAGTTATTGAGTCTTCTTATTTACTAACATGGTTTTAGAGCTAAGAGTGTTCTCCTAATAGTTCATAGCTTTCCCAAAGAAAATATCTAGGTAATTTATCTAATTTTTGGTAGAAATATTTTGAAGGGACCATAAAAGGTGAATAATACACACAAGTTGCAATAAGCACTTTAGAACAAACTTGGAATTTCCTAGCCAAGGAAAAGGTTTAGTGATCAAGTGGGAGAGTTTTTTCTCTTCTTGATCAATGATGTGTTATCATAGATGGGAGGGGGTACCTTAAATGCAAAGGGTATTCCTAGAAATTGAAATATTTCACCATGTTGGATTCATTTAAATTCATACTTTTTTAACCAAGGAGGTGGGGGCAGGAAAGATTGCATGTAACATTGGGGCTTTTTTTACATCGAGTATTCAAACCCAAATCCATACATAAATATCAAGACAATGTAAAGCATTATTGATGTTTTCCTCCTCAAGAAGGGTGAGAAATGAGTTATCATAAAAATCCCATTGACTAACGAGTGAGCACACTAGTGTGATGGATTCACAAAGGAAGTGGTTGATTACCACATGTGTGCATATTAGAGGTATATTAATTTTATATAATAACCAACAATATATCAACATGTATTTAGGGTTTATGGGGTTTTTAAATACTATTTTTAGGGGTAGGTACCAAAGGGTAAGGCATAAGGCTAGTGCAAGTAGGAATGTCTGCCACATATACATGTTAAGACTCTACCACATATAAGAGTCTCATTTTTACCAAATTTTCCCCACATTTATAAGTATGACGAGATAGTTATAGAGTGTGATATGATCATTAGGCAGGGTGTAAGATAAAAGTTGTTATAAGAGATATATTTTGTAGTAAATGTAGTAAAACCCCTATATCATTATTCCCCATTCCATAACATTGGGTTTGGTAAAAATATTTGAGTTTCAAAGGATCACTATATTTTCACAAATTCATGAATATTTTTGATCATGAATTATTTCCCAAATTTCCACCACATTTATCTAGAGCATTTATTTTGTGACCTTCAAAGGAGGTTTTCATAAATCCATTTAACACAAGGGTTTAAAAAATGTCTAAATTTTTATTCTCAATGGATCTATGGTGGATCCGCATGGAAGACCAAAGTTGGAACATAACAATAGCTTTGGGAGCATATTTTAACCTTTTTTTCCAAAAAAAAACATTTTGATGGAATTTAAATTTGAGGTGAGATTCTCATATGTTCATACTTCTAAAATTTTAATGGATACTCCTACATAGATTGAGAACTAACTTGTTTATTATTAGTAAAAAGTGTTTATTAATACAAATATAAACTTATCTTTGCCTATTTTGGACCCCTCTCCTCCACCTCTCCCATCTCCTTTTTAGTGTAGATATATTTTAGTATGTCCAAGCCATGTTTGGGTGTTATTTTGTTAATACCATGTTATACAATATGTTAGTGAGTGTGTTGGTGCCTACCACTAATTAAAAGTGATCTATTAAACATTTTCATTAAAAATCTATGATGGTTCACCTTTAAATAAGGAAAAAATTAAAAATTAAAAATTTATTTACTATAAACTAAATTGATATATTTATAATAATCTATAAATTTTGAAATTTCACCCAATTTTTTCCTTATCATTTGATATGGCTTTTGGTTGTGCTATTAAGGTTATAGAAATGACAATGAATTTTTAATTTGATTGTAATGTGGTTGTTACTTCATTTCATTTAAATTGAATGCATAAATTATTTCTCTCTTTTATAGCTCTCTTATTTCTTTTAGTATGGACTAAAATCATATAAATCAAAATAATTTAGAGTTAAAAACTCCATGTAAAATCCATGCATCCATATTTTACCATTGATTTATATTCAGTTATGAATACCAACATATTGTATTCAACACTCAATGTTAGTGACATAACTATATGCCACCTTAATATATCTATCTTTGACTGTCGATTGATATTCAACATATGGGGATGAGGAATTGAATTTTATTTCAATGATGTGTAGTCTCCATAATGTCTATTTGAACTTGTATATCTCTCATCAATCCATCCAAGTCTAAAAATATTCGTGTTCCATCCAATCATGTCCCTCTACCACATAATCCTATTCTATGTGCCATTTCCTTAAAAATATAGCTCAATAACTTCTCACCTTCTACCCAATAACATCATTGGAATATGTATGTAGCTACTTTCTACCCATACTAGTAAATCCAAAAAGTAATAGTAACTAACAAAATGTATCACATGTATTTGATACCAAATAATGTAGCCATTATTTGGGGTTTCAATTAAAATACACCTAAAACCATGCAACCCTTAGAATACATAGTGGAATATCGAATAAAATGCATCAAACATAGTTTAGATATTTATTAGATTTCAAGTAGGAAAATCAAATAGTAATAATAACATAATGACATCACAATCTCATCATGAGATTTATTATGATAAAACAAGGTCTACAAATATTTGCTTGCTAACTTGTGGTCTTTTCAAGTACAACTAATCTTAGAATAATTATTTTTACCTATTTTCAAGCACGATGGATTTCTAACTAGTTTTCTCAAGTGTAGGGGCATGCTTATAAAGGTGCAAGACCCACCTAGTTATAATAATGCTCAACAACCCACTAACATCATTTAACAAAATTTAGTGTGCCATAAATATTAAATATCTCTATATGCACCTAAAAATTACATAATACAACATTTTTGATACAAATATAATGATGATATAATGATCTTTTATTTTATGCTCCATAGAGAACTCTCTAGCTCTAAAACCCCATATACTTCCATATTCCTCTTTTGACCCCTTTTAGGCATCTTAATCAAGAATTTACTAGCCATTTTTTATTTGTTTCAAAAAATGACCATGGGCGATGAAACCATTACCCCAAGCAATAGAACTACCCTCCTCTATTCTAAAATTGCCACTTAGTTTGTGCAACTGCTATGGTGGTTGTGAAATTTAGGAGGCAATTCTAATATAAAAGGGGCAATTGTGCATTAAATTAGCGATGACTAAATTATTTAAAGGGGTGATTTATTCAAGTTAAGTGATAGTTCTACAACCACCCATACATAAAGTGATGATTCTATCACCATTACAATGCCTTCCAAAATTAGCTTTTATAACTCCCATTTTCACATGTTTTTCATAATTAGCTTCACATTTCTTGTTCTTATCACTTGTATTCACTTTCAATCATGCCCAACTCACTCACTCTCCTAATTTTAGACTTATTTAGTTCATCTCAAGTTAAATTCACTATCACACTTAATTAAACTCTCCCATGAAAACTCCATTCTTTTCCTATAAAAAGACCAATTTAGGCTTGTTTTTAGATCCAAAAATTACCATTAGAGATTGTTTTTGAGAAGATTTTGTAGCCATGGTCCTACTATAATTGTTAAAAGATTTAGCCTCTATTATTTTTGAGTTGAATACATAGTTAAAAGTGAATAAGTTCCATTAGTGGGAGCAAATTAGACCTTGCAAGCCAAGACACTAGATAACCTCAATTCATTTGTTCTTCTTTTATGGACTGTGTCCTCTCCTCTTTTTTACCTTGTCTCAGAGTTTTTGCATCTTTCAACTAGAGAGTTTCCTCAATTTACATAAGAGGATACAAAGCTAGCATGCTGAGGATTTCTCCATCAACACACTATATGCACTTCAACTGATTTATTATAGAATTAGGTTGGGCTTATTTTAATTTCCAATAATTGTGTTTTTTGTTAGATTAAATTTAATATATATTTTTATTGTGATTAGATTAGCTTTCCTTTCAAATTAAAAAATAAGCAAATTTTATAGTGAAATCAATTCTTTCTTTTTCATTTGTTTGTGCTACCAAAAACATAATTAGAATTTATTTATGCTTGCATTTGGTAGATTAGTACCCATTCAAATCAATAATACAACTTGTCAACCATTTGAAAAAGAGATATATCAACAAAACTTCAATTCATTTCCATCCAAGATAACTTTTCTTTCATTCAAATATCTATATAAATTTCTTGGATTTAAAATAATCATCTAGGCAAATACAAGAACATAGACAACTGTAGGTGAATGCATGAAGGTAATATATTGTTGATATTATTTGTTTTGAAGAGTTAAAATAATTGTCATTTATTTATTTTAAAATAGAAAAATCAGAACTTATATCTCTTGTTTTTTCTCTATCAACACATTAGAAAAGTTGTTTGTAGCAAAATAGAAAGGTTGAAAAGCTAGCCTAGTTTGCTTACAAGAAAAGCTCACAGGAAGTGTTTCATTTATTATTTTTTTAGGTCAGACATTTTCTCATATTTATTTAAAAAATATATTAAATCCATTTATATAGTTCACCTCACATAAAAAAATCCAAAAAAACAAAATACTTCATCTAGTTTACATATAGATAGATCTAGTAGAAACCAACATCTTGCTTGTTTACATATAGATAGATCTATTAGAAACCAACATCTTGATTAATAGCATAGGTTTATTCTATCTTCAATTGTATGAATATAAAAAATTAAAAAGGATAAAAAAAAAAAAGAGTTTTTATTTAATTTTATTTTAGTTTTTTCATTCTTTACTTTCAACACTTTATTTTCATCAAACATTCATTTGCTAAAAAACTAGAAAAGCCCCAAAATAAAACAAAACAAAAACAATGTCAAAAAAATATATACTTCATGAAATCCTTACCAAAATCCTTGTATATCTTCACAAGAAAACACACCCATAAAAATCCTTAAACATCTATGCAAGCAAACACATATCAAGCCTTGATTTGACATTCCAACAAGCACACTTTACAAGCCATTGACTGAACAAGCTCATATGCTTTTCCTTGGATTTTGGCCAATCTATTTTGGATGAACCTTATTTAAAAAATGATTTATAGGTCATCAATATCCTAAATTATTTAGTTATTAAAAAAAAAACAGCAACACACTCTTTAACCTCTGCAATGCCCACTGGTTTTGACCTTATCTTTGTCCTGCTTAGTTCTCTTGATCTTGGAAACTCAAATTGTTACCACTTTATACTCCAATTTGTCCCAAAAATTTCATATTAGTATTTTAAAAACATATATCATATCATTTTAACCATACAAATCATCAAGTTCATTTTTTATTCAACTCTCAAACTTAACTTATGCTTTGGGCTCTCTCTCTTCTCAAGGGTTCTTAGTTTTTCTTTATCTTAACATGACTCAAAAGGATACTTGATTGATCATTAGTTTTTGTGTCCTTGTTTTAGTAAATTTATAATTATTACTGTCATAAATCCATAAACTAAACTTCATTACCTTTGTTCTCAATCTTTACAACTTATTATCTACAAACTCAGACAACTCTAGTAACCTTTTTATAAGGCTTTCTTCCTTATACAGATGTGTACTTCATTTTATTAGAAAAATAAAAATCAAATCATATAAAATTTATGATATTTTATACTTATATGAAACTTCATGATTTTACTCCTCTAATTGACCTCTTTTCTAATCACCTTAAGATCTCAGATTAGGCCTATTAGGCCTAGTCTACCCTTACTACACACAGGCAACTGTATACATATGAAACCATACTGTATCAAATGTAAAATAATAAAATTAATTATTATTTATTTAAACCTAAATAATAGCCAAATTTTAGTATATTTTATTGGTTATTTATCCTTTAAACTCAATTTGAATGTGGAAACCCTAAAATAGGGTTTGCTCTAAGTCTACAGACCTGAGAGTAGGTATTTCCATCTCACAATGTCTTAAACAAGTATCATCACATTAAAAGGGAGGAATAATTCATATACCAAATTTTTAAACCTTAATATATCAAAATCCAACACCTATAGTTCTTCTTCTACAAAATTCTATGGACTTCTTTGTCGTACTATATGACTTTATGCATTTTGAAATAACAGGGTGATGTTTTGGGTTAAGAAAAGATTTGTCAAACCACTATGGAAGATATGTATGATTTTTAACCCCTATAGTATTCTTTAATAAACATGTTAAACCTATTACAATTCATCAAAATTCTCTTTGGTATCCTGTATTACTATTTCTCATTCTTTACATTGGACTGAGTGGTTGCTAATCTACAGGTCTGTGCACTATTGTAAAAGATAATTCTGTTATAATATTCAAAATGGTTCATCAATCACTTTAATAATTATATAGGGTTTATAAAAGGGCAAATTTTATATCTCATTCCATTTTATGGTTTCTAATAACTCTGTCTCAAAGTTACACTTGATCCCATGTTGACTATGTCTTACTACACAGTGATCTACAAGACTACCAAGAGATTTATGTGCATTCAAACTTATGACTTATCTCAAAGTATTAAATAAAATGAATAGGAATTTTTTTTAATGTATAATGTCTATATTCCAACTTATTTTACCAACAATCCTTCTCATAAGGAAGCTATACATAATGTTTCTTGTCACAGTTTCATCACTTATTTAGGGTTTACAAATTTATATTAATTTTATCATCCACACATGTAAAAGATATTAAAAAGGACATAAAGAAATTAAATAATATAGAAATTAAAACTTAACAACATTCTCATAATTTTCAAACATGCCTTATATCAAATACTTTGTCAATAAGCAATTTGCACTTTCATCACTATGCATATACAAGAGATACAAGATTGCCAACAGATTTATCTTCAACCAAAATATTGTATATTCATATTATTTGGGTTTTTTTCATATAAAAATTTGAATCCACCCCTCCGTTATCATTTTATTTGACTCAAATTGAATACAACATTCGTTTCAAGTTCTTTTTATTGAAAAAATTGTCGTAACTACCCTTTATGCATTGCAAACTACCAAACTACAAGCCCACTCAACAAGATGACTCATAAAATAAGTCATGTGGGTTTTGAAATACACTTTAACTTTATTGTAACCTAACCACATAAAAAAAAAGTTGAGACCCATTGAAATAATATGGAGATATCTTAAACTACACATGAAATTTGAAAATTCAAATCACGGGTTTTGGTAGGAAAATGCCAAAGCAACCCATATTCAAATTTGACATGTACTTAGAAAATATAAATGACTCTTAAAAACCTAATATGACATAAAAAACTTATTAAATACTCAAAACATGACATTTAGCCAATATGTACAAGTGGTAGGTGATGCTCCTGCATCAGACACCAGGTCTTATCTAGCAATATTTGTTCCCTAGAGTTAGAACACTTAGTCCTACCATTGCAACAGAGTCTGACATTAGCACCAAGTTGAGATATGAGGTATTTTGATCCAATCCAATTCCTCATATTATCATAAAGTCCTTATCCACTTTAGAAGATAAAGAATGCATCCTCAATCCAACTATTATTATTCTCACATGAAATATGGGACATCAATATAATGTGTTCCAAGATTAATCACCCATCCTCCTTATCTTCTCCTCCTCAGGTCTAGCCTCATCTTATATCATTCACACTTAGTGGATAAAATTGGTTGGGTAGAACCAACCTGACATGGTATATCTCATTCCATGAGTCATTTAACCTAATCTCCCTCATTTACCGGAGCCTAGCATCGACTAAGAACTCTACCTTATTATGATATCAGAGATCAAAGGGCCTTAGATCTCTATTTTCACACATATCAATGCTTTCGATAAATATCAGGATGCTGATAAAGTCTTTTGATTTTATCATGAGAACTTATTACCATAACTTATCCTAAATCTCATGCCACTCAACAATCAATAAAGCCCAAACCCATTGATTACATTGACTACCTCGGCCAGACCTTAGGGAGTTGAGTGAAAAAATTAGCATGTGCTAATTTGTGTACACAAAAATTGGTGAACCTAATGTGAAGGACTTCCCCCTTGCATATCCCTTTATTCTATTTTTCTCCTTTCTATTTTCTCCATCTCCCTTCCTTTCATTTATTCTGTAGGTATCCATATACCCACAAAGTATGTCTAGACAAGATGTCAGTGGATCTCTTAGCCTAAAAGGATATAGGAGAATCCAAATTAAATTTAGTAAATCTTCATTGATGAGTTAGAACAATCCAACAATTGACACTAATGTGGAATACCAATTTTATGACTACTCCCTCCCTAATACTTAGATGAGAAGTGGAGTTATCATGCAAGAGATACATGAAATATCTAAAACCATGAGTAATCATCCTAATTATAATACCATGAACCTTATGGTTAAGACACAACTACCCCTCATATGGACATAAGTCCATCTATCAACTTGAAGACCCCAGATGCAAAAAGTGTCACCAAATATGATCACTACTTAGGAAGGATCTACAATGTAGAAGATGAGGTCAATCTCATGCAAGCTATTACTCATTTTCATAATAAGAACCAAGGCACCTCAATCCTACCAATAAACACTATTTATACCAATTCTAGGGCTCCCATATTTAACCAACCCATTCATGCAGATTTATTTCACATGTTTGATCCTTCTACATGAGAAGCCCATGAAGCCAAAACCCACACAGGTTTAGTCAACTCATAAACATCCTAGTGGGTTGTATATGTGACCTATAAAATAACTAATGAACTTTGATCCAAGGAGTAAGATAAGACCCCTTCATGTCAGCTCACCACTCTTCACATCTCATTCAAATGATAACTTACCCTAAACTATAAAGAAAAAACTTATACCTTCTCAACATTACAAGAATAGGTGCCACTGCAAAACCACATCTCTCATCAATTTCTTGGAGACATTATCACTCATGGGGTTCCCAACCCTCATATCTCATAAAATTATTCATCTTACCAAATTCCCATTAAAACCCCATGGGGAATGTATACACTTATACTCCACCACCACTGAACAATATAATATCAAATATTTCATTAGTCCCTATGCATCTGGGTCTCACACCTCCCACATATAGTCACCTTCCATAGATGAGATATGTATCACCCCATATCTCTCCAAGCTACACACTGACAACTTATGTTCCACCACAACAAACCACATATGCTCTACCACAACAAGTTATAATGCCTCTTATGTCCCATAATGTCCCTCTATACTTTCATAGATCTACACTATTCTAAATAGTCTCCCTATCAGTCTTAGATCTAGAAACAATTTGCATCTCAATTTTATAACTAAGTTTATATTTCCATTTTTACTTTCCATGTTTAGTATATTTCCAAATTTAATAAGGTATAAATTAGGTTGTGTCATTTATTGAATATATGTAGCATGTTGATTTGGCATAGTAGTTTGTCATATCTAAGTAACTATTTCCCTAGTTTACCAAAATTTGATCAAACATATTGGTGAACCCATTTATTATTAAACAATTCCCAAAACCCTAGATTTCCATTTAAGTTTCCTCTCCTTTTAGCACTTCCATTAGGATTTCAGCTTCTTAATTTTTTTATTTCCATCTTCTCATGATTATAATAACTAAATCTATCTATTATTTCTTAGTTCAAATTTTATTGGTGTTATTTACATGTTCCTTGCCTATCACTAGCCAAATGTTTCATGTGTGTGTAAGCCCATGGTTACATAATATCAAGACAAAGATCACATCCGATATCAAGCTATAGCTTACTTGTGAATAGTTCTATGGTGATCATTATTGCATGGCTTAGTTTTAGTTACCACCTATTACTAATAAATGTTAGAGGGATCAGATGGTTCTTTTTTTTTTCCTACTATACCTAAACCTCATAGCTATTTTATTTCATATACTACCTCAACTATTCACCCTAGGCTTATAGTAGACCCCGCAGTTTGAGCTAGTGTTACTAGATGAGGTCAGGTGCCTCCTCATCTAAAATAGGAAGAACAAATTCAAACAATTCCTCCTCATCCAAAATCTAATCCAACAGGACTAGTTAGTCCATCTAGAGGATATGATATTTTTGATAAATAAATGAATACATAAACTAAGATGTCCATGCTAGAATTAATTCAAAATAATACTACTTTTAAGGAGATTTTATACCAAATATTGAATCAAATATCTATGCTTCGTGACATAGAGCCTTCTTACTTTGCATCTATTTTAAATAATTTAAAATATATTGAGGATGTTATCAATTTTTTTAATGAGGATTTGCCTTCATAATCAACTATTGATCATAATCTACCATTGTTTATAAAATTTCAAATCAAAACTATAACAGTCAAAAGGTTCTAATATATAATGGTTCAGGGTTAAATATTTTAAATATTACATTCTTATAGATAATGGGAATTAACATGACCACCATTCAAAAAATATATAATAATATCAAAGGATTTAATGATGTGTCATGCCAATATTTATGTTCTATCACATTAGATATTATAGTGGGGCCCAAACTCAATCTACATATTTCAAAGTAGTTCTTAATCATGTGCATTAAAATCTACTATTGGATAGGCCATGAATACATGCCATGGAGGTCATACCTTCTAATTTACATAGATGTGTTAAATTTATACATGATGGATATTTATATACATGCCCAACCTATAATTAATCATTTAGATATCATAAGGATACACAATATACTACTCAATTTCCATCATAACTGGGGGAACTTCAGTCTATTATAGTTCCACGACCATAAATCATTCCTATTGAAAATGTGCACACAGATGAGATTGGTGAATCTAGTAAAAATAATCATAGACCACAATCCATATATCAATCAAAACCATAGATTTACCTCAAAGGGTAGGCCTTCAGGAACATGTAAAGTAATTACCTTTATTGATCAATTCAGAAGATCCGAATTACATATTCATAAAGGATGTTGATAATGATTTTGTGATGATAATTTTATTGATGGTATTAATAAAACACCATTTAACATTGATGATTATTTATGTGGATTGAATTTCACACTAATTGGCCTAAGGGAATACAGAGATGATTCTAAGGTAACCATACCAGTATATACAAATACGAAAAACTCAATCACTTTAGATAAGGATAAAGGAAAGAATTTTGTTTTTAAAATAGTCACTACATCACATAAAATTATATCAAGTGTCCCATGGACTAACATTTTTTCTCAAATATATCATTTTGAGAACACAAGAGGTACAATACATTGATCAATTCACTATAGTTACCAATAGGTCACCATTCAAAGATTTATTAAATAATGTGGAATTTATGGACATCTAGCCAGTTATCAAGATATAAGAAAGTAGATCAAAATATAGACCACATGTTATGTTATAGATGCTACTTTTATAAAGAATTAATTGCCTTTCCAATAATATGCCATATATCCACTAGCCAACTATCAAATCAAGAGGGAAATCCATTTTGTCATTTTCATAGAATCATAGGACATGCTATAAATACTTGTTTGGCCTTATAGTATAAACTTCATAAATATAGGATACATGCACTATTCAAATTATACAACCCACACCATAGCCCAATGAGGCTCTGTAATAGGGTCACATAGGTAGAAACTACAAATAGTCTAAAAGTAATCCTTTGACTATTTAGGTTTTCATTAAGAATGAATATAGATAACATGTGGGAATATTTGATGATATAAATCCAAATGTATGTACACTTGCATTCCTTCAGTACATAGGGCATGATCAAATTAAATTAAAGAAGTTATATATTTCTAAGATTCACAAGACCGCATCATAGTACCTATTGCATGTGGTCCCAAAGTGGTGGATACACTAACCTTTATCATAAATAGGGTAAATCAGATAAAAGATGCATTTTGTCAAACATGGTTACATGAAATAAAATCTACAGTGGATAACTTACAATAATGTCTCACATTCAAATTTAAGGATATCATAATTTGTATCCTTTTTGATAGTATAGACAACAATCAAAGATTTCAAAATGAGAAAAAAGGTTAAAATTTAGTATTTCCTAAAAATCCATGTGAGGTCTCTTACACAATAGATCAACATGCTATATGGATGCACATGATTTAGAACAATGCCAAAGATAAGGCTACAATTATAGAGCATGAATGGTATAATGACCACAATGATGATGATCTATGGGAATTTGATAAGATTTAGTAACCAACACTCAATTATCTTACACTAGATCCAAAATTTTATTGTCCACATCCCTTAGATGTGTTGTTATATTTTTAGATTATCATTTTCTTCATATATGCAAGAAAATCAAATATTTAAAAAAAATTCAAAATCAAGACCTATGCACATTTATGTTTGGTTAATTTACATAAGTTAATTTGTGCATAGTATTCAATACTTATTTATATCCTTTTTTCATATCATATATGCTTTAAAAGTGCACATGAGTGAGAGCAAAGCCTACAGGTTGCTATGCCCGGATCTAACTGTAGATTATTTCATTGTCTTGTAATCAAAACTTGGATTTAGAATATAACATCTTATTCAAATAGTAAGGCATTTTATTATTGTCATATTACCATGCTATTATCCTAATGATCACATGCTATCATTTCTCAAATCCAAACCACACACAAACCTTAAACAATTTATATATACATTAACAAGATCATTGGGGGCATATTACACATGGGTTTTATTCTTCTTTGGCTATCCCTTATTGTTGAAAGATAAGTTATTTACATGGCATGACATATATCGATATTGGTCACTTACTAACACACTGATATCTTATTATTTACCTAAGTTATTTAATCTACTAATGATATAAATTGATTATGTTCATCAGTGACATGTAATCATGCATGCTCTTAATGTTTGCTTTCCTACTTCATGTCTTGCGTGTATTCTTTGTTTTGCTTGTGGACATTTGAACATGTCCTTATATGTGTCTATAATATTTCCTTATATGTTTATATCTATGTGAGTGACATTTGAACATGTGCCTTGTATGTACAAGGTCCTTCTATTACATAATTTTGGTGTTTTGTGTGTACTCTTTATTTGTGTGCATCATGGTCATGACACTTTTTATCTTGTTTGCTCAGTTTTTGATGCCATGATGGACATAATGCATCTTCTAAACCTTTTGGTGCCATGATAGATATCATGTGTCCCTCTTTGAGTTTCTTAATTTCATATATACATACTCAATTAATTCCACTTGTTTGTGTTATTCACTACTAGCTAAATCTTGACAATGTCATATTGTATGTTTGTTTCTACATGCATTTCACATTTACTATTTAGTTTAGTTTATCTTTATGATGATGACCCACTCCTCCATGTTATCACTATTACTTAGATTTACATATTTTTCATAATACCAATCAAATAACATTTTATTTTAAGCTATTGAGTAGACTTAACAACTCACATCAAAAGAGGAGGCATAAACAATGTCTTATTTTAAAGACTAGGCCCCTGCAATGTAGTACACAAAAATAATTTTGAAAACCTCACACATTGAATCATAGAACATGCCTATAAAAAAAAAATTAGTTTCAAATAGGAGTTCTTCATTTGGATAGTAACACACCACATTGTTGTCCAAAATAGGGTGTTATTGTCCTAGTGTAAATAAAATAGTCAATCTCAAAAATTCTAAAAATCATAGGTAGTACAAGGTATATGCAGTAGGTAAACAATTTTAGTTTTAAAAAGTAGGTTTTGTATTAGAATTTATTGGTTTTGGGGAATAATTTGTGGCATGAACTATAGGTTACCACATAAGTTACTTACAATTCAAGTTGTTATTACTCAATCTCAAAATACATATACACTAGATATTATATTGGGGGAATATGCACATCATATGACTTCCCCCTTGATTACTTCACACCAATTTTGTAGATGGAATGGAAATACATGTAATTATCCATGAGGTATTCACCAAACCCAAATTACAAAAACTTTTTTCACTGGTTTTATGTCAATTTTGCAATAGTTTTTACACTACAACAATCTATTGGAGTTTATACAGGGCTTCCAAACTACTTAACTACTCTAAGTTTTAGATTATGGAGTTAAACACACATTTTTTTCTTAATCACACTCTCCTACCAATGAGGATTATGGAATTCATAGATTAATCCAATATTTTCAATGCAAATGAAATATCTAAGGGTGCTACCCTCTTCAGTCACCAAATTTTTACACCAAAAAAACACAATGGTTCACATACCCAATCAAGTGTATTCATTCCTTATTATTATATATATAATTTTCATGTCTTTTTTTCTTGATATTCATATTAATTAAGGAATTATTTTATACATGTATTTTAGGTTCCTGTGAGGCATGATTTAACATTATGGCCTACATTCAAGACTGCACTTCATAGGTAAGTTTAAGTACACACTTTTCCTTTTAATCTAGTATTTTTTCTTTGCTACATTACAAAAATAAAAGGGGGGAAATTTTAGACACATAAATTTAAATTTAGGCTTAAATAGTGCACTTTTGACTGCCCTTTTTACCCACTTATCTTGTGACTTGTTTCAGGGCCTTATGACCAATTTATACACTGATGAACCATTCTTATAAGCAACTAATGACCCCAAAATGTCTCTATCTAAACTCCTAAGTAGCCTAAGCTAACTTCTAGATAAACCCACTCTTTCAGCTTAACATTTCTTTCTCTTAAGATAATAACACCCTATTTGGATAGTAATGCTTATTGCTATTATCTAATTTTACCAGTAGTGTCCTCCCACTAATTAATGACTTATTTCTAATATTTTATAAACACAATTTCTAAATTTTAAAGCACCTTAGTCATGTACACTTGGAAAACTCAAACCTTGGTTGTTTCTCTTAGTTCTATACCTTTTCCTACTTTCATAAGTCTTGTATCTATTCTCTCTTATACCCCTTGCCCTATATTTTGGTCCAACAAGTCTTATGTTGATGACCCAGACCTGATATCCTGCCTAGAATGCTTAAAATGTACTTATCTTATGCTCCTAAATTTTTTGAGCCTATACCTACTTTCTTGTTCCTTAAAAACTAGTGTCTTAGATAGATACATGCATCTATGTAGGTGTCCTTCTTCGATGTAAGTGTCCAATGCCCTAAAGTCATCTAATTTTTAAATGAAATGTATCCTAATGGTTTACTTAAGTGCTTTAATCCAAGTTATTACTCCAAATGGATTGATATAAATATAAGATCAACCATCATTCATTTTTCACCTAGGAAAAATATATAATTCATACCAAATAGCATTCAAAGAGAATTTAATTAAGTAAAGCTTCCTTATTTGTTTATATTTACATATTAGTCATATGGACTACACATCTAAAAGTATGATGTACTGAAGGAGCATCTCAAAATCTGATTTTCTAAGTTACAAACTAGGTCACTATTATACTTGCTTTTGACATATTACATGATTCACACATAAGACAACACATAGGGGAGAAATACTTTAGTATGAAGCCCTCTTTTAAGTATTAGATATGTAAGTATCACCCATTAAAGGGTATTTGGGGTTAGCTCAAAATTGTGAAACCACTAACCCATTTTTCCCAATGTCACTATGAAGATGAACAACTAGGATTTTATAATTTCATGAGGAGAAATAATCTATGACCTATAGCTCCAAGAATATGAATAGAACCACTAGTGTTTGGTAGGGGGTACATAGGGTACTTAAACAAACATGTAGAAGACTAGAAGGATCAAGGCTTCTATGGGCTACTAGAGATCTATAGAGGCTATCTAGTTTGTCATATTGTACCAAGCTATAGAAATACTCATAATCCAAGTTAGGGTTAGCATGATCAAGAAAAAAAATATGCAAGTATATCTAATGGGTATAACCATAGTAAAGTGATCAACTAAAACTAGAAATCTACTTGCATACAAATTATAGAAATGATAATGCTGAATAAAGAGAGATATCAAATGATGCATAAACTTAGAAGAGAAGGAAATTTAAAGCCAAATAAAATATGTTTTAATAATCAAAGACATTTTCAAGCAAGGGTGTAAGATAATGCCTAATCTAAGCCTAAGCTAATTATTTATTCTTTACACTATTATTTCATAATAATGCAACTTTCTAATTTATCAAAAGAAGAGATTATTTATGCAAATATATAGACTAATTTGAGCAATTGGGATTCTATTATGCAATGAGAAAAGTTTTTAAAGAAAGCATAACATGTAATGGAATATATTTTCAAGCAATGAAGGATATTCTTAACCATATACAAATGTGAAAAATTTAGAAATTATCCTAGATAATGCCATAAATAAGCTAAATCACTAAAATAATCAAAACCTAGCATATACATTACTATATAAAAATAGAAATTTCAATTTACATATAAAATTCCCCTCATATCAAACTCAAAATTATTGTGTAGACTTTCTAATAACTGATTATATAAGCTAGGAAATAATGAAGGAGGAGGATCAAGCTATGTGTGAGCTGAGTCCAAACCAAGAGCCAAAAATAGTAGAGGAGGTGAAGTAAAATCTACCAACTATGAGAGATATAATGTATGGAGCACAATAATAGGTGAAATGGATTCTTGAAGAAGCTAAGAGAAATAAAAAAACTTTAGGAACACTGTAGAGAGCAATGTGAGTCACCAAAATAAACTGTACAGTACATAATGATAGTTATATATGCCAAGAATGAACTAGGTGAGATTTAAGAAGGCACCAAAGATTTGAGAGTGATGATTAAGAGAGAATATTAGAGAAAAATTATAGGAGAGAGAAGAAAATTAATGATCAACCATCATATATGGTAACCCTAATCTGATAAAATCCAAAAACTATGCATTTCTAGTCATTGGGACCAAATTGGCCCCTTTTTTCTATGTTCTACTCAGGTTGTGGCCTAGGCCATATATTTTGTTAAGGAAACATGTGGCCTAGGCCATGATTTTTATTGCTAACCCATATCTTGGTTCAAAATCCCACCCTAGGTGGTCAACATGCCTCTAAAAGGGCCCGACAGGCATTTGGAGGGCCTGCCAATGTGCAAAAGGGGCAATGAGATGCCATGGATGTATATGAGATGGATATATGACACAAAAATGGTCCATGCAACTGGAAAAGGTATCTAAGTAGGATAAATAGGGTTGGTAATCTAGATGTGAGTTGATGTTTAATCATAGGGAGGAGTAGGGTCATGGGAAGTATGATTACATATGCCTCTGAGGTACAAGAAGATAGTGTTTAAATGAAAAAGGAATTTTGTGTAGTACCTATTAGCCACACAAAATCAAAGGAAAGAAATAACTAAAAAGATAAGAGATAATATTACCTACACTTACTAGATAAAGATGGTGGCAAAAGAAGTTGATGGTGAGATCCATGGGTCAGAGTGTAAATGCTACATAATCCAAATCTAAATCTAAGTCTAGCTCCAACTAATATAAAGAAGGGACATAAGTGATATCAAATTAAATCATAAAATCCAAAATGACATTCACTAGGGTGCCCTAGTGTTTTCCATATGAGGGATATGGGTAACCTAGATGTCCTTGAAGGAGGAGAGAAAATCACACGTTGCCTCAAAGAGGGGATAAAATCAGAGCTAAGGATGGCCTAAGCACCGATGAGTTAAGACATATATAAAAGTGAGTCATATAAAAACTACAAATAACATGTGCCTAACTCACAAGCATCGATCAAGGTTCTCATGATTACGTTATACTTAGTGATATTATTTGTCTCATTGGTAAGGAACAAACCAATTATAGAAATTTTATGGACCCATAGATCATCGATGACCCAAGCCATAATATTAGGTCTTAGGTTACCCCAACTGCCACCATCTATATGGATCACCACTAAGAGGTACACCATGATTGGGGTCGAAGGATGCAGAACTAGCAGTTGCATAGGGACAATCTCAAAATAAGGTGGGGTAAGTGAGCTACATAGGGGAGTCAGATGATAAAATCAAGTCATAATCATAGTGATTGACTAATGTTGGCCACAAAAAGAGGTGATAAGGGAAGGTGATAGGAAGTTTGTAGAAGATGAAGATTGGTCAGTGTATATTAGATCAAGTCTTCAACCATTGTAATCAAAAATCAATACCACTTGTAAGAACCATGGTGAAAGAGATAAATGGGAGTTAGAATGGATCAACTTTAGAGCTATAGAGAAATAACTAACTAAAATAATCACAATAAGCAACTTCTATCCCTGGGTGCCCATGAGATGGGGCACTAGTTTGGGAGGTCAATAGGGACTTGGAAGGCATCTTAGGGACAAAAAAGGGGTGAAAGTAGACCCAAGGAGGCCTTGGGTTAAAAAATGGAGGATATCATTATGCTCAAAATAAGATGAAAATCCTAACACAAAGGTTTCATGGTCTAAAATGCAATAGAGGGTAAAAAACCCAAAAAGGGGCCCACTAAAAGCAAAACAAAGAGCCAAAAAGAGAAAAAGGGTGAAAAAGTCATTTTCACATTGAGGATAAGAAAACCACCACCAAAGCCCAATTAAAGCATACAAAGATATAGGGAAAACATTTCAAGTGTACTCAATGGTTTAGGTAAGTCCTCTGAATAGAACTGTATCAATTTTATTCATTTTTGGGGTTTGGGAGGCCCAAAGGGAGTTGTAATAGAATCTAAATGATTTGATGGATGAATCAGGAGGAGTAACCAACCTAAATGTCTATGAAATGGAGAGGAATGCTCTGAGCCAAGTGGGAGGCCAACAAAGGCTCAAAGAGAAATAAATAGGAAGCTTTGGGGCTTCCCAAAGGGCCATAACCTAGGTCCTAGCCTGGCAAGGTAAAGCCATGACCAAAAATCCATGGCCTGGGCAATAAAAGGACCAGACTAGGCTCTAAGAAGCCCAAGAGAGCCTGGAGTAGGTCAGAAGGAGGGGGAAAAAGACAAATATTTTAAAACACTTTTTTTAATTTGATTTGCCTATTTCATGGCTAGTATACTAATCTATTTTCCTATTGCTTAGTTTTTAAGACACATAAAAGATTTAGTGTACCAGCGGAGGGAGAGTCATCATAGACAAGTGAGCGGGAAACATAGAGAGAGACCTTATGAGGTGACAAATTGATAGAGAGTTCCATCATGGTTACCATAGGAGGTTGACACTTTACCTATAGAGGACTAGGATCACTTGTAGAGTGTATGGATATGGATATTGGTACATGTGCCTTAATTATACTACTATAGGGATTTGGTGAATGCATTAGTGACCACATGGGTACCTGAGAAACATGTATTGCAGTTGGGACCTAAGATAGAGGATATTTTGAGCATTGAGGATGTATACTAAATCTATAAGGTGAATCTTATAGGGAGGGAGATATAGCTACCATAGGTTTAGGACACATCCACAACTGAGCTCTATCTAGTGGTACCCCATCAAGAGCGAAATAACCATAGAGTATATATCACACAAATATTACCAAGGGTTCCACTACTATAGATAATGATAGTGAACACTATGGTTGAGAGGCTCTACATCAACTAGAGTATAGGGAGGATACCACTATCTTGGATAGGATTTGTTTAATGAGTAGAGGGAGGACAAAGGTATGCCTAGGTCTAGTATATCTTGGGAGGACTATACTAGCAGCTAGATCACATCTAGTGTATAGAGGTAGAAGGATTAACACAACCCATCTTAATTTTATCTTGGTCTTATAGGAGACTCCCATTGACATGATTGAAAACACCATGGGGAAATGAGGCATACCCAACATTAGAGGAGGGTACTACATGGGTCACATAGTTAGCAGATAGGACTAGGCCTATATGAACCACATTAGCTCAAGATGTAGTGGATATCTACGTCTAAGATTCATATAGATTTGTATCATGGCCATAAGATGCTAGAGTGGAGATACATGTGGGACAAGAGGATTTTTTAGGTCTATAAGGACCATATCAACATTCAGGGAGATAGGCTCTGGTGGCACAAGAGATACGAGCACAACCTAAGCCAAACAGGGATGAGCATAGAGGGCAGTTGAAATAGAGTGAGGGAGCCAATAGTGGAGAGAGGAAATCATGATGAGGGACACAACCACTAGGAATAACATAACCTAATGGAAGGCCATATAGGCCATCAACATAACTAGGTAAGAAAAGTGTATTTGCTAGATAACACTTATCTTTTGTAATCATCTTATAATGAGAACCAATATGTTATTAGCATATATGCTCTTTGTGTGTGTGCAAAATACCAACCTAGCTAGATTGGGCCCTATATAGACATACTAATGAGGGAACTTCCCTTGATATGGTGGTGACACCATTCATGGAGAGGGTTTCACATCTACCAATAAGGGTAGAGCCACATACTCACTTCTAGAAAGTAGGTGGATGAGCATCACTTGAGTTGGTAAGAGTATGGCCCCATATACCATAGATAGAAGTGGAGTTAGCATGTCATGAGGTATCCTTAACATGGCACATGACAACTATATCATAATATGAGGCATAACTATTTAGAGTGGAGGCCAAAATCGATCGATTGTAAGATGAGCTATCTCAAAAGCATGCTAGAGGAGTAGAGGCACTTGGAGAGAGGGTAGACCAACTGGATACCCTAGAGGAGGTTGTGGCTTGACTAGTTGAGTGGCAGAGATTGATAATCCACCTAGAGTAGGGATACCATAGATAGAGCCTAGTATAGGTTGACTGGGATGGTATCATATATGTAGTCATGTATGTGGTAGTTTTGGGGACTATGAGCCCAGGCTTAAAGAAAGCCATGTGATGTACCTAGAGAAAAAACATGTATTTTTTTCAATATATATACAATCATTTCTCATTATTAACATGTGTATATGATTTTGTGTGTGATGTGTATGCTTAATTTGATATAGACCAATATATACATGTGATTAGATGGTAAGAACTGCTAATAAAGAACCCACGTGCATACACATATACAAGTGACATGAAGGTTAATGGTGGAATAAAAGGGGAAAGGTTCACCTTATCACCATAGAAAACTTTCTTAGAGGGACATATAGGCCCTAGACATTAAACTTATTTAGGTGGAACCCATTGATTAGGTATTGTAGGGGCTCACCTTTGAGAGTCAAGAGATGATAAACCCAATTCAATAATGTGGCAATGATAAATGAAGGGGCTAAACCACTTGTGCATGAGTTTTCCCTTCTTGACATGCTATTTTTCAAAGATTAGGACTATATCACCTACCTTGAATGGATGCAGATGCACCAATTTCTCAAATTGGTGGTTTTGATGGTGTTGGTAAGCATGATTATGCTCAAGAGCATCAATGCAGTGTTCATCTAACTGCTCAAGCTTATTGAGATGAGTGGCATGTTATTCTTCATCGAATAGGGATCCAAACATCTTAACCTATAGTAAAGTGATTGAAACCTCTAAAGGGAGAATAACCTTGAACCCATATATGAGTGTATATGGGGTTGCCCCCATGACCATTGAGAAGCTAATTTGGTAGGCTCAAAGGGTAGGATAAAACATAAGGTGCCAATCACATTTTTACTAAGAAATAGTATAGAGAAGCATCTTCTTCAAAGTCTTGTTTGAAGACTCATCTTACCCATTTATTTAGGGGTAATAGGTGGAGGATAAATAGAGCTTGAAGTTGAAGCAAACTTGTGCATCTCAGGGCTTTGAAAGCCTAGGTCATTATCTGCCATGATCATAGCAAGGACCTTGAACCTATAAATGATTTGGTTAGGATAAACTTGGCCACAATCTTCCCACACATGCCACTAAGAGGCATAGCCTCATCCCACTTCATGAAATAATTAGTGGTGGTGATGAACCAATAATGGCCATTAAAAGAGGTAGGTTTGAACTCACTGATGAAGTTGAGAGCCAAAACTAAGAAAGGCCAGGGGGTTGAAATGGAATGAAAGAGGCTTGTAGGGACATTAATATCATCTTAATGACTTGGTACATCTTGTATTTCTTGACATATTGGATGACATCCTTAATAAGAGAGGGTGAATAATAACCCATCTTGATAATACAATGAGTGGTGGCTTACCCTTCTAGAAGGACACCATAGACACTCCTGTGAGAATCTTATAATGCAAGAGAGGCGTCTTCAATGGCTAGGCATTGCATCAACATGCCATCCAGACCTCTCTTGAATAAGATACCACCTTATGATGACATAGCGAGTGATGAGCTTATGGATCTGATAACATTCTTATGAAGGGGAATTTATGGGATGAGATTATGTCTCAAGGTAATGAATAATGTCCCGATACCAATCATACTTGGAGTTATCAATCCAATCAATGAAGTATACCATCTCATTAGGGAAGGCATCATCAACTAATTCCATGCTAGGATTGGATAATGGGCATTCAATGAGTTGCTTAGATATAGCTAAACCCTTTGGGAACTTTTGGTTAACAATGTAGAGGTTTAAATCTTAAATAAGCATGATTTACCTTATATTTCAATCGATAATATGTGTCTTATTAATCAAATAGTAGAGTGGATCATATTTGACAATCACTTTGGTGGTTTAGACCAACATTTAGTATTGTGACTTATTCATGGTGAAGATGAGGGAGAGGCATTTACTCTTAATAGTAGAGCAATTAAGCTCAGGGCCAACTAGCATGCAAGAGGTTTAGTAAACAAATATCTCTCTACAAGTGTCATCCTTTTGACATAACATGCCCCCGATGGAAATATCAGTGACAAACGTGTACAAGATTAACTCATGACCCTTGATAGGTGCCATTAGGATGGGAGGGTTATGAATCATTCAATTTAATTACTAAAAATACACTTGGACTTTAGGAGACCACAAAAATAGGGTGTTCTTGCATAAGGGATGTGTGAGGGGTACAAAATTATGCACACAATCCTTGAGGAAATATCTAAGGAAATTGATTCTTCCAAGGAAAGATTGTAACTTAATGAGATTGTATGGGGGAGGTATCTCAAGGATCATTTTGATCTTATCAAGATCTACCTTGATGCCTCATTACAAAATGAGGATGCCAAGAAACTTTCCAATGGAAATGCCAAAATATAATTCTTAAGGTTAAGGCTGATGTGATACTCCTTGAAACGCTCAAATATGATCTTGAAGTCTCACACATACTTATCCTACTTATGGGATTTATCATGGAGGTCATCAACATAAGACTCCATAATATTGTGGATGAGGTCATGAAAAATGTGGGTCATGGCATGTTGATACATGGCCCCAAAATTCTTTAGAAAGAAAGGCATGATGGAATAATAAAAGTTACCCCATGGGGTAGTGAATTTAATCTTATGCTAGTATTTGGGTATAATTTATATTTGGTTGTACCCTGAGAATCCTTTCATGAGGGACGTGATATCGAATTGGTTCTAGAGTCCATAATTTGGTTGATCAAAAGAGTGGGAAAATTATCCTTTGGATAAGCCAAATTGAGATCTTGAAAGTCAGTATAGATGTGAATGGCTCTATTATTATTAAAAATATGGATGATGTTGGCAACCCATCATGGGTAGTCAAGATGAAACCAACTCAGATGATATTTTTAATCTCAAACTTGACTAACTAGGATAATTTGACCACCATTTGTCATTACTTTTGGAAAATGAGATGGGCCCCATTATCCATAATGAGGTTATGTACAATAACTTTGGGGTCCATAACCTTCATATTAGCATATTCCCAAATGAATACATCTAGAATTTCTCATAAAAAGGTGACCAAGACATCTCGTTCCTATGGAACAAGGATAGCACTAATCTTGATGATATTTAGCCTTGTGGAGGTACTAAGGTTGACATCTACATATCCTTCAACATATATAACATTTTATTCCTTTTAATATTTAGGTACGAGAGGGAGCAATTGGTCTAGCTCTTCAAGCTCAACTGTCATGAAATGCACTATGGGGATGCTAGGGTTGGGACATCAAAGAGAGAAATATCCAAACCTAATCGGTCAAGGGGATAATGATACTTATAGAAGGATCTCATGAACTTGATGTATGCCTTTCTCTCTTTGAATAATTTTTTTGCCATAACATGAATGAAATAACACTTGAGATCATACTTAGAAACTCTAGTGACCTCTATGGGAATTTCATAAAGATAGATGATACTTCGATGGGAGAAGTGTGATGCAAGGTGAAGCTTAATGTTTGGGGAACAACTTGAAATAGGTCTAAAAGAATAGAAGAGATAATGTGGCATTAAATATCCAGAGAGGGAGTTGGTCAATGTGTGCCAAATTATGAATAAGTAAATTCTAATCAATACTTAGTTGGATCACAATGTTAATCCTTGAAAAATTGAGAATCAGAAGTAGGGGACATGTGGGAGTCCGCAGAGCCCCATGAAGAGACAACCAAAGCCTCTCCTGAGGGATTTATCTTTATGTAAAGAAATGACCAAGGATCTAGGTTAACCTCCATGGTATGAACCTCACCTTCATTCATGAACTAAACTATGCAAAATGTGTCTAATGTGATGGCTTATATGGTAGCAGTCCAAGGATGGCCATGAATCATATTTTATGAGAGGTCTAATTCTAACACAAAAAACTCAGTATTGATTGTCTTTGGGCCAAACTTTACCTGGAGATTCATGTTTCCTAGTAGTGAAATCATATTTTTGTTGAAACTAACATACTTATAGAAAGAATTAGAGAGATTTTTTTGACTAATCCCAAGCTCATTGAAAACAAGTAGGGGATTGATATTCAATGCAAATCCTTATTTAAAAATTCATATCTTGACATGAAAATCATTGATGGAGGTCTCAATATAGAGGGGTAATCGAGATCTCTTTTTAAGAACCAAAACATTTGGAAAAGAGGAAGGGTTGAAAGATAACATGGGAGGATGAGGGTGATCAAAAACATTGGAGTTGAACAAAACTTTGACATCATCCCATAATGGGCCCTTGTGAGAGAGACCACACTCATCAAATATGAGACCCCTTTGTTTAAGGTAAAGGCAAAAAAGGTCCCAAATTGAGTTCCTAGATGAGAGGCCTTGTAACTCCTTTATGATGGAGTAAGGATGTTGTCTATCTTGGGGATGGATATTACACTGAAATTCAAATCTAACTTTGGGGTTCCCTACCCTCATAGGCTAGGTAGGAGGCCCAATACCACTAGTATCTTTGATGGGGTCGATCACCCAACCTAAGAATGTGTTAACAAATCACTCATAACTAGTAGAGGATATGTCAATAGCAATAATGATCTTACTACTCTCATGCTCAGCCTTCCCTCTTAATTCAGCCTAGGAAGAGGAGTCAGAAGAGGTAGAAGAGCAAGAAGGGAAATGATGGGCCTTAGCCTTGGACTTATTATTTTCCTTGTCATGGTCAGGTAGAGGCTACTTGAACACATTCAATTTGTAGTTGGGTTTTTTAAGAAGATAAATTTGAGGTGGAGGTAAGGTTTATGCAATGAACTTTTGGGCAACATAATTTACATCATTATGGTCCTTCATTCAATGGAAATTACAAAACTTGGAAGGGTCATAAAGAAACATCATCAATGGTTTTTTGTGCTTGATTTAGGGGCCTTCTTTTTAGCTAGGTTTTTACTCAGAGCATTTACCTCATGATTATCCTTCTTGTCCTTATTATCAAGAGGATAATTAGTGACACCATCACTGATCATGTTGCAATTATGATCGCATAAAGAGGATGAATTTTGGGTTGGCATAGGGCACATTCCCACATGCACCTCAAAGAATTCATTCTTTAGACACTCGTTAATAGCTTCATCATATGAGGTGGACTTATGCTTGAGGATATCAAGGTAAAATTCCTACCTCAATGCTTGCATGAGCATGTCATAAAGCTAATCATTGAAGAACCTTGTTCTACATGTATGGATGACTAAGTGACAGTGAACTTCCTACTTCAATGCTTGTATCAACATGTCATAAAGTTAATCATTAAAAAACCTTGTTATACATGTATGGATGACTAAGTACCACCTACACACAAAATCAAAGTTTGAATCACCTTTGGCCTATGCCATGGATTTAAGTGATTGGATGCTAGGGTTAAATGGTCTACAGATATCAAATTACTAGAGGAAGTCATCTAGAAGGACATGGAAACTAGAGAGAGAATTCAGAAGTAGATTCTAAAACCAAATGAGAGCTTAGGATCATAGGGAATGAGTAAGGAACTTCGACATCATGCATTCATCCTATTCTTAATACATACATGCCATCATAAATTCCATGATATGCTCCATGGGACTGGCATCTTGTGTCTCATTGAACTTAGGTAGTTTAGGGATAAGAGTAGGAAGGGAAATAACACATACCCATGGTGCTAGTGGATTCCTATGAATATCCTCATAAGCATGGTTGATAGCAAGTTGATAATGAGCTTCATGAGGAGGTTTTTGGAGGTTATGATGTTACATATGCCAATAGGCCTCATCATAAACTTGAATGTAAAAGGGATGATGATGAGGTGGCTCCTAGTATGGGAGACACTCATGATGTAAATCATCCCTACCATGGGGTGGGGAATGACCATGAGAAAGTTATCATTCCCTATTGGGATGATGGGATGATGTGGCATGCTCATGGAAATGGTCATGGTGGGATAGGTCTCCATGATGTTGACCACATGCTATTAGATGAGGGTTAACATGAGGGTGATAATTTTTGGGATAAACATCCCATGGATATCTAGTCTGAAAATGGTGATCAAAATTAACATTATCATCTAAGACTCTAAAGGATGGACTAGGAGGATAGGAGGATTCTACATGATGTGGATGCCTCACTGAGTTTGAGTACCTATGTCTCATAATATGGACATGAGGGGGTTATTACTATAGATTCTCCTACCAAGAAAGAGATGGGGAAATCACATGATAACTAGTCAAGGCACTCAAAATAGAGTAGGTACAATCTTTGTCTCCAAAAGAAGCACACTGCCTACTCCTAGGGGAGAATGGTGCACTTCATTCACCTAAAGGCCTCTACAAAAATCATCAATGATTTCACATAATCTATCAAGCCTCAATAATGAAAGGGGGTCTTTATATCCATAACATGGTCAAGTGGTGATCAAAATAAGCATGATCATCTGAGACTCTAAAGGATGGACTGGGAGGAAAGGAGGACTTCACTTGATGTGGATGACTTATTGAGTTAGAGTGTCTATGTCCCACAACATGGATATAAGGGATTTATTGATGCAAAGTCTCCTTCCATGAAAGAAGTGGGGAAATAACATGATAACTAGTTAAGGTACTTGAAATAGAGTGGGTGAAATTTCTATCTCGATAAGAAGCATGCTACCTACTCTTAGGGGGAGAGGGGTGAACTTCATTTACTTGAAGGCCTCTACAAAAATGATCAATGATAACACATAGTTCATTAGGTCTCAGTCATGAAAGGGGGTATTTATCACCCTAAACAAGTGAATGGATTATATTATGAGGCCAAGGGGAAAGATCCTTAGATGAATGAAGATCAGAATGGTGAAAAGGAGACCAAGTCTATTGGTTATAGATCTACCAATCTTGTTCCTTACAAAACATGAGATGGTCTAGGTCACTATGTTGGGTCAAGGGAACTTCTTGGGTCTTATGATGTCTATGGAATTCCATTGTAGTCATAGCTTACTCATGAGTGAGCTCAGGGATAAGGCCTTGAATTTGATGGGATTGGTGTCTAAAGGGTGGGAAGCCTGCCATGGATGAAATGAAGTAAGAGAAACATTAGAGATAATAAAAAAGGAAAATAGATGGAAAATTAATAGGGATAATAACACAACCAAATAAATTTAAAATAACTAAAGCAAGATTTGAAACACAACTGAAAGCAAATCCTAAAAGCGAATAAAGGGGAAATGGATAAGAAAGTTATAAATGGGATAGAACTAGCATGAGACTATATGTGAGGTCCCACTGAGTGTGATAGAATGTATATCCAAGTATCTGAATAGAACCACCAATGTTTTTTAGGGGAGTACATAGGATACTTAAACAAACACCTAGAAGGCTAGAAGGCTCAAGGCTTCTATGGGCTACTAGAGATCTATAGAGCCTATCCAGTTTACCAACTTACACCAAGCTATAGAAATACTTGTAAACTAGGTTAGGATTAGTCTGATCAAGCACACAAAGGATGTAGGTATCTCTAATAGGTATAACCATAGTAAAGTGAGTAGCTAAAACTAGAAATCTACTTACATACAAATTGTGGAAATGACAATGCTGAATAAAGAGAGATATTAAATGATGCATAAAATTAGAAGAAAAGGCACTTTCAGGCCAAATGAAATATGTTTTAAAGCGAGGGTGAAAGAGAATGCCTAATCTAAGCATAAGCTAATTTTGTATTCTCAACACTATTATATCTTAATAATGCAACTTTCTGGTTTAACAAAAGAGGAGATTATTTATGCAAATATATAGACTATTTTGAGCAATTAGGAATCTAATATGAAATGAGAAAAGTTTTTAAAGTAATAATAACATGTAATGGAAGATATTTTCAAGAAATTAAGGATTATATTAACCACATATAAATGTAATAACTTTAGAAACTATCCTAGATAATGCCTTAAATAAGCTAAATCACTAAAACAATCAAAACCTAACATATACACTACTCCAAACAAATATAAATTTCACTTTGCATAGAAAATTTACCTCATATAAAACTCAGAAGTATTGTTTATAATTTATTCTAATCGATTATCCAAGCTAAGAATTAATGAAGGAGGAGGATCAAATTGTGTGTGAGTTGAGTCTAAACCAGGAGCCAAAAGCAGTGGAGGAGGTGAAGGAGAAGCTTCCAACTATGAGAGAGCCAATGTATGGAGCACAAGAACATGTGAAATGGAGTTTTGAGGAAGATAATAGAAATAAAAAATCTTTAATAACATTTTAGAGAGACATATGAATCACCAAAATGAACTATAGAGTAGAAGGGCATCCCATGTCACA
Organism: Torreya grandis; assembly: GCA_037957365.1. Classification (NCBI taxonomy): domain Eukaryota; kingdom Viridiplantae; phylum Streptophyta; class Pinopsida; order Cupressales; family Taxaceae; genus Torreya; species Torreya grandis. The sequence continues at coordinate 1,797,304 of JARHVA010000597.1, read as the reverse complement.
ATGAAAGCTAAGTATGCTAAGAATGAACCAGGTGAGATTCAAGAAGGCACAAAAGCTTTGAGTTGATGTTCAAGAGAGAAGATTAGAGAAAAAATTTAGGAGAGAGAGAGGAAAATTAATGATTAGTCATCATATATGGCAACCCTAATCTGATAAAAACCAAAAATTTCTTATTTCTAGTCATTGGGACCAAATTGTCCTCTTTTTTACATGTTCTACCTAGGTTATGGATTTTGTGAAGGAAATGTGTAGCCTAGGCCATGGGTTTCCTATCTAAGATATGGCTTGAGTTAAAATCTCACCTCAAGTGGTCAATAGGCCTTTGAAAGGGCCCCATGAGGCATTTAGAGGGCCTGCCAGTGCGTAAAAGGGGTAGTGAGATGTTATGGATGTCTAGGGGATGGATATATGAGGTGAAAAGTGTCCATGCGATTGGAAAATTCTTGAAGTATGATAACTAGGGTTGGTATTATGTATGTGATTTGATGTGTAATAATATGGAGGATTAGGGTAAGGATAAGTATCATAATTCACACACAAACCAATATGTAGGGGAGAAATACATTAGTATGAGGCCCTCTTCTACGTATTAGACATGTAGGTAACACTCATTGAGGGGTATTTGGGGTTATTTCAACACTTTGATCTCACTAACCTATTTTTCCCAATTTCATTATGAAGGTGAAGGAATAGGGTTTTATAATTTCATGAGGAGTAATAATCTATGACCCAAATTTGAATGTACTAGAGAAAAGGTGAAGACAAACCCATAACCATCCAGGTGATCACATCCTTTTCCATTAGGTATTATATATATGACACCTACATTTGGTTTTGATAGTAACATCAACATAACCATCCCAAGTTGATGCTAGTTTCTACAATTATAAAGGCACTCAATCCATAATTTGGTGACTATTATAGAATCATCTTCCAGTCTAGATCCAAAATTGTGTTAGTATTATAACCAACTCAATATATTATTTCTTTGTCATTTTTATATCTAGCATAGATGTAATTTTTGTTCTTAGCCTATCTTAGTTAAATATATTCATCATATCTTATATCTAAATTTAACATCTAATTGGCCTAAGGTATATTTAATTATCACCCTTGTGCATTTTCATTTCTATATTTGTAACCATATCTACCCAAATTAGATCCTCATCCAAAATTTAGGATTAAACATTTGGTGAACCCAATTTGTATGAATACAAATTTTTCTAATTCCTAGGGTTTTCAATCACCTAGGGTTTGAGATTGTTGTACTTTTTAATTTCCTACTTATATTATCTTACATGAAACATTGGCATAGCCTTAATTAGGAAGTGTGCCTATTGAACACATTGAGATTCCAATTTTTACACCTAAAATGTCTAAATCCATTGAGGGACCTAATAATATAGATCATGATGATACTGATGTTGAGAATGAAAACAATACTGATGAGGTTATCAATTGAAGAAGATTATGATATTGAAAACCATGAGTCTAATGAAACCAATGAACATGAGAAAATAGACCATGAAAATGTGCAAGTAATTGCATTGTTTTATGACTGTATTTCTCAAAACCCTAAATATCTTGATGAAATCATAAAAAATATATAGAAAATAAAAATGTAAAGAACATAGATGATCAAGTAGGTCCATCTATTGATCATGCTATTAGAGATATGGGTCACCCCCATATATCAACAACCCTCCCATTGAAGACATTGCCACTTAATACTTATAATGGAGTCACGAGTTATGTCTTTAAAGCATTATTTACTCAAAACCAAAATAGTATTACTAAATATACCATGGAATTACCAATTTTTTCAACACAATATTTATTTTTATGCCTATTTAAACCAATTTTACTTCCCTCTTTGGTGATTACTCATCTTGATAATATAAATCCCAGTGGGTCTACAACTCAAAAAATCCTTCAAGTTATAAATATCTTGGAGGATAAGGCTAAAAACATTGAAAACAATTCTTTATAATCTCCTCATGCTATGGATTCACAAGATATGTTGCATAACCCTCTTATACTTGAGATATCTTTGTACTCTTTACCAATTGGTTTTGTTGCACCTAAGTTTTCATTTTATGATGGAAAGGGTGATCTTGAATAACATATTTTATCCTTTTATGTGGCATGCATTTACTATGCCTCTAATTATAAAATTTTGACCAAATTATTTCTAAGAATCCTCAAGGATTATGTGTTGAGGTAGAGCATTCAAACCCCTTGCAGATCAGTTTTTGGCACATTTTTTCATTAATATTTCTAAAACAGTTTCCTATGCTCAAGTTTTCCAAATCAAACAAGAAAAAAATAAACCTATAAATGAATATGTCTTGAGATATAAGACAATGTTGCCTAAAATGACCAATGTTATGGCTGATAAAGAGTCGAAAGATAGACTCAAACAAAGGTTGATTTCTTCTTTACATGAGTCCATTATTTTCAAGAAGTTCAAATATTTTGATGACTTATGTCATGTTTTATGGGACCATGAAATGAATATTATTTAATTTAATAAGCTCAAGTATGTATAAAATAAACTAAATGCATTTACATCCACTAATATGTTTACAATCAAACCAAGTTATAAGGTAAAACCTATTGAGCCTAAAAAGGAAAAACACCACTATAATTAATGCAGTGTCATAACAACCTAATTGGATTGTTTTATCCAATGCACCACTAATTCTCATGTTTATTTGAGTCTCCAAGTTCATTACTCCCATGGTTAATAGAGTGTCAGCTTATGTCTCTCCCTCATCCTTTAAAGTTTGATTTGAGTATACCTCTATGCAAAGGATATGATGCAAATGTTTATTGTGATTTTCATCAAGGACTAGGGAATTATAGGAACATATGATTTACCTTGAAGCATAAGATTCAAGACCTTATTGATGACCAAAACATTATATTTGATGATCCTCTCAAGGAACCATGTTTGTAACTTGGGGATCATTAGAAATAGAAAATATTTAACAATCCTTTGAAATATAATTCTAATAAGGAACTAAGAGTGAAAATGGCATATAATGTGCATCCTCATCCATCACATTATGGGCACCCATTAGATGGGATTATTGGTACTTATACATGGAATATACCTCCTATGGTTTAGAGACATTCTATTACTTCTAATGATAGTGAGATTAAGGATGATGACTATGACCTTAATTTTTTATTTATTCAAGCATTCCTTGATCACCAACCTATACACAATGTTATTATTGATTAAGGTGAAAAATAAAATGTTTGCATCATGACATTATTAATGTATTGGGTGATGTGGTGGGAAAAAGCTATTCATGGGCACTATTCCTAAGTTACTATTCATTGATGAGGTGGTAGACATTATTTATCTTCGTGAGGTGTTCCCAACACTATTCTTGAGTGCTTAGATTGTATGGGACAAATTTATCATGTGGGGAAAAGAAAGAGTGGTAAAAAAGCCACACCTACCTCTTTTCCAAGCTTGTGCTAAGTGGGGAGACATGAGTCACTATTTAAAATTGGCATCTACTTTTCCCTTTTGTCCTTGCTTGAAGGTAACACAAATTTTGAAAAAGAGACTTGTCCTTAGCTATGATGACTCCATGTGAAGGATGTGGCATGGGATTCTTGGGGATACCATTTATATTTTGATGGATACTCTCCCATGTGAATCAGTGGCACCATTTTGGGCCTCCTTTGTTCTTTTGTTATTTTCCCTCATACTTTTCTATATATGGTTATTTATTGGCATAGTTTAGGTAAGATAGGTTGGAAATAAGGTGATTTTTGAGAATATGATTGTGTTAGTCTTGAGGAGCCTCCTTGGATTATGATGCCAATTTATGTATGTGATGAGAGATAACTTATTGATAGCTTATTGTAATTGTGAGAGATTTAATTAAAGAATGCTTAATTTATCAGTTGAATTCATGATATGTTTATGTGTGTTATGAGAGATAATCAAGATTTATGGATTGTTGAATCTATTATATGGTTGGAGGACACATCACTGGGTTATACTCATAATTATTTGAATCCTTCTACTATATATGTTATAACATTCAATGGTACCTCTCAGAAGGTTCTTTGTGAGATTAACCTACCTTTATAGGTCTTTTTTGCACATGTAGTTACTACCTTTTTATTTATACCTTCCACAAACATATTTGATATGTTATTGGGAAGACCTTGGATCCATACACTTTGGGTAGTACATTTTACAGTGCAAAAGTGTGTTAAATCTATTAATGCCAATTGAGTAATAATAGTTTTTGGAATTCTATATGAGTATCCTCTTGAACAAGAAAAAAATTATACCCAAGCATCTAGATAACAAACCTACCAAGTTTAATCCACTGTAAAATGGTAAGAAATAGGCAATCCCATTTACAAGGTGGATAGTACTTAAGAGATCATTACATTAGAGACATATAGTGTATTATATGGAATCTTGATTTATTATACACCATATCCATATATAAATAACACCTACACATGTATCTATTACTATTGTTCTAAAGAAACCACAAAACACTCAATGATGGGTTCCATGAGCACCAATCCTATTCATATTTCTATTTATTCAAGACCACATATTCTAATTATATATACATAGAGCATCATAAATACTATAGTGATAAATATTACACCTATACATTCTCATTGACAGTGTCACTAGCTTATTACACCATATTCATAATGGAGAGATATTTATGACCACCCTTTGGATGGGATAATAGGATAGTCTTTTCCTTTCAAATTCCAAAAATACCAAAAAATAAATTAAATTAAATTAAAAATCCAAAATTAGTTTTGGCACCTACATATTCTATTGGCTCCTTGACATCTATGTGTTAGTTCTATGTTGATGGATAACATACCAATTACTTCTAGATGCGCATGTGTGTCATGCTTCTACTTGAGTGTGATATAGGCATACATAGATACATGATCTATTCCTATTTTAGATGTTGGGCCTTCTCTCTACTCATGTCATGTGGACATTTGGGGCATCCATTTATTTGATCTTGATATTCACAAGTTATATGGTTCGATACTCATCCTTTCATTATCATGTTTGAGATCTTATGTACTTACACATGCATTTATCCATGGTTATATCTTATACATGGTACTTGATATGTTAAGCACTTGAAATTTTTACTAATAAATTTGGTCCATGGGATACTATGATATGTTTATGATGGTTGTTTATGATTTCCTTTATGCACTTCTTTGAGTGTCTCACCATGCTATTGTTTGATTTTTTGAGCATTTTAATATGCTCTTTGCTTGTATAACCTATGCTTATGACCAATTTATTTGACATTTTAATATGTCATTATTTTTTGTATATACATTTGAATATATCATTCTTAGTTTTATAGACATTTGATTAAGTCATATCCCTTTGATTGTGAAACATTTTAACATGCCCCTTATTTATAGTATCCTAGGACCATTGTATTTTGACTTGATTTTGAGTGATATTTTGTGTGCACTTATTTGTGTAGACACCTAAAATTGGCCATTGATAACCTCCAATTAGGATTTTGGCCAATTTCCACCCAAAATGCACAATTTTGCCTAAAAACACTAAAACATGATAAATGATGTGAAAATGACATATTCAAGTGCCAATTTTGGCCAAGGTATCACTAAATAGGGTAATGCAATTTATGGGCCAGCTAACTTTGATTATTTCATTTCAAGTCAAAATGCCAATTTTGCACCCAAGTGCTCTAGACTGCTCTTTCTTGTCAAATCTCTTACAAAAGACTCATGCCTTTTTTATTTGTTGTTGGAAAAATCCTAAATGAGAATACACATCCAACACATTTGACAGTGACTTCTAATTCCAATCCAATCAAATTTAGGACCAATAACAAGGCATTCTAATCAATTTGAGTAATTTGTGCGTAAATTATTTCATCATGTTTAAGAGCTAATTAACCAAAATCAAGGCGAGATCAAGAATTACATGGAAACTTGTTGAATATTTTTCTTTGGAAATGAATATTGAATATCTACATCATCAAGTGACCTCATTTCTTGGGAAGACATCCCTAGGCCATAAATACCACAAATATCAGGATTCATTCTCTCCATGCCTCATCAATGCCTTCCATGATGCCCTCCATGCCTCTTAATTGACACTTCTTATAATATCATGATGAGAATAATTACAAACTTAATTACAAAAATTGAATTAATTCTCAACCACACATCTCAATATTGAGATGGATGGTTAAGGTTGATTCTGATCAAATCCAAAAATCTATAAATAGGAGGCCTCACAACATCATTTATAAGCTTTTTTGATGCAAAGTTATAATGCCAAATTGGTTCCAAAAGCTTCAAGAAAATAGTGTTATAATTCCAAATTGATTCTAAGCCAAGCCAAGCCACAAGCCAAAGGTGCCAAAGAGAGATGGAGGTATCCAAGCTTCCATTGCCAAGGACTTCATGAGCACAAACCGAGTAAGCCACTGCTACAAAGGCATTTGGAGCATCCAAGGAAGGTAAAGGAACTCTTGTATTTGATCCATTGATTTTTAGTTGTGCTTGTCATTTGATTTTGTTAACTAAGCTCTCCCTAGTGTCTAGGCCTAGAGATGTTATGCTATTAGTGTATTTATTTCACTTTTTTTTCATTTTGGAACTAACACCATACTAACCATCCTCTCTTGAGTCAAATTCCTAGATCATAGTTTTCTTATTGATCTAATCCTAATTACTATCTAAATGTTTATATGATATTTATTATGCATCTTAGGCCTTCATGTGATCTTATTATTCTATTCCCTTCAATTTTATATCTAGCTATACATGTTCTTTCTATATGCTACATAGTTCCATTCACATATTATATAGTTGTATTATCCTTTTTAGGTGAGGTAACTATAAATTTGTATTCTTACCTTACCTGAAATAGGGTGCATATAAGTGGGGGTTTGTCATATCAACATTTTTTCCACACTTGGCATAGTTTTCAAATTCAGTGGGGACATGCTTTAGAATCATGTTCTCCACACCTAGTCAATATTCAACATATCTAGATTATAGTGAGGGCATGTTTTGGAAATATGTTATCCACATTATAAATTATATAAATGTTCATATTTATTCACATTGGTACTTATTTCATTTTTCATATTTCTCCATATGTAGTGGGAGCATTTTTTGGAATCATGTTCTACACACTTACACAATTTTTGAATTTGCAAAAGTACATAGTTATATGATTCTGATTCATAGTTGTGAGAGAATTATATACATTGGTACCATTTTTATACACAATTTCAACATGAGACATATATAAGGTGCATATGTTATGCAATGTGTAACTAATATTATAAAATCCAAATTAGTTTCATATTTTAAAACTCTTTAGAGATTGACACCACCCACTAGGTCAAACTTTTATGAACTGTATTAAGCCAATCTATTGTAATAGTTAGTTTGATTTTGGTATGGTTTAATTGATTAAATCACTCAATCTCTATCAACTTGACATTAGGAAAGGTGTTTACATCAATGCATAGTGTACTCCTAAACCTTTCTCTTTCAATTTCAAGTGCTTTCTATTTCTGATTATATGCATTGATTATATATTGTAAAATGCTCTTGGTTACAGGTCAGTCACTAGCAAAGCAGTCAAGCTAAGATCACACAAAGATAAGGTGTGTTATAAACACTTGGGTATGTATTACTTTCCTTTAAACTAGAAATTTCATTACTAGATTAAGGGGGGATAAATGTAAACACTATTTATGAATTATATAGCATCTTAGTCTTGTACACTTGGAAAAATTAGACCTTGGCTATTATTCTTAGTTATATACCTTTTTACACTTTTGGAAGTCTTGAATTTGTTCTATCTTGAGTCCCTTGGCTTATCTCTTGGTCTGAACAGTCTTATGTTGATGACCTAGACTTGTTATCTTGCCCAAAATGCTTAAAATGTACTTATCGAATGCCACTATGAATTTTGTAACTGTACCTAATTTATTGTTCCCTAAACATTATCATCCCAAATAGACACCTGCATTGACATAAGCATCCTACTCTGATGCAAATGTCTAGTGCCCTAAAGTCATCCAATTTGCAAATGAAACATATCCTAATGGTCAACCTAAGTGATTTAATGTGATTTATTTCTCCAAAGACATTGATATAAATACAATATCAATCCTCATTCATTCCTCACTTGGGAAAAACCTATCATTCATACCAAAGAGAATTAATTTGAGATCACCCCAATTATAATTAAATATTGAGATTAATTTCCAAATTTATTATAATTATGATTACATACAACCCTAATAGCCCTGAGCTAAATTATGAATACACTTCCAATGTCATAGTTCATGGTTGAAGCACTTAATCAGACTAGGATTGCACCAACATTTAATATTTTATTTCAGTTTTTCACACACACCATCATAACATGGGAGAGCTACATGGAGTTTTATCCCTCTTCAAAGTATTGGTATGTAGGTAGCTCTCAACATAAGGGATGTTGAGGTAAATCATAACTTTAACTGTTAACCCCTTTTTATTACATGATTACATTCATCTTCTTATGTCATTGATCTAGGTTTTCAAGTAAATAAAGAGTTACATAATGGTCTCCACATTAGATTCGAAGCTCCTGCATAATATACCAAACACATAGGTAAAGGTGAACATAACCCAAAAGTTTTGGATCCCTACTACCTATTAGACACTGGTGCTCTTTAAGGACAAAAAACACCCATGTATTGTCTAGTTATATTGCTATTATTTGGAAACCCTACCAACTCATGTTCTAAATCTGCACCTAGCCAATACAACCTCCTTATTAGTCTCAAATCCATAAAAAGTTTGCATCTCAATTTTCCAACTAATTTTATATTTTCATTTTTACTTTCCATATATATTATATTTTTAGATTTAGTAAGTTCTAAATCAGTTTGGGTCATTTATTGCATAATTATAGCATTCTAATTTTTCACAGTAGTTTGTCATATCTAGGTAACCATTTCCCTAGTTTACCAAAATTTGATAAAACATAAATATATAATATTTTATCAAAATCACCTAAATAAATATTATAAAGAAAAGATCAAATCAAGATGTTTCCATATTGGTGACTTGGGTACTAAAATAAAATCAAAAGAATAAAAATTCAGACAAAGATAGTAATAAAAATTTCAAACCAAATTGTTTGGGTTTCTTTTTTATTAAAAATAATCTTGGTATATGGGCTTCTTGTCATTTGTATACACTTGAAGTAAAACTTTTGAAGAATCTAAAGAATACTACTTGTGTTGATTCTACACTTGAGTCATTCCTTGTTCATGTCTTTCCCCATTAGGGGCATTATACCTACCCATACCCAAACTTTAATAGATAACATTACCATCATGGGCATAATACCTATACATTACTCATGATTTTAATTGATTCTATACCATTTTTTTAGGATACCATACTATTACATATATTATATACTCTTCATATTAAGGATACACCATTTTTCATCATAGTACTAAGTTAATCTCCTAAATTGACATCACTTTATACCTTTTTTGGTATTGTACCCACACATTCATATATTTCATTATCTATCCATCTTCATTGGGATAATCTTACCTAAATGACTTGCATTGATTATATTCTTACATTGCATTTTTTGGATCATACCCATACATTCTCCATGAGATTCATTGATCATACCTTATATATATATATATATATATATATATATATATATATATATATCCATGTTTCTATTAATCCTATAGTGATTATATGAGGATTGGGTTACAAGCTTTGTGTCCTTATTACACTTAGTCACAATGAATATATTATATCAGATTCATTTATTATTATATATTTTCCATATTTGGGCACCTTCTTACATTAAAGCCTATAATTCATCCTTTTTTTCAAGGATACATTAAGGCATCTCATTTTTCCCTCCCTTATTATTCCTATTGATGTGGGTTTTATTCACACTACAAGTTTAATGAGGTAACCTCTAACATATTAGGATCTCATTGGAGGTAAAATACACTCTAGGGCATGAGTTATAGGTATGGGTTGAATAAATGGGTGGTTGAATAACATGTTAAGCATGCATGTTGTTAACTGGGTATGTGTAGATGAATAAAACCTTAAAATAAAGTTAAAACCTAGTTGAGTTAGGTGGATGGAATTTATCCTAAGGTGGGTATATCTCAATCAAATAAAATCCTAAATAGGGAAAGGTAGAGTATAAAATAAGGGTTCATGATTTAAATAAGAATTACTTTCTAGCTAGTCTCTTTGTGGACAAGTGTTTTATTACTAATGTTTGTAGCTAATAGTTATTTCACATTCACATGCAAACACAATAGGAGAATTTGGGAAGATCAAATATAGTAAACTTTGGGATCTCAAATAAAGGTTGTTGCCATTTATAGCTAATTTTACACACCCTTATTTAGTAGATTATATATTGGATCAGAGAGGTATCTAAGGTAGTTTTAGATCACACCTAGAAGGATAAATCAAGTAAAAAACTTCTACACACTCCAAGTACTTAAATAGTCAACTTAATTACATAAAATCAATGATGTTTGTTAATTGTCCAATAGTTGTTACACATATTAAACTAGCATATATCATAAATAACAAAAATTAATTCTTCATAGATTTTTCACACTCAAAATTAATAAATCAAAACAACTAGGAAAATAAACACAATTAATTAAACAAAATTGGAATGGAAAATAATCGACACAGTTGCATGATAATCGAAACATGTCTTCATTTATTGATAAATTTTCCACCCTTTTAAATGAGGGGTTTAAACGTATAAATATATTTGGGGAGGGATCACCTCATCCTACAAATCCATGTAAAATTTAAAATTACATGTCAATAATTATAATGTGAGTTCTAATTGATGCAAGGCCTACATGTACAATTACTGTTGATCACAATTATATCTCCAAAAGTAGATTAACTCATATAATGTAATGTAACATGTGCATGATTTACAATGTCTTTCATTAAATATTACATGTATATGCTACATATAAATATACTTTATTTACATTAGTTAACTCTCTGTGTAACATACATACAAAATTAACCTTAAAATATAAGGTTTAAATGATACTGGTGATTACATGGTCGAAACTAAAGTAGTTTGAGGAACAAAAGTAGTCGATTGGGTCAAACTAGATGGTGGGGGCATAACCTTTTTATTTTATTCTAACTCTCAATAATGCTTATAACCAACCCCATGTTGTAGCTTAATGATGTCCATGTTCAAAATAAATGGCTGATGAACTTTGTTGACTTGTGCCATTAATGGTGCATGTTTAGATTTGGTGGTCCTAAATCCACCTAAAAAATCTCTACTTCCATAACCTTATTTCTAAAAAAAACTAAGTTTTGATTTAATTTATTCCAATTTAAGCCCTTTAAGATTCTACTTCAAATTGGTAGAATCTTGCTGAAGTAATTAGTCAAAATTGACTTTACTTATTAACTGTCCTATAGATTCTCTAGCTTAAGAAAGTTTTAGCTCATCCAAAATATACAAAATTAGTATCTCATGCTTCATAAAATTTGGGACCAAAATGTCTATGCTTGAAACCCAGTCTTGAGCCTCCTATGTCTGTATGACTGCCAAGTTGAGATCACTGGATACTTCCAATGGTGTCATCAAATCCAAATGACTATAAACCTTATTAGTTGTATACAAAACAAAAAAATTCAATTTATATTATTATTTTTTTAAATAATTGAATAATTTATTTGTCTCAATAATATGGGGAGCTAGCTTAACTCTCATTAAACTAATAGCATCCACAATGTTGTATAATGTATAGCTATGTTATAAACATTATATTCAATTTCTATAGGGACATGAATAATTTGTTGTTGTTCCCTTACCTACTCTAGCTCTTATTCTATCTCTTTTTTGGCCTGCTTTGTCCTTCATGAAGTTCCAATAGGGCCTTTATCTGAGTCCTAAAATAGGACTTAAAATATTCATTATAGGGGGACTCACCAAGCCTCCTAATCTTTCTCTTTGATAAAGAGAAAACATATTGTATTTCTTTCAAATCTAATCATCTACTAGAGTCATCTTCAATCTTCCTCTTTTTGACATTTTGTATGGTTCTTGTGGATTTATAAAAGACACAAATCACTATGGGAATCTCTATTATCATTAAATTAGGCCTTTAGGAAGCTTGGGCCTCTAAGTCAACATCCCACTAAGGAATCACCAACTGAGTAGAGTCAATTGATTGAATCTCCTTAGTAGAAGTTCCAATCAGAAGGTCCCCTAAAGATTGTTGTAGACACCAATATTGTGTCGACTCCCCTTGGTCCCTTACACACCTTATTAATTTAAAATAAACTACTTATTTTAAATTAATGACATCACCTAGACATCTCACCTTGGACACATCACCCTAAGACCATTTCCTACCCTATGACTCAGCCTAAGACTAAGTCATCTAAATCCTAACTAACTAGGACCTATTCTCACTCCATTCCAACCTCCTAACTAACTCTCATGCCTAATAAACCCATATTTTGACTATTCTCTAATGGCAAATGTACTTGGTAGATGGAGAAATAGGCAAAAGGCTAAAAATAGCCCTTTTACCCATTCTCTAGCCGCCGACATCGGTCAACTATCAACCGACGCCAATGGCATCATCGGCATCGATTACTTAAACTAGGTTCTAATCCCTAACTCTCTCCCTAATCTTGAATTCTTCTACCCTGACTCTTGGACATCAACGTGCATACTCTGAGACTAAGCATCAAACTTTGATTAACGCTCTCCTGGCTCTAGAAACTCTGCACAAGTGACTCTAGATTAGATTGGAACATTGCATGAGGACTTCAACATCAACCACAATAGGAATACACGTTCTAACACCCTTGGTTCTTCATCTAACAGAGCTAAGTATTCTTCTATCTCCTTTCAGTAATTTAGAATACATTGGTAATTAGTTTTTATTCACTATTTCTAAATACTATCAACCAAAACTGACTTCTTCCATAGAAAGGCTAAAAAGCCTTCCTCTTATTCTTATCCTATTCTCATACCTATCCCCGACCTTTGCCCTTCTTCAGACCCTATTCACTATCTTGCAACCCTACACAAACCCTTAAACTCCCAGACTCCTTTGTCAACCACAGAGATACCCTGAAACCCGTCCAAGGCCTACTGCCCCTATCGACATCGGTAGCCTAACTGATGTCAGCATCATTGACCAACTGACCTTGGTAGGACTACCGACATCAGTGCCTGTGACATATTGATTTCAGAGAATAGGTACGCATTGTGTACTTTCTCTTTCTTAGTCTTTCATTATTTCTCTTTATACAATACTCTTTTCATCAAATAGTGGACTGTCATCCCTTACAGAGCTTTATGCTTCTAGGACCGAGTGTGTAGCTTGGCAGTCCACCATATCTTTATCTAACACTCTTTTTGTTTAAGTCTTATTCTTATCTACAGGTTTTTCCTCCATAGCCAAAGAGGAGCTCCTACAATTCTTGGATATGGTGCACAACTTAATTCGGGTAACGTATAAACCTCTGACCATTAACTTTAGTTTCTTCTTCTTCTGAATGTAATTAGCAAAAATGTAGAGAAACATTCTAGCATTCGCGGTGGGACCCTAGAGTTTTCCTTGGGTTCATTCTTCTTAAAATCAAACTTTCATATAGATGCATTAGGAAAATATTCTCTTCTTGCATCCTTCTTCTATCTCTTTATTTCGAAAAGAAATCATAAGCGAAAGTTAAAAAGAACATCTTTCTTTTTCTTCCTGTCACTTCTTCCCTGCATCATAGAGTAGTGAAAATTCATACTCTTCACCTCTTCCTCCAATCGTTTGCATTTAAATAAAACATTTCAATTTAGGTTAAAAATTATTGCATTTCACTCCTGCTTGAATGCATATTTAGCTCAATTAGTAATTAAAAAAGCATTATGAATAAATCATAGTGCACAAATGTTACACAACTAGACCACATTCAATCAAATCAAACATATAACATACTTGAGACAAGGCCTATCTAGGATTTCATCACCTAGCTGATACCTTACCCTTCCTGGCGATCCTACTTGGATTTCACCACCAAGAGGAAGACCCACTTTGTTCTCTGACAGAGTATAAACTATAAGCAAAGTATATATTGGCTAAGTGGCCCAACTCAGCTCTAGGTTCATGAAGTGAAGGGAGTAAGCCCCATCACCAGGCCACGTACTGAACCTAACACAGATCTTTGATCACCAAAACATAACCCAAAACTAGCCTTAGACTTCCTCTTTAGGACCTGTTCTAGAAGCCCAATTCCCCAACACATTCTTCTAAGGCATAAGCCACCACGACTCTAAAATTTATTCTTAGGAATTTAACGTTTTAGAGGTTGCTTGCCTAATCACATTTTTTGCTATTTTTATCTAATTTTTTGAGTTGGTAAGGTCGTATCATTCTGATATCTAGAAACAACTCAGAATTTCTTTTTCCTTCAAAAATTATCAATTTTTTGTGTTTCTAAAAGTACACAGACACCGACATCAATTTTTCCACCGACGTCGGCAACCCATCTTCATCAACATCAATTTTTCCACTGATGTTGGCAACATATATTCACTGACATCAGTTTTTCCATCAACGTCGATCACTGTCAACAAATTTTCTCTCCAAAATAGTAAGCTTAAAACCTGACTTTTTTGCTGTTAAACACAAATTTTGGTTTTCTAAAATTGAAATATGTAGTTTTTAAAAATTTGAATCCATTTCACCTTGGATGGTTTTAACATGCAGTCAAGCCAAAACTCTTGTTGACCATGTGAGTCAACAGCTACTTCCACCTTCACCTTTCATATCAAGTCACCAAATGGAGTATTTTTTAGACACTGAGTGTACTCCTATCCAACTTACCCCCAATCAACCTCCAATTATTCTTGAAGGGGATCAAAATTTTGAGAGATTCCTTGACCACAATGTCAAGGCTCTCCAACATTATCTCGTGAGAAGCCAAACGCAAGATCCTTTAAGTAACCCAATTTATGGGATGCCAACTTCTCTTGCTAAAGCGGCAATGATATCAACAACATCTGGTACACAACCTATGGTCACTCAGGCTATTCCCTCAACTAGTGATCCAACCATGGCCAATATTCAAGATTTGGCCTCCCCTTCCATTTTTGAACCTATCTCCATTAGGGTTTCTGTACCCCCTCAACCACAAATAATTCAACCAAGTTCAACACCTT
The DNA here is from genome assembly GCA_037957365.1 of Torreya grandis. Taxonomy (NCBI): domain Eukaryota; kingdom Viridiplantae; phylum Streptophyta; class Pinopsida; order Cupressales; family Taxaceae; genus Torreya; species Torreya grandis. The sequence continues at coordinate 1,782,012 of JARHVA010000597.1, read as the reverse complement.
TTCAGAACTTGATTGTCTCTACTCCACCCACTCTTATGCCTATAAATACAAGAGTGACCACCTATCCTTCAACTAGTGTTGCCACCATTCAACCACCCTTGCCAACATCTAGTCAATTTGTGCCCTCCAACTTCATGTCACAAGCCCCTTTGGCCTCGACATTGGCCCCTATGATGAACTACCAATATGTTGCACGTACACAAATGCAACCAAGTACATCATATGCCCCTCCCAATGCCTTCCAAGTACCTTATAACTTAGGGGGTTCCCCTCTTGCCAATCCATCTATCGATCTAATTAAGATGCTAATAGATAAGATGTCCAACCTTGAGACATCCATTTTTGGTTTGAAAAATGTTCTTTCATACGAACAAATCTACAACAAACCCATTCACCCTTCAATGCCTATTAGACCATATCCTAGCCAGTGGGAACTCCCTAAATTTACTCACTTTCAGAGTAAAGAGGACCCACAACAACATCTATGAGCGTTTAGACATGCTTGTTACCTTATAGCACATGATGATGCGTTACTACTTCACATATTTCCCGTGTCTTTTTTTGGCACTGCCCTTGATTGGTATAGCTCCATTACCAGTCATTCCCTCTTCACCTTCACTCAACTAGCCCAATTATTCCTCGACCACTTCTCAATCAACATCACTAAGAAGGTCTCCATCACAAACCTATATTATATTAGATAATTTGATGATGAGTTAATAGCTGACTTCGTTGCCTATTGGAGAGGTTTGATCAACCAACTCTCCTTCTCACTACCCCAACCTGAGCTCATTGAGCTCTTTTCAAGAGCATGTGCCAAGCACATCTTGTCCACTTTGTGGATTCAAAATTTCTGCACATTTGATGAAGCTTTCACCATGGCCCGAAAGCTTGAACTCCGCTTAGTCGAAGAAGACAAGGTCAAATTACATAGTAAAAATACCAACGCAAAATCTAATGACCCTTCTTCTTCCAAATCTTCTTCTTCTAACTCCAAGTCCAAAGGATTGGCAAATGCTATGGTACTTAGGTCATCATCCTCTACCACAACTGAGCCTTCCACATCATAATACATCATAAGATAATTCCAACAATGGTATATACAACATCAATACACTCTAATAAGATAATCATACGCTTCTGTGTTGGATAAATTAGTGAAGTAAGGGGTCCTCAATCTCCCTCAAATTTGACCACCCCAATTTGACCCCTCAAAAGCCATCCCTACGTGGTATAGGGAAAATGACTTTTGTAACTATCATCGTGTCAAGGGTCATGACATAGACAATTGTAAAACCTTCAAAAATGTTATTCAAGACATGTTAAACAAGGGGGATCTTGTTTTGGATAACCCAAATGCATTGGCTAACTAAAACATAGATATCTTTAGGCAACCATTTCTTAACCATCCCCCAAGTCAGAATAACATTCAGACCATGGTTGATGACCCTCAAGGGCGCAACATACACACAGTCAACATGGTTTCTCCTTTCATTCCTAACCAACCTCTCCCACAGTCTGAAGAGGTTAGTCAACCTATTTCTCCACCATGAGTAGAAGAACCTTCTTCTCTTATTTGTCCTCCATAGATGGAAGATATTCCTCCATCCACCCCCCTTTCACACATAGGAGAGTCTACTTTGACTTCTCCCATATTGAAGGATGCCTTGATGGCACCAACGCAAGCTACCTCACCCTCATCCTTCTTATCATCAATGAGGGATCATACTTTCCTTGCTCCTAGACCACACATCAAAAGCATGATCATCCCTGTGCTCTATCCAATTGAAGAGCCATATTCTCCAATTCCTTCTCCATCGAGAAAAAAACTTGCCACTTCACCTAGTTTTTTCTCACCTTTGGCATGAGATCACTTCATCTAACATGTTTCCACTCTCACAATCACCTAAATCCTCTAAACAACCAATTATAAAGCCTCACATGACATCACCTAAACCCTTTTCGTGATTAGCAAAAAACTTAGGATTTATCCATTCTAGGAACCTAAAACATGAGGCATTATGGGAGTGACTTAAGGCTCTTTATCTTACGCATTCCATTTTTTCCAATCCTTTCATGATAATTCACCCCAAAGTCTTTGACAAGGATCAAGCTTCCACCTCAAAATCTTTAGAAGCTCAACCATCCACACCTGAACCTAAACCCTCACAAGCGTCCACCATGTCGAGACAGATTAAATCTCTCAGTGTTCACCCTATATCAAACCTCACCCACAAGTGAAGGTAGATTTGAACCTTGCCCCACACAATAGTGGTCCTCACACTAAACTAAAGAAGGCTACTAAACCACATCAGAGAACTCTTCCCCCACCTTCACCATTACCCTCTATTTTGGGTCCACACCCTTCTACTTTGATAGGAGTGCTCCCTACTCCAACACCTAACAAAAAAAAATTGCCTCTATTACTCCCTCTACCCATCAAACATATATTTCTTCCAACAAATTTGGCACCTCTCATCAAGAAAGTGCCATCTACATGTGTGGCCACACCACCAATGAAAAAGTTGGTACGAAAAACTCCTCCTATAACTCCTAAACAGAAGTTGTCAACCCCTACTACAACAAAATGTGTAGACCCATTAGCGGGTTCATATGCTTTGCTGGTATGCCAATTGTTGTAATCTTCTAACATCACTCTCCCACCCATTAAACCATACCAACCTCTTGGACCAAAACCATCTTAGTTCGATGACACTCAAATCTGTGCGTATCATCACACACCTGGACATGATACTAAAAAGTGTTGTGCTCTTAAGGTTGTCATTCATCAACACTTGAAAAAGGAAACCCCTTTCATCAAGGATCCTCTTGACCACCCTTTCAACAAACACTCGACACCATCTCATGCCTCACAAACCTTCTCCCCTAAATTGGGATCCCAACACAAGACTATGGTCCCTCTACCACCTTCTCCCCCTTTATTTGAAATCAACACTTTTAATGTGGCCGCCAAGGCCCAAACCCTAACGAATAAAGGAAAAGACCAGGCTTCTACACTTTAGACATATCTATTCGTCAAGCCTTCTCAACCACCAAAAACCAAGATTTCTATCTTGGGCACATCTCAACCATCATCTCTGGGGGAAATTCCTCTATTTCTAACAGTTTTTGCTTTTCCACATTCAAGAGATGAAATAAAATAAGTAATGGTCTAGGGTTAGATGTTACCCGGATGAAGTTAGCGCACCGTATCCAGACGTTGAAGGGACTCCTCTTTGGCTGTGAAGGATGACACCTACAAAGAAGAGAGACTTAAACAAGAAGATTTTTAGATAGATAGGTGGTAGACTACCAAGCTAAGCTTGATCCTAGAAGTACAAAGACTTTCTAGAGGGATGATAGTCTACTAGTTGATAAAAAGCAGAATATTGCCAAAAACAAAAATGATAACAACTAAACAAAAGAAATAGAAGCAAATGCGTACCTGTATGTAGTAATCTGTCTTCCATAGTCACCAGCGTCGATTAGTCTGCCGACATCGATATGTCAAGGTCACCGGCGTCGGTTAGTCTGCCGACATCGATAGGGGAAATGGTTGATGTCGGTTGGGGCAATGGCTTTGGACAGGGTTTGGACAAGTTTTATGGTCTACAGAATGGTCTGAGAGTCTGTTTGGATGGTCTGAGAGTCTTTTTGGATGGTCTGTACAAGACTGTAAGGCAGAGAGTATGGTCTAAAAAAGGGACCAGATAGAGGATAGGGTGACAAGGAGATAAAGATGAGGGAAGGCTTTTCAGCCTCTCTGAAAAGAGCAGGTTGGGTCTGGGCTGGTGATATTACTTAGAAGCAGTAACTAGAAAACTAATTACTAACATAGTCTAAATAATTGAAATAAAAACACAAAAGAAATACTTAGCTATGACTTACTGAAGAAAGAGTGTAGAATATTTATTGTTGATGCCACTGATGTACCTATAATGTCTTTAACCCAAAGTCTAGAGCTATTTTTGTAGAGTGCCTATAGCCTATGATGTTTGGTGTGCATCTGGGAGAGAGGGAGAGACAGAGGTCAGATTCTGGATGCAAAGGAATTCATGTTCACGGGGGCCAAGCAATGGATGCAGAAAATTAGTTTTAAAGGGACCAACGTCAGTAAAACTGCCAATGTCAGCCAAATACTGACCGACGTCATCAGCCAAAGAATAGGAAAAAGGGGCTAAAAATAGCCTTTTTCCCATTCTTCCATCTGCCGAGGTCAGTTGGTCATTAGAAAATGGTCGAGGGCGGGTTTAATGAGCACGAGAGGCTAGTGGAAGGGATGAAATGGGGGTTGAGCATTTAAGATTTGGCATGGGGTGAGGGAGGCATCCAAGGAGAGGCATCTAAGGAGGGGTGAGGTGTTAAGGGGGTCTATTAATTTAAAATAATCAATTTATTTTAAATTAATAATTGAGTGGGTTAGAAATATTTAGGAGGGGATAAAGGGGACCAAGGGGTGACCAAGGGATAGACATGATTTTGGTGTCTATATTTGCCCCTTTTTGTTTTGTTGGTTGTTTTTGACGAACTACAAGACAAAAATAGGAGTTGGCTACCCTAGGTATGGGATGAGGTGTTCCCCCCTCAAAGTGAGAGTTAAGGGAAGGGAATCAAAGATTAGGTGTCAATTTGACAGAGAGATAGATGGAAAGGGTGAAGGTTAGAGTGTGAACGCTGTAAAGGATAAGATTGTGTGTATGCCACACCACACAATAGGTAGGTCAAATTGTCATGGTCAAAGGTCGAGGAGTGCCAAAATTGAAATAATCGGGCCCCAGCATTTAGTCATAGTTGATTGGGTTAAACGATCCAGGCTGTAGCTCTAAAGGTCATCATGTTCTAAGTATCCCAGGCTCAGGAAGTGCTCTTGGAAAACACGAAAAGGCCACAAGCATGGGGATCAACTGGAGTGCGATCTAGTACTTATGGGGGTCAGGGACAATTTGCTAACTAGTCATGAGGTAGCAAGGGAAATCAAAACAACCAAGGCAGAGTTGTCTCAAAAGTGGTCAGAGGAGATAGTCGAGATCTCCAAGGTTTGTGGTCGAGTCGGGCCGTGGTAAAAGTGATCTTAAGAGTGCCTCAGGAGGCTAAGATAACTTCTACTATGAGGACTAACTGATTAGGGGCATGATTTTGGGTAATGTGAAGAAGGCTGAGGATAGAAAGCCACTGACATCAGTGATAGAACCGATGTCGGTGGCTAAAAGGGACCGATGTCGATGAAAATTGGCTGATGTCGATAGCCTAAGACATGATTATGCTGACATCAGCAACCTACCAAATCTGACAAAACTAGATTAGCGGCCCACTAAAAGTCATTTGTGTTTGTTGACCAAGTGAGAAAAGGAGCTTTGGAGTTTAGGGAGTGAAAGTGACTTGGAGTGACTGGATTAGCAGTGTGAGGTGGCAAAGTGTGATTGGTGGAGAGAGGGAGCAGATTGGAGAGTGTTTGGAGTTTACAAAGGCGATTGTGGGCCAGGTTGAGGTTACAGAGAAAGTGAGGCAGAGGAGATGGTAGAGGGTGGAGGAGGACCCGTGGGAGGTCCACCACAAGTGACACCCATTATGCCACCACGACGGTGATGACAGGATGAGGTAGGAGACAATTTTGAACCCATTTGGTTTGTTTTGAATTTTGTTTTGTTTTTGAAATTTTGATGTTTTTTAGCTATGAAATGAGGGGGAGGGGTAGTTAGGAGGGTGGTAAGGGTAAGTAGGTTAGGTTAGGGGGATTAAAAAGATGTGTGGGGGGAAATGGGGGTCTATGAGGGGAAGCCCTAATTTTAGGGCTCACCCCATTCGGCCCTAGGGCCGAACTAGTTACCAACGTTGGTGGGATCACCAGCATTGGCCGACCAGCGATCGACATTGGTCACTTGTCTACCGATGTCAGTCATTAAGTGACCGACATCAGTTAGGTAAGTGTCATCGTTGACATGCTAACTGATGTCGATGGTTGGCTGGTCAGAGAGAGGTGTGAAAAATGCCAAGTCGAAGGGCCGAAGCTGTGTCAAGGGCTTCTCAGGTGTCAAGGTAGCCATAGATGGTCAGGTAGATGGTCAAGCAGATAGACAAAAGGGCAAATGGCCTAGCTAGGTCTCTAAAAAGGAAAAAAGAGTCATGAGGATTTAGAGTCACATTATTAACATGAGTGTGATTGTTGGATGTAGGTAAGGTAGACACTGATACTGTAGGACTGACTATCACCATTGCTGACGTGGATGCCTCGAGACATTACCAGGGAGGAGTGGGCGCAGATGAGCATAGTGGGACTTGGTGGGCTATGGTGGTACTACCAAGTGGTGAGGGATGTGAGCCTAATGGTGGATCTGATTGAGTTGTGGGATCACTCCACCAACACCTTTCACTTGTTGATAGGGGAGATGATAGTGACTATCGAGGATGTGTACCAGATTTTGTGGTTGTTGGTACACAGAGCAAACCTATATGCATGCTTGAGAGAGGCACATAATATCCACATGGTTACGCTATTTGGGGAGCACGTCACTGAGATGAGCTACCACTCAGTGAGTTTTGCATATGAGCCTCTCTATGTGACAGATGAGGATGCACATCGGTTGGCAATTTTGATGATGATAGGCATCACAGTCTATGCACTACCAGATGTAGAGGGAGGCAAGTTTCCAGTTGTTATGACTGGGGTTGTGATAGAGATGGTGGAGCAGTAGATAGTGTTTGTCTGGGCACCTATCTTTTTAGCCTAGGTATATAGAGAGCTGTGGGGGATCAGCCGGTGGTGGTACAGTCTATGTGTGGGCCACCTCCTGCACTACTAGGCTTACAAGCATATCATGGTCACATGACCTCTTGACCTCCCAGTGGTTATTCAGGCCAGCTTCAGGGTCAGATTCAAATGATGGTGAGAGATGATGGTGCAGGTGTAGATGGATGGAGTGGTCAGAGACATCAACCACTACTAAGGGGTACTAGAGGCCTTGATCCCAGTAGATATTATTTGGAGACCGTACCTAGTGTACCCAACCTTCAGAGATCAGGTAGAGTAGTTAGTCAGGGTGCAGAGCATCAAGTGGGTTAGGGGTAGGTGAGTTGATGAGCTCAAGAGAGTGCCAGTGGAAAGAGTGTGATGCCAGTATGGGTTGCTTCAAGATGTACCACCTGCCTTCCCACAGTATAGATAAGATGACATAGAGGTGCCACTCCCACTACCAGAGGAGATAGAGGGGCCCAATTTTGAGGAGCTACTAGTAGGACCGGGGATAGTAGACCCAAGATGTATAGAGGCTTACTTGGAATAGTGGGTAGGATAGTACATAGGTGTGCAGGTCGGGCCACAGCCTGATTTATAGGCTATGATCATAGAGCAGGATGCAGCCCACCAAGAGAGAGACATGGTTAGATGGGAGAGGGATGCAGCCCAGAGATAGGTGACCATTTTATAGGGGTAGGTCATAGTTTTGATAGGGTAAATGGCAGGGATGATAAGGTAGGTGGATGCTCTGACAGGGTAGGTTACCATGTTGCAGGAACAATTGGCTGTAGCCCAGGCACAGGCATTGGCAAGGCAGGGTTTTGGAGGACAGGGCTCGATGCAACATCCACCTCAGCAGCCAGTTCAGCAGTCCACATAGTTAGCATCCATGTAGCTAGCATTTTCATAGCTGTAGGGTTCAGTGCAGGGCACGACAGCAGGGTTGATGGGTCTACCATAGACTGTACCTATTACTAGGTACAACACTACACTGGATGAGATTGCATATTATAAGGGGGCCATTAGAGGGTTCCCTCAGATACAACGATACTTAGAGATGAGGGCAGAGCTAAGCCGATAGCAGTTTATGTCATGAGTGATGGCTTTAGGGTCTCGTAGACAATGCAGATCAAAGGGCAGAGATGATACAGCATCTTCCTGGCTGCCACCACCACCACCACAGCCATAACCTTGAGGCTAGAGTTTTGATATGATGTATATACCAGCCTATGAGTCGATGATGCGAGATGTATATTATTTTTTTGAGAGAGAGACAGAGAGGCACAAATTATGCCACTATAAAAATTTTGATATATATATGATGAGATGTTTGATCATGGATGTGCTATGAAGATGTGTTGGATGTTTTAATGTTGGCAGCATTTTTTATGTGTTTTAATGATGTATGCTGATTATATGATGATGATGATTATACTTGATGATACTTATGATGAGATGATGATGCTTTATGATTATGATGATGTGATTATGATGTTTATGTTATGACTTTTAGATTATATGATGTGGATGCTTAATTTTATGATGATGATATTGTTTATGGTTAATGATTATGATGTGAATGATGTAAACGATTATGTTAATGATGATTATACTTGATGATGCTTGATGGTGATTGTTATGATGATGTTGTTTTATTATGATGGCTTGATTATGCTAACGATTGTGAAAATATGTGATTAGTTGTGATGTGACTGGCAGGTGACGAAAGAAAGTGACAGAAGGAATGTGACGAAGGAATGGCCGAGTTAACCCCAAAAGACCCCATATCAACTGAGTGCTACCTACATAGCCCCTGTCCTAAGGGCCTCAGGCCAATGTAGTTCTCCCAAAAAGGGAGGAAGGGTCGAAGTGGTCGATGAGTGTGGTCATGAGAATGATTGAGCATGTCTCATATGTCTGATGGTACATGCTTGAAATGATGAGGAGAAAGAAGATGTTACAACCTTTGTCATATTATGCAATGGTGTGCTCTGTAACATTGGTCAGGGTTTTTCATCCATAGCAATTATCCATATTGGGTGATGGATGCATGCTAAAAATGAAATGAGTTTATTTATGCTTCAGCAAGTAATGGTTTATGCTTGACATAAATTGTGTGGTCGATAGTTTCCATATGTATTGGTGTCCATAGAAACTTATGTGAATAGGCTATGTGAGTGGTCTGAAAAGGGTTGGGTTGATTTGGTTGGACAAATGATGTGGTTGAATGTGACCAAAGTGTATGGAGGAAGTGAAAAGCATATTTGCCCTTTCATTGACAAGGACCATAGTGATATCATAGATAGGGGTTGTTAGAACCAAAAGCCATATTCATGCATTACGTCGTTGACCATGGGTTGTGTTAGAGAAGTAATCGAATCACTTTGACATTAAAATGAGCTCGAAGTCCCTTGAGTAGGTGATGCGATATGAGAGGATAGGGTAACCCTTTTTAGTAGGGATAACTTTGCCCCTTTTTATAGGAGACCCTGAGAATGACTACAAGTCAAGTCCATGACCCCCCCCTTTTTTTTTTGTGAGCAGACTGATCAATGTGGGAATTCTACATAGAGATGTCATTTTACTTTGTGGTCATTTGTGAAGCTAATCGATGTGGGAAGCTTCTAAGGGAGTGCTATTTGTAGCAATATTTTAGCCATCTTTCGAGGGAGTAGTCCATATTTTTGCTTTATATATATTTAGGGCTTTGAATAGTTGTCCTTCGAGAGAGCAGTCTATTAGCTACAACAATGATAGTACAACGGTCCTTCGAGGGAGTAGTCTGCTTTTAAAGTTTGTGACCTTTAATATTTTGACATCTCAATTTATTTTTTGATAGAAATTTGAGTCATGGACAAGACTATAGAAGTTTCAGGGCTCTCTTTTATTAGGACAAAGCATCCATACTTTATAAAAGGGTTATATAAGATTTGTTTAGGGGAATATGATTGAAAGAAATAAGGATTAAGAAGATGGGGATTGCTCAAGGGACGAGCTCAAGTTAAATGTCAAGTGAACGAGTACTCGACTAACAGTAGAATGGTCACAGATGTAAGGCATTAAGAGGCTCAAGTTTTGGCCGTCTATCGAGAGAGGACAAATGATAAGTCCCTGACCCATACTTGTGCATGATGATGTAAGGTTTGAGCCAATTAGGAGCAAATTTGCCTCGTTTACTTCATTCCATATTGGTCACATGTTGATTTTATTTGAGGATGAGGTCTCCGATGTTGAAATCTCATTCTTGTAGATTTTTGTCATAGCCTCTCTTGATGCGATTTTGATAGACATGGAGATGGTTGAGGGCAGCAAGACGACATTCGTCAAGTAACTCAAGTTGAGCTAAGCGATCTTGATGAAAGTCATCGTTAGAGAGAATGTCATGCAGAGAGATGCATAGAGACAAGATCTGTACTTTGAGAGGTAGAAAGACCTCTATTTTATACACTAAAGAGAAAGGAGTAGCACCCGTAGAGGTTTGGATGCTAGTGCGGTAGGCCCACAAAGTGAAGAGAATGTGAATGTGCCAATCCCTTCTAGTGTCGTTGACCACCTTCATGAGAATTTTAGTTAAGATTTTGTTGAAAGCCTCAGCCTACCCATTTGCTTTTAGGTAGTAAGGCAAAGAGAAGCTGAGTTTGATGCCAAATGAGTCATAGAGTTTTTAGACAATTTTGTTTTTTAAGGACTTGCCATTGTCGATGATGATTTTATGAGGTACACCAAAATGACAGATGATGTGGGTGTTGATGAAATTGACAATTTTGTCAGCTTTTGTGGAGATGAGAGGGATAGATTCCATCCACTTAGTGAAATACTCAGTGGCGGTGATAATGGACTGATGGCGAAGAGACGAGTGAGGGTTAATCTCACTGATGAGATCTAAGCCCCACTGTGAAAAAGGCCAAAAATCCTTAGCGACTTGTAAGGCATGGATAGGGAGGTGAAGCAAGTTAGCGTGCTACTGGCACTTGATGCAACGCTAAACATAGTCACTACAGTCTTGATGAAGAGTGGGCCAATAATAGCCCAGGCGAAGGATGCGCTTGAGAACCAAGTTACCACTGAAGTGTCTGCCACAAATCCCATCGTGGACCTGTTTAATGGCATAAGATGCTTCAGTGGAGGTTAGACAGTGAAGAAGGAGGCCATCAAAACCTTGTTTATAGAGAAGACCCCCTAGCATGGTATAGCAAGCCGTGCATTTAATGAAAGCTTGCCGTGCATTGCTAGAGAGATTGGGAAGAATGATAGAATGAGATAAGTAGTCCACAAGTTGTTTATACCAAACATGTCATGGACTAGAGTCTATGGTGTTGACATGGTTGATGTTAGGATAAATGTATGAAGGCAATGGCACACGATGCACCGTGACAAAAATTCTTGATAAATATGATGAAGATGGAATATGCGAGGCGAGAGAAGCCATGGTGTCAGCAAACTTATTCGTAGATCGAGGAACAGTTTGCAAGAGGTAATGGTCGAAAGAGGCTAGGAGGGTGACAAAACGGTGTTTGTACCTTTGCAAAATTTTGTTTTTACAAAGATATGAACCGTTGACTTGAGTGACGACCAGTTATGAGTCACCGAAGATGCTGATGGTCTTGATGCTTAAAGAAAGGGCGGTTTGAAGTCCCAAAATTAAGGCTTCATATTCAACCATATTATTGGTACATTCAAAGTCAAGCTTGAAAGATAGGGGCATGGGCTCACCCTCAAGTGAGATGAGAATGACTCCCGCACCTCCATCGAGTTGACATTTAGAGCCATCGAATAACATTGTCATTTGATAGACTGTGTCATCGGTGGAAAGCACGGTGATAGATTCATCAAGAAACTCGCATTGGGAAGGTTGATTATCGGGTAGAGGGGCATCTGCCAGTTGGTCAGTGATTATTTTCCCCTTTATGGATTTCTAATGGATGAATTCCAAGTTGAACTCAGTAAGGAGCATGAGCCAATGAGCCATACGTTGATTTTGGAATGGCTTAGAATGCATGTATTTAAGAGGGTCAGTGTGAGTGATGACGAAGGTCTTGTGATTGAGAAGATAATGGCAGAGCTTGGTAGTGGCAAAGACTAATGCTAAACAGAGTTTCTTGATATGAGTATACTAAGTTTCATAGTCGACAAGTGTTCAGCTTATATAGTAAACTGCTTACTCTCAGTGCTGCTCGTCTCAGTGCGTGATCATGGCACCTAACGAATAGTTGATTGCTGAGATGTAAAGGTAGAAGGGTTTGTCATCTTTAGGTGGAATGAGGACTGGTGGAGAGACCAGATAGCATTTGAGGGCCTTAAAAGCCTCTTGGTAGTTTTTATCCCATTTAAAGGAGACGTCCTTCTTGAGGAGATGATGAAAGGGTTGGCAGTGGTCAGAAAGATGTGAGATGAAGTAGTGGATGGACTGGAGCTTCCCTTGCAGACTGTGAAGTTACTTGAGATTGGTCGGAGGTGGCATTTTGAGAATAGCATAGATTTTGGTGGGATCTATCTCAATGCCACGGAGAGAGATGATGAAACCCAGGAGCTTGCCTGAGAGGACCCCAAAGATGCATTTCTTGGGGTTAAGGTGGACATTATATTGAAGAAGGTGAGAGAAGATGATCTTGAGGATGGTCAAGTGGTCACGATGAAACTTGTATTTGCCTAGCAGGTCATCCACATAGTCCTCCATGATTTTGTGGAGAAGATCATAAAAAATGTAAGTCATGGCACGTTGATATGTGGCACCTATGTTATTTAGGCCAAAAGGCATGACCCGATAGCAAAAAGTCCCCCATGGGGTGATGAAGGTAGTCTTGTGCTAATCTTCTGGTGTAATCAGGATTTGATTATATCCTAAAAACTCATCCATGAGTGATAGCATCTCATGACCAGCCGTGAGATCAACAAGTTGGTCAATGTTGGGAAGAGGAAAGTCATCTTTGGGACAGGCCAGGTTGAGGTCGTGATAGTCAGTGCAGATTCAGATCCCCCTAATTGTCTTGGTGATAGGGACAATGTTAGAGACCCACTATGGATATTCAATGGGTTGGATGAAAGAGACAGAGAGAAGGCATTGAAGCTCCTCTTTGACAAGGAGTGCAACCCAAGGATACATCTTTTGAAGCTTCTACCTGACAGGCTTAGCCTCTAGTTTGGTGACGATGTTATGAATGGCAATGATGGGGTCAATGCTAGGCATGTCACTATAGGTCTAGGCAAAGGCTTGGCTATGGTCTGAGAGAAAGCTGGTGTAGTCGATCTGCTCCTGGGTGTCCAAAGATTGACTAATTTTTAAGACATGAGGAACATCAGAAGATGGGAGGTTAATGTCAATGGTTGATTCATTAAACATAACCTGCATTTCAAAAGGGAGAGAGCATTGGATGAAAGAGTCATCGGTGCCCATGTAGGTGAGGATGGCATCATCATCTATACAGTGGATAGTGTTGATGGTTGCCAACTCATCATCTATCATGTTGGGATAAATGAGAGGGAGAGACCTGGACACCCCGTTTAGTTGATAGGTCAGGGGTTCCAGGCAGATGGTATTTATGCAAAAAAAAATTAGGAGGGATGAAAACCACCGACTCCGTAGGTGAAAAGGGAAGAATAGGCGAGCTTGGAGGAGATTGGTCTATGGTGGGTTCAAGGCAAGGGTCTATAGAGGCTTTGGTGGGTTCTTGGAAGCCCAGACCATGTTGTTTCTTAGCATTGTCATCATTCAGTGGTTCGATGGGCTGATGGGAGCCTTGCTCATAGCACTCGAAGCCAAAACCCTTCCATGCACACCTATAAAGGTAGGTGTGAGCAAATTTGGGGTTTTCAAGAAAGGAAAAGTCAGATGTGAATGGTTGAGGTGAGAAGAGAGGATTCCCATCAGTAGGAGCCCGATTTAGCCCCCAATAAATGAGATTGGTTCGAAGGTTAGGAGGACTATAAGGAATGACCATTCTAATTCAATGGTCATAACTTGGACTATGGTGAAGCTATCCATACTCTTATAGAGTTTGGAACATGTCTAAGGTAAGTAAGTGATATTCCCCAAGTGAAAGTCATTGGAAGATATCTACCATGGGATCCTTGGTTGTCGCTTGAAGAGGTGGTGTGAGGGCGACCGCCATTTGTGAACTGGTTGAAGCTTTTGCAGATGGATGTAGTGTCTAGGTTGATGTCTTGAGAGGAATGAGAATGTCATTTGGTCGATAGGTCATGTTACAAGTCTTGAAAGGTGATGGGTCGGTGGGGATGACATGGACTTGCCCGTCGTGTTCAAATTTGAAACAATAGTGCAATGTAGAAGAAACACAAGCCATGGCACGGATCCAAGGTCATCCTGACAACATCTTATATTGGAACTCTCCTTTGATGATGTAGAAGAGCTCCAGGATAGTGTGCAGGTCAACGTGAATATGGAGGATGACGGTGCCAATAGTTGTGGTAGTGGTGTCATTAAAGGATCGAAGGATTGCGTCAATTTTTGATACACAATTCTTGGGAAGGGCCAATTGATCATAGGCATGAGTAGAGATGATATTAATGCTAGTGCCTTCATCAATCATAACTCGCTTAATGTGGGTTCGATCAACATAGGCTATGATGAAGAGAGCAGCGTCCTGATCTTCTGAGTTAGAGGTAGGAATTTTAAAATCGTTGAAAGTGATAGAGGCAAAGGGGGATAATGATTGGACCAGGGCAGCCAATGGTTGGGGGTCTTCGAGTTGGACCTCCACCACCTGTAAGGCTCTAATTAGAGCTTGACGATGTTGGGGTGAGCTTTGGATAAAGTCATACAAGGTCATCCTCACGGGCATCTGGTGAAGCTGTTTTAACATAGAGTCATGGATTGCCCCTGAAGAAGAGGGTTGGGATGCACCCAGGATAGAAATTTTGGGTTTTGGTGGTAGAGGTGGCTTGACAAAGGGATAGGTCCAAGGGATAACATCTTTTTCTTTTGCCTTATCTTTTTTTGACTTGGTGGCTACACTGATGGTATTAATTTTGAAGAGAGGGGGCAAAGGAGATGAAGGGGCCATAGTCTATTGATGAGATGTCGATGATGATGAAGAGGTTTGAGAGATATGGGAAGGTGTCAGAGGTCTGTCGATGGTGTCCTCAAGAAGAAGAGTGTCTTTCTCTATGTAGTGGCGAATGACAACCTTGAGGGTACAGCAATTCTTGGTATCATGTCCCAGTGTACGATGATATAGGCAAATCTTAGTATTGTCGAACCAGGAAGGTTTTGACCTGAGAGGTTGGAATGGTTTGATAGGTAGAAGGGTTATGCTATAGGTTTGAAAAAGTTAGCACAATATCAAAGCGTATGAACCCACTAAAGGGTTCGTGCTTGTTGATGCGTGAGATGTTGATGAATTTTGCTTAGGAGGTGTTGAAGGAGGCTTCTGTACCACCTTTTGGGTTGGTGGTGCAGCCGCATGCGGGGACGACACTTTCTTTGTGAGAGGTGCCAAATTTTTTAGAGAGGTTAGGCTTGTGGTAAGCAAAGGTAGTAATGATGGTAACTTGTTTTGGTTAGGGGTTGGAGTAGGGAGCACTCTTATTATGGTAAAAGGATGGGGGCCCAAAATGGAGGGCAATGTTGATGATGGAGGAAGAGTTCACCGCTATGGTTTAACAGTCTTCTTTGGTTTAGTTTGAGGACTACTATTGGGTGAGGCCTAGTCCAAGTCTACCTTCACTTGCAGGTGAGTGAGGTTAGGGACGGGGTGAACACCAAGGGATTTGGTTAGTTTTGATGTGGTGGATGAGGGTTTTGGTTCTGATGCAGAGGGTTGAAGTTTTGAAGGTTTAAAGGTAGAAGTCTAGTCTTTGTTGGAAGTTTTTGGAGATTTGTCATGGGTGGGTCGACGGCATGAGATGAGATGGGATGGGCAAGCTGAAGAGCTTTGACTCACTCCCATAATGTCTGATGTTCCACTTTCCTTAAATGGAGAAGTCTTAGTTTTTCCACCAATCAAGAGAATGGTTGGGAAGATGTCGGATGAGGCTTTGGTCCTTCAGAAGATGTGGACGATTGCAGAGCCAAAAATGTATTAGGTGTAGAAATCTCAGACCCATGGCATGAGGGAGTCATAATTAGTTTGTCTTTGGTTGAAGAGGGTGGAGAGATAGGTTCTTCCCTTAGTGGAGAAGGAATCAGAGTGTGGCTCCTCAAGAGGATAGACGGTAGGGATGATTACACCTTCTACTTGCGGTTGAGGAGTAGGAAGGGTAGGGTCCTCCATTGGTAACAAGAAGGAGGAAGGTGGGGCTAGTGGTGCTGGTATAGTCAAGGCATCCTCCAATATAAGGGAAGTTGATGGAGAACTAACAGGAGAAGATGGTTCATCTACGTGTGATGGACTGATAGGTTGACTAACCTCTTGAGATTGTGAGAGAGGTTGGTCAGGGATGAGAGGTGAGACTGTGTTGACTGTGCGTATATTATGCTCTTGAGAGTCATCAGTCATGGTTTGCACATTCTTTTGGCTAGGCAGATGGTTAGGAAAGGGTTGTTTAAAGATGTCTATGCTTTGATTGGGTGGTGCATTTGGGTTGTTCAAGATGAGGTCACCCTTATCTAGCATGTCTTGAATGATGTTTTTGAGAGTCTTATAGTTGTCTTTGTCATGGCCTTTAACATGGTGATAATTGTAGAAGTCATTCTCCCTATACCATGCAGGGATGGCACATGAGGGATCAAATTGAGGAGGCAGTCAGATTTGAGGGAGATTGAGAACTCCCTATTTGACAAGTTTGTCCAGCACAGATGCGTATGACTCTCCTAGTGGAGTATACTGATGCTGCACATATCTTTGCTAGAATTATCATGTGATACTTTGGGATGTGGACGGTTCAGGTTGGTTGGTTGAAGATGATGGTCTAATGACTACAACATTTGCTAATGCCTTAGATTTAGAATTAGAAGAAGGTTTAGAGGAAGAGTCATTGGACTTGGTGTTGGGGTTTTTACTCTACAATTTGACTTTGTTTTCCTCGATGACACATAGTTCAAGCTTCCTAGCCATCGTGAAAGCTTCGTCAAAGGTGCAGAATGTTTGGACCCACAAGGTAGAGGAAATATGTTTGGCACAGGCTTGAGAGAAGAGTTTGATGAGCTTAGGTTGGGGTAGAGAAAAGGAGAGCTGGTTGATTAAGCCTCTCTATCGGGCAACAAAATCGGCTATAGATTCGTCGTCAAACTGTTGGATAGAATGCAAGTCTGTGATAGAGAATTTTTTGGTGATATTGATCGAAAAGTGGTTCGAGGAAAAGTTGGGCTAACTAGGTGAATGTGAAAAGAGAGTGACTGGTGAGAGAGCTGTACCAATCAAGAGTAGCACCAAAAAGCGACATGGGGAATGTGCGTAGCAGTAATGCATCATCATGTGCTATCAAATAACAAGCATGTCTGAATGCTCACAGATGATGTTGTGGGTCTTCCTTAATCTGGAAGCGAGTAAATTTAGGAAGCTCCCACTGACTGGGATACGGTTGAATTGGGACAGAGGGATGGATGGGTTCATTACAAATTTGGTCATATGACAGGACATTTTATGAACCCAAAACTAAGGTCTAAAGATTAGACATTTTTTCCATCAATATTTTGATTAAGTCTATTGATGGATTTGTGGGTGGGGCACCCCCTAGGTTGTAAGGTGCTTGAAAGGTGTTAGGAGGGGCATATGACGTAGTTGGTTGTGCTTGTATAGGTGCAATGTATTGATAACTAGTCATTGGGACAAAAGTGGAGGCCAAGGGCGGTTACGTCATGAAGGTAGAAGGTATGACAAGGCTTGATGTTGCCAGAGGTGGTTGGATAGTGGCAACACTAGCTAATGGATGAGTAGCCACCCTGGTGTTGATAAGGGCAAGAGTAGGCGAGATGGAGACAACTAGATTTTAGAAAGGGGTAGAAGTTTGTTGGATAGTCTGCAGTTGATGGGGGGCCAAAACCTTAATGGAAGTGGGCCCAGAGATAAAAGGAGAAGCCACACTTCAAATATTAGTCATAGGTTGGTTATTAGTCGAGGTGACAGCCTGGGTGTCTATGGGTTAAACCACAGGTGCTGTTGATGTGACTACCATCTCAACTAAGGAGGTTGGCATCCCATAAATTGGGTTGCCTAAGGAGTCTCACATTTGACTTCATGTGAGATAATGTTGAAGGGCTTTGACATTAAGGTCCAAGAATCTTTCGAAGTCTTGGTCCCCCTCATTGACGATGGGAGGCTGAGTCGGGGTCAGTTGGGTAGGAGTCCATTCGGTCTCTGAATGATACTCCATTAGAGGACTGGTTATGGAAGGCAAAGGTGGAAGCAGTTGTTGCCTTGCGTGGTCAACAAGACTCTTGGTATGACTACATGTCAAAACCATTCAAGGCAAGATAATACGTCCTGACTAGCTCAAACAACCAGATAAGAATAGAAAAGAAGATGAAGACAAGCAAACCCTAAATGTTAAATTCCTAAGAATAAATTTTTAGGATCGTGTTGGCTTATGCCTTAAAGTGTGTTTGGGAAGTTGGCTTTAAAATGGGTCCTAGAAGAAGTAGTCTAAGGTTGGTTTCAAGTTAGTTTTGGTGCTCAAGATCTATGTTAGGTTTCGTACGTGGCCTGGTGCTAAGGAGCAAGCTCCCCTCACTTCACGAGCCCAGTTATAAGCTGGGTCGCTTAGCCAGTATATACTTCCCCTAGAGTTTATCCTCTGTCAGAGAATAGAGTGGGCTTTCCCCTTGGTAGTGAAGTCCAAGTGGGATTGCTGGGATGGGTAAGGTATTTGCTAGGTGATGAAATCCTAGTCGGGCCTTATCTCAAGTAAGTTTAGATGTTTGATTTGTGAAAGTGGTTAGGTTGTGTAACATAAGTGGACTACGCTTTATTCATAATACGGTTTTTAATTACTAGATGTGTGGACTAAGTATGCATGTAATCAGAGATGAGATGCAATAGATTTTAAGCCCAAATAGAAATGTGTGATCGGATGCAGACAAGTGGAGAAAAGGTTGAAGAGTATGAGTTTTACTACTCTAAGATGCAAGAAAGAAAGAAAAATAATGATTCTTTTTAACTTTGTTGATGGTGTCTTTTTAGAAGAGATAGAAGAAGAAGATGCAAGGAGAGACCTAATGCACCTATATAAAAAGTTTGCTTAGAAGAAAAAAGTATGAACCCAAGGAAAATTCCTAGGATCCCACCGGGCATGCTAGAATGTTTCTAACAGTTTTTACTTTTCCATATTCAAGAGATGAAAGAAACTAAGTAATGGTCTAGGGTTAGATGTTACCCGAATGAAATCAGCGCACCATATCTAGACGTTGAAGGGACTCCTCTTTGGCTGTGGAGGATGACACCTACAGAGAAGAGAGACTTAAATAAGAAGATTTTTAGATAGATAGGTGGTAGACTGCCAAGCTAAGCTTGATCCCAGAAGTGCAAAGACTTCTTGGAGGGATGACAGTCTACTCGCTAATAAAAAGTAGAATATTTCCAGAAATAGAAATGATAAAAACTGAATAAAAGAAATAGAAGCAAATGCGTACCTGTATGCAGTAATCTATCTTCCACAGTCGCTGGCATCAGTTAGTCTGTCGATGTTGGTATGTCAAGGTCACCAGCATCGGTTAGTCTATCGACGTTGGTAGGGGCAATGGTCGATGTCGGTTGGGGCAATGGCCTTGGACAGGGTCTAGATAGGTTTTATGGTCTGTAGAATGGTCTGAGAGTCTATTTGGATGGCCTGAGAGTCTTTTTCGATGGTCTGTACAAGACTGTAGGGTAGAGAGTATGGTCTGAAAAGGGGACTAGATAGAGGACAGGGTGACAGGGAGATAAGGATGAGGGAAGGCTTTTCAGCCTCTCCAAAAAGAGTAGGTTGGGTCTGGGCTGGTGATATTACTTAGAAGCAGTAACTAGAAAACTAATTTCTAACATAGTCTAAATAATTGAAATAAAAACACAAAAGAAATACTTAGCTGTGACTTACTAAAGAAAGAGTGTAGAAGATTTGTTGCTGATGCCACTGATGTCCCTACAATGTCTTTAACCCAAAGTCTAGAGCTATTTTTGTAGAGTGCCTGTAGCCTATGATGCTTAGTGTGCATCTGGGAGAGAGGGAGAGAGAGAGGTCAGATTTTGGATGCAAAGGAATTCATGTTCATGGGGGCTGAGCAACGGATGCAGAAAATTAGTTTTAAAGGGACCGACGTCGGCAAAACTGCCAGCATCGGCCAAATACTAACCGACGTCAGCAGCCAAAGAATAGGAAAAAGGGGCTAAAAATAGCCTTTTGCCCGTTCTTCCATCTACCGAGGTCAGCTGGTCATTAGAAAACGGTCGAGGGTGGGTTTAGTGAGCGTGAAAGGCTAGTGGAAGGGATGAAATGGGTGTTGAGCATTTAAGATTTGGCATGGGGTGAGGGAGGCATCTAAGGAGAGGCATCCAAGGAGGGGTGAGGTGTCAAGGGGGTCTATTAATTTAAAATAATCAATTTATTTTAAATTAATAATTGAGTGGGTTAGAAATGTTTAGGAGGGGACAAAGGGGACCAAGGGGTGACCAAGGGATAGACACGATTTCGGTGTCTACATCCTCCTAACCTCTCTAGTCCACATGACATTTGGTATAAGTGACTTGTTGACTACTTGACATATTTTATCATGCCTCCTAATCTCTCTAGCAATGGACAACAAGCTTTTATCAAGAGAACTACTCAATACACTATGCTAGGAGGTCTTCTCTACAAATGAGGCTTAGACGGCCTCCTTCTCTGATGCCTAACCTCCACTGAGACATCTCATACCATCAAACAAGTTCATGATGAGATTTGTGGGGGACATTTTAGTGGTAATGCAGTTGCAAAACACATCCTCAACCTGGGCTATTATTGGCCCACTATTAACCAAGACTGCAATGACTATATTTGGCATTGTATCAAATGCCAAAAACATACCAACCAACTTCACGTCTAACATCGACTAAAACATGCCTACAACCAAAATCTAAAAGAATGAGATTTCAAAATTAGAGATCTCATCCTTAAAGAAAACCAACACGTGACCAATATGGAAAGAAGCAAACGGGGCAAGTTTGCTCCTAATTGGCTCAGACCTTACATAATAATGCATGGACCAGGCACTTATCGTATGTCTTCTCTCGAAGGCTGGCCAAAACCTAAGCCACTTAATTCCTTGAATCTTCAACCATTTTATTGTTATTCAAGTAATCATTCACTTGATGTTTAACTTGAAGCTTGTCCCTTAAGCAACCCACATCATCCTCATTCCTATTCCTTTCAACCCTTTTTCCCTACAAACATTAGTCAACCCTTTTATAAAGCATGAATGCTTTGTCGTAATAAAAGGGAAACCCCTAAACCTCTATAGTCTAGTCCATGACTAAAAGTTCAGTCAAAAACAAAAAAATATAAAATTGGGATGCCTAATAAAAGGTCATAAACTATAAATGTAGATTGCTCCCTTGAAGGACAACTGCATAATTGCTATAATTAATAGATTGCTCCCTTGAAGGACAGCTATTCAAAGACATCCAAACATACAAAACAAAATATAGACCACTCCCTCGAAGGATGGCTATGCCCAAATTTTGCTACATACACATCACCCTCTTAGAAGCTTCTTGCATCGATCAGCTTCATTATGACCACAAAACAACACAACATCCCCAATTAGACTTCCCACATTAATCAGTCTACCAAAAAAAAAAGACTAACAAACTATTAAGTCATGGACTTGCCTATAGTCATTCTTAGGGTTACCTATAAAAGGGGCAAAGTTATCCCTGCTAAAAAGGGTTATGCTACCCTCACATATAACATAATCATACCTATTACCCCAACATACTCAAGGGATTTTGAGCTCACTTAACGTCAAGTGATTCAAATACTTTTCGAACAAAAATCAATGGTCAATGACGTAATACATGAATGGGGATTTTGTTTACATAAACCCTATCTATACTATCATTATAGTCCTTATCAATGAAAGAGCAATGCGCGTTTCACTTCTTACACATCTTCATCACATATAATCAAACCAAAACATTTTATAACCAACCCAAACCAAACCAAACTAAACCTTTTTGTAACTACTAACATGACCTCATAATTTATTTAATGCAAATACAAATTTGTGTTATATGAATTATCATAGCCAATTCACACTAGTTTTTATGGAAAAAAATACACATGGAAACTATCAACCACACAATTTATGTTAAGCATAAACCATCACCAATATGAAAAATTTCTAGGGATGAAAAACCACATAACCAATGTTATAGAATACACCATCACAATGTGGAAAAGGCTATAACATCATTACTCATTTCATTTTTGGCATACACCATCACTAATATGGAAAATTGCTAGGGATGAAAAATCACAACCAATGTTACAGAATACACCATCATATAATATGGAAAAGGATGTAACATCATCATACACTCATCACACATATGGGAAATGCTAAAAACACTAACCTGACCAAAACAAATATAAACCTCTTTGACTCTTCTTCCCTTTTGGGGAGAACTACATTGGCATGAGGCCCTTAAAATAGGGGCTATTTAGGCAGCACTCAGTTGACACAGAGTCTTCTGGGGTTAGCTCAACCATTCACCCATTCATCTCCCTAATGATGTCGGTCATTCGTTCATTCATCTACTTGATGGACCAACCATATAACCTTTAACCATGACTTAACCTAGTCTAAAATCCTGACCAAATAACCAGCCTTGACACTGTAGAAGTTACCTTTGACTTCTCATGGGGCACATTGGAGATCACACACATCTCCCTGACCACACCAAACAACACTTGAGATCACTTATATCTCAGCACAATCTGATAAATGACTTTGGAGATCATGACTATCTCCTTAAACCATAACCATTTTTGAGACAACTTTACCTTGGTTGTTTTGATTGCATATATGCTACCTCACGAATAGTTAGCAAATTATACGTACACCACATTATGCCCCTCACATGTATTGTTGGATCACACCCAAGTTGATCCCCAATATGTGTGACATTTTATGTGTTTTCCAGGAGCACTTCCTAGCCTAGGATACTTGGAACATGATGACCATTAGAGCTACAACTTTGATTGTTTAACCCAATCAGCTACCACTAATAAGCTGGGGACTAGTTAATTTGATTTTAGTGTTCCTCGACCTTGCCTGCGACAATTTGACCTACCTATCACGTGAAGTGGTATACACACAATCTCAACTATTATAGCATTCACACTCCAACTTCACCATACCCATCCACTACCTATCAAATCGGCAATTGATTTTGGATTGCCCTCTCTCAATTCCCACTTTGAGGGGGAATACCTCATCCCATACCTAGGGCAACCTACACTTATTTTTGTCTTGCAGTTCGTTAGAACAACCAAAAAGACAAAAAGGGGTAAATATAGACACCAATATTATGTCGACTCCCCTTGGTCCCTTGCACACCTTATTAATTTAAAATAAACTACTTATTTTAAATTAATGACATCACCTATACACCTCACCTTGGACACATCACCATAAGACCATTTCTTACCCTATGACTTAGCCTAAGACTAAGTCATCTAAATCCTAACTACCTAAGATCTATTCTCACTCCATTCCAACCTCCTAATTAACTCTCATGCCTAATAAACCCATCCTTTGACCATTTTCCAACTACAAATGCACTTGGCAGATGGAGAAATAGGTAAAAGGCTAAAAATAGCCCTTTTACCCATTCTCTAGCCACTGACATTGATCAATTGTCGGCTAACACCAACGACATCACTGACACTGATGGCATTACTGACATCGGTTACTTAAACTAGATTCTAACCTTGAGCTAGGGTCTAATCCCTAACTCTCTCCCTAATCCTGAATTCTTCTACCCCAACTCTTGGACATCAATGTGCACACTCTAAGACCAAGCATTAGACTTTGACTAATGTTCTCCTGGCTCTAGAAACTCTGCACAAGTGACTCCAGATTGGATTGGAACATTACATGAGGACTTTGACATCAGCCATAATAGGAATATGCATTCTAACACCCTTGGTTCTTCATCTAATAGAGCTAAGTATTCTTCTATCTCCTTTTAGTAATTTACAATACATTGGTAATTAGTTTCTATTTACTATTTCTAAATACTATCAACCAAAACTGACTTCTTCCATAGAAAGGCTAAAAAGCCTTCTTCTTATTCTTATCTTATTCTCATACCTATCCCTGACTTTTGCCCTTCCTTAGACCCTATTCACTATCTTGAAACCCTGCATAAACCCTTAAACTCTCAGACTCCTCTGTCGACCATAGAGATACCCTGAAACCCATCCAAGGCCTATTGCCCCTACCGACATCAGCAACCTAACCAACGTCATCATCATTAACCAACTGACCTCAATAGGACTACTGATGTCGATGCCTATGACAGACTAATTGTAGAGAATAGGTATGCATTGTGTACTTTCTCTTTCTTAGTCTTTCATTATTTCTCTTTATACAATACTCTTTTCATCAAATAGTGGACTGTCATCCCTTACAGAGCTTTACGCTTATGGGATTGAGCATGTAGCTTGGTAGTCCACCATATCTTTATCTAACACTCTCTTTGTTTAAGTCTTATTCTTATCTATAGGTGTTTCCTCCATAGCCAAAGAGGAGCTCCTACAATGCTTGGATACGGTGCACAACTTAATCTGGGTAACGTACAAACCCCTGACCATTAACTTTAGTTTCTTCTTCTTCTGAATGTAATTAGCAAAAATGTAGAGAAACAATTGCATCACATTTTTTTCCTACAAGGGGTCTAATAGAGAAGGTCATACAATCTTAGACAATATATACCACTAAACCAGCGATTGGATGTACAATATACATAGGCTTATTCTTTCTATATTTATTTGATGAAATGATATAAGTGGACTGGGTGAAACTAGAAGAAGGCATTTATAATCCTAATTGGGTGGAAGAAACATGTAATTAGGAACTTACCACAACTCCTTTAGTTTATTTAAATGAACCTTTTTAGACTTGGGAGTAGTGGGGGTGACTATAATTGAAGGGGACATTAGTGAAGTAAATATAATAGGGGCTAAGGAAACAACCTAAACACTAGAAATAATAAGAATTGATGAAACAACATGACTAAATGAAACATTAGGAACCAAAGGGACTATAGACACATTAGGGACTAAGGTAGTTGAAGGAATAATATACTCACCTAATTTTTCACCCTCATGTGGTAGTTTCCTATTCAATCCTTGAAGGCTCAAGTTCTTAGCCTTTTTTAGTTCTTTATCCTCTTCTTCATCTATAGCCCCAAGCTCAATATTTATAGAGTTTTCCCCAAGATTAGTTGGGTCTTCTTGTAGTGGAGCTTTAAGAATTATATTCACAAAGTTTACAAGAACCTTAGGTTTCTTCTTATATTAAATTATGGTCTTCACCCCATGGAGGATCCTGCTAAGTATAAGAAGATGTAACATACATACTTGAAGTTATAGGGCTTGACGAGGCTATAGGAGGACTTGAATCTTCTAAATTAGAGGAATCAATGTAAATTGGCTATTCTACCCCTCCAAGGCCACTGGTAATAACTATAATTTCCTCCACATCTACATCATCCTTTGCATTTAGAAATATTAAATCATGTTCATAAGGTTCATATTGATAGCAGATGCCTAAACCTTGGATGTGCTTTTGAATTAAGCCATGAGGAACCTAATTTCTATGAAAAAAATTCACTAATGAATAGTACTCCATATCCCTTCCAACTTCTCCAAAATGTTTTTTGTTGGTATAAAAAATTCTTCCAATCATCAAAGAAGAGCCATGAAACACAACCTTCTTATTTTTCTTCATGTCCTCATAAATGCTCCACCATAGCTGGTAAGTAATTTCCTTCTCGAATAGATTATTTGGGACATACTTTAAGATATATAGAGGGGAAATCTTGTGCCCAATCACCATTATCACTGTATAATTAGGATAAATCCAAAAATTCCCCTTGGTCCAAGATTCTTAATGATACTTTCTAACACTCTAAGCAAGGTTTCTTCATGAATTTATCTCTACACTTGAAGAGATACATTCTCAACAATTTTGACTATATTCCTTGTATATGCATAGATATAAAGAAGGGAAAAGAAATCACATACCCAATTCTTAATTAAATCTAGGGTAGGGATCCAAAGTAATCCATTGTGTATATAGATGGTTCCCATGACTACATCTAATAGATACATCATATAAAAATAATCACCCATGGGTCTCTTTTCCTTCTTAAACATTTTTTCTTAAAACCTTGCACTAATTATCTCTCCTAGTGTGAAGGTCAGCTTATAAATCATCAATAAGTCCATTAGTGGAACCCATTATAGATGCAAATAGTGGATGTTAGGGTGACCATATAATATGTTTAACAAATCCATTCTAATGTAGATACCCATCTAAAACTTGGTGATGGGTACCGACTCCCTCATCTTGAGGGTGATTACCTCCTCAGGAGTGATCCATTTCATTAGAGTATTCTTATATGCAATTAGAAATGCATCATGTCTATAAATTAATTCTATCTTGAAGAAGATAAAACATACCTACACTTTCGATTGGGAATACATTTATTACGCAGGAGCATGACTAATATGGGGATCTACTAGACCTGATTAGGGGATCACTTGTCATAATTCACCATGTGAAGTAGGGTTATAAATCCTAAAGTCTAACACAATTATGAAAAAACCCTAAAATAGACCTAAGGTTTGATATTTCACTTAAGTATAATAAAAAATAAAATAAATCTAATCTAGTGTACACCAAAGCTTGTGGCACAAAGTGAGGGTTAGAAACAAAAAAAAAACTAAACAAAACATGCATAGAATATATATATATATATATATATACTCAAATCAATGTATACATAATCCTAATACATGGATGAAAGAAACACAACTACATTATCTATATACTCTTACAAAGGAGAAATAAATTAAGAAATATATACCTTTGAAGACAAACCCACTGAGCCTTAATCTCTTCTTTGGAGAAGGTGATTCACAAGTGATTATTGTGGTATGTAAGGATAATAAAGAAAAATCATCTCTAAAATACACAACCTATCTATGCATCCAAAAGAATTTTTCACAAGATATGATCCATATCTCTAAAGAAAGTGTAGAACCCTAAGATTTATTCCTAAAGTATAATGGTCAATAAGTAGATGTTCATTTTTACTTATTCTTATTCACTTATCTTCTTACAAATGGTTGGAAATGAACTTGTATATATATGCAGATCTTACTCTAAATCATCTTGAAAATGTTAGCTATAGAGGGTCGACCTTGGTCAACCCTATATGTTTCTATGGATAATTCACTAGGTTTAAGCTAGGTCAACCAAAAGGCTAACAAACCCAAAAAGTGAAAAATACCCCTAAATTATATAGGGTCGACCCTAGTCTACCTAGTATAGTCAATAGTCCAAAAGGGAATTAAGGAAAGAAAAGGAGGATGGAAAGAGGAAAATAACTAGAATGGGTAGGAATGAGAGGAATAATCTTAGGGTTAATGGTCTTTAAGAGACAAGTGTGTAGATGACAAGTGGTAAAAGGGAAAATAATCTTACAAAGCACCAATGGTTTACCCACCCCTTTCTTGGTGCACCCCTTAAGGCATGCACTCAGAGAGATTGAGACTTGATAGGTTCATGCAAGATACAAAGTTTTATTATTTAGTAAAGGTTTGAAAATATTATGTGTATACATATTCCCCACTTGAATCTCATCATGTGTCATGTAAGTGCAATATGGGATGGTGCTTCAAAAAATAAAACATGATAACATACAATACTAATGCTAAGTAAAGTGTAGTAAGTAGAAAATAAGATAAATGAAAGGACAAAATTGAAAAAAGCATACTTTTACTTACCTTAGTGTTGTAGATAAATAAGTAGACTACAAAAAAAAGTGAAGGTGTCTAATGTGAAGAACACTAGGTGAACCTATAGAAGTTAGAGCAAAAATAGCCAAAAATCAAAATTTTGGGAAGATAAGCATATAGTAGTGGAAAATATTCTCTACATCATCATGAATCCAATGCATTTTATGGTTTTTAAAATTGATGAGTAGAGACATAGACATGGGTAAAACAAGGAATCAAAGTAATAACTAGGACGAAACAACTAGGTCGACCTAGTCAACCTAGTAGGCTACAATTTTGCTAAAAGCCACATTATCAACCTTGTAGGTATGTGTCGATCTAGTGTGTTTTTCAAAATACCAACTTAGTACATGACTACCAACCTAGTATAAAAATACACTTTGTCGACTTAGTACTAAGAGGGGAAAAAGTAAAGGGTAAACTTAGTTTGTTAAGTCAATATTAAAATATCTAAGGAAAATGAATGACAAAATAATGGAAAATGAATGACAAATGATTGAAAAAATAATGACAAATTATTGGAAAATAAATGACAAATGATTGAAAAAATAATGACAAATGATATGCAAATAAATGGTAAATGATTGGCAAAAATAATTAATCATGTTGGAATGCACAACATACTAAATCTTGTTGGGAAGCATGTAAAACATGAATGATAAACAAAATATCCATACAAGAAAACAAGATCAAAGATATGTAAGAAAGGGAAAAGTAAGCTCATGTAAGATAAACAGAAATAAAAATATGAAAGATTGAAAATGAAATGTAATTGGAGATGTGAGACAAACATGAAGAAGGCATACATAAAGATAAACATGTACTAATAGAAAATGTCATATATAAGATAAGTGAAGTCCACAAAAATCAAATAAGAACATGATGGATAAATGAAAATCAAAAGTTCTAAAGGATGAAAACTCAAACTTAGTGCTTGTTTTAAGACGTAATGTAAGAAAACACAACCACTTAATGACATGAACATGATGGATAAATGCAAATCAAAAGTTCTAAAGGATGAAAACTCAAATTTAGTACTTGTTCTAAGACGTAATGTAAGAAAACACAACCACATAATGACATGATTAGTATGACAATGAGATGGTATGGTAAGCAAATAGTGTAAGGGTGTAATCCATAGTTTCTCAAACATGTTATTTTGATCTAATGATAGATAAAACTAAAACAAAGTAATGCTAGTATGTTTTTAAGATGTGAAGAAGGAATAATAGAAGAGGGAAAATAGATTTGGAATCACAATTTTTCTATCAAGTGGGGAAATGAAATGGGTGGAGGGGAGAATGAAATAAAAAACAAGATAGAGGAACTCTTTATCAAAGTTAAGACACTAAAATTAGGTTTGTCAAAATAAGAGGACTTTCAACCTTAAGGAATCTAAAGAACTTCTCTTAGCCACACAAGTCTTAGGTCAAAAAATGGAGTATATATATCATCTCATGAAGGCTATATGCATTAAAATTAAGATGTACCTCCCCACAATGTGTTCCCCATTCTTAAGGACCCCTTACAGAGCCATCAGTCTACTATGAAGATTGGGTATTTACATGAGAAAGTAGGTAGTACCATAAAATTTGTTGAATTTCCCTATTCCAATCTACTGGCCTACCACACCCCAAAGGACCTCAATTCTATGTGAGGCCAACTATGGAGTTTGAGCTTCGATTAGAGATAGGATATGTGCTTGTAATCATGTATTTTGGTGTGAATTTGAATTTTGAGATTTGTATATTGCCTTTTAGATATCATTGCCTTTTATTTCAAATGATTTGGCTTTTAAATTTCTTGATGACTTTTTATATTCCTCCTCCATATGGATTTGGAAAACCAACTAGGGTGCTAAATATCAATTTCATTTGAATACTTGGGATAAGGTTGCTAAGAGAGAGAAACTTAAAATATCATAGGGTCTAAGAGTCTCATAAATCTAGGTGAAATAAAAGTGTTATCTAGACTTTAACCTTGTTTTATCTAATGTGGAATGAAAGAAAAGGGGAAATCAAGAGGAGTGACACATGAAACAATTTTAATTACTTCAAATTTCAAAAAAAAATGTGACAAAGGGAAAAAAGGGATATAATAACATAAAAGTGTGATTCCTTATCATAAGAATAAAGGAAATGGAGGAAAACATGCTAACATAGATTGTTGTGTAATTTCCATCTATCAAAAGAAGAAAAAGCTAAAGTTGAGAACAAAGATCTAAAAAGATCAAAATATGGTAATTTTATGAGGGTAGGGTCCTATCCACAATCTACTACAACTCATAAAAGAGAAACCTATGAGGGTGCCAAAAAGCAAAATGTGAAATAATAAAATAAGAAAAGAAGTAAAGATGGTATTTTGTGAGGAAGGCCAGGTCCTATCCATAGTATTATACTTCAAACTCATAAAAGAGAAACCCACGAGGGTGAATGCTAAATAAGGGAAAATAAATAATCATAAAACTACCAAGGCAAATAATAACATAAAAAAATAAAAGAAATATATGAGGACAAAAATGAAAGCAACTGCCAATAGAAAGCAAAAGTAAAAGAAATAAAGTACATAAAACATGAGACAAAAATGACAAGTAATATTTATGCTAACATCTATAAAAAATATGATCATGTGAAATACAAGTCTATAAGTCTTGAAAGGTTCTTTAAATCTGAATTTGGTTGGTATTATGCATTGTAGAATAAGAGTGGGCATCACAAGATGCCCCAAATTTTAGGTTGTTGTAGGGATGGGCATTGGAATATGCCCCAAAATATGAAGGGACATGTGGATGGGAATATAAATATGCCCTAACATGTGAGTTGGAGTGATGTAATGTTGAGCCATTAAAATGATTAGCATTGGGTTGGTAGGTGTATTCAAAGATAAGCAAATATGTTGGTTTGTTAGATTTGAGGGATGTTGAATGTGACATATGATGTGTAGGAGAGGTTTGAGGAGATAAAATAGGACCATGGATGATATGATTTGGAGTAGGAATTCGAACTAGGTACTCTTTTGGTTCATGTGACCTAAGAGGTTGAGGTTCAATAGATGCAATAATATGTTTAAATTTGTTCATGTTTTCTATCCTTTCCTTGTTGGTGGAGGAAGAAAGATCAATTGTGGTTTGCAAAAAATTAGGAGATGAGGTATAGGTATGGGATGATTTTTTTTTATCATTAGGTGGATGATTTTGATGTGATTGTGGTTCTTGAGATTAACTTTGAGAATATTGAAGATAGTCTTGATAATGTTATTTTGTTAGATTATCAATATTGAAATGTGGACCAAGCAAGGAAGAGAGAAGAAATCAGTGAAGATCATGACAAGACTCATGAGAATGACCTATAGTAGCATGCCACCAAGAAAACTTATTATGATTGTACCATATTAGAGGAGTTTTGGAAGGATCAAAGTTCATGGGTTTAAAGGGTGGAAATATTTTCTTAAGTTATTATATACTTAAGGGAGGGTGGGTTGGGTTAAAATTAGTTGAATTGGATAATTCATTTTGAGGTTGGGGAGGCTTGGATGAATCAATTTTATGAGAAAATGACCGACAAGGTGATTTAGTAGTTATTTAAGATGGTTCAAATTGAGTCATAAGAAATTCTTACCATTTTTCTTGGTCTAGGGATTCTTCTAATGTTTTAGGTGAAAAGATTCATATTTTGTATTAAAGGGGAGGTTTAAGAGCTATGACAAATAGATTTAAAAGAGTGTCATCATTCATGTTATGGTACACTTTATGAGAAAGATACTTCTATCATTTGATGAAAGTGTGAGAATATAAATTAGGAAGTTGCTTGGTATTGATGAAATGTCTAAGGTAATTTTCAGGAAGGTCATCATGTTAGAATTCCTTCACTAGATCTTTGACTAAATCTTCTAATTGTGAGATGGAATGTCTAGGAATTTAGTTGTACTATTCAATTACATCACCAAAAAAGGTTTTGGATAAGATCTTGGTGGTATAAAATGTGTTAGTTTGGACCCATTCCTTATAGAGATTAACAAAATATTAAAGAAAGATAGTAGGGTAGGATCAATTGATCCATTACAAGAAATTATAGGTGTTATATCTCCTATGTCAATGTTAGCAATTTGAGTAGTGAGAGGTTAATTTTATTGATGCTTGATGGTTTTTTTAATTAAATTAGTTTGAATAATGAGATTTCCTTGAAAACATTGAAGAGGAGGGGGAACATGTTGGCTATGTGTGCCCCAAGCTATTGGTTATAGATGAGATTGAAGGTGAAGAAGGTGGTTTTGCATTCTCATCATTTGATTTGTGTTATGATCTTGAATTGTATAAATTTTATTGAGAGTTTGAAATAAAATTTTATGATGATTAGCATTAGCAGAAGCATTAGGGTTTACATTAGTGTCAGTATTAGTGGCTTGGGTACCACTATTGGTGTTGATGGGAACTTGAGAATAATTATGAGAGCATGATGCACTAGTGGAACATTTTTCTTGTGTAGCAAATATGGACTAGTGAATGGTTGAGAGGAAGAAACACTATAAGCATGATTTCCTTGGGTATAAAATGAAGCATTAGTATATGGTTTAAGGATAGTGGAACTTAAGAGAGGCCATTATATGTAGAACCTACCATGTTAGTTGAAATACTAGGCATGGAGGTTGAAGAAGTTAGAGAAGAAGAGGTCATGGTATGAGAAGGGGTCATAATCGAAGTAAGAGGCTAAAAATCAAAGAAAGTGGTACCCCCAAATATAGTTGAGAATTTATGAGTAGGTGAGTGAGGCTCTTCAACTTCATCATGAATCATAAGATTGTAAATGGTATAAGGATCCTTTCCTCAATGTTGAGTAAATTTAGAGATAAAGAAGAGAATTTTGGGTATATAATCTAATTCAGGTTGGTCTTCTAATGAGAAAAGAAGATTATGTTACTAAGAGGTATTAGGAGGGGTCCCATAGTTCATTGTGTGAGTGGAAATATGAACATTAATAGCATCCAAGAGAGGAAGCCTACTCTATCTATGGGAGATCATATGAGGATTGGTAAAGTTCATCATGTCTGTTGAGTGCAACTCAATGTCACTATCAAATAGAAAGTTCATGATGAAGGGAAAGGAAGAAAGATGAGAAAGCAAAGAACCAAGAAGTGACTAAAATAGTAGAGGGTTGATTGGTTGACCTAGCACAAAATATGGATTGTAAAATTATACAAGGTTGACTAGGTTAATCCAATACAATGCACAGAGACTAGAAAAAGAGGTAAAAGGGTTTGTAAATAGTATAATGTTGACTAGGTTGATCTTGTACAATGCAAGAGGCTAGAAAAGGTATAGGGTCAACTAGGTTAACCTAGTATAGTAAACATGAAAGAAAAGAAATTTTATAACAAGTTGTGAACTGAAACAAGACAATTTTTGTAGCTAATCTAGGAAATTAAGATCTAAAGGAAAAAAAATAGTCAAATAGATCAATGCTAGCAATTACAATTGAAGCACACAATACAAAATCTTGCACTAAGATTGGCTATTGAAAGTTTTTACACACATAATTGAGAAAAGAGAAAGTAATCAAATTGGAAAGTAAAAGAGCTAACTAATTGGTCAACATAAGAAGTTTTATTAGATTATTAATATTATGATTTTAAATGTGATGAGAAGTTAGCTGTAAGCAAGGAACTAGATAACAATCTAAGGATGGTTTCAAGTAGTTTACGATGAAAGGGATTGTAGTGGAAATGATACAGGCTTGGTATTAAGGCCAACCCCCTCACTTCACACACTGTAAAGATAAGGGTGTTAGTTTCTTAGCTATCATATACCATTAACCATGCTTTATATTTGACTAGAGTATCAAGTCAGCTTCCTTGTTGGTGATGAAATCCAAGTAGGTTGGCCTTGAGTAGATAAATGTTAAAGTGATTTTTTAGATTATGTGATTTGGTCATGTGTGTATAAAATAAAAATAGTGAAACTAAATTATTAATTAAAAATCCCTAATTAGACTATGTGAACTATTCTAATCATGCAAGCAACAAGAAAATAAAGGTGTGAACTAATTACTAGCATATAGAGATTAATCCCAAATTGAAACAAGGTATAATGTTGACACTATATGTAAAAAAATATAGAATAGGTTTGACAGGTTCAAACCTATACTACATAAGCAAGGTATAAAAATTAACAGGGTAGGCTAGGGTTGACCCAATTATCTAGGCATTACACAAAACATACATCTGGGTCAACGGGGTTGATCCAGTTGACTGTACAAGGGTAGTTTTGAAGAATAAAAATTATGAAAGGAAAGATAGTAAAATAAATAGATAGAGAGATAGAAAGGAACCTTGATGGGTCATAGATGCTAATAATAAATATTTATAATCAAGAACCTTGGAATATGCTTAAAAAATCTACTAATTAGGTTAATTGGGTTAATCAAGATTTACAAAATCATTCTTTTGAGTGCTTAGAATGTGCATGGTCAAATGAGTCAAATTAGTAGATAAATCTAAATGTATAAAAGTGTACAAGGTTGACTGAGTCAACCTATTAGTCTAAACTAGAAGTCTAGAAACCTATATTGGGTCATCTAAGTCGATCTAATTGCCTAATCCTAAAAACTTGCGTACAAAGATTAGAACTAAGTTGATAGAGTCAATATAGTATGATAGATATATGATAAAAATAATGCTAAAAATAATGAAAGAAAGCGAAATAAATCATACAAAGGTTAGTTTCACATCAAGTTGACTAGAATGTATGCAATCATAAATGTATCAAGTCTATAAATCAATCCTAGCTCAGAGAAGATAGAACATATATACACTTATAATTGAGAATACACTTGTTAAGCATGAGCATGACCAATATGGGTATCTTGTAGACCAAATTAGGGGATAAATTTTCATAATACACCATGTGAGGTAGGGTCCAAATCCTAAAGTCTAACACAATCACGCAACAACCCTAAAAGAGTCTTAAGGTTTGATATTTCACTTAATTTTAATAAATAAGAAAGTAAATCTAGTCTAGTGCACACCAAATATTGTGGCACAAAGTGAGGGTTAGAAATAAAATAAACAACTAAACTAAACATGCATATAAGACATATACTCATGTAAATGTATACATAATCCTAATACATGGCAGAAAGAAGCACAACTACATTATCTATCTACTCGTAGAAAGGAGAAATAAAGTTAGGAATATTTACGTTTGAAGATGAACCCACCAAGCCTCAATATCTCCCTTATCCAAGGTGTTTCATAAGATATTATTATGGTGTGTAAGGATAACAAAGACAAATCAGATCTAGGATAAACAACCTATCTATGCATCCAAAAGACTTCTTTACAAGACAAGATCTGTATCTCCAAAGAAATTATGGAACCCTAAGATTTATTTCCCAAGTAGAATGGTTAATAAGTAGATGTTAATTCACACTTATTATTATTTTCTCATCTTCTTACAAATGGTTGGAAATGAACTTATATATATAGGTGGATCTTTCTCTAAATCCTCTTGGAAATGTCAGTTATACAAGGTCGATCCTGGTCAACCCTATATGTTTTTAGGGATAATTCACTAGGTCTGAGCTAGGTCGACTAAAAGGCTAACAAACCTAAAAAGTGAAAAATATCCCTAAATTATACAAGGTCAACCCTAGTCAACCTAGTACAATTGATAGTCCAAAAGGGAATTAAGGCAAGAAAAGGAGGATGGAAAGAGGAAAATGACTAGAATGGGTAGGACTAAGAAGAATAAGCTTAGGGTTAATGGTTTTTATGAGACAAGTGTGTAGATGGAAAGTAGTAAAAGGAAAAATCTTATGAATCACCAATGGTCTACCCAACCCTTTTTTAGTGCACCCCTTAAGGTATGAACTTAGAGAGATTGAGACTTGGCATGTTCCTGCAAGATATAAAGTGTCAATA
Source organism: Torreya grandis (assembly GCA_037957365.1). Lineage (NCBI taxonomy): Eukaryota > Viridiplantae > Streptophyta > Pinopsida > Cupressales > Taxaceae > Torreya > Torreya grandis. Next base: position 1,746,425 of record JARHVA010000597.1, on the reverse strand, counting down.
ATCAATGAAAATTTTAAAATATTATGTGTATACAATTATTAATTATGGATATCTTCTTCCACATTTCCACTTATTGTTCATTTAAAGTAAAATATACAATTGGTAACTAGATATACCTCTGAAAGTCATCTCTTGAAATGCATGTAATGACCATCTTGTGTTTTATGTGATGCAAGAAACCACTATCAGTTACCTTACCCATGAAGAAAAGGTCTCATAGTACGTCAATGCAGGGCATGAACTCAACCTTGGCCATTAAAAAATGAGATCATTGATGCTTCAATGATAGTAATTACACTACACATTAATTCTATGTGGCATTCAAACCTTCTTTATGTGAATGGACATCTACATTCTCGACCACATCCCAAAGAGCTGAATAATTAGCATAGTCTTTATTGAACATAGTAGGATCAAAGACCATGTTTGTGTACTCTGTGAACTCCTTAATGGAGAATATAGAAGGTGGATCCCCACCCCATAAATGCTTTATATGATGATTGCATTGTTACTTGGTATGTTCACATAGTTCTTATCCTTTAATTCAACTATTTAACCTAATTTTTGGAAGTAATTTGCAACTACATACAGGTAGTTAGGGCTTCAAGTTCTTCTTGGGATGTAAGTTGTTTGAGCTTGTTATCAATCAATAGGTATAATGTCACTTTATAGTTTGATAACATATTTATAAGTATAAGACTTCAATTTTAGTTTGTGTGCCATTAATGTCTAATGTATCAAATCCTATTTTATTCATTTGATTTGAACTTTGCCACTTAATTTGGTGGGTATGCCATGGTGTTGCTTTGGATAAGTTTCACCTTATCAATATCTTCATGTAAAATGAGCTATAATAGGCATCATACCTTTGGAATTTAGGTTTCATAACTTGCATTGAAACACAAATTGCAAATGGAAGTTCTGAACAAAATATTTGAATACCTACTTTTATGAATAAAACCCATGAAGAACACCTTTTGAGAACACAACTTATGAACACTTTTTTGAAGATCAAATCCTGAACGTAGCTTTTGAATAATAACTCCCAAATAAAACTTGAAAGTGTCAAATGTGCACAGGCAAAGTCATGATAAAATATCCAAATAAAATCTCTGAATAAAATCTTGTGAACCATAGAAATTTAGAAGGTGCAAAAGTTATGAACAAAATCTGTGAAACCCAAATACTGTGAATAAAACCTACAAACATAAGATCCAATGAATAGTTTTTGTAAAATCAAACATATGTGAAGGGTCAAAATTTTGAAAGTTGTATAAAAAAAAAATGGTTCTAAAGACCAAAAATATTTGAAAAAAACACAACTTGGAAAAGGCAAAATACATGAAATTAGAACTTTATAACTCTTGCACATATTCTAAAAACCTATATACATGCAAAAATCCTAAAAACTATTAATAAGTTAGTCCAAATAAATTAGAAAATGAAAAATATTACCTTACTATTTTATACCAAACAGTAAAGTTAGGTGCATATATGATCTTGAATGAAAAGAATTTTAAAACATACCTAAACCTTTCAAATTGTAATGGGTTCTTATTCAGAAAAAAAATGAGAATGGGTGTGTGTTGAGTACAATAATTTCCTTGAATATATTGCCTTAACATATGAGTATTATGGGTATAAATTAGTTTTAAATGATGTAATATATTATATATGACCACTTACATACATACAATTTATCTTTCCTAGTGGGGCATATCATTTTCCCTCATTCTTAATCATACCCTCACATGGGTTACATATTCCTATCAATCCTTTCATGATCATATATTTATATATTTATATACATATGTTATATATGTAATTCTAATGATTAAAATGACTAATATTTTTTATTTATGTTACACATGGTGTGCATGACTCTTTATTTTGATATTAGTGATATGTAGGAATAAGTGCTTCCCTCACCTCAAAGGGAACATCTATCCAATATTATATCACCAATTATTTTATAAATAGTTGTAGATTAATATTTTGAGATTGTGAAATACAAAGAGGAACAAGAGTCACCTAATTTATTATTACCTAATCAAGAAATTAATTTTTTACCTTATGCCATGATTCCCAATTTCAATTCTAGTATTTAGCTTCAACACCAAAATTTCCTAGAGTAACAACATGGTTCACATATCCCAGGTGTATTCATTCCTTTCCTTATTTTTTATTCATTTATTACATATAGTTACATTTATTATTGATTTACCAAGACATTAATATACTTTTAAACATGCATGATTACTTGTAGGTCCATTCAAGTTATTGAAGTGAAAGCATAGGTGCACCCAATATATAAATTTAGATCTCATCTTCCACACCTCAAACAGTATTAAAGTTTCATTTTTTCACTTTGTTTTTATGTTGATATGCATGAACACAAGTACATAAATGTGTAACATTATGTTGAAACTCAATTTTGGTACAAACCTTCTTATTACAATGTTTTTTCATTGTTTTGTGCATATGAGGTGTTAACTTGAATTAGGAAACTATTAGCACTTGATTATCTTTCTTCTTCCATTTTGTGTAATCATTCAATATTCTTTTCTTATGTTTTAAATTATGTCATATTTTATTTGTGCTCATGATCCTATTTTATCTCTCCTATGTATGTTTGTTCTCATGTATTCCTTTAGTATGGGAACAATGGTCCATTGATCATACTATAAGAAAGATCAATGATCCCACCAATATTATCCTTTGTGTTTTAATGGGAAATTTTACCTATGCTCACATATTTTCAGTGTTTAGATACTTTTGTCTACTGTTACCATTTTATTTTTTCAACTTTTGCATGCTAATTACTCTTTAAATAAAACCATGAGAAGCCTATATATACAAATCATCTATGAGCATTGTAGTGATCTTTAAATCTCAAATATTCCAATAAAAAGGTATCTAAAATAAATATTATTGAAGTTCCATTTAAATTTATGATTTATTTGTTCATTTTTTAGGTCTAGGCACACTCTATATTGATTTATCTCTACTCAAGGATTTGCATCTTTTCCTAAAATTAACCTAGGTGAATGCGCATGTAGTTTCATCTCACACTTAGGGAAAGAATGTGGAGTTTATTATCTCAAATTATCCATTCAAATTTCACATAAACTATGATGGGGTTGATTCTGACATGTAAGGTGTGTATTTTTAATCTCACCATGGTGGTTACCAAACACAATTATTTTTTACCTTCACTTTTTCTCTAATGTCTTGTGAAAATCTAGGTTAAATACATTGAAGATGAAAATCAAACATTTATGTCCAAAATTTAAAAAAATCATAGGTAAAATCAATCATAACATCCAATGGTACACATGCACATAATGATTCATAACTTATGAAGTAGTGCAAGATATAATTGATGCAATATGACAAGTTCAACAACCTAACTAGTTTATTGACAACCCCAACTAGGGAACGATTAACACATGTTCTAATATCATCCTTACATATTAATAGGTTCATATTTTTCACAAAGTCATATGTAGACCTACACAAATCAAATACACACCCAAAAATATAGAATTTGACAAGGTATGACTACTTGCAATTTTTTATTTCATATTATTCATTCCTTGTTTCAAATTGTCTAATTGTAATCATTTTATCCACTAGGTAGATCTAAAATTATTATTTTACATTTATAAATAATAAATATCACTAGTGTTTCACATCATTTAGAAATAGTATTGCACTAAAAAACTAAAAAAGAGGGTGAATCACACTATTGAACCTATAATTCTTACATTCAACCTACGGTTTTTATCTTCTTACACCTTAGGGTTTTATGTTTTAGATTCATCTCAGAATATTATTTCAAGGATTATCCATCTAATAGGTTTTATTTTCATTTGTGTGTAGATTTACTTAACACTAATGATACATTCATGGTTAGGTTTCTCAATTAAGATATTTCTTAAACCACGTAGCCTTTAGAATACCTAGTGGAATATACAATAAAATGCAAGAAACACACTCAATATTTATTAGATTTTAAAAAATGAAATACAACATGCACAATGATAAAAAAACATCATAATATCATAACGAGATGCATTACACATCATATACACATATATTTTATTGCTAAATCATAGTCTTTGCAAGTGTAGCCTAACTTTCAAAACAATCACTCGAAATTATTCCTTAAGCTCTAACATTATTTTTGTTTAATGTGTATTTTGATTTATAATGAAATATTGATTTATATTAGATAATATATAGAATATAAGTGTAAAATATAGTAAAATAAAAAAAATGAAATCATCTATATATTTTAACTCCCAATATAATATACAAACCTAATTTGGATTTGACTTATCCTGACTATGTAAGGAGATCACTAATGTAAAATTGGCTAGAAGGATCTATGAACTATGTCACACTTGAAAATGTAATTATGTTATATACTAGGACAAATCCACATTAGGGTGGATAAGTGCACATTATGACCTTATATATTGGTTGTGGTTATGAATGAGTTGATTGTAGGTGATTTTCCTATCTAGGTACTTGAAACAATCTAAGATGGTTTGTTATTTATGTGTGGATGTTGATTTTATGCATAGAATTACATATAATAATAAACCATAGTTTTTAAAAATAAATCAAATATAAAAAGAGGATTCAAACAAGGGGAATGTCATGTCCCCTTTTTAATAAATTTGATGTTGTGGGAAAATTGGCCAATTCTAATATTTCTCCAACACTATTCACAAGCACTATTCCCAAAGTTACTATTCACATGCACTATTCATTGTCACTATACATGGTGACATGATAGGTGAAGTAGATGTTTATGCAGATGTTGATGTGGCATAGTGCTGAAGAGGATTCAAATGATGTGGTATGGCTCATAAAGAGAATCTTCATGGGAAAAGCTGATTTGGAAGAGTGGGCCATAACATTCCACTAGAGGACAAGTTTGTGGAATTTAGTGCCCCACATGTCTTTCTTCCATAGGGAAAAATTTAAAAGGTGATAAGGTAGAACATTCCTAGGGTGGTTCAATGATTTCCATGATCTTCAAAGGCTAAAAGTTGATTGAAAATTGTCTGGGAATCTTATGCACACCTTAAAAGTGGGAGACATGATGTACTATTATTGAGTTGTCTCACATGTGGGAGTGGGGTGCAATTTTAGAGGCATGTGGAAGTGGGGATGATTTTGTCTAAAGTGGGAGTTGTACTTTTGACTCTTTTAGTGATCCCATTAAGGGTGGCACATTTATACCTTCACCATGAAGTTTTCTCTCTCTCCTCCTTTATAATTCTATTTATTCATGACTTTCTCCTTGTAAATTCATCTTTTTCCATATTATATCTCTCTTTCATGTCTTCATGACATTGTTTGAACTTATGTTCATTCATGCCTCTTGTAAGGAAGAAAACTCATTGAAGATTGAGATTAGTAGATGAAAACCCATTAGTAGGATGAAACCCCTTTGATTTAGTAGGAAAATCTCACTTAGAGATTGTGAGTGTACTTATAGAGTTACAGATCTAGTGGTGCAGTGTATGTGGTGTTAATTAAAGGTTTTCTAATGAAGTTGTGTGGAGTTCATCTAGTGTGTGTGTTGCAATTAGTGGATTGTTTTGTTTTTGTGGTAATTCATATTATTATTCTTTTTAGGTGGTTTAATATGTATGTTTTTACCTGTTTGTAATACTTATATTCTTGAAATGCAACTAATTTGGTTTCACCTCTACAATAAAATATAGTATACATTTGGTAATGTTTAAATACTTGCAAGTTTGTGGTGTGAAGTTGCATTGTGTACCTTGTTAAGTGATAATAAGAGTGTGTGCATGGTTTTTAAGAAAGGTTTGAGTCTTTTAGCATAAATGTGAGTTGGATTATTATAGTTTTGGTGTTTTTATAAATATTATAATTTAGGGATATTTTAGTGGTATTAGATCCTTGATCTTGCTAGCCTACAAGGTAGAAAAACTATTTTTTATGCACAAGATGAAGTGAGTTCAAGAATCGATGTTAGAGTTACTACAAGAATTTTAAAAATATTTGACGAATATTTTATAATGATGAATGATTAAAAAAAAAATGAAGAAAGAGAAGGTCAAGGAAGAAATTATAGAGCCTCAAGATGTGTCTAAGGAGGAGAAATCTTTCTTGCAGAAGGAAGAAATAATTTAACCAGAGACACTGCATGCCACAGAATTTGAAGGTAAAAAATCTTTAGAAATCAAAAATGTTTTATTGAATTCTAATGAGTATATATGTCAAGAAAATTTTATTTAAGTTAAGGATTAAAATGCATAACTTGCTAGATGCAAAGATCCCAAGTTGCAAAAATATGCATCAAGTCCTACATTACCTCTCAAACTTCTAAATGGTGAGCCATTGATTGATTTTTAAGCTAGAATTATGGATGGATATGAATTTGAGGAGAATACTTTGGTCAACCCTAAGTTGGGAATATTAAGCCACAAAAATGAATGTGTGGAAGATATCTCAACAAACTCTCTTTTGGCAAATTAGTAAGAACATTTTATTTGAAACCAAATGTATGAGGATGAGTATTCTATTTGTAGCCAAAGATATGACAATATTTTAGATTTTATTCTACCTATGTCATTGAAAAAAAAAATTCATCATGGAAAGAATGAAAAAGGGGTGATAAAGTAAGGGATATAACTTCAAGGATAGGGCATGAGGAATCTTTGATACAAGTTATAAATTGTTCTTTCATATGGGATTCAGGTAGCCTCTTGGGGGTAAAAGTAGATAGAGGCATTGGTATTTCTATTGAGTTCTTCATATCTTTCAATTGGAATGAAGGGAAGTCCAAGAGAAATCATTGTTTTGTTTTATAACCACATTATAAAGGAGCGATTCTCAAGGTTTATAGCTCACTTGTGGGAGCCAAGTACCACAATTGAAGACAATATTTTAAGTGATGGGAAAATGGAGATAGTACCTACAAGAAGCTTGATGCTAGATGTGGGTAAGCATATTATGTGTCTTTTTTATGTCCAAGATTTTGTGACTAAGATTTTTATGGTATTTTGGGTATCAAACTACAAGCAAGTTGAGGGACTCATGAAGAAGGAGACACTAAAAATTTATACAATTATGAAGGTAAAACAATTAGTTATCCTTTTGGGTAAATAATAGATATGCAAAGAGTTATATATCACAAGTCTTGAAGGAGTCAAAAAAACATGGAGCTTGTATGGTGTGAATTTTTTGGGAGAGTTCACTTTGGAGTTAAAATCCAAGAAAGAATATTTTTCAGTCACTTATTGGAGGAGTTTTCAACCTAAGGAAGAGGAAGTAATAAATTTTGATTTCATTTATGTTATTGATATTTTGATCTCCAAAAGAACTAGGATGTATGAAGGAGAATTCAGAAAGGATGTGATGATTAAAAGGGTTTCTCATGGATCATCACTAAATGGATTAACATATGATATTGCACATACATGTGGCCATCTTGGGAACAATTTTGATACAAGCAAGTAAATAGATATTTTTGTTTAAATATGCTTACACATCATAATATGGGATCTAGGAGATATATCTAGACATAAGCAAGGGAAACATTGTGATAAGTTCACAATCATTGTTGTTGAGTATGTTATGAATGCTAACCTAGTTGTGGAAGTTTAGATGAATATCAAAGTGATGCAACAGACGCATGGTGCATAGTTTTTGAGATTTTTTTAGGGTCATAGTAACATTCAAAGTCAAAGGGATGATACAATCACATTTATATTACTTAACCAAGCCAAGGATGTAAATTCATTACTCACATTAAGGATCCTCTAAAGGTTTGCATTCATGTTTTTGTGAGTCATGCACATTTACTTGACATTTATGCTTATGGGGTTAAGATATTTTTAACAAGGATAATCAAATTACATGAGTTACACAAGGATGATTTGGATGTTAGGGAGAGTGTATCTTATAGTGCTCTTTCGTATAAGTTGGATCACTTAAAAAGCATAGGTTCCAAATTATATGGGCCTTATAGTTGGATGTAACACCTGAGCATAATGATTCTTAAGCATCATGGTTTAAAATTGCTTGAGGACAATCAATTTTAGGAAGGGAGTATTTGTCATGTCACCTTTTCAATAAATTAGACATTGTGGGAAAATTGGCCAATTTTAATATTTCTCCAGAATTATTCACAAGCACTACTCCTGCAATTACTACTTATAGGCACTATTCATTATCACTATTCATGGTGACATGGCAGGTGAAGTAGGTGTTGATGCAATTGGTGATATGGAATTGTGCTAAGGAGGATTTAGATGATGTGGCATGGCCCATAGAGAGAATATTAATTGAAAAATATGATTTGGAAGAGTAGGGCATATCATTCCATTAGAGGAAAAGTTTATGGACTTTAGTACCCTGCATATCTTTGTTCTTTGGGGAAAATTTTAGAAGGTGAGAAGGTGGCACATTCTTAGGGTGGCCTAGTGATTTCCATGATATTCAAAGGTCAAAATATGATTGAAACCTGTCTAAGAATCTTATGTGCACTTGGGAAGTGGGAGATAAGATGTATTAATACTTGTGTTGGCTCAAATGTGGGAGTGGGGATGCTTTCGTCTAAAGTGGGAGTTATGATTTTGATTGTTTCACAAGGGGACAAGATTGCCACTATGGATCAATAGTGATCCCACTAAGGGGGGGAATTTATACCTTCACCATGAAGTTTCCTCTCTCTCCTCCTTTATAATTATAATAATTCATGGCTTCCTCCTTGTAAGTCATCTTTTGACATATTATATCTCTCTTTCATGTCTTCATGACATTGTTTAAACTTATGTTCATTCATACCTCTTCTATGGATGAAAAACCATCAAAGTCTAAGATATATAGATGAAATCCATTAGTTTATTAGATAAAATTATGAAACCCCTTTAATTTAGTAGGATGAACTCACTCAGATGTTGTGAGTGTGCTTCTAGAGTTGTAGATTTAGTGGTACAATGTATGTGGTGTTATTTACAATTTTTCTAGTGAACTTGTGTGGAGTTCATCAAGTGTGTGTGTTGTAATTGGTGGAATGTGTTGTTGTTGTGGTAATTTTGTTATTTTTGTTAGTAGATGGTTCAATATGTATGTGTTTCAAATGTTTGCAATAGTTATATTCTTGAAATGCAAGTAGACTAGTTTCATCTATATAAGCAAATATAGTATACATTTGGTAATGTTCAAATGCTTGAATGTTTGTGGTGTGAATTTGCATTGTGTACCTTGTTAAGTGATAATAAGAGTGTGTACATGTCAATGCATGTGTGGGTTGTGAATAAATGATATCATATTTGAGTCTTTTAGCATAAGTGTGAGTTGGATTGTTACAGTTTGGGTATTTTTAGCAACATTCCCATTTGGGGATAATTTAGGGAATAATTGAGTTATCCTAAAAAAACCCTATGTAATCTAAGTGTTACTTACATATTCCAAAAAGTCCTCAGGCCAATGTATTTCTCCCTCATAGAATGAGTGTGTGAATATTGATATTTGTTATATGGATGAAACTAATAAACCAAATTGAATTTTTCAACAATGAATTCCCTTGACCTATAATAAAATAGCTTTAGACTTGGCATATGACTATCATAATAAATTATAACTTGATTTGGAAATATTAGTTCCCTTTTGCTCAATGTGTAGTGGAATTATCAAGTGATGTTTATATGTATTTTGAATTACCTTGTTTTGCTTATATAATGGAAAATTTTGAATATTTTCATTAATCAACCATGCTAAAAACATATAATATTTAATATGAAACATCTCTAATTTGAAAATTAACCATTAGAGTGTAGGGACCAAGGGCAAAATAGTGGCAAAGGCTAGGTTACAACCTTATCTAACCTAGTGCGATATTGTCCAAAAGGCTAGAGACAATTGGGACTTGGATGACATGAATCTATAAGTAGAATAAAGATGTCTAAATGATTTTTTTGTATTTTAAAGATAATGAGTAAAATAGTGAGGCTCTCGTAGATATTTCAAGTTAATGGATTTGTGAATAGGCAAACTTAGGTAAGGAATTCAAGATTAAACATTGTAAAGCTCTTAATGACTAAATTTAAGTGTCTACACCCTCCCCCCCCAATTCTAATGATGCAATGAAGTGAAATTAATAGACTAAATAATATGTGAATCTAAGTGTGTATACATACTTTATATTTTAATGTGAATATTTATTATGAAATATGACTCAATGTAAAACCTATGACAATGCCACTGAAAGTAGTTATTATCCATATTTAAAAACTAAAAATCTTTAAACTTGGAATTTGAAATTTTGAAAAGAAAACAAGGAAAGTATACACTTAAACTTTTATGTAATCTAAATACCCTATAACTTTAAAGTAGATAATTATGTGTTCCCCCTTGTTGAGGAATTTGGAGAATGTCGAACCTATGGTGAATTGAGAGAAATCAAATCTCAATTTTTGAAAACCAATGAAAGATCTTGAGTTGGAAAGATTGTATGCTCCAACTCTTATATAAATGTGTAGATTTCTCTGTAAAATGATTGAAGAGGTGTGTAGACACCTTAAATTATACAAAATCACTCCACATCACATTATTTAATTAATGTTTGTTAATTAACTAATCTCATCAATAATGGAAAATCCCATGGAATGCACATTTCCTATATTCCATAAATCAAATAATCCTATATTCCATCTCAAACTTCTGATGTCATCCAAGGATCCACTTGACATTTTAAAAATATATTCAAAAAGTCAAAATGTCTTTCCCAAGGCAAAATCAATGCAAGGATAAAAGTGTGTGAGCAAGGTCTATGACATGCTATTACACAAGCCAAACTTTCATGAGTACATCTTACATGCTATTATACAATCTACACATGACATTTAATGAGCTTTAGGACATATTCTCATCCATTAATTTTTAATATGATTCAATGGTCTATTGATGACTCATGTGTACCAAAAATGTCCTTAGTGTTCAAAAACACTTCTCATTTTAGAATTCTAGGAATTTATGCCATGAGTAATAAGTTGTGGCAACTTGATGTTACCTGTGGTGAAATAGCGGCAAAGCAATGTTTAACTATCCACACAAATTTATAACAATTAATGGTTGGGATCCAACATGGTATAATATATAAATTTTAATTATCTTTGTTAATGCTTAGTGAATTATGATATAGACTTAAGATATAAATTAATCTAGATGGATATTTATAATGAAGTTTAAACTACACTGATTTGGTGTAAAAGAAAAGGTTAATGAGGAGAGTAAGGAAAAAACAAAGTGAGCGATTGCCTATCTTAGTCTCAAATATTATTAAAAAGCATCAATTGTAACTAATTATGCATTCAAACCAATATCTAATCCAAAATAGCCTAAGCTCAGATTTCACTATATAGCAGGCAAACTTTGAAGGATAATGTAAAGAATCACAAGTAAGAACCAAGTTTACTTTTAAAGATTTAATACTATAATCAAATAGAAATTTGTACATATAAATACATAGAAAAATGAAATTAAGAAAATAAAAAATCCTTCAACTAATCTAGTGTATACACAAATTAAAAACCTTGTGATTAAAAAATGTAACCCATAACTCAAAGAAACTATTCAAATTTAAGATATAAAACTAGCAATTGATAGAAAAGTTATGTTAGCAATTGACATATCAAATATGGAAAATCCTTTAAAAATTCCTTGATTATATTAATTGCTCCAAATATACAAAATTTTCCCAAAATTCTTTCTACTTACAAGATGGTGATGCATGCCTTTTATAGAAAGATAAGGTAATACACTGATCAATTACAACATACATGTGTATAAAAGATAAGGACAACTATCCTTCTTTAGAAATTTCTAAAATACACTTGTCTTTTACAATTAAACTAACTTAGGGGAAATATGCTAATAGAATAGCATATGCCTTACAAAATAATATTCCTATTTTAAATATTACAACATTTTTATAAAAGGAATATTAACTGCTAGGTGGGCCCATTACTTTGGGACTCCTTTAATGATCCTGTAGTAGTTCCATAGACTTATGATGTTGATCCTTGATCAACTCCAAGTCCACAATAGGCTTCAAGAATTAGACATCCTCCTAGTCATCTAAGTTTTTGAAGTTTCTATCATCTCTATCCATAATTTCCTTGATACTCTTGGCCTCTGTAATCTTTTCTTCAGCTGTGAGGATCATGTCAAAGATTATACTAATATCCTTGTTGAACTATCCTTGGATCTTGATCTTAACTGACTAGATTACCAAAGTGACCCTATGTATATATTAATCTTCATCAATGATTCCAAGGGTTGAGGTCTTGGTAGGGTTGGCCAACATAGTGCCAAGTAGTTGCTTGATCTGGGCAATCAACTCTTCATCATCCCTAAGGAGTCTATCCAAGAATATTAACCAAGTACTTAGACTCTGTATTTTATATAACACTATACCACACAAGTGGCCTAGGCTAATAGCTTTAAATTTATGAATCTTTTTCCCAATCCATATACTGATGAGATCCCTCAACTTGGTCTCTAGCCCTTGCCATTATGCTATCATTCCTTTAGCCGCTTCACTTTATTAGATCAATGCATCTTGCCTCATCTTCATGGACTATAGGGAATTGAACATATCATAAAAGGAGGCTTCAAACATGTCTAAAATAACATAAAGCATAGATAAAATAGCCTATCTCTAGGTTCTCCTTTTCTTTTTCCAAATTTTGGATCTTCTACTTCATTCCTTAGATCTTAGCCTTGGCTTGAGCTTATTGGGCCTCAAATAAATTTTGGATCTTCTGCTTCATGAATGGGATGTTCTCATGGTTTCTACCCTTCAACTAGGGTCATACCTATAAATTTTTAAACATTTTAAAAGGTTAAATCTTTAGTTCCTATTATTACTTTCCTTGTGGTGACCCTTTCTAGTCCAACTATCTCTAGATTAAATTAGGTAGTGGTGACTGGCTCTATATATGTTAGAGGCTCTATAACCTTGACTCCTATGATGGTAGATGTTCTTAGAGCATCTAATTTATTTCTCTATGTCTCTATAGTGGCCACTATCCTCCTTTCTTATTCTTATCTTATCAAAGCTTTGATCCATGACTTGATGTCATCATGCACCTTTATGTCACCAACCTTTGTTAGTGCCCATGAGTGAGAGAGAGAGGGGGGATATTTTATAATTTTCCATAGATGAACCAATAAAGGATGATTGGTCCATGGATGAGGAATTACTCACTAAATAGATTGATCTCACTGGTGGGATGGGTGAGGGTCAATCTTGGCTTCTTCCTTAATCTAACAGGGACCAATGCTAACTCCACCTTCCTCTTCTCCTAGGGAGATACTGGGACTATGTCAAGAACAACTTATTTTATTTTCTCCTCCTTAGGCTATCTTTCTTGGACCTGTGATTATTCAATATGATATTCTTCCTTATTTATGCCATATGCTTCAACAATATCTCTTAGAGCACCTTCAACTGTTTCACCTGGCTCTAGGGTAATCATGTATAAATACTCAATTGGTGATGGAGGTCTTTGGGGTCATATTGAATATGAGGGCCCCTCTCTAGGTCTCTCTTATAGTTTTTATTTTCCATGCCCTTATTATATTTGTCTCTAATTTGGTAGCTACTCCACTTGAGTCTACTCTTGGGGTGGCCTGGAAGATGAGGGTAGTAAATGATATTAGAGAAGATGTATCTGCCACACCCCTCTTGTTGGTTTATCATCACTTTCTAACCTATGCTCTAGATTAATATTTTACCCTTTAAGCTTAGCCAACACTTCTTCATAGTTCTTTGCCTTGATGTAAATAGTGTTATGGACACCCAACTAATGCGCATATACTGGATTAGGGAGTTACTTCACCTTTAAATGATCACCTACTATATTCTTAGGCTCCCACATTTTGAGTTCATCCAATTGGAACCCAAATGAGTCCCTATGCTTGGACATGGTCTCAACCTTCTTATAATATTGCAATATGGTTCTTCTAATTATTATAGGAAAGGGGTGGAGAAGACCCTTCCTCTTTTCCTTATAGACCCCATCAACACCATTGATGATTTGGGAGGTAATTTATTGTTCTACTAACTTTATAAGAACATACACATGCAATCTGTATAGTTGGGACATGATTCCCTCAGTTTGAATTACTGTATAATCTAGATAAAAATAGATACCCCCATCATCACTGCATATTTATTGATCAATGGGTGCACACTAGGCATGAGATAACCTGTGATGGCCTCCACTAGATAAGGATGTACACACTCATAGATGAATTTCATGTGGTTCTTGTATTTGAAGATGATTTTTTTTGAATAGTGGTGAGATATAGTGGTTTTACCCTTAGGAGACCAATTTATAATGTATGGGAAGATAATGGAGGCAAGTAGGGAATCTAGCAAATATGACATCATATAAAATTGCTTAGTTGTCTTCCTTTTGACAGTGATGAATTGATTGGCTAGGAAGACACTGATCAAGTCTCCAATTGGAAGGGTGAGCTTCTTTTCCATCATAAAATACACATATGGGACCCACATCTTATTTACATATGTGGTTGAGGGGCCTCCTAATACTATATTTAATAGGGTCATGATTACCCTAATCCCTTCCCTGAATTAGACTATTGATATCTTACCCTCAAAGTCTTTGAAGACATGGTTCCCTTGGTGCAACCATGGTTTGAGGATAATATCTAGGTCATGCTTGTTGGTCCACTCCCTAATCTTGGACTATTCTACATGGGGTATTGGGAGATTATAGTATTTTTCAAATGCCAAAGGGGAAATATATGATACATTCTTAGAATTTCCTTCATGGATGATCCAATCATTATCTATCCTACGGTCTATGAAAATTTGAGCAAACACATCAATATAATGAAGTACCTCTAGTTTCATAGCAATGTAATGAAGGCTGGACATCTGAATAACCACCAGGTCATAATGATGCCTAATAATCATGGAAATTCTTTGTTCCTCCTTTGTTATGGGTTTTAACTCTTTTATGGTGAAGAAGAGTTCATATCAATTCTTATTTCCATTATTTAGGGCCACAACATCCAATTCAATGTCCTTGAAGATTCTCCCTTCATTGTCTAAGGATAGGTAGAGCTCTATTTCTTCTTTCAACTATTGTCTATGAGCTACCATGGATTTTTCTTGAAAATTATTCACTATCGAATAGATATTGATCTTTGTGAAAGATTTTTTGTGCATAAAAAGGCAATTATGCTTCTCTTGGATTGAATTGTAACCAAATGAATCTAATTAGGGTCTCTTTTATGTAAGATTTAGGGTTTTAGAGATTTAATGGTAGACTTTGGCTTATACATGACTAGGATTTGATTTGGACCTTTGCCTTTATACTTTTTCATTTTCAAGCACACAAGATCTCTTATTTTATCCTTTTCTTCTTGTCTGGTGTTTATGTGGCATTGGTCTAGACCTTTCATGGCATTTTTCATGAATGCCTTTGATCACTAGCTATTGGTATTTAAAGTGACTTCTTTTATTTTTATCCATTGGATTGAGATATTGTGAGGGACTATGAACCATATATTGTGATCTAGGCTCTCATCTATTATTGGATATTTTATACCAGTGTTTTGGGGTTGTGTCATTTGGCACCTTTACAGGGCTTCTAATTTCCTTTGAAAAGTATTTAGTGCTTTCATACTATTCGATCATGGAGTATGATGAATCACAAACTGTTGGATCATTTTTCATTTTTGTTTCAAATGTGCTTTCACCATGCATCGAGCCTATGGGCTCTCAAGACTTTATTAAAAAGTATATAGGGTCTTCATACCATTAGATCATCCTTCCATAATGAAGCATGAGTCGTTGATTTGCAAAGATGCCCAAGCTTTAAGTAAGCACATTATTAAGGTAGGGACTTAGGCTTAAACCTCTTAGGATAAGGTTTAATTCATGTTTATTAAACATGAAATAAAATTTAGGCTAAAGTGTTTATGACTAAGTTAATTTGAATTCATACAAAGGGGGCCATGACTAAATATTATAGGCCAAAGTTTACATTATGTTTAGATAAACACAATGTATACTTTGGGATAAAATATTTATGTCAAGTCCATAGAACATGCTCAAAGGGATCAAAATGATATAATGACCTAATGTCAAAATAGAGTTTTATTGCATTAATAAATACACTAAAACATTTGGTTAGAAGTATTTGGTCTAAGTTCTACATTACAAAGACTCTTTAAAATAAGACTTAGTATAAGTCTATAGTTTAAGGTTCACAATATTTGAACAAAATATAATGGAGACCTTAAATTAAAGACTCAAACTAAGTTCATTTGCATATATTTAGACCATAATATCATTTCAATATTTGTAGATTGAAGATTTCTAGTGCTTGAGCATTTTTTGGGGGCTTCCAGTCATTTGCAAAGCAATTCACAATATTTATAGAAATATTTTGGAGTGTATTTTAATCTTGAGTAAGATAATTCATTAGCTTAAATTTGATGATCTCACAGATGTCAAATATGTCCTTATGGACATCAAATGGCAGTCATGTGAATGTCAATTTTAAGCTAGTGAAGCTTTTAATTTAATGAGATTAAAGCTGATGATCACATGGGTATCAAAATATGTCCTCACAAGCATTAAATGATGGTCACACAAATGGTAATTTTAAGCTCATAAAATTCTTATGACCCAATGCGAGAGTTCTACTTAGCACCTTTGTGGGCCTTCCTAGGATCTTAGACTTAATACGATCCATTAGATTGAGATCCTTTGAGTAAGTAAAAGCCATAGGATCATGATCCCAGAGCTTTCTCATGATTGGTAGGTTTTATCAAGACCCATTTGATTTTAATCCTTGAATGTAAGGGTGACACATGTCGATCTTGTGGGATTTTTGTAATCCTTTAACCATTCAATCAATTCTTCATGATGAAGTACGAACCATTAGATGAAGGCTAAGGGGAAAGCTTTGTCAAGGCCTTCATACCATTGGATCCCTTTCCCATGATGAAACACAGATCATTAGATATTTTAAGATGTATGTTGTTTAAGTTAAATTTTTGGTCTTCCTCACTCTATTGGATCAAATACCATGATAAAATTAGGATCATCAGATCTACGAGAAGTAAGAAAGTTAAGTTAGGATCTATGGTGAATCAAATACTTAGGCTAAAATGTTAGTACTAAGGTCTTTTTTATATTAATATAAATGATGGGGCCCCGGGATTAAAAATTTAGACCAAGCTTATAAACCAAAGGGGACAAGTTTAGAAATATTAAAAAGGGACCTTACAAAATGAATATTATACCTATTTAGAAATATAAAGAACTTAAAGGGGGCAATAATAAAGGGGACCAAGCATTTCTAGGCTAAGCTCGAGTTGTGTTAAAAAACATAACTTAAAGTTTTAAACATGAAATTTATGCTTAAGTCTAAAATGGATATTTTTAAAAGGTTCCCACCAATACATTTCCTACCAATATTCAAATTTGAACCGAGGGTTTTTCCAGGGTTTTGGAACATGAATTTTTTAGGAAGAGCACCATGAAACCTGAAACTAAAAAGCCATGAAGAATGTTTATTAGCAATGTTAGACAAAATTAAATCAAAACATAATAAGTAAGGTTGTTTTTGATAAAATGGATGATCTTGAAATTCTACAAATGCCATATTTTCATGTTTAATCTTTAGGTTTTCTCAAGGGTCCCAATTTTCAAAAATGGGGGTATGTTGGCCTCAACAAATGGTGACTCATGGGGTAAACATAGAAATATGTTAGAACCTAGAGAATCTGATTGAGAAAAATAATTGGGTCATACACTCCACTTGATCAATATCATTATCCATATCAGATTATGGTTGAAACAAACCTTGCACTTGTAGAATTAGGGTCAACTATCAAGAAATAACCATACTATGTGTGTGATTTGATTCCACTTACTATTTTACATGGGGTTCAAGAAACAACTTCTAGGTTTTATGTCCTTAATTATTAACACTAACTTGGATCATGTTTAGTTATCCATTAAGAACCATGATTTTTTCTTAGAGAAGGCTTGGACATTGCTCTACTATTAGCCAAGCATCCATAACCCTGATAGAGTTTCCATTGGTTCCATTCAAGGCCTTACTCCACTACCAACTAAGCATCCATAACCCTGGTGGAGATTACCAGAATCACCTATGCTTACAAAGATTTTGATTTTTCATTGAATCCTTCTTTTTTGTATTTTATTTAGACCTTTATGCTTTTATCAAGGTTAGGAACTAGGGTAGCTATATTTTGGGATTTGGTCAAGTGTTTGATTTTTAGATAATCACCTATGGTTGCAACCCTTATCCTAAGCAAGGATGTTGAGTAAGTGCTAGTGCGTCTATACCATAATAGTTTAAACTCTCATCCTATAAGTGCAAATATTCTTAAAACCAATTTGAGGTCTAGACAATGTCTGAAGTTCTTATGAAACAATTGGCTTCTTCTTTTAGTCTTTACCAATTTATTCACATTACAACATTAGGCTTATATTTTAGACCCATAGTCATCATATGTATGACATACATACCTTCATTTTTGAATTTTGGGAATTTTCAAGAAAAATTCTTAACTTTGAGCTCAATATTGTCCAAGAGGACTTATTATAATCAAGGAACAAGGCAACAAGAAAGTAACACACAAAAAAAAGTAGGAAATCAAGAAAGCTAAGGAAATCAAATGAATATACACATGTTTATGTAGAAATAAGGGACAAGAAGGAAAGAAATTAAAATAAACTAGATAGCCTACCTACACTAAATCTATCCATTTTATAGTTTCCTCCATAAAGACATCAAGAGGAACAACAAAGGAGTAGTGCTTGAGGTAGTGTCCATTGGTGGGCAGTGTGAACTCTACTTGTAGATATTTGAGCTTAAAGGTGTTGTTCCCCATTATTTTTGTAATATAGTATGGGCCAATCCACAAAGGTGTGAATTTGCCATGTTTGCTCTTAGGCTTAGATAATTTGTCCCAAAAGAGAACTAGGTATCCTTGTTTTAACACCTTAATCTTTGATATTTTGTCAAACCATCTTTTTAGTATGGTTTGATGTCTACTAAAATTAATAAAGTCTTTCTCCCTTGTATCTTCCATCTGATTATGTCTAGAAATCTTGAGTTTTTTTATTCCTAACCCTCTTCCATATATTCTTACATGAATATGTACATGGGAAACTTAAGAGTGATAGGAAATATTGGTTCCTAGAGATACACCAATATAAAAGGTGATGCCTTTAAGTATTATTTAATCTTGATGCCCATAATGCATACTTGAGAAACTTGTGCCAAGTCTTAGGTTTGTCTTCAACATATTTATTGATTGCCTTCATCAAATTTTTATTGGTAGACTCAGAAACTCCATTTCCTTGGGGATAATAGTTGGATGAAAAATTTAGATAGATAACATTATCATAGGCCCATTCGATCATCTCTATGGATGAAAATGTAGACCCATTGTCACACACTAGAGAGACTAGAGTTCTAAATCTAGTCTAAATGTTTTTTTCTAAGAAATTGATCACTTCCTCCATCCTAAATTATTTGGTGTCTATAACTTCAACCCACCTTGTATAATAAAATATGGTAGTTAGGATGAATTTGTGACCTTCAAATGAATTTGGGTTGAATACTACTACAACGTACAACCCCCATTGTGCAAATGGTTTATCAACCATGACTGGTTGTAAATACATTACCACCTTAATCTCCTTGGTGCTAAAAATATGGCAAGAGTGGCATTCTCTCACATGCTTGTGAGCATCCTTGAAGATAGTTGGCCAATAGTAACTAGCTCTATTAATATTATGTATAGTAGTCTTCCCTTATGGGTGTCCATTGCCAAACTTCTCATAGATGGTACTCATGATTTGAGTAACTTCATATTTTGAAACACACCTAAGGTAAACCCCCTCAAAGTTTTTCCTATATAAGACTCCATTCTTGATCAGGTAATGAGCATATTTGAGCTTTAGATCCCTCTTTTTCTCCCTTGTCAACCCTATAGGATAGGTTCATTTATTGGTAAATAAATAATAGAATCATACCATTCACTAGCTTGAAAGTTCTTACTAATCAACTTGCATAATTCTTAGACTAGGGATGGTATTATAAATCATTTGGATCAAACCTTGGCACCTTACCAATTTTGTTTTTCTCATCTTTATACCATACTCCTATAAAATTGACATCTACTTACCTCTATGTTCTCCTAGCCCATTCTGACTTAACATAAGCTTTATGGCAGGGCCAGGTAAAATAGCATGCACCTTATTTCTAAGGATATAATGCCTAAATTTATTCACTACCTTTACCGATGCATGTACCTAATTATCAATTAGTGAATAGTTTAACTTAACATTCTTAAAATTAGTGCTCATAAAAGCTATTAGGTGATCACACTCATCAATTTTTTGAGTCAATATAATAACCATGGTATGATCAAAGGCAAATGAATAGAGGTAGAATTCATTTGAAAATTTAGGACTTATTAGGACTAAAGCTTGAATAATGGCCTTCTTTATGTCATTAAATGCCTTTTTGGATTATTCATTCCATACAACCTTGGCATCCTTCTTTAATATGTCATTCAATGGCTTGACAATCTCTACAAATCCAAAAATGAATTTCCTTGCAAAGTTTATCTTACCAAATGATGATTTTATCTATTTCCTATTGTTTGGGGCCTCTTTTTTGGATATAGCCTCTACCCTTTCAGGATCTATAGAGATCCCATCCTTGGTTATAACATGTCCCAACAACTTACCTTTAGTAACACAAAAAATAATTTTCTTGGGGTTTAAGGAAATCCCATACCTTCTACATCTTTCAAACACTTGATATAAATGCATGAAGTGATCTTCCCTATTTTTAGAAAAAACTATTGGATCATATATATAAATAATGATGCATTTACCTATCAGGCCTTAGAATACATAGTCCATGGCCCTTTGAAATGTAGCTCCTACATTTATTAGCCCAAAGGTCATTATATTGTAAGCAAAAGTTCCCCACTTGGTGGTGAAATATGTCTTCATCCTATCCTCTTTGTCAACCAACACCTGGTTATAACCTAAAAAGCCATAAAAAAAAGACATCATGTCTGAACCTAAAACAACTTGTATAACCTAGTCAAAAGAAGGGAGAGGGTACTTATCCTTTTCATATGCTTTGTTTAAGTTCCTAAAATCAATAAAGAGTCTAATTTTACCATTGTTCTTCCTGAATGGTGCCAAATTAGCCACCCAAGTATAATTCTTGATGGGAAAGACTATCCTAGCATCTAGTAGTCTTTTAACCTCCTTGAATATCATTGGTTCTAAGACATGATTAACTAGTCTTTGTTTCTACCTAAATATTTTACAATTTTATTTAAGAGGGATGGTGTGAGTGATGACCCTTGGATCAAATATTTTTAATTCATCATAAGACCATGCTATGACATCCCTATATTGGCCTAGGATTTATTTAGCTTTTTTTCTCAGTGTTTGTGCAAGCTTTTCCAGCTTTTACTAGCTGGGGTTGATTTTAAAGACCAATATTAACATCATTATAGTCTTTCCCACTTACTTTGGGGATAGTAGAATCCTCAACCAGTTTTTACTAATCAAATAGTCTTTCTAAAGTAATCATCCCCTTAGGGATCTTGTTGTCATTCAATTGAATGACTTTACCATAAAACTTGTCCTCCTTAGATACATTTTCATCAATATCATTAATAATATGAGCATAAAATGCTCCATAATTAGTCATGAAATCCAATATATACTGATCATCCTTTAAAACTTTAAAATGATTAACATTATCAAGCATTGAAGGATAAGGGATAAGCTCAATGCTGAAATTGGGGGAATCTTGGTTGGGCATGAAGTTGGCTACAACAAATGCCAACTCATCAGTAGTTTGGTTCTCTTCCCTTCGGATGGAGGAAATACTAAAAGCATCGAAGGACTCAATAAAATCCCAAACTCTTAACTTATACCTCTTAAGTATGAGAGATTGCATTGGTATTTACTTCTTACTTGGTTGACCACTAGTTTTGAATCCCTATAAACTAGCAGTTCTTTGACCTTATTCTTGATAGAAAATTGTAAACCAAGGATAAGAGATTCATACTTAGCAAGATTATTAGTGTATTGGAATTGGATTCTATAGGAATCATGGTATTTATTACCAATAAGGTTATTAAGTACAATTCTTACTTTAGATCCAACCTTACACCTAGTACCATCAAAATTTAATTTCTATAATCTAGGAATAACATGAGCACTCTTAGGATCACATACCTTATCAATATCTAAGGTGAAAAACCCTAAGTTTGAGTCAATTATGTTGACCCTCTCATTCATGACATTGTACTCAATGATCATGTGTTACATCTTTTGTTCTATCTCAACTCTGATCTGATTAGGAACTCCCTTCTAAGGTAGCCACAACTGTGAGCAATATGTGAACATGTAACCATTTAGAGCCTTGGTCTACTCCCTACTTAACAAGATTTCATAAACATCAAGTATATAAACAACTTTAATATCAATTAATTTTTGTACTTTAGGATCAAAAGCTAATTACATGTGAACATTTAATAACTCTCTAATCACTTTAACCCTAGATTTGTCTAATTGGGTGACAACCCTATAAAATTTTATAGGTGTTAAGCCAAGATGTTTACATATACCTGTAGGAATGATATTGGTAGATACACTTGAATATAATAAGAAATTATGTAATTTCTTACCAAACATCTTGATAGTGAGTAGGAAAGGGGGAGATTCAACTTTAGCCTTGTGCATCATCATGTTGGCATGGTCAACCTTGGATGGCTTGTTGGACTTCTTTGACAATGAATCCAATAGAATTTACCTTTGCTCTATGATCTATGTTAGTTCATGCAATGTAATATTATCCTTTATTTTCTTCATATCCTCAATAATTTTATATCCAATTTTATTAGAAGAACTAAGAATATCATTGTTGGATTTAGAAGTACTCCCTTTAGGTGGCTCTATATTGTTGCTTGAAAAGGTGTCTGGAGGGGTTACAAAGTTGTTTGGAGGTATTCAGGTAGTTAAGGGATGACTCTAATCTATATTCATCAAGGAATAGGTCTTATTTAAGAATTATTTAAAGGCTTAGATCTCCTCAAGGATCTCATCAGACTCATTCACTTCTTGAAAAGGGAAATCAGAAGTATCCACCATGAAGACTTGATCAGATGACTTGGATCTAGAATTACCTTCACCATTATCCTTGTTAGGGACTAAAAATGTATCTAATTCTTCCTGAAAATCCTCAAAAGATTTGCAAAAATCAATGTAGTCAATTTCACCATGCTTGGTTGTGTAATGTACTCTATAATAATTAGGTAATGCAATATCAGTAAGGTTAATGTACATGGCATTATTTTTAGAAGATGACTCATTATTCCTATTATTATGAAAATAAACATTCTAAAATATATTATTTGGCCTACTATACCTTTAAAATGAAAAGTTCTTACCAAATCTTTTAGCAGTATTTCCAACTTGTTTTTGCAGCTAGAGAAAATTAGTGCTCAACTTTTGGACCATTTTTAAGATAGATTCATTCTCATTTTTAGGAGTTTTAAAATTATGCACCTAGTTATTGTTAGTAGATGGTATTAAATCACTTTAATTATTTATATTGAATCCATTAGTAGGATGATTTAAGAATCTTAAATTTTGATTGGGAGCAACATGACTCAAGGGAAATTGATTGAAGTTTAGAAGTTAATTTAAGGCTAGGATATTTTGGTTATTTTTTGCAAAGATGTTTAGAATGGGAATACGTGGGTTAATGTTTGGAACATAATAGGTCATTTTTCCCTAGGGTTACATTTGATCATTGATGGTTACTACCTCATGATAGGCCCTAGCTAATGAAGTTATAGTTGGCATGGATCTCTTCAAGAATATAGAGGTCATGTGATCTACTTCATCCTTGTAGATTTCTAAAGCTAAGACATCATCAGGTTTATAAGGTTGTATGTTCCTACTATACATTTTCTAAAATATAGAATTAAATAACCTATAGGCTCACTTTCATGTCTTTTAATGGTGGTTAACTAATGGTAAATAACATAAGGATTGACAATCTTACGAAATTGATCTATAAAAACATCGATGAAACCATTCCAATTAGTGATGTAATTATCAATAAAGTTTAAGAATCATTCATAAGAAACATATTTAAAGGTAAAGGGGAGTAATCTATAAGCCACATCCTCATGCACAACATTTATCAACCTTAAGGCAACTTTAAAATATTTTATGTGTTCTTCAGTATTTATTATACCTGTTGGACTAAATGTAGGTAAATACTTCTTAGGGTTATGTGGGAGATCATGTACCACACCTAACACATTGATTTAAGACTCTCCCAATTAATACATACTTGGATAAATGTTGAAGGCAAAGGTACCTCAAAGAGGTGAAGTTTGTAAATATTTGGATCTCTTATGTCTACCTTTGTCATACCTAGCCTTTCTATGAACCTCAAGTTCAAGAAAAAGTTCCATTGTCTCTGAGTGTGATCTAGTTTGAATATTTGGTAATTCTAGCTTGAAGGTTGAATATCTTGTTTTAAATATGATGTATCAGACTAATCTTTATAAATAATAAGGATTAAACCTACACATTAAGTTCATTTTGTAAAAATTGTGTAAAGAATAGTAAAGGACATTGATCTTTGCCTAAAATAGCTCAAATATCTATCCAATTATGCTAATATGATCTATATTTATAATTTTAATCTCAAATAAACTCAAATCTATGAAAGATATGCCAATCTTTGATCAAAACAAGCCTTCCTAACCTCAAATATTATGGATTTTCAAATTTCAAGTTAATTTTACCAAAAACAAGCATCAAATCTCAAAGAACCTTGATTTTTGTCTAAGGAAGTGCAAAGATACATCATAAACCACAAATATCAATGATATTTATACTTATAAGCAAATAATTTACTCAAAAACACAAATATACACTAATCTTATATCAAAACACACTAAAGTTAACAAAGATTCAAAGAATTCATGAATGGCCCTCCTTCTAGTGCTAGTAGGGACTTGTTGATGCCTCTATGTGTACCACAGATGTCCTCAGTGTTCAAGAACACTTCTTATTTTATAAATCTAGGAATTCAGGGCATGAGTAGCAGGTTGTGGCAATATGATGTTACCTATGGTGAAATAGTGAGACAGCAATGTTTAACTATCTGCACAAATTTATAACAATTAATGGTTGGGAGCCAACATGGTCCAATATATAAATTTAAAGTATATTTAATAATTCTTAGTGAATTATGATCCATAATTAAGCTACAAATTAATCTAGATGGATATTTATAATGAAGTTTAAACTATAGTGATCTGGTGTAAAAGAAAAGGTAAATGAGGAGAGTAAGGTAGAAAGAAAGTGAGTGATTGCCTATCTTAGTCTCAAATATTATGAAAAAGCATCAATTATAATTGATTATGCATTCAAACCAATATATAATGCAAAATAGCCTAAGCTCATATTTCACTATATACTAGGCAAACATTGAAGGATAATGTAAAGAATCACAAGTAAGAACCATGTTTACTTTTAAAGATTTACTACTATAATCAAATATAAATTTGCACATATGAATATAGAGTAAAATGAAATTAATCAAATCCAAGATCATTCAACTAATCTAACATATGCATAAATTAGAAACCATGTGATTAGAAATTACAACCCAAAATTCAAAGAGACTTTTAAAATTTAAGACATAAAACTAGAAATTGAGAGAAAAGTTATGTTAGAAATTGGCATATCAAATATGGACAATCCTTGTAGAATTCCTTGATTATATTAATTTCTCCAAGTATACAAAAATTATCTCTGCTTACAAGATGGTGGTACATGCCTTTTATAGAAAGATAAGACAATACACTGGTCAATTACAAAATATAGGTGTACAAAAGATAAGGATAATTGTCCTTCCTTAATAGTTCTAAAATACACTTGTCTTTTACAATTAGACTGGCCTAGGGGCAATATGCTAACAGACTAGTATATGCCTCATAAAATAATATTCCTATTTTAAATATTACAATGTTTTTATAAAAGGATTATTAATTATTGGGTGGGCCCATTGCTTTTGGACTCCCCTAATGATCTTGTAGTAGTTCCATAGCCTTCTAATGTTGATCCTTGATCAAATCCAATTCCACAATAGGATTCAAGAAGCAAACATCCTCATGACAAACTAAGTCATTGAAGTCTCTATCATCTCTGACCATAGCTTTTTTGATACTCTTGGCCTCTATAATATTTTCTTTCATTGTGAAGATCATGTCAAATATTTTATTGTTGTCCCTATCAAATTGGCCTTGGCTCTTGCTCTTAATTGATTGCATTACCAAAGTGACCCTATGTTTATATTCAAATTCATTAATTATTCCAAGGGCTAAGGTTTGGGTAGGGTTGGCCAACATAGTGCCAAGTAGTTACTTGATCTAGGTAATCAATTCTTCATCATCCCTAAGGAGTCTATCCAAGCATGTTGACCAAGTACTTAGAATCTATATTTTGTCCACCACTATCATCAATGCAATATTTAGGTGGCCTAGGCTAATAGCTTTGAATTTGGGAAGCTTGTTTCCAATCAATATGTTGATGAGATCCCTCAACTTGGTCTCTGCCTCTTGTCATTCTTATATCATTCCTTTAGCCACTTCACTTTGTTGGATCAATGCATATTATCTCATCTTCATGGACTGTAGGAAATTGAACATATCAAAAAAAGAGGCTTCAAACATTCCAAAATAACATCAAGCATAGATATAATATCCTATATCTCTAGGTTCTCCTTTTCTTTTTCCAAATTCTAGATTTTCTACTTCATTCCTTAGATCCTAGCCTTGGCTTGAGCTAACTAGGCCTTAATTAAGCTTTCAGCGTCCTCTTCATGAATGAGATGTTCTCTTAGTTGCTACACATCAACTGGGGTTAGACCCACAAATGGTTCAACCTTTTGGAAGGTGAAATCTTTAGTTATTATTATTTCTTTCCTCATGGTGACCCTTTATAGTCTAGTTGTCTCTAGATTAAATTGAACAATGGTGATTGGCTTTGTATATGTTGGAGGCTCTAAAATCTTGACTCCTGTGATATTGAATTCTCTTGGAGAATCTAATTTATTTCTCTATGGCACTTTAGTGGCCACTATCCTCTTTTATTCTTCTTCTCTCATCAAATCCTTGATCCATGGCTTGATTTCATCATACACCTCTATGTCACCATCCTTTGTCAATGTTCATGAGTGTGAGAGAGAGGTGATATTTTTTAGTTTTCCATAGATGAAATAATTAGGGATGATTGGTCCATGGATGGGGAATTCTTCACTAAATATATTGATCTCACTATTGGGGTGGGTGAGGGTCAATCTTGGCTTCTTCCTTGGTCCAGTAGGGAACAATGCCATCTCTACCTTCCTCTTCTCTTAGGGAGCTATTGGGAATATGCCAAGATAAACCTCTTCTTCTTTCTCCTCCTTAGGATATCCTACTTGGACTTGTGCTTCTTTAATTTTCTATTCTTCCTTATTAATGCCATATACCTCAACAAGATCTCTAAGGGCACCTTCAACTATTTCACCTGGCTCCAAGGCAATCATGTCTAAATACTCAACTAGTGATGGAGATCTTTAGGGTAGTGTTGAAGATGAGGGACCCTCTCTAGGTCTCTCTTCTAGGTTTTCTTTTCCATGCCCTTGTTTAATTTATCTTTGAGGTGGTGGCTGCTTCACTTGAGGCTACTCTTGGGGTGGCTTGGAAGATGAGGGCAGTAAATGCTATTGGAGAGGATACATATGCCACACCTATCCTACTAGTTTATCATCACTTGCTAACCTATGATCCATTTTAATGGCGTACCATTTGAGCCTGGACAATACTTCTTCATATTTATTTTCCTTGATGTAAATGGTGTCATTGACACCTAGATAATTCACATATGCTAGGTTGCGGAGCTGCTTCACCTTTAAATGATCACCTACTATATTATTGGGATCCCACATTTTGATTTCATCTAATTAGAACCCAAATGAGTCCCTATGCTTGGACATGGTCTCAACCTACTTCCAATCTTATAGCATGGTCTTGCTAATGATTAGAGGAAAGGGGTGGAGAATACCCTTTATCTTTTCCTTACAGACTCCATCAACACTATTGATGAGTTGGGAGGCAATTTATTGATTTTCTAACTTACTAGGAACATACACAGACAATATATAGGTTTGGGACATGATTCACTTGATTTGGATTACTGTGAAATCTAGATAGAACCAGTTATCCCCCATCATCTCTACATATTTCTTGATCAATGGGTCACCCTAGGAATGGGATAACCTGTGATGACCTCCACTAGAGTAGGATATACATAATCACAGATGAATTGCATATGGTTCTTGTATTTGAAGATGTGCAATTTTGAATAGTGGTGGGATATAGTGGTTTTGCCCTTAAGAGACCAATTTATAATGCCTAGGAAGCTGATGGAGGCAAGTAGGGCATCTAGTAAATATGACATCATATAAAATTACTTAGTTGTCTTCCGTTTGATAGTGATGAATTGATTAGATAGGAAGACACTAATCAAGTCTCTAATTAGAGGGGTAAGCTTCTCTTCCATAATGAAATACACATAGGGGACACAAGTCTTATTTACATATGTGGTTTAGGGGCTCTTAATGTTCTGTTTAATAGATTTATGATTACCCTAATCCCTTCCATGAACTTGACTATTAGGATATTAAACTCAAAGTCTATAAAGACATGGCTCCCTTGGTGCAACCATGGTTTGAGGATAGTATTTGGGTCATGCTTTCTAGTCTACTCTCTAATCTTGGATGAGTCTACATAGGGTATTGGGAGCTTATAGTATTTTTTGAAGGCCAAAGGGGAAACATATGCTACCTTCTTAAAATTTCCTTCACAGATGATCCAATCATTATCTATCTTATAGTCTATGAAAATTAAATCAAACACATCAATACAATGTAATGAAGGCTTACCATCTAAATAACTACTAGGTCATAATGCTTCTTTCTAACCATGGTAATTCTCTATTCCTCTTAGGTGATGGGTTTTAGCTCCTTTAAGGTGAAGAAGATCTCAAACCAATTCTTGTTTCCATTGTTTAGGGATGCAACATCTAATTTAGTGTCTTTGAATATTGTCCCTTCATTGTCTATGGATAGGTAGAGCTCGATTTCTTCTTTAAATTGTTGCTTATGAGATGTCACAGTTTCTTATTGTAAATTGTTCACTATCAAATAGAAGTAGATCTCTATGAAATATTTTTTGTGCTAAAAATACAATTAATCTTCTCTCAGATCTAATTTTAACCAAATGAATCCAACTAGGGTCTATTTTATGTAGGGTTTAAGGTTTTATAGCTTTAATGGTAGGATGAATTTGGACTTTGGATTATACATTCTTGGTATTTGATTTAGACCTTTACCTTTATACTTTCACATTTTAGAGTACACAAGATCTCTTATTTCATCCTTTTCTTCTTGTGTGGTGCTTATGTGGCATCAATCTAGACCTTTTGCAACATTTTTCATAAATACATTTAAGCAGTAGTTGTTGGTATTTAAAATGATTTCTTCTATTTCATTCCAATGGATCAAGATCTTATAAGTGACTATGAACCATAGATTATGATCCAAGCTCTTATTTGTTATTATCTCTTTTGTACCAGTGTTTTGGGGTTGTGCCACTTGGTGCTTCATGGGGCCTCTGAGCTCTTTTAAAAATTCTTTGGTGCTTTCATTCCATTGGATCATTTTTTAGTTTTGATTCAAATGTGCTTTCACCACACATCAAGCTCGTGGGATCTTAGGAATCCATTGAATTTTTTATGGGGTATTCACACTGTTGGATCATCCTCCCATGATGAAGCACGAGTTGTTGATCTACAAAGATGCCCAAGCTTTAAGTTAGCACATTATTAAGGTAGGGACTTAGTCCTAAACCTCTTAGACTAAGGTTTATTTCATGTTTAGTAAACATGAAATAAAATTTAGGCTAAATTTTTTATGCCTAAGTTTAACTAGATTCATATAAAGGAGGCCATGGATAAATGTTTTAGGTGAAATTTTACACTATGTTTAGATAAACACAATGTATACTTTGGGATAAAATATTTATGTCAAGTCCATAAAACATGTTCAAAGGGATAAAAATGATATAATGACCTAATGTCAAAATAGAGTTTTATTGCATTAATAAACACACTAAAACCTTTGGTTAGAAGTATTTGGTCTAAGTTCTATGTTACAAAGACTCTTTAAAATAAGACTTAGTATAAGTCTATAGTTTAAGGTTCACAGTATTTGAACAAAATACAATGGGGACCTTAAAGTATAGACTCAAAATAAGTTAATTTTTCATATATTTAGACCATAAGATCATTTCAATATTTTTAGATTGAAGATTTCCAGTGCTTGATCATTTTGGGGGGGGCTTCCAGTCATCCACAATGTAATTCATGATCTTTCTAGCAATATTTTATAGTGTATTTTAATCCTGAGCTAGATAATTCATTAGCTTAAATTTTATGATCTCATGGATGTCAAATACATCCTTGTGGACATTGAATGATGGTCACATGAATGTCAATTTTAATCTAGTGAAGCTTTTAATTTAATGGGCTTAAAGTTGATAGACATGCAGGCATCAAAATATGTCCTCATGGGTGTTAAATGATGGTCAATAAACATCAATTTTAAGATCATCAAATTCTTGTGACCCAATGCAAGAGTGCCACTTGGCACCTCTGTGTGCCTTCACAGGATCTCAAACTTAATTTGCTCCATTAGATAAAGGTCATATGAGTAAATGAGAGCCATAGGATCAAGATCCGAGAGCTTGTTCATGATTGGTTATTTTTATTAGGTGGGACCCATTTGCTTTTAATCCTTGAATGTAAGGGTGCCACATGTCAATTCTATGGGATTTTCATAATGCTTTGACCTTTCAACTATGCATCACTCCATCTGATCAAGTTTTATAATGAAGTGAGAAACATTAGATGAAGGCCAAAGGCACAACTTTATTAGGGCCTTCATGCCATTGGATCCATTTCCCATGATGAAGTGCAAATTATTAGATATTTTAATATGTATGCTATTTAAGTTAAAGTTTGGGTCTTCCTCACTCCATTAGATCAAATGCCATGATAAATTGAGGATCATCAAATCTATGAGAAGCAGGAAAGTTATGTTAGGATCCACGATGAATAAAAGACTTAGGCTAAAATGTTAGTGCTAAGGTCTCATTCGTATTAATAAACATGATGTTGCCTTAGGATTAAAACTTTAGACTAATCTTATAGACCAAAGGAGCCAAGTAATGAAATATTAAAAAGGGACCTTTCAAAATGAATATTAAACCTAGTTAAAAATATAAAGAACTTAAAGGGGGAAATAACAAAGGTGACCAAGCGTTTCTAGGCTAATCTCAAGTTGTGTTAAAAAACATGAAACATGAAGTTTATGCTTAAGTCCAAAATGTATTTTTTTTAAAGGTTCCCACCAATATAGCTCTTGCTAGTACTCAAATTTGAATTTAAGGTTTTACTAAGGTCTTGGAATGTGAATTTATCAGGAAGAACACCATGAAACATGCAACTAAATTCCATGAAGACTATTTATTAGTAATGTTAGACAAAATTAAAGAAAAATGAAATAAGTAAGCTTGATTTTGATAAAATGGATGATTTTCAAATTCTAAAAATGCCATATTTTCATGTTTAATCTGCAGGGTTTCTCAAGGGTCACAATTTTCAAAAATGGGGGTGTGTTATCCTCAACACAATCCACATTAGTTATGAAAATATATAAATATATGGATTCTTCCCAATTCTCAAAAAATCTTATTTATATAGTGAAGTTTTATAAATTTTTAAATAAAATCCTCAACTCACATCATCACTCATCCAACCCAAATGTCCATTTTGTAAGAGGAGGTGCTTCCAAATTACCAACACATCTCTACAAACCATTGAAACTACATCACATTTGAGATCATCCAAATTTCATAAATAAGATATCAAAGGTATAACAAGTGTTTTTTTTCCAATTTTGATAGCATTCCTTTTTTACTCATTCATTGATAGGACACATGCTTAGATTAGTTAGCTATTTCAATCTTGTTTTGATTTATGGTAAACTAGAACTAATCTTTGTCTCATGATGTTATATATGGCACAACTGGTGGGAATATGTGCACCCCACAATCATTTTTGAGGTTTTCTTAGCCTAATTATCTAACTATTTTGTAATTTTTTAGCTAAAATTTCTCCAAATTTTTCCAAAAAATGTTAAAATTTGTGTTTCTAGGATCCTATCAAAATCATCTATGAAATTGCCATAATTGTGTTTGGTGTAAATTTTAATTTTATTTGGTAGAATTATCTAAAATTTGGTAGAAATGTACTATTTTTTAGTAAAAACATTATGTCTATGCTTTTAGGGAATGTATCCAAATTGTCTTAACTTTAGTGGAATCATTCTTATTTCATTAAAAATGTCTCTATTTTTAGACAACCTATGTATGCAGGGTGGCAGAATCATCCAAACTTTGGTGGAATTATTATGGTTTCAATGAAATTACCTATTTTTGCTAATATTTTATGTTTATGGGGTGGTAAAATCACCCTACCTTTGATATAATAATTCTAATTTTATTGAAATCATATCTATTTTTTTAACAACCTATTTGTAGAGTAGTGAAATTATCTTAATTTTGATGAATAATTTTAATTTCAATCAAATCATTCTTTGTTTTCTGACTATGATTTTTAGAATGGTGGAATCATCCCATGTTTTGGTGGAATCATTGGTAGTTTTTTATCTAACAAATTTGTATAGAATTTTATGGTTTCCAAAGATAAACAAAAAAAACTTATAATTTATCTTTTACAATTTTTTGCTCATCAAAGTCTTGAATCAACCAAATAAAACTCTCACATTTATTTTTGAGCTTAAGAATTAAACACACATTTCAATTTGGGGTATAAAAATATCTAATTTTATTTATTGCTTTCATTTTATTGTTTGAGTGTATCTGTGTAATATAATAACCATGCATGTTCTTCCATTGTGTTGTGAGGTGATTCATGGGAATCATAAATGGTTAGATTGATTGTTTTTATCCTATACATATGTTATGTATGCTCTTCCCTCACACCTTTAGGTATTTTGGGAATCATAAATAATGTGTCTCTTTTATTTTGGTTGTGAAACTTGAAACTTGATGCCCAAGTATAAGTCTTTAGGTTTTGATGGTTGGGATTTCATCCCCTAGTGTTAAGACCAACCTTGTGTTTCAATGGGGTATATAAATTAAGGGAGGAGTTATCATTACAAGCCAAGAGTTTGTGTGTTTTAAGCAAACTATGAAGTGAGGGGTTTTCATGCTCTAATACATAGGCCCTAAATGTCACCCCTTAAGGGATAATTTTTTGGATACACTCCACTAATATATTATGGATGGAGTGGATGAAAAGGGACATGAATCTCTCGTACATCCCATTAATTGACATCTATGGATTTTTTTGCCATTATATTTCAAGTTATATTGGGGTGCATGTAAAAATACTAGTCTAAGACCTATCAACCAGAAATAATTAGTAGTGTGAGGGAAACCAAAATCCTTCAAGATGCTCATAGTGTACATCCATGGAGTGAGGGTTTGGAGACTAATTTATTCATTATTTCATGCAAGGATATGTGTGGACTACTATTTTTGTTGCACACCTTTTATACTAAGAATAAGGCTGATCATTTTCAAGGTTTTCTTTGATTATTATCAAGACATGTAGTGATTGTAAACATTGAACATGTCAAACAATGTCAAAACCATAAAAATTCAAACTTCAACTATTTAAGTTAAATTAAGTAAACTTTTAAAATTCAAACTATCCAAAATCAAATGTCAAGTCAAACCTTTTGAATTCAAATCAAATCAACTTTAAAAATTAAATCATCAAGTCAAACCTTTCAAATTCAAATGTCAAGTAAAACTTTTCAAAGTCAAATATCAAGTTAAACATCAATCCAAACCTTTATAAGTCAAAACAAGTTAAATTTCCTAAGTCAAACCAAATAAAATTTCCTAAGTCAAACTAAATCACAATTTAAACCTAATTGAAAATCAAAATCAACTCTTCTAAATCATCTTACTCCCAAATTTTAGCTAAATCAGTCAAACATTCTACTCAAATCCCATCCTCATATTTTCATTCAATCTCCCACAACCTATTGATTGGGATCGACAACAGCACAACATTTATCCTTTTTCACATCTCCATCAATAAAAAATCAAAATCAAATGCAACCAAACATAAAACATCAAAACATCAAATCTAACTCAAAATTCAAACCAAATCCTAATCAAACCTAAATTATAATTGAGATTAATCAATAAATCCAAGTTAATTGAAACCAAATCAGTCTAAGCTAAATCCAATCTGAGCTTGATCCAAATCATATCTAGTCAAAAATTAAACTCAAATATAATGCATTATTTTGAAGTTTTTATTAGATTGAGATTCAGTCCTTACACATATTTTGGCCAAGTCTTCATGGTGTTCTATCATGAATCCTACCATCACATGCTACAATAAAAATTAGCTTTAGGAAGGTCTACAATCAATGAAGCCATAAAAGTTTCTCCTTGGCACCTTGGAAAATTCTCCCATCCCACCCTTGATCAAATTAACCCATTGTCCATTCTAGTTGTATCAATACTAATAAGGATGAGCATCTCCTCATTGGTAGGTATAACTAGATCATTTCTAATGATCAATCTTATTCCTCTATCTATTTTTTTCATCACTTTGCACTCACTCATCTTTAATTTATATTCCAAGTTCTATCCTTGAGATATGATTGCTAATCATCCCTAACTGGGGTATCATCATTTTTAGCCAATCTAGGTCTGCATAATGATTATAACCACCTATGGGCAAATCATTCTTTTGAATTTTATTCTTGATTATAACCACCTTTGGGAAAATCAAAATCTTTTTTACATCAATGCATGCAAGTATTTTCTTATTTGGATTAATCTCAACCATAGGTTAATTCCACCTTCCTTCTTGTTTCTTTTCAATTGACCATCTATCAACATATGTGATGGCCACTCCCTTGAAGGGGTATCATCATAGGCTTTCCAAAATCATTTGAAGCTTTGTTCTTTAATCATCATCTTATTTTTGGTATATAGGCCATTTCTCATTATTTGAGAAGACATTGCTTTGCCTACAATTTACAACATCTTCCCAAATAGGGGCAAACTATAGACACCTAAAACTGGCCATCAATAACCTCTAATTAGGCTTTTGGCCAATTTCTACCCAAAACACACAATTTGGCCTAAAAACACTAAAACACAATAATTGATGTGAAACTAACATATTCAAGTGCCAATTTTGGCTAGGGTATCCCTAGATGGGGCAATGCAATATATGGGCCAACTAACTTTGATCAGATCATTCTGAGTCAAAATGCCAATTTTGCACCTAAGTACTTTGGATTGCTCTTTCCTATCAAATCTTATGAAAAATACATGTGCCTTTGTTATTTGTTATTGGTAACATCCTAAATGGGAATACGATTCCAACACATCTGACAGCACCTTCCAATTCCAATCTAATCAAATTTTAGACCAATAATAAGGCATTCTGATCAATTTGAGTAATTTATGCACAAAGTGCTTAAACATGCTTAAGAGCTAATTAATCCAAATCAAGGCATAATTAATAATTCAATGGAAAATTGTTGAATAATTTGTTTTGGAAATGAATATGAAATATCTGCATCATCAAATGACCTCATTTCTTGGGAAGACATCCCTAAGCCATAAACGCCACAAATATCAGGATCCATGCCCTCCATGCCTCATCAATGCCTTCCATGATGCCTTCCATGACTCTTAATTTACCCTTATTCTAATTTCATGTTGAGGATAATTATAAACAAATTTCATAATTGGATCAATCCTTAGCCATACATCTCAATCTTGAGATGGATGGTTCAGGTTAATTCTGATCAATCTCAAAAATCTATAAACAGAGAGGCCATGAACATCATTTCTAAGACTTGAGAATACAAAGTTATAATTTAGGATTGGTTCTAAAATCTTCATTAAATTAGTGTTACCATTCCAAATTTATTCCAATCCCAGCCAATCTATAAGCCAAAGGTGCCAAGGAGAGATGAAGGTAGCCAAACTTCCATTGCCAAGGACTTCATGAGCACAAAACCAAGCAAGCCACTACTACAAAGGCATTTAGAGCATCCAAATAAGGTAAATTAATTTTTATGTTTTATCCCTTACTTTTTATTTGTGTTTGTCATTTTTTTGTTAACTAAGCTCTCCCTAGTGTCTAAGCCTAGAGATGTTATGTTATTAGTGTGTTTATTTCATTTTGTTTGTCATTTTGAAACTAACACCATACTAACCATCCTCTCTCGAGTCAAATTCATAGATCACATTATTAAGATATACAATAATTAAAATAATATAAGTGTAACTATCCAAATATATTAACTTTATATTTATATAAAAACATTAGAAAGATATACACTTAGTTTATTTAATATGCATAGAGGGTTGTAACACTAATACATTCATCTAAAAAGAAATGGAAATGGAAGAGTTACATATATTGGGATAGGACCACACTTATATCAACACCTTCATAATATATAACCATTTTTGGAGTGTGGAACCATCTATGTTGATTGTGGTGACTATGTGACAATTTTAGAATATGTGACTATGTCTAACAATGTTTATTGTGTATTCAAATTCTTACAATTAGTGAAAATAAAGTTTTTTATTTAAATTATACCATGAGACAACTTTGGATTTTTAAAAGGTTAAAATTTATGGGTTGAGATGATCTCAGACACCCCCTATGACTGAATGATGCCTACACATCTAACACTTCAAAGAGGGAAATTAAATTACATGTAGTTATCCCTCCTAACTATGTGCAATCTGTGTAATATTAGTATGTCATGTAATATTTTATTTATATTTTAACACTTTAAATTAGGTTATTTTAATCATAAATTACATTAAAACTTAGCTTAGGGATTAATCTTTTGAGTAATTTCATATTTGGGAAGTTTAGGGATTTTATTCTCAATATGGATAATGTTTTTTAGTGCCTTGTTGGATAAGTGTTAATTTCTAGTAGGTGTAGTCTATATGTTATTATACATTTGACTCTTTGGGTAAAATCCTATCAACCAACATGTGAAACCTATATCCTAATAAATATGAGTAATTTAAATTTCATAAAATGATTGTTAAAGGGCTCGTAGATAATTTAAACCCATAAGGATATGTCTATAATGCAACATTGTCTAAAGAAGCATGGTCCTATCTATTAAATATGAACTATGACCTAATATCTTGAAGAGAATTTGAGAATGATTTTTATTATCTTAAGTAAAGACTAGGAAGATCCTGTGAAGTAATAATAGCAATTGGGAAGGTTGAACCCATAAGCATAAATAGTTAAGGAAGAAGGAAAATAAGATTATTTGCATGTGCATAAATAAATTATGTAAATATTGGTCAAATTACACATTACTAAGTATCTAATACCAAATATGAGTATCTAAAAATTCTCTCCTTTTTACTCTAGTAATGGAATTGCTAGAGTAAAAGGATAAAAAGTAATATCAAAGGATAACCATGATGGGTGTTGCTCAAGTATGTACAGTTTTGCAGTATTTTATGCAAACAAAAATGAAATTTGTATAAATAAATGTTTATTAATAATAATAAATATTAAATTATCATTATTTAACTTAATTAAAATGAAATATTAAGGAATGAATACACCTATAGGCATGTGAACCAAGATGTCTTCTAGGGGCTTATTTTTTGAGACAATAAAGAATGAGGTGATGATGTCACTTGGATATGCCTACATAAAATCATGGGATGGATTTAATATGCCCCCAAATATTATTTAAAATGGATAAGTTCCTATAATTTAATCTATACCAAACTTTAGCCCCACACAAATCTTGGTATGTACATAATGGAATTCACTATATGGTTCTAATAAAATATGAGTAATGTTTGTTTAATATCACGAGTTGTGTTGAGTATGTACCAACCCTCATTGAAAATAGATAATTACCTATAAATTATCTATACAAAATTATAACCCCACACAACTTAATAAATCTATGTAAAAATAATGAATCAGCTACTACAGAAAAATTATGACTCAATCTGAGTAATGTCTTGAATTTGAATAAACTTGACTAATACTAAGTAGAGAATAACATGGATTTCCATTCCATCTAATAACATGTGTAATATAAATCCTAATATGTTTTCCAATTTATCATAATACCTATTAGATTTAACATATGCCATGTATATTTCCCCAATATGATAATCTGGGTAATCTAAGTTTATAATCTACAATATTGTCTCATAAAATTTGTGAAATATTAGACATATGTATTTATATGCCCCAAATATTATAATATATATAATCCAAGTCATTTTATCTATTAAATAATCTCATAATTTTTTTAAAATATTTTAACATCAATGCATATTCCCCCAATCTGAGTCACACTTTTCATAATCTAAGTAAAACTTGTAATAATCTATGTAAACCTATACCATTCTAAATTAAATTTGTGATAATTTTTGTAAATAGGGGCCCATAATCTAAATTTTTGGAACCCAAAATCTAAATTATCTGACCATGAAGGTTAGTCTCTAATATAATCCATTTTTTATGTCTCCTTTTGAAATTGAAGTATGTAGCTTGCAAATAAATCATCTCAAAAGAAGAATTTATGCATATCATGTTGTATAGAAAAAAAAGTAAGTAGTGTAAAGTATTTATTGACACTTAGATAACATTTCAAAATAGTAAAAATATATTTTATGATTATGTATTAAAAATGTAATCAAAGGTATAAAAGTTTCATGTCAAGATAGATATAACAAGGAGGAACATAATGAATAGTAAACATAGAAATGAGCATCCATAAACTGATTTATAACTATGTGGATGGTATTTGATGTATATCATATCATTAAAAATAATAACGAGAGTATGTGATATGTATCATAGCACAAATGAGTTCATTAGATAATATTGGATTTATCCACACGTAGAAAATAGGGTCAAATATCTGCACACAATGCATGGCCATGACACACACAATGAAGCACGTGCAATAGCACTCAATATCACATAAGGTCCAAGGCCTAAAAACAATGTCACACATTAAATTAAGAAAATATTCATGTAATGAAATAAACCTTCAAGAATTTCATCATGTAACATGAAACAACATCAATAAGCACACATAATAATCAAGGCTAGTATACATAATCACTTTATGTCATCATCGTAAATAGAAAACTATCCAATGAAATATAAATATAAGTAGTATGAGTCGAATTAATTCATGCATAATTAGTGTAAAGTAATAAATATGTTCAAATGTAAATAGTCATAATAATATAAAGGTTGTGTATAATAGCAATATACCCCTAGTGAAAATATTCCCCCAATGTAATAAGGTAGTTTTTATGTTCAATAATGTCCTACATTTGTGTGTCTATGTCACATGAGACCTTTATGTCATGTATCTCACTCATTTATATCATGAAATTCATGTGTATATAAAATTAGATATATAATGTACTATATATGATGAAGCATAAATTAATCATGCAAACAAGAAATACATGTCACACATAGGTCTTAGTTTTTTTTTTTTTTTTGAATATTCTTATTTTTTTGAAATCTAAGAACTACTATGAAATTAACCAATTATCCAATCAAAAGGACCCTCCCTTAAAGTTCTTTCACCATACATGTAACCCCATTTTCTACATCCTTTATTATATCAAAGTTCAAAATTGGAAGTTCTTAGTTTATATTATTAATTTGGTCTTCTTTATCATCATTATAGCACCAATTTTCTATATCATCATAATTATTATAATCTCCTTCATCTTGTAATTTTTACATGTCAATCCCATCATCTTTTATATTTGTAGTGGAATATGTAAAATCAACCACACCATGTTGGACTTGATTTTTTTACCTATTCTTTTGAATATGTTCCTTATTATGAATCTCTTGTATCTTATTTTTAAATGTAGAATAATTTGATATCATTCCTTAAATATTAGTGGAAGATATTTTTTCCACTTGATTTTCTTGATATGTAGATGCTCCATCATTTGGAATAGAAAAGGTATCACCTCTTTTTGGCAAGATTCTTTAGTAGATATGATCAACACAGGATTACCATGAAACTTCCAACTCTACCACGGCATAAAATTACATTTCCAAGTAGAGATAATAGAGGTTTATACCAACCTAGGCACCCTAGCATATATTAGAACCCTAAAATAACACATGATGACATATATGAATAAAATACATGGCTTACACATACATGACCATTGAGTTGTAAACGTATCTAGTCGGTATTTATACTATGGTGTCAATATATGATAGATATAGCATAAAGAAATTTGAATAGAGATAAGTAGACTGAGATAAGAGGTTATATCATATATAAATGTTATTAATATCTTAGAGAAGAGTGATTATAGATTAAATAGCATGGAGGTATAGAGTAAAGATATCTATGAAAACTATAAAAGTTGTTTTATTTATATTTATATGAATAAAGGATATTAGAGTAGGAAATATATAAGTTTTGTTTATTGTTAATGAACACTTATTTTATTTGTTGAATGCATAATATAACTAACTCCACTTAATACTATTATATGTGTTGCATTATCTCTAACTAGAGTTAACTAAAATTGAATAATTATTTGTGACCAAAGTTATAAATTTTATGTTAACATTTTGTGGCATTCCATGGACTTTAGTTAACTAAAGTCTAGAGGGAGGTATCCATTGGATCTTTGAAATCCAACATTATTAAAAATTTAAGAGTGGTGAGAATAAATACTCAAAAAAATCCACACTAAAACCAAATTAATTGGTGAGTCATTGTCTATAGTAAAGGCATCCTTCAAATCATAAGAGGAAGAATTTTGGGTCACCTTTGCATAGATTATGTGGCCTTAGAAATTAAGACATGATAAACATACAAAAGACTCAATAATTAAGATTAAAAAACCAATTAATTATAGTACGGAAAAATTTAAGGCTCTCAATTATATTGACACACCTTGGACCTATGCTATTGACTATTAGTTCAAGATCACACTCGATTCATTCTTAATAGTTTGGGATATTCAAGGTTGGACAAGATTTAAAGATATGAAATTTGATTTTTTTGAAGGAACAATATAACACTTCTTAAATAGGGTACCACTCTTAGTTCACAAGATATTTGTGGATAAAGGGTTGGTAAGATATGAGAAACATATCCTTTAGGGTATAGGCACCTAAGGGAAGGCATGCAAAAATAAGGGGG
Source organism: Torreya grandis (assembly GCA_037957365.1). Taxonomy (NCBI): domain Eukaryota; kingdom Viridiplantae; phylum Streptophyta; class Pinopsida; order Cupressales; family Taxaceae; genus Torreya; species Torreya grandis. The sequence goes on along the minus strand of JARHVA010000597.1, from coordinate 1,704,843 downwards.
GTCCTCAAAAGATGTAACTTATTAGAATACTTGGTCTAAATGATTGGGATAGGTTAAATAAGATGTATGGGTTAGGAAGATAAGTATAAAATTAAAAATAATTTAGTTAATACAGAAGGAAAATGATATTAATAAGAGAGTAAATCAAAGAAGTAGAGGAAAATGGTGAATGAAGAAAAGAAAAAATAAATTAAGAGATAATTAAATCAAAATTTAAGAGAGAAATATAGAAGAAAGAGAGAGAATATAGAATATTAATAATAATTAAGATAATGGATGACACTAATCTGGTGTTTATTAGTGGATATCCCCATATATAAAAATTGGGATGATATATCTCTAACAAAATAGATGATTTAGCATTAGTACTAGTGGAAGGCACATAAGAAGTGAGTGAAAGAAATGGAATATAAGAGTTATTGTAACACACACCACAAAATTTTATGAATTATGTGGTAGGGGTTATAATAATTATTCACATTGATTGGAATGCCCAAACTATTCAAAACCCTAGGCATTATAGACCAGTCCGTAGTGATAAGTATATCCCACAACGGACAAGGCCTAAAAAGTAGTAAGGGAAGAGATAGAGAAGAGAGAATAGTGGATACTATCAAAATAGGAAAATATAGTTATATAGTATATCCAAGATGATATTTTATTAATTGAAGAAGGGAATACAAGAGGAGATAATGAGGAAGAAACATATGGTATTAGAATAGAAGAACAACTATCTATTGGGAGGAATACAAACCTCAAGGAAGAGAATGAGTCAAAAACATATCTTAGTAATATCAAGGGGATACAAGAGAGATAGATGAAATAAAATACATAAAGAGAGGAATAATTAGTTAATGAGAATACTAGAGAAGAATATAAGGTAGTATTTTATTTTAAATTGAATTAAAGTGGTGATTAATCATAACTATGATAAATAGAATAGAATAATGCAGTGTGATGTAAATGCACTTTTAAATATCAAATTGAAAGTAAATGACTAAAATAAAAAAAATACAATGATTGAAAGCAAGACTAAACTATGAAAATTAAGGATGAAGTTAGCTTTTTGATCCATTTGATTGGTTGTGTTGACTAATACAATGCATAAATTAGAAAATAAAATCAAACCAAAAATCTTCTCAAATTATAGAATAAATCCATAAAATGACATGAACATTGAATAAGAATAGTAATGTTGGTTATTATTGTCCATGTTTGTCAATTTTATCCTTTTGCATAAAATTGGAATTTAGAGCACAATCACATGTGATACTTGGAAATAGGCATGTATACAATGATTTTATCTTTTGAAGTGTGTGGGAGACTTATGAATAGCTTATTCAAGTTATAAACCCTATTAGGGCATGTAAAGGATTTAGAATGACCTGAAAATATGAAAAGGAGAAGTGTATATGGGCTAAGCTGACCCCAATCACCCCCACGATGAATGAACATTGCTTACACATCTAATATTCCAACAAGGTAAATCAATTCTAATGTAGTTCTCCCACCAAGTGATTCATGAAATTGTGCTTCTTTAAATATATGAATGCATATATAATCAACTTTAATAATTGATCATAATTGGTTAGAGATACATAAAATTGGCTTGATACTTGGTTAAAGATTGCATGAGGTGCTTAGAACCTGAATTTGGGAAGAATAGGGAAGTTTGTAAATAATCCTATAATTTGAAATCAATGTGTACCTATGTAAATAATCCTATAATTTTAAATCACTAATTTGTGTAATAAGTGACTAGAGTGTGCCTTAAATAAATTCAAAAAGGATGACAACATGATATGAATCCTAAAAACATGGAAGATGACCTAAAGAAGGGTTCAATTTGAAAATATGACCATTGGTGGGAGAAGGAAAAGAAAATTAGATAGGGATAATAATGTTTTACCATTATAGTCCCTATTAGATGATCTTATCCCCTATGGAAATTTTTTGAACTTTGGATTTGAGCTAAGGCATATAGATGTATAATGGTGTTTTTAACAATCAAAACATTTCTATATGTGACAGTTAACGGTCTTAAGATAAAAATAAGTTCTCTCATATTTTTTTAGGATAGTGTGAAGTATCAAAATAGGTACTAATTAACTACAAAATTTAATTAAAATAAAAATTGGGTAAAATGGGCATGATCAAGTATTCACGACCATATTTAGATTACTACATCCCCCTTTTAGTTTAGAAATGAAATTGCTAGATTAAAAGAAAGTTATGACTTAGTGTGTAAGACATAATTTAGCTTTGTGTCAATGCTTAAATCATGAAAGGAACTATACACTTTGGAAAACCATGCAAAACACATGAAATAGTTACTTTATTCCTTTGAAAGCTAAAATTTAAAAGCTTGAATTTGAAATTTCCAGATTTGTTTGAACTTTGAAATTTTAAAAATTGCTTAAACTCTTGGAAATTTGAATATTGCTTTAACTTTTAAAATTTAAAAATTGACATGAGAGTATTATGTAAGGCATACACCTATAATTTTTAAAATAAATGTTTCTCTTGTGACTTTTCTTGATGATGATGTTTCCTTAAAGCATTGGAGAATTAGTGCCTCTCATGAATCACTTAGAGAAGATTATTCCTTAGCCAAACCATTGAATAAATTGGGGGTGATCAAACCCCACATTGAATCTACACTTATATAATATAAATAACATTCATTTTGTGATGTCAAAACCTCAATTTACCTCTATTATACTTTATAACCCTAAGATGTGAAAAGGGTGAAATCCAAATAGACTCACACACATAATACTAGAGTGCACAATAAACTCCAAGTCATGTACTATGTACCTAAACTAAATCAATCACTACATATGGTTTTTATATTCAATTGAAATTTTGTTCCTGAATGCATGATCATAAGATAATGGAATACACCCATGCTCTTACCATGACTGCATCTAGAAAATATAATGAATAATGTGGCATGAAACTGTATCATACCCTCATCATAAATATAAAATTTGAAATTATAAGTATATGCTCATTGTAAATTATATTTGAAACTTTTTAAATATGTGAATTTTTAATTTTAACCCTAAAATACGAGTGCATATGCATGGCATACCCCCATAGTATGTGTTAAAAACTGAATTTTGTAAAATTATTCAACTTTTTAAAATTGTATGTGTCAAAACTAATTTTTTTTCTTCTCATGCATGATAATCCCACTGAAATGCCCCCCTTTTGAGGTGAATCAATTTGATCCTAAAAATTCACTCATCTTAAAATAAAATTCAACTTGAAACATGAATAGTAAATATGTCATCATTTAACAATATAACATATGGATAAAGTGAATGAGCATAGTAAGATTTGAATTTTGCATTTAACTTATGAGGCAAGGCCTATATAATATATCAATGAAACTCATAAAATATATAAAATATAATTAGTGTGTTATATTATTAGTGCATGTTATGGATCATGGCACTTATAAAAATAAACAAGCTCAAAAAGCACACACATAATAAGTACAATGATAGAAATGTTGAACTATAAGGCCAAGGGCCACATATGGGACATGTTCAAATGTCAAACACAACATGCATCATCTCATAGATATGCACCAATAAAAAAATTCATACAAGGTAAAAGGGCCAACACAATAGATAAATAAAGTTGTGATCTACTATGTACAAGTAAACAACATCAATAGGACATAGAATTAGAAAGGTAGTCCAAACTATGCCTATGTAAGATGATCATATCCTATAAAATAGCATATTCATGTACACTATCTAAGATAGAAATGTTGGCAAGACATTTTTAAACAAAATGAAGTGAAATAGTATAGGGGTCATATAATGATAACACCTGCATATTATCACCTTTGAATAAGATGCCCCCAACTAAGCAAAGGCTAGTGGGTAGAGGAAAGTCCAACATCATAGTCCTTATAAAGTTGGTATGTCCCACACAATACTCATGAATACCAATGAAATGCATGTGTGATATAAAAATAATGTACTATCTAATAATCATGAGATAAATGACATATTTCAAATATGTAAACTAGATTGTTAATCATGCTCAAGTTTTAATTTTGAATTTTTTAAAATATTTTGAATGTTTTTACATTTTTTAAATATATGAATTTTTTTGTAGTTTTGAAATATTGAAACTAGTAACATTAAAAACTAAAATGAATTTGGATGTTGAAAATAGAAGAGAGAAAAATAGAAATAATTCATAATATGTGTTAATAGGAGACATGCACTAGAAATGGCTTGTATTGCCAAATGTAAGTAGGATGCCCATATTGAAACTGAATTTTAACTTTTTAGAAATTTGTAAGAAACTCAAAATGTAGGCAGATGACTGATTTTACATCCTCATGTCATTAAATGTACACTTGTCAAAAAATGTCACATGTATGAATAATATATCTTGAAAATAGGGGGATTTTTCATGATAAATAGTGACTTGCATACTAAAACTAAGTGATGAATATTGAAACTAGAATAATTAAGGATTTGTGTAGTGATCCTATGAATTATAGGCTAAAATTAGTAAAGGATAAGATTGACCAACTGTGACAATTATAGTGAATGATTTTGGTTTATTCTAGGAAAATCTGTAATGTAGGAAAAATGATAAAATATTAGTACAAATTTTGAAATCAATGAGATAAATGGTACCTTTTAGCAGTATTGATCATAATTTTAAGTTGTTCAGATTTAGAAAATGAAATATAGACTAATATGTCAACAAAAAACTAATCAATTAATCACATATGCAAGTAAAATAGAAGAATAAGATGCAATAATCCAAAATTTATGTACAATTATATATTTTATTTATTTATTTATTTGAAGAAAATAATCAACATTCATCTAATATACCATCCTCATCATGATTGAATCTCTTAGATTTGTACAAACTATACACATGCAAAATCTAGAGCTATTAAATAGAAACTCAAAATAATATCAAATTTATACTCTAAATTAAGCACAAATACCTTAGATTGAGTTAAAAATAAGATTATACCTTAACTTATCATGAAGACCTTGTGTATATTTTCTCTTGATGATTGGATTGTGGATGCTTAAGTGGATTCATGCAATAATTTTAGTAGCATGTCCCTTAGATCAATGATTAGATGCTAGGATGATATTAATGGCTTATTCTCATAATGGCATGATATCCTTGGGTTATTCAAGCTTGTTGGAAATGAAGGAGGAGGTCCAATTTATATATAATTGATGGGGTAAACAGACAATTAGATTTGGTTTGCTTTTTTACTTGGGATTTGGGTGATTTAATTTGAGATTGGGTGATTTGATTTATTGACTTTATTTTATTTTTATTTAATTTGGTTGTGCATGGATTTTATTATTAGTGTTAATCAAATAATTAATAGTGATTAATTAGTTGATTAACCCAAAGGATGATTTTGGTAGTATGATGGAATATGATAAAATTAGGGTTATGATAATAAAATTAAGGTTTAGGGATGATATAATTAGGGTTATGATAGAATGATGAGAGAATTAGGGTTCAATGATATTAGTGTGGATTACTGGATTGTATGATAATGAATAATAATGATACTAGGATGGTAGAAATGTGATGTCTACATTTTTCCCCTCTTTGAAAGGGTGTTACGACTAGATACTAGATGAAGTAACAACTTGTTAAATAATGTAGAAGAAGAAAGATGGGCAAAAGAGACTGCCCTATGTGGTGTGATGAAGGTTGAGTGATGATGTGATTCTCCCTCAAGAGGGTAAGTAGGGATGAAGAGACACAAATGGTATCTTGAAATGATAATAAGTGTTGAAATGAAAGAATTAGAGCTAAGATGGAGGGGTGGGGGTAAACAAAGAAGGTTTAGACCTTATGTACAGTATGAATATTATGGATGTAGATGTTTATATGGATGTTATGGATAGATGAGATTAATTCACTTAAGATAAGTCTTGAATTCTTTGATTTTATTTATATTTATTATAAGTAATGATATATGTAAGGAGGTTGGATTGGGAATGATATATCTTGATAAAGCTTGAATCTTGGATTTAATTGATTATTGATTGATGTGCAATCATAATTCAAGGAGTTAACCAATTTCATGGATTGATGATTTTATGATGTGATGATGAAGGTTTAGGTTGGTGGAAAACATGGATTTAATATGTTTTTGTAGTTGTATGTGATGATATGATGGATTTATGGCTTAGCATTATTGTTATCATTATCAATGATGCACACTTTGTCAGTGAGGATAAATAGTTAGGTAGATATGATGGTGTGTATGGATGTTAATGAATAATAGGACATGCTAATAATCTTACACAAGATTTTGATTATTTGAACAACTTGATTTTATTATAGCATATGGAAAGATGCACCATGATATGGAAAACCATGCTGACATTATTATAATATGCCATATGATTGACACACACAATAAACAAGAAAAACACACAGACAAAAAATAACTATGAACAACACGTAGACAAAAAACTAATAAACAAACAAACAAAAATGTTTTATCCTAAATCAAGTCAAAATCAAAATGTTGGATAAGTGATGATATTTATAGCTTTGATGTACCCAAGGAAATGATATATGTAAGGGGGTTAGATTGGGAATGATATATCCTGATAAATCTATGAGATTTAATATGCCCAAATAAATAGTGTACACAAATGGGGTTGGATTGGGATGATACATCCCAAAAAATTTACAATATTTTATATGGGAATAATACATCTTGATGAAGCTACAATGATTTGTTTAAAATTGAACAAGGATTTTAACAAAATGAAGGTCAAGAAAAATAAATTTTTGGTTTTTTTGGGTTTTGTCTATTAATTTTTGGATGTTTGGGATTTTTTATTATCTTTATATTTTATTTTTTATTTGATAGGTTAAAAGAATTAGTTGGTGGGTCATATACCCTTACAAAGAGAAGATGAAATATATTCAGAAATAATCAGTAAAATAGAGTAAGATAAAACCTAGAAACCAACCAAAAACTCTGATTTTTGCTAAAAAGACACCAAAAAATAGCAAAAAAACTAAAAGAAACCTAGATCATAAACCTACTAGTCTGAATCCTCAGACTCAGAGTAAAAGACCAATTTATTGGTCCCTATGTTGTCTACTTTATTCTCCTTATCTCTAGTCTAATTCCCAATCCCTTACACAATTTTCAAGGTTGACCTCTTCTTCTTCATATTAATAGACTTGAAATCCTCCATCGCCTACTTAGTTTCTATCCTAGCTTCATCACCACCACCATTGTGTGTGGTTATAGTCCCATGGGGGGTATGATCAGCTATCACATCTTCTTCCTTGTCCTTGCCTAAGGCATAATCACTAGGAACCAGTAAACTTTTCAACTTCTTGAATTTGTCAATTATTTCCATACTTAGAAGCTTATGAATAGTCACTTTGGTTTGTAGTTTTTTAAATTACAATTAGATATCATCTTTCATCTTAAAATTGAAAATTTTTTGATCCCAATTAGTGATTGGAGTCACAATTTTAAGAACCTCCTTTTGACTGCCACTAGGTTTGAAATCCCTCTACATGTTATGGGCACCAACAAATTCATTCTAGCCCCCTACATGCTCAAATTAAATATCCAAGAATAATTCATCCTCCCTAACATAATATTCATGCTTTATTGTGATATTAATGGCCTCCATAATGAATTTAGACTAGAGGGGTTTTTCCTTTTTAACTAGGAGTAGAATGAGCCCATGGTAGATTAGGTCTATTAAGAGGTTGTATTTGAAATTGGTGATTGATGTTTCCAATGAATTGAGAATAAAAAAGGGTAAGCTAACTATATGGACCCTAAAATGGTTGAGGAGAAGAAAATGGTAAGATAAAATCACCATGTGTTTTCCTTCTAGATTAATATACCTCATTATCTACAAGCACATATCCAGCCATTTTCTAGGTAAATCCACCCTCATAAACCCTTTTTGGTTTGAAAATTTTGTCTTTTCTTCTCTGTGCTATAAAAAATGTTGAACATCTCTTCCTTCCTCTTCTTACCTTTAAATTATTTCATGCCTGATTATTTTATGCCAATTATTTCACCTATGGCCTCTTCGATGACCATGAGCCTTAGCCCATGTATGCAAACTTCCATGTCATTCCACTCGTGAGAAAAATATCTACATAACACTATGTCATAACCAACTAATCTCTCTGTATAGGTATCTATCCCACCCTTTATCATCTTTTTCCACATATATTTATCCTCCTTCACTTCTACACAAGAGATTGGCTCAACATGATCATAGTCGCCTCTCATCCTAGTCTATGTGCTTCTACTATAATTTTTATAGTCGAGTTCTTTTGAGATGAAATTAAGGGTGATTTTAAATTTAGTACCATATAAAAAATTATAGCTAATTTCAAAATTAATCCATACATTTAAAATCTTAAGGCATGAATGAGTCATGATGTCTTTACACGTATGAAAGTCCCTCCAATTTTATTGAGTGTGTTGAAACATAAATAAACCCATTATATCACTCAATGGAATGACCTTTGGCAAGCTCAATAAATGGGATTAAATCACAAGGGAATGCCTCATCACCTTGCCAATGAGTAAGGGATCTAATAGAGACCCTTAAGTTAGCCATTTTATCAGCACATTTATTTCCCTCTCTATACACATGGATAATGGACACCCCCTTGAAGAAGGTAAGCAAATTTTTAGCATCATCAATGATCCAAATTAAATTCTAAGAGGATTGGGATGATCCTTTTAGGTAGTTAATAATATTTATAAAGTATCCTTCAATATGTAAGTACTCCATACCCAACATAACCACAAGTTCAATGCCCCAAAAAATTGTTTTGACTTCTACCACATGGTTCATTTGAATCCCTAGTGGTCCCACAAAGGCAGCCCTAAGATTCCTATTATAATCTTAAATAACTCATCCTAGTTCTTTCAGACCAGGATCCATCATACCAAGATTTCCTTAAGCAGCTCTATAAAAATTTAGTTTGAACCATTGGGGGGAGGATGAATCCACTTTACCTTTGATCTATCAATGTACTACTTGTGAGGATGAGTAAGGATTTCAAGTTTTAATAGGTGGAGAATGTGGAGAATGTGGGGAAGGAGGGCCATCATAGGATAAAGTATAGGAGAGCCAATTTTCTTTTACAAAATCCATGATTTTATTTAATGTGAATGAATGGCTAGGATTGAGATCATTAAATATAATCAAATTTCTCGAGATCTAAATGCCCCAAAAGATATGAGGAAGGACTAAATTCCACTAAATTTTTAAAGGTAGATAATCCTAAGGAGTCACCCATTGATATATTAGATCCTTAATCATTTTGGGTGTAACCCAAGAGTAGTTGGATAGGTTGAAGAAATACTAAATAATGGAGGAGGCAAAGGAATAGGAAAGGAAAAAAATATATATGGATTCAACCTCTTGTTTGCAAAAAACACATCTATTAGGAATTAGAATTCCCCTCATAAGATTGTCCACTATTAAGATCTTATTTTGTGCTACCAACCAGAAGAAGACATTGATCTTGGGAATAAGACTTTTAATCCATAAGAAATTCCAATTCTCCTCAATTTCAACCTAATCCCATAGGGAGAGGTAACCAAATTTTATTAAAAACAATTTGCTAAGGTTTGCCTTCCAAATAAGAACATCTTTTAGAAAGATGTTGATATGAGTGTTCTAAAGCATGATATTTAATTCTTGTAAGAAAAGAGTTTGATGATGGTTCAAATCTTCTTTATGGATAAATTTTCACTTTTTTATGCAATAAATTTCCTACCACTAGTCACACACCTTATGGCTAATGGACTCTTTAAAATATTTGGATAGATCTATTGCACAAGGTGACGAATCTAGAAAGTTTTGGAGCCACAAATCCTACCAAAAATCAACTTTATTACCTCTATCAATATTCCATTTTATCCCTCTTATAATAATATCCTTTGTAACTCTCAGTGCTTTTTAGAAGGCTAAACCATTACCAATACCTTATTCTACTAGGAAGAAGGAGCCCTCCCTAGAATTCAAGTATTTTACCTTGATGATCCTAGTCTAATGATTGTCTTACTTGATCACCCTCCATATTTTTTTGCTAAGAGATCTTGATTCATGGATCTCACCCTTTTAAGCCCTAGTTCTCTTTTAGATAAAGGAAGACATGATTTGTTATATGAAATAAGTGGGAATCTGAATCTATCCTCTAATCCCCTCTAAAGGAAATTCTTATAAATTTGTTTAATCTATTTTGCCACTTTTCTTGAAATAAAAAATAAGGACATGAAGTATACTGGAATAATTTGTAGTAAACTCTTGAGTAATTAAAGTTTTATGACCAGAGACAACAAATTCCCTTTCCATCTAGATAACTTCCTTTGAATCCTATCAATGAGATTATTCTAGTATTTTGGTTTCATATTTCTATTAAAAATAAGAATACCAAGGTAGGAGGAAGGAAGTTTATTAATGACACAACTAATGATCCTATAAATCTTTCCTTACAAAGATGATAGAGTATTGATAAAAAAAATAACTTTTGAGAAATTTAACACTTTGTCCCAACACTATCTCATAGATTTCAAGGATTCTCCTAAAATAGTTAACTTCAAAAATTGAGTCTTCTCCCATCATTAGAGTGTCATCCATAAATTATTGGTGGGTAACAGGTCTGGTGTTCTAAGTTATAGGATTCCCTTGATGAACTTGGAAGTTCTAGCCATGTCAATGATCTTGCTCAAGGTTTCAGCGATTAAGATAAACAAATATGAAGATAGAGGGTCTCTTTGTCTAAGACCTCTACCCACTAGGAAAAATCCTTTAGGAACCCCATTTATTATCACTAAAAACAAGGGGGAAAAAATGTAGGAGGCTATCCAATTTCTGACAACCTGATTAAACCCAAACTTTTGGAGGATTCCATCTAGAAACTGCCATGAAACTCTATCATATGATTTACTCATATCTAGTTTGAGAAACATACCTTATCAGGATGAATTAGACATTGAATGTATATTTTCATGGTAAATAATGATTTCATATAAAATTTATCTATTGAACATAAAATCCCCTTGTTCTACAATCAATTTGTTAAGCAATGTTTGAATTCTTAAAGATAAACCTTTGGTGCAGATTTTGTAAAAAGTGGAACAAAGACTGATGGGCCTAAATTCTTTTAATTGATTTTCCCCCTATTTATTTAGGATGAGAACTAAAAAATTATTTTTTAATTCTTGAATCATGGTTCTATCTTTAAAAAATTTAGTTACAGCCAAGCAAACTTCATTTTGAATGATATCACAAAAAACCTGAAAGAAGAACTAGGGGAATCCATCAGATTTGGGGGCTTTATCACCTTTTATAGATAAGAAAATAGATCTAATTTATTCATCTGATGGAGGATAAATAATGGTATCATTATCTTCTTGGTAAATGACTCCATGAATAATATTAACCACCTACTCTTCTAACTGAGCATCTTGAGATGGAACAAAGGCTAGAAGATTTTTATAGAAGTTAACAATTTTTAGTTCGATGTCTTTTTCTTCCTTATACCAGTTACCATCTTCCCCCTTAATTTTTGAGATGAAATTATTCTAATGATTCCTTACAAGGTAATATATGGAAGTACTTGATATTCTTATCACCCTTCTTGAACCAAGTCTTCCTCAATTTTTGGCACCAATATATTTCCTCCTTAACTTCTAGGTTATGGTATAAACTGAAAATCTCCTTTTCTTTTGAATGCAGAGAGGGGGTGGATCCATAAGTATTGATTTCTTCTTTGACTATACTTATATCCTCCTCAATTCTATATTTTTGGAGAAAAATATTTTCAAAAACTTCTTTGTTCTAGATCTTGAGTTTAAACTTAACATGTTTAAGTTTCATGGAAAGTATATACATAGCAAATCTTTGAACTGAGAGCTTCCACCATTCCTTCAGAGAATCCTTTAGGGTCTGATTAGAAAGCCACATTTTCTCAAATATGAAAAATTTAATTTTTTTCTTAAAACATCTTTTTGTTGGAGAACACCAATGGGTTATGATCGGATCTGATCCCCGAAAGAGAAGAGAGGGAGTTAATAGAATGTAAATTCCATTACAAAGAAAACAAAAACCTATCAAGCCTAACTTGAATGAGGTTTTCACCCAATATCCTATTTGAATAAATGAAAATATTACCATTTAAGTTAGAATCAATTAGCTCCACTTCTATAATAAAATCACCAAAATCTATCATGTTGTCATTGAGGGAACATGTTCCCCCTTTCTTTTAACCCAGGGACAAAGGAGAATTTAAATCCCCTGCCACCATTCAGTTTTGGTCCTTGAATAGTTTCCTATTCTCAATTAAATATTCTCATAACTTTCTTTGATCATTCCTAGAATTAGGAGCCCACACATTAGAACCCAATTCCATTTAGTGCAAGTTTCTATGAAAAACACTATAATATGAGAATCAATCTCTAAAAGGATGATTCCTTCCAAAATGACTAGATCCCCAAAAACCACCATTCCCCATGAGACACCATGAGAACTGATGCTACTACATAAATCTTTATCCCATATATTAGCTTTATTCTTCAAAAGTTTATCCATGGACATTTTCATTTCTTGGAGTATTGGAATATTAAGTTTATGATTAAGAACCATGTTTCTATCCAACCTCTATTTTGTAGGGTTATCCAAACCCATTATGTTCCAGGAGATGATCTTCATTTATTATTACTTGGAAAATGTCTAAGGGTCATTTTTGTACCCTTTGATACTTGCTTATAAATTTTTTCTTTTCTAGAATTTTGATTAGTTGGTCTACCTAAAGATTTTAGTTCTCCAACTTCAGTGTTTTTCCTACCCTTTTTATTGGACTTTAGTCCATTATTCCTTCACCATTTCCTTGATAATCTCATATTTATCTCTCTTTTTTGATAAAGAGCATTGACCTTTAAAAGGGGAGAAGGACTTAGACAACCCTAAACATTTGAATAGGGTTAACAGATTTTGAGCAAGTGTAAGTTCTTGAAAGACTAGATCCTTGTCAAACAATAAATTTTCATAAGATATGGTACAAGGCGAGTCTTCTTAGGCATCTCTTTAGGGTTACATAAGAGATGGAGAAAGAGAAATAGGAGAGGAAAACATTGATTTGACTAAAATGTCTACCATAGGTGGCGAAACCATAATTTCCTTAGCCACCTTTAGAGAAACTAGAGCCTTAAGATCAACAACAGTCATGGCCTTCGATTCTAAACTAGCCTAAGAAGGACTAAGAATCTTCAAGGTAGAAGAGGGCCTAGAGGGGGATGTTGCTAAAAAAAATTCCCCAATCTAAGAGGAGATAAAATGGGTTTAGGAGGAGGAAAGAGGGAGATTTGAGAAAGGATGGGGAATTAGGGATGGGAACTAGAGGAATATTAGGGGAAAGGTTCTGGGAAGAAGGTTTCTTGACCCAGTGAGGAGTAGGGGGAAGGGATGGCTTCTTGTTTATGGGGTAATGTTTAGATGAATGTTTCATAACATCATAAGTTTTATAAATTTTTGAATCCATTTCAAATTCTATGTGTTGGTTCAAAACCCTATATTTAGATGTTATCTTGATGGAATGAATAAAGGGTTTATCAGCAAAGATGAACACACAAACATGGGTAGCTAGGATCCTTCATCTAGATCTGGTCATAGGTTCAATGGAGATTTATTGGCTAAGGGCCCTAATAATTCCCAAGATAACCTTTGGGGCCCAAAATTATAGAGGTAACTCTGATAGTTTCACCCATATAGGTATGTCTTCCATGACAATGTTATCCAAATTAAATCCTACCTTCCACTTTTGAATACTAACTATGGATTTACCTATAAACCATGGGCCTCTAGTGAGAATCTTGACATAATATTTTGAATGAGAAAGGTTAATTAGGAAAAAATTCTTGGGCATGGTAATGATATTGACCTGGCCCTTGGGTCACCATTTTAAATTATCCCACTTGTGAAAAGAGTCAATATTTGGCCTAAAATCACTAAATTTAGCCAAGATACAATTTGATAATGAAGAGTTAATATCATTTATGATAGAGTTTGGAACCTTGATACATACCTCATTTCATTCACTAGATATAACTAAGAAGGAATCTTCTAAGATTTTTTTGACACAATGCTCTCCAACTACCAAGTTAGCCCAAGAGATAGGTCTTTTTCCCTTAATAGGATCGAGCGTTATGTCTGGTGGACCCTAACTTGTTCTTGACGTGGGTACTAAATAATCCTTTGAGATGAATGGTGATTGTAATGTCCCCAATTTTCTATTAAAATGGTTTAATTAATTAATTAAATTATTATGAAAATAAAATTAACTTCTTCTAGAAGTTTCCTTGGAAGGCTTTAAAAGAAGGGGAAAGCAAAGCATTTGCATTATCGAATATCTTCTTTTGCAAAATTATTCTGAGAAGCTTGAATCGGTGATTCAGCTGGAATCTCTGAGGATGAATCCCTTCAGTAGATTGGCGAAGAGTTGGATGAAAACCCAGCGCTTTGTCAGAGGTGGATTCGAGACGGAATCCAGATTGTGCATATTGGTCAGATCGGGAGCTTCAGGGGCCATTCACGGAGTATACCAGGGTTCAGCCTATGTAAATGGGTTCCAGGTATTTATTCATTGTTTAGGTTCTAGATTTATATATTTTATTTGCATATCAGGTTCAGGTACAGAAATCCGTACGGATAGACAGATCGGCACCAGGCCATACCAACAGGGTCAAAGAAAGGAAAGGGCACAGTTTGGCCGCAGGGTTATATAGAGACCGGCATCGGCATATAGACCGACATCGGCCAATTATCTACCGATGCCGGCAATCAGGCAGTTAGACAGGCAGGCAAAGGTCGCCCTCAGACGACCGATGGTGGCAGGGTATCGACCGACGTTGGCATCCTCAGAGACCAACGTCGGCGACTGTGTTTTCTAGACACAGCAGGCCGAGAGCACGCAATCCCAAGTTTTTTATTTCCAGTTTGGTTATTGTTATAATAATTGGGTTTTGAGACCAATCTGTAATAATTTTATGACATTTGGGGCTATAGTATCAGTTACATTCGGTTTTATATCTTTGTCCAATTGATTGAATGTTGTAAGTAGTGGAAATCAATTTTATTTGCTCTCAATCTTAGTTTGGGATCTTTTAGTGGTATCAGAGCCATGCATCTTGCCAGCCTGTAGGGGTAAAACTATTTTGTTTCTATGCATCCTGGAAGATTTGATAGAAGCCATAGATATTTTACACGTAGTAGAGCTCAGTACGAGCGAGAGTTGGGTTTAGGACAGCCACCTATCATGGCCGAAGAACAGAGGAATGCCCATAGAAACCAGGATGAAGAAGAAAGGGATATGATGAGGACCCTCATCACTACCCAGCCCAGGATTGTTCAGGCTCTAGACCGATTACAGGATACCATGGAGCGTTTAGAGGCGGATAGACACAGAGGAAGAAGGAATAGATCAGCTTCAGTGACTAGTAGTGATCATACCAATCATTCCAGTCAGCATAGTCACCATTCCCGTTCTTCAGTGGGGAGCTCCCGTCATTCCTCTAGGTGACATCATCATCATACACCTACTCCTAATAGACCATTACTGCCTCAGTTTGTACCAGGTGGACAACCAGTACAGGTAGAACCACCAGAGATGGGGTTCCAAGAGTCTGTTTTGGCAGCGACAGCAGAATGGAGAGCTTTACCCCCAGAGGTTAGGGAGGTTTTTCCTTTTCCCCAGTATTGTGCACAGCGTAGAGACACAGCGAGACTCAGGGGAGATCGGGGTAATAGGCCACCATAGCAGCAGCATAATCATGACCTCAATAGAGCTACAGGGAAGATTACATTGGCTTCATATAATGGTTCTGGAGAGACTAGTGCAAGAGCTTGGGTCCACAAGCTGGACATATATCTTTCTTTGAGGCCCATGCCTGAGCGTGAG
Organism: Torreya grandis; assembly: GCA_037957365.1. Lineage (NCBI taxonomy): Eukaryota > Viridiplantae > Streptophyta > Pinopsida > Cupressales > Taxaceae > Torreya > Torreya grandis. The sequence continues at coordinate 1,688,853 of JARHVA010000597.1, read as the reverse complement.
GCCATTCAGTTTGCGGTATTACATCTAGAGGGGATCGCATATGATTGGTGGCACCATGGATTGGTCACTCAGGATCATGCTTTAGTTCACTCCTATGCTGAGTTCACTGAGAGACTTATTGCACGGTTTGACCGTAAGGATACAGAACTTTACTACAGGGAGTTGGCTCATCTTAGACAGAGTGGTCACGCAGAAACTTATATTAATGAGTTTCAGCGTATTGCAGTTATGGTACCTGATATGCCTCAGAGACGGAGTGTGATGTTGTTTATTGAGGGATTACAGGATAGACTTAAGGGACTGGTACGTGCTTTCCAACCAGCCACTCTTAAAGATGCCATTGATGTGACATTGAGACTGGACACTATTCCCACTTCTTATCAGGGTGATAAGAAAATAGCTACAGAATCTCGGCCTATACAGAAGGCCAACACACCACAAATTAAAGAAGGGCCATCCTCTACAAATACTTGGATGAATCAGGAGACTAGGAATGACTTGAGGAGGAAAAAGTTATGTTTTTCCTACAAAGACCCATGGGAGCCAGGCCACCGTTGCATGGGTAAAGGAAAGGTTCATCTGATTGAGGTAACTTCGGAGTGTGGAGATGAGGAGGTCCCTGATATGGACATTGAGGATAATATTGAGCAGGATCAGATACAGTTGGAGTTAGACACCCCAGAGCCTTTGGCATCAGCCAAAGCAATTATGGCTACTCTCTCCAGTTATCCTAACTTTCATGCCTTTCAGTTGAAAGGTACACTTGAGGGTAAGTGGGTAGTGAGCTTGGTAGATACAGGTGCTACACATAACTTCATTGACTGGAAGTTAGTGGGAAGGCGCAGATTACAGTATGAGAAGTTTGGTGGTTTCGGGGTAAAGGTGGCAGATGGTGCAGTATTGGGTTGTACCAAACGGATTCCATAGCTCAGCATTCAGATAGGGAATTACACTTTGACCGATGATTTTTATGTGTTTCCTTTAGAGGATAATGATGTGGTCTTGGGCATGCAGTGGTTACAGGGTATTGGGCGCTACATTATTGATCACCGCCGTATGCAGTTAGAATTCCTTTCTGGGGGAAGGAAGATTATCTTGAAGGCAGAGCAAGATGGAGGTTCTAAGGAGGGGTCATCCCATAGGATGGAGTCTCATTTTATAGATGATGTGGTAACTAATTCTATTTGTTGCAGGGCATTTTCCTTTCCAATTATAAGTCTACATCCTTATGGGGATTGTGAGAGTTTGTTAATCAGAGTAGCGCAGCGGCCCTTTTCTAAGTCTAAGGTATGTGATGGTGAATTTTCTAATTACATATTGAGGATTATCACACTACTCTCTAGGAGAAACAAGGTGAATGTAGTCATAGATATTTTCCAGCCTGGTGTTTCTGACAGAAGAATTAGCAAATTTTTGAGATTAATATGGCATCCAGGTAGTTGGTATTGGGTATCAGGAGCGAATTGCTTGAGGACAAGGAATCTCTGGGAAGGGATGACTGTAATGTCCCCAATTTTCTATTAAAATGGTTTAATTAATTAATTAAATTATTATGAAAATAAAATTAACTTCTTCTAGAAGTTTCCTTGGAAGGCTTTAAAAGAAGGGGAAAGCAAAGCATTTGCATTATCGAATATCTTCTTTTGCAAAATTATTCTGAGAAGCTTGAATCGGTGATTCAGCTGGAATCTCTAAGGACGAAACCCTTCAGTAGATTGGTGAAGAGTTAGATGAAAACCCAGCACTTTGTCAGAGGTGGATTCGAGATGGAATCCAGATTGTGCATATTGGTCAGATCGGGAGCTTCAGGGGCCATTCACGGAGTATACCAGGGTTCAGCCTATGCAAATGGGTTCCAGGTATTTATTCATTGTTTAGGTTCCAGATTTATATATTTTATTTGCATATCAGGTTCGGGTACAGAAATCCATACGGATAGATAGATCGGCACCAGGCCATACCAACAGGGTCAAAGAAAGGAAAGGGCACAGTTCGGCCGCAGGGTTATACAGAGACCGGCATCGGCATATAGACCGACATCGACCGATTATCTACCGACACCGGCAATCAGGCAGTCAAACAGGCAGGTAGAGGTCGCCCTCAGACGATCGACGACGGCAGGGTATCGACCGACGTCGGCATCCTCAGAGACCGACGTCGGCGACTGTGTTTTCTGGACACAGCAGGCCGAGAGCATGCAATCCCAGGTTTTTTATTTCCAGTTTGGTTGTTGTTATAATAATTGGGTTTTGAGACCAATCTGTAATAATTTTATGACATTTGGGGCTATAGTATCAGTTACATTCGGTTTTATATCTTTGTCCAATTGATTGAATGCTGTAAGTAGTGGAAATCAATTTTATTTGCTCTCAATCTTAGTTTGGGATCTTTCAGTGATCTAGGATCCACCAATGGTATTATTACATCCTTCACAAGATCTCCAGGATACAGCTCACCTTCTTCCCACCCATCACTTGTGTTCAAAATTCCATCAATAGTTTTCCTTCTCATTTCTAGATTTTATGACTTTTCTAACATTTTGGATTTTTTGTTTTTTTGCTTTTTGGATTTTTTATTATTTTTTGGATTTTCTTATTTTTTGTTTTTTTTATTTTCTATATTTTTTAATGTTTTTGAATTTTGTGTTTGATTTTATGATTTTATGGATTTTCTAATGTTTTTAGATTTTCATATTTTCTACGAGGTGATGAATAAAATGAAAACCCATTGTAACATCATGAATATAAGTGATATTGGATGAAATTGTGGAGCAGTTCAAGATGGCGTCCTTAAGGAATACATCACATAAGAATAATGTGCCCCAGTCATCAAAATTTCATTCTAATATTTTATTACAATGGGTTTTGAAAAAGATATGGAAGACCAAAAAAACATTGCTTAAGACTTCCTCCATATCCTCATCTAGGTCAAAGGTATGTGTTGACTTCTTTCTACCCTTGGGATTAGAAAGGGTCAACCTATGCCCATTAGCACCAAAGCTTAGCCTTGGTCACCCTCTTGTGTTATTTGAAGTGTCAAGGCAATTCAAATAGGGGTCACTTGCCAACAAGTCAAAGTCAACATGTTCAAGTGGTGTGTTATGTCAAGAAGTGTCATGGTGGTCATATTCTCACCCTTGGTTAAGCCTATATCAAATGTTCATTTTGTCCAAATTATGTATAAGAGTCCTTAATAGGTCTTGAGGTGGTCCTAATGATCTAAACTCACTCATATTGAAGATGACCCAAATATTATAGCTCATGGCCTATTGTGAACACATCTAAACATGTTGAGAACCTATAATATATGGAAAAAACAAAGGATTAGAGCGGTTATAAAGGAAATGTGATGACCTAGCTTAAAACTTTAAATTGTTTTAAGGTATTTTAGCAAGTATTAAGGTAAATTCCAATTGATATTTCACTTGAGATCATGCCTAATTATCTTCAAAGGGTATTCACACCATGGGAATAATATTATTGTGACCCATGGGACACTATTAAATCATTATCAAAGGTAAAATGCATTTAAAGGGGTCCTATTATCACCATAATGCCATTATATAATGGTTTCATATGCAAAAAGGTCTTCTTTTAGAAGTCAAACACTTTTATGCACCACCAAGGGGGCCCACACATGTGAAAAATGACTTTTCACCTTCCCTTCACCTATATTCCCTATTTGAAATCATTTTTTGACTCCTAATTTCCCTCCTCCTACCCACCAATAGCATTTCAAGATCTAAAACCTGAGAAAATGTAGGAAAATGGTATTTTATAGGTGTTTTCAAGTTTGTATGAACCCATACAGTATGGTCATAGTTAGAAGAGGTTAGGAATATTTAAGGGGAACTCAGTGCAAACATCATATAAGAGAATCCATGAGTTTTAGAGTTAAAAATATCAAAAAAATTCCCCTTCACTTCATCATTCTTCTTAGGAGCCTTGGATAGCCTTTCAAGTTCTTGCTTAGTACAAATAGGAAAGAGAAAATAGTGACTTGATCTCTTGGCCAAAGGAAGGGGGTATAATGGCCTTCCAATCTTTTGCATTAGTCTATAGATTGATGACTCATGATTTATGAACAATGGTTAAGAACCTAGGAAGTCAAAATGGTCTTTTTCATCTACATAGGGTTAATCTTGGAATGTTTTTAGTGAATTTCTAACTTGTTTGATGAAAATTATCATTATATATGCCTTATATAAGTCCTTGAGGTCTTACCATTACATTATCCACCCCTAGTTCACATGTGTGAGCCCATAGGGCCAAGAAACCTCTAGATTGTCAAAATTTGTAGGTTAAAGGAAATGGTTTCTTGATGATGAAGAACCTTCAATGCATATATATTGAAGTAAGTAATGGTTTGAGTCTGGATGATGGGTGTCTTGGAATCATTCAGGTCTTATTGCCTCCTTTTCATAATAGATTCATAAATGAACCTTCAACACTTCCAAGATCTTATCTTTAAGTGAGATTGCCTATGTAATTTGACCTCTATTGCAAGTGTGAATAGGGTGTTCATGGTTGATTGTTGTTGAATATAATTAGAACACTATGGAGCATGTAGAGTTGGTATACACATGTGGAAGAGTCCCTCTCTTAGAAAGAACAAGCCTCATTATGTCTCTCAATACCAAAAAATCATGAGTTAGCTCCTAATGCTTTCATAAACCTCTTTAGCAAAGTTTAAGGTTCATTAGAATTGTTTAAGGTTTTTGTGAAATCCTAGGTTTCAATTTCTCCCTCCATATGTCTGATTAACTAGCTCAAAATGTTTTGCCTTATTGTGTATATAGATAGGGGTGTCTAAGGTCCCCATAGGTGGTCTTCAACAAGAATTAACAATCCATATGAAACCTATCAAAGGGCATATACTATGTAATGGTCTTATCAAGATATTTCTACCCCATAGTAGGTTTTGATTTCTAAACTTAGAATTTCATAGGACTATATAACCACCACCTATAAGTTTAAGCCCTTATGCCCAAGATTTAGGCATGAAATCAAGGTCAAATGTTTCACAATGTCATGGAAGGTCAATGAGGCTATGAGAAGAAAAAATCCCAATCAAATTTGAGCACATGGTTGAAGCCATGACCAAGCTCAGAAGATCAATTTCAAGCTCAGCCTTCAAAGGGTTTCCCTAGACCATCACATATAGTTGAACCTAAAAGATATAAGAAATGGTCATGTGTTATGAATATGACCACCTTAATAGGGTGATTATGATTCAATAGAGGTCAATTGGGTTCTCAACATGGTGTGAAAACCCTCCTCTTACTCATGAACCTATAGAAGGACTCCATTGGTAGTCAAACACCCTAATCACCACCTACAGGACCACAGACAGTCTACCTCCAACCTTGAATGTGAGATGTTGTATGCACATGAAAGAGAGATCTCAAGTAGAGGGGTATAACATAGGGGTTATATTGATGAAATACAAAGGCATTTGAAGTGATAACCAAAACAAGTTGACTAAGGCATAAATAATGATCTAAGTGCATACAAGTTTACCTAGTCAATTAGGGTGTATAGCTAATTTTAATGATAGTGGAAACAAAATATGAAAGGGTGATCTCATGGTAATGTATGGAATCCATATTCCTTAGGATATCTAAAGGAATAGTCAAATTTAAGAGAGTTTTTTGGTTTTGATTGAACACCAATGACACACAGGCCTGTGTGTATGACTATGGGAGTTTTAAAGAGCAAAGTTGATGGAAACCCAGTTCAAAGAATGTTTTCAAACCACTTATTACACCCTATATTATACTGATACATTATTGTCAATAATTAAGGAGATAAAATACCACTCGGACCTCTAGTACCAACTAATTTAAACACTTAGATTAGGCTAGAGGTAATCATGGTAGAACCAGAAGAGAGGAAGATAGAGATGGGAGTATAAAAAACTAAGGATAAATGAAAAAGGTTAAAATTATATGGATAAGGGTGATAATATAAATTTTAAGTCATTAATGTCTCTATAGGTGGCTTAAGGTCCTAAGGCTCAGCTTAAGGTCCTAGGCTCAGCTTAAGGTCCTAAGGCTCAGCTTAGGCCTATAAGGCCTAAAACCCTCCTTAAGTCTCAAAAATGCAACTCCTTCCTTGTAACATATTCAAACTCCCCAAGCAGACTTAAGGTCATGAAAATATTTTTTATGGTTATATATGCCATAATGAAGGTGTTTTAGATATAGGAAGGTAGGTAAGTGTGCAATTTGGTCTCATTACCCCTCTCAAGCTTCATCACCCTAGTCTGCCATTTTGAGTTGCCAACTCAATTTCTCATATCTTACATAGAAAGATGAGTGGGGCCTTGTGCTCTTAGGGAATTTAGGGACCCTTATGCACTTAATATCCATGAAAGAGAGAGTTTTATTTATGATCTCAACTCTATGAATGATCCTTAACACTGTCAACCCACCTAAAAGGCTTAGCAAAGACTCGAAGGTTGACAACTTTCACTCAGAACTCACTATACAAGGTGCATGGGACCAAGATCTATTATTTATTTTTGAAGGGGTTTATGGGTTGAGCATATATGTAAATAAGTTTTATATTTAAGTCTTTTACTCTATGAACCATCATTAATATGGTAGGCCACTAAAACCCTTCCTAAACCCTGATAAGAACCTGGTGAAGGAATTTTGCCTTCAAATAAGGTATTTGAGTCTTGAAATGGCTTTGATGGTCTTATCAAGTCACATGGACACCCAAATGAGCTACTACTTGGCACATTCAAATTATATGGTGTATGGATTAGGCTTAGAGAATACTGTTATAGGCCTAGAAGGGACTGTTACAATCCTACGTGTAAGAAATTAGAGAGATTTTACATGTTTTACATGATTCTAAAGAGTAAGAGGTATAAAGAGGTCAATAAGGCTGAAAATGACCACCCATAGGGGTCTCCACATCTGATGATCACTTATAAACATTCATAAGTGCCTAGTTAGTTGACTATGTATACGTGAAGAGGAAGCAAGTGGCTTAGCCAAGTCAATACAAGTGACCCAAGGGATATGAGGGGTAGGTTCCATACTCTTAGAAGTGTCTAAGTGTTCAGATAACTCCATTTTGAAGGGGAAAAAATAGAAACATTATCATTAGGTCTATTGGCCTAATACCTTTCTCAAATAATTACTAATTGGAAACCAAAGTTAGAGGATAAGAAGGGTTGAATGGGATCTAAAACCAACATGGAAGTGTATCTCAAGGAATTTGGATGTGTAAGTAGCATTGGTTTGTATAGGAGAGCTCAAAATTGGCCACTTTTGGCCTAAAATTACCTTAAGGGTGCACAAAATTCAAAACAATCACATGATGATCACCTTCTTGTGCTCATAATTGTATGAAGAATCTATGTGGAGTCTCGAGCACATGGGGAAGGTTGGGGGGCTTGTCTACTAGAATTTAATGGCATTAGTTCATGGGTTGAAGGCCTAACCTTTATGAATCATTGTTAAGATTCTAAACCTCTCTAAAACCCTAATTGAAACCCGATGGGAAATATCTTGAGAAATTTGCACTGAAATGCATTGAATAGGCTTGAGAGACACCTGAAACACCTTGTACACTCTGATAAGGTTCTAGTCCTGACATTGGTTTATTTCATTATTAGATCAGTATATTCCATCATTTATATTTCATTAGTTTAAATCTATGAATTTGAGTTCATTCAATTCATAATAAGATCAAACATCTTGGTGAACTCGTTATTTTTAGAACATTATTTGCTTGTTGTTTGATTGATTTTTGTCATAAAATTTCAATAAATTTATGTAAATTATTGACATTGAAAGAAAATAGTCTTCAACATTAGATAAAATTTGACACAACAATTCAAATTCTTTGACCTTGGATTTAATTTGACACTGAAGATGTTTATCTTGTCACCTTAGATAAATCTGACATTGATATTCTTTCATTTAACCTCAAGTTAAAATTTGCTGCTATCTATACACAAAAATATTTCTATTTTATTTTTCTTTAACTTTTGTATTTATTTAATTTATTTTATAAACTATGTTCCAATAGTTTTAAAACTACTTAGTGACTATTGTTAAGGGATATGTGGCATTTTATTTACAAACATCATGGCATGAGGGATTCACCCCAATAATCATAGTCATTATATAGTAATAAACACAAAGTTTAATTTCTATGTACCTCATTGTATATTGGAAACACATATGATCCCTTATTTACACTGTAGGAAGACTCTTTTAACTATTTAATTTATGGTACATTTGAGAGGAGTGTATCACCTAGGGATTTTACTCTTAATCTACCCTCAAAAATGAGGTTAGTGGGTTATAGGCATGGACCTCTTTAGTTAGTTATCTGAAACATTGAGTTGACACCAATCAACAAATGAGAAATTATATTTGAGATCCCATGTAATCATTCAAACCCTTGCCTAGATTACCCTTATACCTTGATTTTTTATTATATTGTATTCACAGTCATCAACATTACTTAATTCATGTTGTATTATATTTATAATGGGATCAATGAATGAATCTTTCTTTCACATGTTACATAGGATGGTGTAATTTATTTTTAAATTTTTCCTTACTATCAAACATGATGTTCATATCCTCACACATGGATTAAATCTAAAAATAATCAAGAAGATATAATAATCAATGTTCAATCTAAAGATATTCCTATTACAAATGCTTGCACTACTACACATTATCACCAATCTCCAATAGCTTTTGTCAATTCTAAAATGACTTGGGGACAAGAAGAATCATTTGTCATATGACATGTCAAATCTAAAAATTCAAAGGATCTTCCATTGGTTACTCCTCACCCTCTTTAAGGGTTTATCATTGCTATCATTTATGAACCTACTACTCAGGAATAATCTGGTCCAACTATTGAAGATTTTTTTTGTAATATTTTCATGAATATCTAGAAAAAGTTGATTCATTCTTATATGTTACTAAAGATGAATAAAATAAAGGTGCCTGAGATAATAATTATAATGTTGTCACTTCTATTATTGCATCTACTTCTATAACATCATCTCTTGGTTTGGAAACATCACTTGGTCACACACACACACACACACACACACACATATAGAGAGAGAGAGAGACTCATGATACTTATACTCCTCTAATTACTTTTCAAAATACTCTTCTTGATCATGCACTTATTATTGTACAACCTAAGTTAGTTAACATTGAGAAAAAAATTTCTCATGATAGCCCATCTATGGATTCATGTTCCTTGTTGCATAACCCTCTATCACCTGATATTGCATCTTATCAATTACTATTCAGCTTTGTGGCTCCTAAGTTTCCTCTATATGAAGGAAAAAGTGATCCCAAACATAATTTACATGCATTCCATGTGTCTTGTCTATATTATGTAGATAATTAAATAATAATAAAGATCTTCCAAGAATCATCAAAGAATGATCTCTTATATGGTTTTATGATCTTCCTCTTCAATCAATAAAGGATTTCAACCCTTTGTAAAATTAGTTTCTAACACACTTTTATATCAACATCGATGAAAAGCTATCATATTCTCAAATTAAAAATTTCAAATCTTTTGATGAACTATGCCATACAAAATATTGTGAGGTCAAGTTTCTTACTTTGAAAAAGTTTAAGTATACTTCAAATGTTCCTTCTAATTAAAATGTCCAATTTCAAATCAAGACAAATTATAAGAATAGACCAAATGAAATAAAAAATGAAGCTAGGGTTATAGTAAATGTTATTTCACAACCAACACAAAAGCTTCAACTAGAGTCTCCACCAAAAAGGCAATTTTTAAGGTTACCTTCACCACCTTGTGTATTATTACAAAGGCTACTTAAATGCAATTTAATCACTCTTCCTCCACCAATTGAAGTGGACATGTTTAGATCATAATCTAAATTTTTTGATTACAATGCATATTATGACTATCATAGATGTATCAAGCATTCTATATATATATATATATATATATATATATATATATATATATATATATATATATATATATATATATATATATATATATATATATGTTTCAAGCTTAATCATAAGATTCAAGATCTTATTAATATTGTCACACCTATTAAAGAGGTCAGTCCACAAACCAATGATAATGTAAAACTCAAAATGTACAAAGATCCTTTTTAAAAGAATGAACCAAATAATAAAGACACTTATGAAGTACATTAAGAATATAATTCTCATCCTCCTCCTCCTAAATATGGACATTCACTTGATATGTGTTACATGAACTATGTATTTTTCTAATAATGGCATAAATCCATATGATGGATGCAACCTAGTTTCATTTGTTTTATGATTCTTTTCTTACCTTATTGCATGATAGGTTAGAACTTGTTCATTGTGTGTGGTCCTTAGCCCTTTATGTTTAAATTTTTATTTATATGGCATCATTGTTCCATTTTCATGTGGCATTGACCTTGTGTGTTTATGCAACATTCACATGTCCTTTATATTTTCCCTTGGGCCTTATGTGTGACATTATGAGCAAATAAGATGGCATTATATGACATCACTTATATGATCATTATTTTTTACTATAGTGTCATAATTCATATCATGCATTACTTATATATTCTACTACATTAGTGTCATGATGAATATCATGCACATTATATTTATATGCTTCAATGATACATCTTTCTAATGCATGTTTCAAATTCAAATTCAATGTTATATTTAAATATTATGATACAATCCAATTCAATTATTCAATATACTACAATGTGATTATGTAGTCATATAAATTGAAAAAATTGGTAACTTGAGTGTGGCTAATGACACCTAACCCATAGATCCCTTTTGATTATTCTCATGACACTCATAGGCTTATTTTCACTAATTTCCAATCATTTATAACCTTTTATACCTGATCCCAACTCAGCCAAACTGCTCTTTCCATGACAAATCTATCCCCCTAGGTCCCATTAGCTCAAGACTATAGCACCCAACTTGGACTATACTATCGGGCCCTCTAGTGTCCACTTTTGGCACTCTTATCCAAGTGCAGTTTTGCCTCTAATGATCACTTCCTCCTAGTTTCTATTCCTCTTCTTGTTAGCCTAATGTGAGCACATCCAACCCATGACCAACATATCCCTATAAAATCTCATTTAAAGTTCCTTTAGAATGGGTTGGCAAATATCATAAATCAAGCAAGAATATAATTAAGACTATTCAGTCAATCTTCCCTATTCTTTGCATACAGCCAGCCAATACACTTATAATCTTATCCAAATCCTTATACAAGTCCCTATCCACCTCAAACACATCTAATTTATCATTTTTCATATTCATACACACTATTTCACAAAGCACATCAAGTGGGAGAACTACATATGTCTTGATCCCTCTTCAGAGTATTGGTATGTAGGAAGCATGCCCACACAAGGGGTGTGGATACACATTCAATGAATATTACACACACTAACCCCACCTCTTTCTCAAATTATGTCAAAGCACAAAGTATTATAGGGTTTGAAGACAAAATCTACTCTATAGGAAGTTCCATAGACATCTGGTATTCAAAACTTCACGGGTATGGTCACATAGACACAACAAACAAAACCTATAAAGATCAAGTCTCCTAGACAATAATGGAAAAATTATAATAAAGTGTCAGTGCCACTAGTTTCTTATTTTAGCATTCCTATCCAATAATAAAATTAAGGCTATATCCTAAATTGTGACAATGTTCTAGTCTTACACAGTGAATTCTAGGCTCTATCTCAACCATCTCAGATAGTTTCCAGCTAAATCTTATTTTCTATCCCTTATTACTATTTTTAGAGAGATTAAAATCATAATAAAATTTATAAAAATAAGTGGCTTAATTATTACATATTTATTTACTGATTTTACTGCTTAGACCCTTTAACTAAATTAAGAATAATACACCAATATTCCCAAAAAAGTTAAATCATTTGGTGAACCTGACTTACTTCATTTACACATAAAAACCCTACAAACCCTAGGGTAAATTTCCTATTGATTTTTCTTATATTTTATTTTATTTTTTACCTACATAATAAAATCAAAAATTGGCATTAAATTTTAAATTTTCGTATTAATTTTAAAATAATTTTCTTTCAAACCCTAGTTGCACATACTAGGTCTCGGTATTCTCCCAGTATTTTTCCTATATTTTTTTTATTTTTTACTTACATATTTAAATCAAAAATTTGCATCAAATTTTAAAATTCCATAGTAATTTTAAAATATTTTCATTCAAAACCCTATTTTCATGTATTAGTTCCTATTTGCTTATTGAGGTAACACCTTACATCCAAAATTAGATTTCAGAAAATGGATCTCACTTATTTTCAAATATTTCTTGCATTTTTAGAAAATAATAAGGAGACCATAATTAGTCTTATCATGTACATGAATGATGAAATTTACCATATGTTAATGCAAAGCTTCATTTTTTCTCTTTCATGCTTAATTTTCATAATAAGAGATGATATTACAAAATTTATTGCTAAAATTACACAAGATTCCAATATTTCTTTTGCACACTCTCTCTCTCTCATGCAGGATAATTTCCAGCTCTATTTTGCTAAACATATTAGACATATCATAGCACATGTAAAAACTTTTTATGCATTAGTGCACCATTCCATGATCTCTACCCTTTGATTTCTATCTCTTATATAGAAAAAAATTTAAGTTCATCTTGATAAACATATCATATCACATGTAAAAGATTTTTATGCATTCATGCACCATTTCATGTTATCTACCCTTTGCTTTTTATCTCTTATATGGAAAAATTTTCAAGTTCATCTTGTTAAACATATTAAACATATCATAGCACATGTAAAATCTTTTTATGCATTAGTGCACCATTCCTTGTTCTCTACCCTTTGCTTTTTATCTCTCATTTGGAATGCTCTTTATAAGTATATTGCTATACAACTTATAACTCTAATTTCATGCATTTCATTTCACATTCATGAATTCTACCTAGATGCATATAACTCATTGGCTAATTTTGATTATTTCCCTATCACTACTAAGAAAACACTAGCAGGTATATATATCCCTCCTCCCTTCAAACTTGGTATATCTAGCTCTTATCCTACACCTACTACCAGCTTCATACCTATAGTAGATCATGTGGTACATGATATCACCCAAGTTTATGAAGATAGGCAGGTTGATTACACCCATGGATCTAACTTTATAACTCATGTTAGCACCCTTTTGGATACAATTTTAGCTCTTGAACTCCTTCAATGATCAGACATTTACAAATATGTATTATATGCAGCCCTTCACAATACTAGAATTCTTTTTTCTATCAAACCAGCTTATGTTGCGACTATCCTCAACATAATGGAATGGACTGAAGAGCATATTTCCTTTGAGAAAAAGGATTTACCCCTGTGACAACCATTGCATAACATCTAACTTTGTATATTCAATTAAAAATTAATGATGTGGGGGTAAAAAGAGTGTTAGTTGATAACAGTTCAGGACTCAACATTTGCAACATTTCTTTTCTTAAATGTCTTAATATACAACCTCAAGATCTATACCATTCTAACATGAACATCAGAGGCTTTGATAACATCCCATGGAAATTCATGGGTCAAATAACACACAATTTTACATTAGGGCCTAAGACATTGCCAACTACTTTCCAAGTCATGCCAAATGACCTCAATTATAATTTACTACTTGGTTAGCCTTGGATTCATGATATGCATGTAGTCCCTTCTACACTTCATGCTTGTCTAAAATTTAGTCACAAAGGCTACATTTACACATTCCCAATAGATAATTAATCTTTTAAATACTTCCAGGTTATTAAATCTCCATAGAATTATATTCCACACTTTAATCTTGGTAATATACCTACATAACCCACTACTTTTAGTGTACCCTTAGATCATGCAATACAATAGACAATTCTAAATTTTGTAATAGCACTGACACCAAATCACAAATTTACTTCTCCTTTTGCACTTAAATGTCTTAGTAAGATGGGATATCATGTCAAAGGTCTTGGAAAGCATGAACAAGGAATCGTCAATCCTATCAAGGCATCAACACAACATGGAAGGCAAGGACTAGGATATCAGTTTACCCTTCTTTCTAATAAACCTTCTTCCACAGCTTCAAAGCATATAAATTTTTGTCCACCCATTACATCAGTATACCACACCATTAATCATACTTCAACATTATCATTGATCTATCTTGATCTCATTAATGATATGGTTTCATCAAATATGTACACATTAGATGAATTCTCTAATGATGAATCCCTTTTATAATTTCTCAAAGCATATGAGGACATGCCATCTTGTTATCATAAAAATAAATTTCTTTATCACACAAATGCCTATGCATACTTTGAATAAAATCTAGGTTATCCCCAATACATACCAGTTGATTCCAATGATACTATTCTTACAACCCCATACATGCTAGATCATTCCACACTGCTTAATGAGGAAACAGTTAATTTTAATTTTGGAACCGATCAAGATCCTTGCATTTTCTTATTAGTCACTACCCTACAAAAGGAAGATGATATAGATATTCATAAAACTTTAATAGATTTTATAGAACTCTTTGTTTGGTCTTACTCAGATATGCTAGAAATTAATACATCTATAGCAGTTCATCAGATTCCTTTATACCTAGATGCTAAACCAATTAAACAAAAAAATAGTAAAATACATCCTAAGGTGGATCTCTTAGTCAAAGATGAGATCTAATGCCTCTTAGATGCCAGATTTATTTGATCAGTAGCACACCCTAAATGGGATAATTGGACAAATTTGATATTGTTTTGATTCTAGAGATTTAAATAAATCATGTCCAAAAGATGATTTTCCTTTACCTAACATTGACATGATCATAGATTCCAAAATTAGGTATGAAATGTTATCATCTATGGATGGCTTTGTAGGATATAACTAAATCAAAATTACCAAAGAAGATCAAGAGAAAACATCTTTTACAACACCTTGGGGTACATTTTGTTACATTGCCATGCCTTTCAAATTAAAAAATGTTGGAGCCACATAACAACATACCATGACACATATATTTCATGATTGGATTCACCATACTATCAAGGATTATGTCAATGATATATTAGCTAAATATAAACAACAATGACATCACGCTATTAATTTATGAAATATATTTCAAAGACTCAGACAATACAATGTTTGATTAAACCCAAAGAAGTGTCTGTTTGAAGTTATATCAGGCAAAATTGTAGGTTTCATTATTTCTTAGTGTGGCATAGAGGTTGACCCTAATAAATTCAAATCAATCATTGACATGCCACCTCTTATGAACATAAAACAACTTCAATCCCTACAATTTAAGATCTAAGCAATACAACATTTTTTAGCTCAACTTGTTGATAAAACTCAATCATTCACTCGATTACTAAAGAAATATACAAAAAAAATTTGGGACCAAGCTTGTCAAGAAATATTTGATACAATCAATCAATATCTTCTTAATCTACCTATCTTAGTACCACCTATCCCTGATAGGCCTTTCCTATAATATATCTTAGCAACAAACCATGCATTGGGAGCACTCTTAACATAACATGATGATCAACACATCAAATGAGTAGTTTATTACATCAATTTCACATTAGCTGATTATGAAAAACATTACTCTATAATAGAAAAATTATGTCTAGCATTAGTTTTTCCCACACAAAAACTTTGACATTACATGGTAAATAATGAGACTCAGGTTATCACGAAAGTAGATCCCTTAAATTTTCTCATGGTAAAACCACATCTCTCAGTCGTATCACAAAATAAGTCATGTTATTAACAAAGTTTGACTGAAAAATAGTTCTCCAAAAATAAATAAAGGGACGAATCATTGCAGACTAGTTGGTATTCATACCACTCTTGGACATTAATCCTATTGGTGACAAATTTAGAGATGATTTCATTACCTATTCTACTTATTCTGATAATTGGACCATGTTCTTCAATGGTTCTTGATGTGCATCTGATGTGGGGATAGGCATTATCTTTGTCGACCATTTTAGTCACATAGTTCATATTACATATTGATTAAGTTTCTCTTGTACCAACAACACCACAGAACATGAAGCACTCATTTTAGGTCTAATTTCCACCTAGTCCCTCCAAATTAGATCTATTCAAGTCTTTAGTGATTCCTAACTTGTGTTCAACCAAGTCAATGATGTATATCAAATAAAATAAGAACATCTTATCCCATACCAAAACATGGTACAATGTTTATCATCATAGTTAGACTACTTTTCTATAGAAAGTATACCATAAAAAGATAACTGACATGTAGATGCATTGACAAGTGTTGCATATTTGATTCCTATCAACATTAATGATGATCAAGATATTTTCATAATTAAACTATTACAATCACCATCAATATCTAACATGAATTTGATTGCACTATCCATTTCAGCCACTACACGTAGTTCTACAAATCCAAAATGGTTCTCTGATATCTATAACTTTATAAACAAATATATTACACCAAACACTTTTTCACAAAATTACAAATTCATGTTACACAAACAAGCACTCCATTATGTAATCATTTGTGGAGACCCTTTTAAATATTCTTTTGATCGATAATTACTTCAACGTTTCAATTCAGCAGAAGCCAAAATTGCTCTTACATAGCTACATGATAGTGAGTGTGGTGGTTACTTCAGTGAAAAATAAATGTCACACAAATTGCTTCGACAAGGTTATTACTAGCCTATTATAGAAGATGAACATTTAAAATATGTAAAACTATGCAATAAATGGCAATGACACAATAACTTATAGCATGCACCATCACAATAATTACAGCATATTTTCTCTCCATGGCCATTCATGTTATGGGGATTTGATCTTATTGGAAAAATTATCTATAAATGGACATAAGTTATTAATCATAGCCATATAATACTTTAACAAATGGGTATAAGTCATTCCACTTCAATCTACCATAAGTCAGGACATTTTCAGCTTTCTTATGACTCACATTATTGCATGCTTCAGCTTGCCCATAGCCATCATTTTTGATGATGGAACATCATTCAAGAATAAAACTATCAAAAAAATTCACATAAAATATAAGATTAAACACACATTCTCCACTCCATATTACCCACAAGGAAATGGTCAAGTAGAGGCTACCAATATAACCATCAACAACATTTTGAGTAAAATAGTGACCAAATTTGGAGATGATTGACACAGCTAACTAGTATTTACATTATGGGCCTATCCCAAAAGTATCTGCATACCCATAGGAGCCACTCTTTATTCACTTGTTTATGGCATATAATTAGTTTTACCATTGGAATTAGAAATCCCATCTCTTCATGTCTCCCTTAAATGTATTCTCACTGATGACTAGTATCATGAAAAGCATCTACACCAGCTCAAGTAGTTAGACCATACAAATATTCAAGAAATAGAACATCTCAAAATCTACCAACAACATATACTATGATCCTACAATAAATTATTTCACACCAGATAATTATAATTTAATGATCTCATTCTCAAAGAAAATCTTTGTAATTTCAATGCCAAAGAAGAAACCAAAATAAAATTCAAACCAAATGGCCTAGGTCCATACATTATTACCAAAAAGCCTAGTCCTAAAGTGTATCATCTAGCCTCACTTGAAGGAAAGAAACTCAAAATTTCTAATGAATATTATGCATCTACATAGATTCCATGTCTAACATTTCATTTCACACATTGTATTGTACAAAAAAATTCAATATTACTTGTACATATTTCTCATTATTTCTTGTACATAACTTATTTATGATTGATTTTAAATAGCTTATATCAAAATTTCAAAATCCAAAAACATTAAAATAATTAAAAAAACATCAAAAACATTTCAATTGTATACATTATCCATGCTTTACATTTCTACTACTATGATAGACTTACATTTGTTGTTTTATGTGATTGTTTGTTGATTTATCTACATTACCATGATTTACTTGATCTTTTTTAAGTGTGTGTAGTGACATCTAGATCCTTGATTGCTTCACTCTACCCATTCAAGGGGCATCCTACTTCTACATTTTAGACACACATCAATTTATATACCCACTAGGGGCATCTTATACATGACGACACCATCCAAGTTATGTCATTCCTACACCACACACTCTAGTTATCATATTGATGTACATTACTTACTAGCTTACACATATTACTTTATCTACACCCACTAGTATATAGCACTTGTTTATTTCTTAGTATATACCTAGTATTGTATTAACATGTCTTGCATACTTTCACTTCTTATTTTGATTAGTTATATGTGATTGTATTTCTAGTATATTACATTTTTTCCTTTTTTGCTTTATGTAGGTAGATGTGATTATATTTTTTAGTTCTTGTTTGTCTCATGTATATGACTTAGGGCATTTGCAAATTTCTTTTGTTTTTATTATTATGTGTGTCTTAGGACATTTGTCAATGTCCTTTGCCTATACTCTTATATGTGATTGTGGCTTTCACACTAACCTTGCTTATATCAATTATATGTGTATGTGACATTTGAACATGCCTTGTATTCTTGATTTTTAATTTGAGTGACATGTGCCCATGTCCCTTATTTGCTTGGCCCCTTGGACACTCTTATATGCTTCTTGCTTCTTACCTTATATGATTATTTTCTTTTTTGTTTCTCATTATTTGTAATGCCATGATCCACATCATGCATTATCTTGATTTCTTGGATGCCATGATGGACATCATGTTACATCCCTCTATGCCAACTAATAACCAACAACTAATAATAACCAAACTTCCAATTCTAATTTATTACATTTCACATGCTATTATATTGTTATATCTATCTAAGCATAACCCTATTGATATAACAATTTCTCATTATAAACCATGTTATATATTGAGATATCTTATCGATTATCATTGCTATATCATGTATCTTTACAACATAACACACTTATAGGGCTCTTTATTCTAAGGGTAGTCATTATAGGGTCTTCATTCCTACCCTCAAAAGAGGGGACAATAAATAGGGTTTTTGTCATAGAGATCAAAACTCCTAATGATCAAAAAAGTAGTTTTTAGAACACCCAAAACAATAACTAGACATCAAACTAGATAGAACAGACCATGTAAATAGTGAAAATGTTAGAATAGTTACCAGATTTAACCCAAGACAATAGCACCAAGATTGGACTACAGTGTTAGACCCTCTAGTGTCTAATTTTGGTTCTCTTATCCAAACAACCAAAAAACTAGAGTTTCTAGAAGTAGGCAAAAAAGTAGGTTTAGCTATAGTTTTTGCACATTTAGACCAATTCAGAATCAATAGTTTTAAGTATACTTTTTCTTAAAGAATATAGATGTAGGTGGAATCATAAATATCATGATGAATCTTACTTTTAGTTTTAGATATGACAGTTGGTATAACTTCCATATCAGAATCCATGTTCTAGACGCCAGTGATTAGGGTAATGTGTGTGACATTTATTTTCTTTTATTTCTAAGTTTACTACATTACCTAGGCATTCTCAATAGTTGCATGCCTTATTCCATCTTTAGGTGGTTGGCATCATTTTGGGAGTGGCTTTCATACAAGCCTAACTTCCACATTTTAGAGTGGCTTTCATATAAGCCTAGTGTACCAGTTTCGGAGTGGCTTTCATACAAGCCTAATTTCCACTTTTTGGAGTGGCCAAGAGTGGCCTATTCTCCAACATATATTCATCTATTCATGCCACATTGTCATATTATATATCATTCATGGGATTCAAGAGCAATCTCATAAGACACACATTTCATACTAGTATCAGTTCATATCTTCACTTCACAGGGCAATGATGGAGCCAAAGGACTAAGTAGCCTTTGTTTTCTTGAGCCACCTACTCAAAGGGATTGGACACATAGTTTAAACATTGATCAACACATGCATGATCATGTAGCTTCACTAAGTGGGAAATGATGGAGCTAAAGGGCTAGCCTTTGCATTTTTGAGCCACTCTAAGGGAATTAAGCACTCAGCTCCGTTCATGATATTACTCTTGGTATAACACATACTTAACATTATTCAGCATCATAATAGGTTTTGTATTGGTTCACATACCTAGTGAGGTGTATTCATTCCTTTCTCTTCCCCTCTCTCTTACCTAGATTTGTATATTATTATTTTATATATAACATATCTAGTAATAATTGATCTACTCTTTATTTTATTTTACATATTTACACTCCACAGTGTGCTCTCTCTATGCATACCCAACATCACACAACTTCATGAGATTTACCCTTGCAAGTAAGTTCAGGTATGCTTTCTATTTTTCTTTTATCCTAGTATTTCACTTTATTGTATCAATATATTAAGTGGGGGGAGGAATATAGTCATATAAAATATATGAAAATTGGTAACTTGAGTGTGGCTAATGACACCCAACCCATAGGTCCCTCTTGCTTGATCTTATGACCCTTATAACTTTCTTTGCACTAACTCTCAGTCATTTGTAACCTTCTAGACCTGATCTTAGCTCAACCAGACTACTCTTTCTATGAAAAATCTATCCCCCTATGTCTCGTTAGCTTAGGACTATATTGCCCAACTTGGACTATAGCATCGGCCCTCTAGTGTTTGCTTTTAGCACTCTTATCCAAGTGTGTTTTTGCCTCCAAAGGTCAATTCCTCCTGGTTCGTATTCTTCTTCTTGTTGACCTAATGTGAGCACATCTAACCCATGACCAACATATCCCTATAAAATCCCATTCAAAGTTCATTTAGAAGGGGTTGTCAAATATCATAAAGCAAGTAAGAATACAAGACTACTCAGGCAATCTTCCCTATTCTCTACATATATCTAGCTAATACACTTACAAGCTTATCTAAATCCCTAAACTAGTCCTTAACCACCTCAATCACATCTATTTTAGCATTTTGCATATTCATACATGTTATTTCACAAATCACATCAAGTATGAGAACTACATATGGCTTGATCCCTCTTTGAAGTATTGATATGTAGGTAGTGTGCCTACATAAGGGGTGTGGATACACGTTCAGTGAATCTTACACACACTAACACCCCCCCTCTTTTTCAAAGTTAGTCAAAATATAAAGGAGTCTAAGATTTGAAGATAAAATATGCTCTATAAGGAGTTCCACAAACATCTAGTAGTCAAAACTTTACAGGCAGGGTCACACAGACATCACGAATAAAACCTAAAAAACTTAGGTCTCCTCAATAATAGTGGTAGAAGTGGACAACAGCACCAATTTCACTTGTGTCATGTTTCAACACTCCTATCCAATCATAAAATGAAGGCTAGATGCTAAATTATGATAGCCTCTTAATCTTACACAGTGAATTCTAGGCTCTATCTCAATAATCTCAGATAGCTTCTAGCTAAGTCTTATTTTCTATCACTTATTACAATTTTTAAAAAGATTAAAATTGTAATCAAATTTATAAAAATTAGTGGCTTAATTATTACATATTTATTTACTAGTTTTACTACTTAGACCCTTTAACTAAATTAGGAATAATACACCAATATTCCCAAAAAAGTTAAATCAAATTACATCTTTCACATAACTCTTATTTTAAGCTACGTGACCTGTAGGTTACGTCTTTCATCTCAAAAAATGGGCATCACAATGAGATTGTCTTGAGAATTCAAGTCTTATGAGAAATATTTCAAATTTATAACACTATACAGTTTCAAAAATTATAGCATGATTCAGAATTTTCAAATTTATAAAAAGTTAAGAATAATAAAATCCCTTATCACTATTTTTAGAAAGATTAAAATTGCAATCAAATTTATAAAAATCAGTGGCTTAATTATTACATATTTATTTTCTGATTTTACTACTCAGACCCTTTAACTAAATTAGGAATAATAAACCAATATTCCCAAAAAAGTTAAATCGGATTACATCTTTCACATAACTCTTATTTTAAGTTAAGTGACTTGTAGATTACATCTTTCATCTCAAAAAAGGGGCATCACAATGATATTGTCTTGAGAATTCAATTCTTATGAGAAATATTTCAAATTTATAACACTATAGTTTTAAAAATTATAGCATGATTCAAAAAATGTAGATTATGGGGATATGTGGCATGCATGTGCACTAATTCCTACAATTACAAGTTTGAAAAATTGTTACATGTTTCAATAGTTACAAAGTTAAAAACCATTCAATATCAATTTGATACAATATAAGGGGCATGATACTCATTCATGTTCAAGTTAATACATGTAAATTTCAAATATCACAAATCTAATAGCTTTTAAAAGTTGTAAAGTTTCAAAAAAATCAAAATTTATCAAGTTCAAAAGTTTCAATTTCCAAGTTACAGAGTTTTAAATATAATCTAGACCTGTTTGCAATAAAGTGATTCATTTTCATGTTTCAAGTGGGCCATGCTAGGGTTTAGTGACACTCTACATCTATGGTTTAATTTTTTCAAGATGTAAAGATCCATAGTCAGTGGTTCTACCCTTTCAATTATTTCTTAGAGTACTCTACACAATCAAATGAGAGTTGGAGCATACAATATTTCCAACTCAATAGCATTCAAAGGTTTTCAAATTAATAATTGATCACCCTCAATTCACCATGGGTTCAACATTTCTCCAAAATACCTCAACAAGAGGAAAAACACTTCTTCAATTTCAAGTTATATGGAAATTAATTTTCATTCTCTTTTAGGTGTATACTTTCTTTACTTTCTTTGAAATTTTTAAATTTAAAATTTTCAATCCTCAAATACGGACATTAATATTTTTTAGTTGAATTATTGTAGGTTTTACATTAAGGCTTATTATACAATCAATTTTCACATCCAAATATAAAGTGTCTTTTCACACTTATGTTTACATCTACTTTACTCTAGTAATTTCAATTTGTTGCATCACTAAAATAAAGTAGGGGAAAATTTAGACATATAAAATTAATCATTAAGTGTTTTACGATGTTTATTCTTGACATCTTTACCTTTGTCTATCCATCATTATGCTAACTTACAATAGATAAGAGAGTCTTCACTATCTTGTAAACACTAAAAATATCATACATACATCCCTATTTCAAATCCATTCATCCATAAATTACTTACAATCACCTATCATGTTTTTTCAATTAATCTTTGTCTTTATCGGTCAAAATCACGTTAGGTCAAACAAGGCCTCATTGCAGCCTTATCCCCCACATTCTAATGATAATTTTTTCAAATCAAGACATTTTACAACCACTCTTATATGCATTTTATAAATTTGGTTAGTGAAAACATTCTAAATACTCCCTTATAAAATTACATCAAGTCATTCATTTGAAATGACCTAGCAAGCTAATTTCAACTTGTTATACACTAAATAAGAGAGCAATATTTATTCTGATTTCAATTCTTCTACTTTCTAATAGTCATACATTAAGTCTAAATATATTTTATCATAGGTTAAGGGCATCCATTTCAAATCATTTCAATCAATCTTATAGCTACTTGTATATAGTTTCACAATCATAGATCACATAATCACCCTAGGAGGGATAATTACATCGACATGAGGCCCATTTAGGATATGTAAGCATCACTCAAATTACACAGGATTTTTAAAGGTAGTTCAGTCATTCCCACTACCCCTTTTATACCCCTTTTTTATATGATTTTTATCTAGTGCATGTGTAAGACTAGGGTTTTTATCTTATAGGTCTTTAATACATCTATTCAACCTTTAAACAAAATCAAAAAAACCCTATAAGTAGTCACACAAACCCAAATCAAGAAATATAGCACATAGTCAACTAGGATGTAGCCATAATCAACAGACAAGGCCTTAGTGTGGCCCTGTCATCCTAATGTTACCATTTCCCAACACATTATCCAATTCTAATTTTGGATGTGACATAGTTCATAGGTCTTTCTAATTATTTTATAGTCATGGTTAACTTGCATAGTCAATATGAATTATGTTTTAGGGAGGTTTCATATTATTAGGCCCATTTACTATTTTAAACAAATTCCAAATTCTATAAATATTATGTATCATATTGTATTTCATTATCAATTATGTATATTCTAGAATTTCCCATTTCATTAGTTTAAATCTATTATTTTTTATTCATTCAATTCAAAATAAGATTAAACACTAGCCTTCTTGACACCTTGGCTCCAACAAGTGAGGATGCACTTCTCATATAACTTCATAATCTCCTCCAATCATTCATCAAGGGATTCCTTGTCATCATTAATTTGACATGTGCAATACAAAAATAAGGCAATAATAAATCCATCAACATAAAAACTTCTATTTTAAACACTAATTGAAATGGGTAGACTTGTTCAAGTGTTTGTAAGTGCTCCTATATGCCCATAATACAATATAAACTTGGTCATCCCAATCCTTGCATCTCACTTTACAAATTTGTGTTGGTGTTTGACCAATAATTTTACCAAAAGCCTCAATGATTCCATTTGCCTAGGGGTAATAGAGCATAAAATTATGGTGATTGACCACTAAATTTTCAAATAAATTATACATCATCTCATTCAAAAAATATTTTCCTCGATCACTTTTCAAATTCAATGGGTACTCATATTAGCTCATGATGTTTTCCCAAAGTAAATGTGTTGCTATCATGGTAGTACAATTTTTGGTCAGCACCACTTCTACCCATATTATTAATTAATTTGTTTCAGTGATGATATAATGTGTGCCTATTCTACACATGGTTCAGGATATTGGTCTGACAAATCCTATGGACCACTTCTCAAATGGTTCATGATTAGTGATAGGAACCAATGTAATTTCATCGAAATGATTGAGTTTAAATATTCTTTGACATATATTGCATTTATACAAATAATCCTTAACATCCTTTAAAATGTTGGCCACCATAAACTAGAAAAATAATAATTGTGTGGTAACCTCACTAGCATAGTGGCCACCTATTACTCCCTCATGTCACTCACATAATACTTTTGTTTGCTTATGCTCCATCATGAATTTGAAAATAACTTTATCACACCCAAGCTTGTATAATTATCCTCTAAAAAGTTGATGAGTAGCGCAAACTTCAAGCTATTTCCTTTCTTTGGTTGTATATTCACTAGGTGCAATGCCAAATGTGAGGAAAAGTGCTATATCTACTTGGGCTTTAGGGACACATTATAATCTATACAACTGGGTGTCAGGCATGCCATCCTCTATGTTCTACATGTATTTTCTAGAGGTGATCCATGACAAATTATTAGGTATAGAATTTTGTTTGTTATGTTTGACCACAACTAAAAATTAAAATTCCCAAAAAAACTATCCTTTTAAATATTCTCCCATGTACAACAATATTATTTACAATATACTTGAGTGCTTCACGGTTCATGAAAATCATGAATGGTGTGGCAAGCAGATATTGTTGAAACCTTTGAAGTGCATAAGCCATTACAAGTGCTTTGTGTTGAGTGGTGGTGAAATTTTGTTCAATTGAGGTGAGCTTTTGACTATCAAAGTAGATAGGATGATAAAATTTATCATCTCCTATTTGTGCCAAAATGGTATCTATATATGTTCCCAATGCATCAACATGGACATGGAAAAAAGCATTCCAATATGAAAATTTCAAGATTGGTGCATTGACTAAGTTTTCCCTTTCCCTAGGGTCCTTGGCAACAATTACTTTTTATAAAAGAGACTTAACCAACCATAGGTATATTCTCTATCCCACAATATACCATGATTTTCTTGATCTCTAAAGGGAATTGTGTAATGTAAGAGCCATTGGGTTTGCACAAGAATTGGTATCCAACTTCCTCAATATAAGAATATGTCAAGATTATAAATTACAATAGAATAAAATATCATACAATAGGTCATGCAAATTATATTCAACCACTCCTTTGGATGTTGATGTCTTAAACTAGGATGCTTACTTATAAAATCATACTCTAGATTTTTTATCCATTATTTAGTGTTCTCCTAGGAAATATGGTGAATCATCACTACTTACCATTATTAGCAACTTGTTCAATTGGTCCCAATGATAGAACCAAAATGTTGTGTTTTACTTGCATGATTCATGACTTTTATGCCACTTGTGCTTCCTAAACATTAAAAATGTCATCACATTAGTATATCACACTAAGGATTAACGTGATCACTTGAGGTGCAAAGAGATCACACTTAATCCTAGTTGGGTTAGTTGTGTGAAAACTACATACACATGTTATCTCATTATTCAATGCAATATGGGCATAAACCAACACTTTAAATTTCTTAATATATGTAGCTAAAATATGAATTTAATAAATTATAAAATCAAACTCATTTAAACATAAACATATTGCAGTTATAAGATTAATCACGTATGAGCTAAGCTAAAAAAAATAACATTATTATTCACTCCAATCTGCTCCTTACCATGAGATTTCCATGAGATTTGGCATTCTTTGAAAAATGGAAGGTGTGGACAACTATGAACTTTCATCCTCTATTTTAGGACTAATCTAGGATCATCCCAGGGCATGGCTGTGGGTATTGGACTTCATAAATGGAGTCTACGTGAATAGTCTCCAAGAGATGCACTATTAACTCTAGAAGTTCAATACACTATGCTTCACACAGGTTAAATACAATTATGAATACTTTGATTTTTGGGCTTGTTCTTTATAAACACAAGGGGAAAAGGGAACTTCAGAACCACTAAATGAACACAAGAGAGAGAGAAGGTTAAGACAGATAAAGGGAGCCTCTAGGTCTTACATGAGATCAATGCAATGGTCATTGAACCAAGTGATTATGTCACAGTTATACAATTATAGACTAAGTTTCACTAAAGTTCTACCTCCAAGAACATATAGTGGGGAGATTTTAAGGGAATTGGGAGTATGCCTTTAGTGTGAATTCCTACTAAAGATTAGTATTAGAGTTTTATTATCGAAAACACATAAACACCAAATGAATTTTTTTAGCTAGGCACACAAATTATCAAACTTACCAAAAGAGAAATGAAGAAACTCACATAGATAATATAATAACTAAGCACATCACAATCATGACATAAATAAAGTGAATAAGTGTTAATCCAAGTAACCTAGCACTATTGATTATTTAAACATGAAGATAAAAGAAAATTGAACACAGAAGAGACCCTTTGGTATAAACAAAAATTGTATTCATTAAAAGAGTTAAAAACTACTACAATAATTGATCTCAACCACTATTACATTCTAGAGTCGTGAAGGAAACAAAGGTGAGATACTACCAATAATCCAATAGCACTTTTGATCAATTTTTGGTCGACCTTAAAATATAATATGACTCTTCTATAAATAGATCAGGATTGGGACCCACCTCCAAAAAACTTGAGGATCCCATCCTAGGCCATGATGGCCACTTATTATAGTTATAACCATATTTCAAAATTTGAACCAAAATAAATCCCAACAAACTCACAAAAAATCTATGGGGGACCACTAGTAAGCATGTAGAGGTAGTTGAGAGGGGTTGACTCCTAATTTTTTCAACTAGGCACTCTCAAATTCTAGTGAAAATACCACGAGGTCAAACTCCTTATATAACTTGGCCAAGTTAATTGAAGGCTCTTTGAAGATCACCTCTACCTGAGCTAATAATCTCCAAGAGATATAGAAAGTTACTTCCATTAAGGCCTAGACTCCAAAGTCTTGGTTAATGATCATAGTAGATTGAGTTGACAGGTCTAGCACCACCCAGGCTCCTTCTTGGTTTACCTTGGGCACTTTCTCCCTCATAACCTAGTTAAATTAACCCAAGTGGACTTAAAATTCCCTTTGGTTGAGTAGAGTTCCATTTAAGTGGAATAGCATAGAGATATTAACCTCCTTAAAGTAGTTCAATATCTTCTTCTCACCCTGTTCTAAGGGTTATATTGTAGTATGGCACAAGGCTAACCACTCTTCCATTGTTGCTCTCATGTTCCCTGCATAAGCTTGGTACAATCCCAAATCTGAGGTTATCATCAGTTTGAGATCTATAAACATCCCCTTATTGACCACTACCTATAACTTCTAGCATTTCTTGTTGATTTATGTGATCCTCCCCATGTAGGCCTATGTCTAGTGTATAATTTCATTGGTCTCAGCCTGACTCCCTACTATTTTTTTAAGGATTGAGAAAAGCACTAGGAGGGTGTCTTTGACTTTCCCAATTAGTCTGACCATAAATAGACTCTTTACTTGGGCCTTGAGAGTCCAGACTTGGCTCTACATGTCCTCAAGGATCTTCTTAAACATGTCATGGGTCCTCAACCATCTTCTATTCTCTAGTTGTAGTCCTCACTTTGGTGAGGGAAAACAAAGATTGATGGGTTTACCCTATCACTGAGTTCCCCTCCTAGATGAAACTCTAAGTAAGCATCCTCTTCATGTTCTCAAAGGATCTTTCAAAACTCCACTGTATATCTAAGTCACCCTAGACATTCATTTATGATGCATGTGACCCCAAGACCATCCTTTAGGTTAATAGTAGTGTAGGAGATGTGGTTGAGATGGTTGTGAAGGGTGAAGGATGAGGTGAAAGGGAGATGGAGGAAGTGGAAGGAGTGAAAGAGAAAAGGAGTGGAGGTAGAGGGGGTATGGGTATGAAAGGAGGGAGAACAAAAGGGGAAGTGCATGGGAACATTTGAGATAGCCATTATTCATGGGTGAGGTTCACCTAAGGTAGGATTGCCCCCAAAAATAGATCATGAAACAATAGGGATGAGATGCTTTGGTTAAAGGTGAATCTAGTGGGGCCTTGGGTAAGGGAAAGAGGGGGATGGGGAGCCAATCACTGAGATACTGTTACTAGGATTGGAGGAGTCACCAAGACCTATGAAGGATGTGGAGATAGAACTAGAGGCCTTTAAGTTGGAGCCAAAGGATGGGTCACCTTATGTTTATTCTTCAACCTCTTTCCCATGTTATCTCTAGGTGTTATAGTGGATAGTTTGACCATGATGGTAGGGGTTATAGGGGCTAATGGTAAAGGACTTGGATCCATGAAAGGGAGCATTAGGATGACTAGAGTGGGGACTAGGAGGGTCCCTTCTAGAGGTAATAGGCTCCCAAAGGTTGTAATCACATTTTCTATTGAGGACATGCCCAAGGGAGGCAAAGAGAGGACTCTAGGATATGAGATGGGTGGAGCAAAAGGGAATGGGGAAGTGAGGATGATCAGAAGGATAGAAGTGAAGGGTACTTGGGTGAAATATGGAAGGGAAATAATGGGTAATAAAAGGGGAAATAGAGGTGAACTAGTGGGTGCTAGAATAAGGAGTTAGAATGTGGTGGAAGAAAGGGGTGGAAGGGAAATGGGATGAGATGGAGGAGTGAGTGGGATAATTTTGATTGGTGCCTACTGAGTATCTCATTTGAGGCTCATTCTTGAGCTACTAACTATATCAAATATTAGAGGTTGTGGTGATTATGGCTGATTAGACTACACTTGTGTTTCTTGATATCATGTAGTTCAAGCTCAGCTCTACTGAGGCTTAGTTATCAGTGTTGTAAGAGGAGGCAAAGGTAGATCTTGAGGAGAAACTAGAGGAGAAGGAGATGGATTTGGAGCTTGAGGAGCTAGGGCCATTATTAAAATTAGAGTGGGAGTTTGGGCTAGAGCTTGAGGAGAAGGTAGTAGGATGCCCTATAAGATTCTCCAAGAGATGGCCAAAGTTTTTAGAGTTAGATCCTCCACAAACCTAGCAAGAGTTGGAGGAGTTACCTAGGGGTTTACCTAAGCCTTTTTCCCTTTATTCTTCCTCTTAGTTGTTATTTAGGATAACACCTCTTGGTCATTGGTGGAATTCAAATATAGCTCATCATCATCTTTGTCTTGATGGCCATAATTGATGTTGAGTTGAGTTGAATATTGCACCAAAATGGGTCTGAATCACTTATTTAGGGTCCCACTACCAAATCTTACATTTTATGAGGGATAAGGAGTCTC
Source organism: Torreya grandis (assembly GCA_037957365.1). NCBI lineage: Eukaryota > Viridiplantae > Streptophyta > Pinopsida > Cupressales > Taxaceae > Torreya > Torreya grandis. Next base: position 1,658,853 of record JARHVA010000597.1, on the reverse strand, counting down.
TCCCAACTATGATATTTTATATAAAAAAGAAGTTCCTCTAAATATGGCCTCATATGGTGATTATAAGTGGAGGGTGTGCCTTCTACTAATGATGTATGCATAAATTAAAGATATCATTTACTAGTTGATGTTGGAAATATTGTCATTAATTTCAAAGGTCTAGCATTATTGGTGATAAAGGCCCCATAGCATTTAATGGTGTTTTTAATATTCATATCTTGGCTAATGTGTTTTGATATTTATTTAATATTGATGGATATATTTTTGGTTGCATAAAAGTCAAAAGAGGGCCCATGGAGAAGTCAAAGAGTCATGGGGTAAAGACAAAAGAGGAATGAGATGCATTTTTTCATGAAGAGTCATCTTGAGGAATTATAAGAGTCACCAAGTGAAGACAGAAGAGGGTATGGCACATTTTTCCATGAAGAGTCACCTTAAGGAATTCAAAAGGTCACCAAGATAAAGACAAAAGAGGAAAAGATACATTTACTTATGAAGGGTCACCATGTGATTTTTCAAATGCAAGGATACGAAGGGTCATGTAAGTTTGACACCATTTTCCATGAGGATTGAAGGGTCACAAAGGGTGAATGCTAAATGTCATTTGGAAAGCTATAAATAAAGGCTTGAGAATCCATTTATAAAATTTAAGAGAGTGCATGGTTTTCTAATTCCTTTATGTAATAAAAGAGGAGATAAAAGTATGATATATTTTAGAGTTTTATCATTTTTTAAATAAGCAACATTGAGAGATAGTTGTGTTTTATACACAAGAGGGGTTGGTGCTCCTGTGGGTTGGTGCTCACAAATATTTGATGTGTTGGTGCTCGTCAAAGGGGTTGGTGCTCCTACAAGTTGGTGCTTGTGAACTTTATAATTTGAGTTGTGCTCATTCATATACTTGAGATTATTCTCATGGTTTTTCTCACTTTAGGTTTCCACGTAAAAATTTGGTGTCTCTCTCTCTCTCTTGTGTAGTGCATGTTATTATTTCAATTTTATTGTATATCTTAAATGTGTGATTAAGTGGATTAAATAAAATAAATAAGATCAAATAAAAGATATATAATATACTAATTCACCCCCCTCTTAGTATATTTCATGCTTAACAATTAGTATCAAAGCAGGTTCCTTTTGAAAAAGTTTTACAGCTTGAAGGTAGATCAGGGAAAGCATGATGGCTAGATCCATGAAGGTTTTTTTACAAATAAGGCACCTTTTTTTGATGGGAAAATTTATGTTTTTTGGAGCATAAGGATGAGGAATTATTTGATGGCCCTTGGATTTGACATTTGGAAAGCAATGGTGGAGGAATATGAAGAGCCATAAACACTTGGAACTACTTTGATGGAAAAGAAGGCAAGTGAAAATAATGCTAAAACTTTAAATGCTATTTTATGTGGTTTATGTGAATCAAAATTTGTTAAAGTTATGCAATGTAAATCTGCTCATAAAACTTGGATAAAGCTTGAGAATATTTACAAAGGTGATGAAAAGGTTCAACAAGCTAAGCTTCAAACTTTTAGAAGATAGTTTGAGAGTTTGAAGATGGAAGAGGAAGAAAATATAGCAAGTTACATTTTATAAGTTGATTAAATAGTTAATCAGATTCAAGGTCTTAGAGAAAAGTTAGAAGAATCAATTATGGTACAAAAAGTTTTGAAATATGATGCAAAAGTTTCAACAATTGAAGAGATGAAGAATTTAGCCAAGCTAAAGATGGATATGAGCTACATGGTATTCTTATGGCATATGAGATGTGAACCAAACAAGAAAAACCCTCAAAGAGAGAAGCTACTTTCAAGACATCAAAGAAAGAGAAGGCTAAGATTCAAGAATCAAGTGACAGTTCTAGTGATGATGAAGATGACAATGGAGCTCTATTCATTTGTAATTCAAAAAAAGGCATAGGTAAATATCAAGGAAAATTACCTTTTAAATGTTTTAATTGTGGAAAGATTGGATATTTTATAGATAAGTGCCTAGATAAGGGTAATGGTGATAATTAAGAAGGAAAGTATACATACAAGAAGAATTTCAAAAGAAAATTCAATAAGGGATTCAAGAAGAAGAGTTTATATTCTAAAGATCCTAGTTCAGTCGAAGATAATAAAGTCAGTGATTCAGAAGAAGAAGAGATTATATTCATGGCCATAACTGAAGATGCCTCTACAAGCAAAAGTATAGATGATCAAGAAGAAGAATGGGATAAATTCAAAATGAATCTTAAAGGATAACTCATTTATGCCTTAGAAGAGTTAAAATCTCTTGAGAAGAAGAATCGAAGATTAAAGCTCAAGATCAAGAAAAATGAAAATGAGTCAAAGGAAACAATTGAAGATCTATAAGCACACTTTGAAGAAGCCAAGAAGAATGAAAAATATCTAACAGCATAGTTGTAAAAAGTAAGTGAAGCATGTGAAAGGTATGTTATTGAAATTGCTTCTTTAAAATTAAATCTTGAGAAAATAAATAAAGCAATCAATGATAAATCAGCCAATGATTCAAAATTTGAGAATAGTACTAATATGTTGAATAAGATATTAGAAATTCAAAGATCAATGTTAGATAAGATAGGTATCAGATTTGAAAAAGAGAAAGGAGAGGCCACTACTTTCATAAACAAGGTTAACACACAAAAAAAAGGAAAGAGCTATGTTGAAGCTCTTTCAAAAGATGAAATAAAAAGGGAAGAACTTAAGAATGCATAGGACATCTCAAACAAAGAATGCTAGAAGGAATAGAGCTACAAAAGGCAATTAGATCAGAGATACATAAATAGATATTATTTTTATGATTACTATTTTTATTGTAATGGATATGGTCATAAGAAAATAGAATGTCGAAAAAGGGCTAAAAATTTTAGAAATAAGGAGAAAGAAACTCATGCAAAGTCAAGCAAAAGCCACAACTCTTTTGATCCTCTATCAGGTTTTAATGAAGAGGCCATAATATGTTACAAGTGCAATAACTTTAGACACATAGCTTGGTACTATAAAATCATGTTTGATTTAGTCAAGAAGGACTAGATTTTCAAGGCTCCATTCATCAAGAAAAAAGTTCAGACAGGATCATGGCAAAAAAAACAACTTAAAAAATCTATGTTGGTATAGACAACTTTTCATGCAAGAAATAAATAAAAGATATGGTTCATTGAAAATGGATTTTTGAGGCACATGATAAGAGACAAGAGTAAGTTCATAACCTTAAAGAAGATCAATGGTGGCACAGTGAAATTTAGAGATAATACTACTGCCATAATTGTTGAAAAAGGTATACTAAGTTTGGATAATGGTAGAACTAAAACTAAAAATGTTTTGTATGTAGAAGGTCTTAAGTATAATCTTTTGAGTGTAAGTCAAATATGTGATTAGGGGCACACACTAAAGTTTTATGTAGAAAGTTATGAAATTAGGAGAAAATATTTAAATGTGTTGGTTGTAGATGCTTAAAGAATAGACAATAATTTATATATGTCATCAGACATTAAAGGTCAAAGATGTTGTTTGAGTCAAATTGAAGAAACTTGGATATGTCATATGAGAATGGGACACATAAATTTTGAAAATCTTGTCAACATCAGCAAAAAGTAAGCAGTTAAAAATCTTTCAAAGATTACAAAGCCATCCAACACACTTTGCAAACCTTGTCAATATGGGAAGCAGGCCAGAATGTATTTCAAAACAAAAGAATAATCGACCACTCAAATGTTAGAGTGTGTTCACACTAATTTATGTAGACCTATGAGAACTCAAAGTATTCAAGGTGAGAAATATTTCATGTTGTTTATTGATGATTTTTCACGTATGACTTGGGTAATTTTTTTAAAGAAAAAATAAGAAGCTTTCAGACATTTCAAAGTGTTCAAAGCATTAGTTGAGAATGAAACTAGTTTAAAGATTAAGTGCCTAAGATCATATCGAGGAGGAGAATTCATGTCAGATCAAATGGAGTAGTTGAATAGAGAAATAAAATAGTTCAAAAAATGGAGATGATAATGATAAATGAATCCAAGATACTAGATAAATATTGGAGAGAGGCAGTTGGTATAGTAGTGCATATCTAGAATAGAGAATTATTGAGAGTCAATAGTGACAAGACTTATTATGAGCCATGAAAAGACAAACTAGTTATAGTTAATTATTTCATAGTTTTTAGCAATAGATGATTTATAAAGAGAACCGATTAAAAACTTGGTGGTAAGTTTGAATCCAGAGCAGATGAAGGTATATTTCTTGGTTATTCTTGCAAAATTAAAGCTTATAAATGTTATAAAAAATGAACCAAGAAGATAGTTTAAAGTGCAAGTGTCAGGATAGAATAAGATAGAAAGCAAAGAATGAATGATCCAATAAACATTCCTAAAATCATTGAAGAGGAAGATTTTAAAGAATCAGATGAAGATGAGAAGGAGAAAAAAGACACCAAAACCCCATCCAAATATGTCTAGATAAATCATAATGAAAGGTACATCATCAGAAAAATAAATGAATGAATTCACACCAGAAGAATGATGGTAAGTGAATTCGAGCAACTTAATTTCTCTTTGTTATCCAAAATTTAGCTTAGAACTTTTTCAAAAGCTAGACATGATAAGCATTGGGTTAAGGCAATGCATGAAGAATTAAATTAGATAGAAGAGAATGATACCTGGGAATTAGTGCCTAGACCAAAAGATCCCAATGTGATAGGAAAAAAATGGGTTTACAAAAATAAGTTGAATAAAAATGAAGAAATGACCAGGAATAAAGCAAGATTAGTATGTAAAGGATATGCTCAAATTGTGGGAATAGATTTTGAAGAAAATTTTGTACGAGTGGTAAGTATAGAGGCTATTAGAATGTTTCTTGCATATGTAGTGTTTAAAATTTTAAAAGTGTTTCATATGGATGTCAAATCTGCCTTCCTAAATGGGAATCAAAAAGAAGAGGTCTACATTGAGCAACTTGAAGGATTTATTCTCTCAATTGTTAGTATCCATGTATGCAACTTGAAAAAAGCATTGTATGGATTGAAACAAGCTCCCAGAGCTTGGTATGCAAGACTTGATAAATACCTACATGATCAAAGTTTCAAGAGAGGATTTGTTGATAGTAATCTCTACATCAAAATAGAAGGTGAGCATTAGTTGATTATTGTGGTATATGTTAATGACATAATATTTGGAGGTAACATTGAAAAGATGACAAAAGAATTTTTTAACAATATGCAAAAAGAATTTGAGATGTCTATGCTTTGAGAATTGTCATTTTTCTTAAGATTTCAAATATTTTAGTTAGATAAAGGAATTTTCATATCTCAAAGTAAATATGGTAAGGAAATTTTGAAAAAATTTAGTTTTGAGGATTGTAAACTAGTTGGCACACCAATGAGTATAGGAAATAAGGTGAGCAAGGATGAAGATTCACCTATTGCAAATCAATCTTTATAGATCTATGATTGGTAGTATTTTATATTTTACAACATCAAGGCTAGATATTATGCATGTAGTAGGCATGGTTGTAAAATATTAGGCAGTCTCAAAGGAGAGTCATGTTCAGTTGGTGAAGATAATATTGAGATATGTAAGGAGACATTGGATTATGGATTATGGTATCCCACAGGCAAATATTTCACTTTGGTTACTTATATAGATTTAGATTGGGTAGGTTATTTGGATGATAGAAAGAGTACAAGTGGAAGAGCTTTCTTTCTTGTTGATAGCTTAGTATCTTGGCTAAGCAAGAAGTAGAACTCAGTATCACTTTCTACAACTAAAGCAAATATATTGCAGTGGTGTTGTGTTGTACTCAAGTGCTTTAGATGAAGTAAAACTTTAAAAGACATCAAGGTAAAATATGATGAACCTATTTCTATTTTTTGTGACAAACACAAGTGCTATTAATATTTCTAAGAATCCAATGATGCATTTAAGAACAAAACATATTCCTATCAGATATCACTTCTTAAGAGATTAAGTTGTAGATCAATAGGTTAAGATGGAATATATCATTACTATAAATCAGATTATAGATATTTTCATAAAGGCACTACCAAAAGACACATCTTTAGTATCTATGAGAGAAGTTAGGAGTAATTATTTTTTACTTCTTGCTATTGAGTATCAGCATTAGTTAAGGTGGATCTAAGTGTTAGCTCCAAGATAGGCCCCTTTGCCATTGATGTCAAAGGGAAAGAAGAAATAAAAATAGGTATAGGTGCAAAAATAGGTACAAGGAACAAGTACAGGTTGCTATAGTAAAGGGGGAGTTACTGTATATTTTTTAGACGGTAGTATGTGCAAGTTTCAGGATGTGGAAGTTTCAGTTTGAGGTTGCCATCAATGACAAAAGGGGAAATTGTTGGAAATATTGTCATTGATGTCAAAGGTCTAGCATCATTGGTGATAAAGGCCCCATAGCATTTAATGGTCTTTTTAATATTTATATATTGGCTAATGTGTGTTTATATTTATTTAATATTAATGAATATATTTTTGGTTGCATAAAATTCAAAAGAGGGCCCATGGAGAAGTCAAAGAGTCATGGGGGTAAATACAAAAGAGGAATGGGATGCATTTTCCCATGAAGAGTTATCTTTGAGGAATTCCAAGAGTCACCAAGTGAAGACAAAAGAGGGTATGGGACATTTATTATATGAAGATTCACCTTAAAGAATTTGAAAGGTCACCAAAATAAAGACAAATAAGGAAAGGATGCATTTGCTTATGAAGGGTCACCATGTGACTTTTCAAATGCAAGGATACAAAGGGTCATGCAAGTTTGGAACCATTTTCCATGAGAATTGAAGGGTCACAAAGGGTGAATGCCAAAGGTCATTTGGAAAGATATAAATAAAGGCTTGAGAATCCATTTGTAAAATGCAAGAGAGTGCATGGTTTTGTAATTATTTTATATAACAAAAGAGGAGATAAAATCAAGAAATATTATAGATTTCTATCATTTGTTGAGTAAGAAACATTGAGAGATAGTTGTGTTTTATACAAAGAGGGGTTGGGTGCTCCTAATGGGTTGGTGCTCACAAATAGTTGTTGTGTTGGGGCTCAACAAAGGGGTTTGGTTCTCTTATAAGGTTGGTGCTTGCAAACTTTGTCATTTGAGTTGGTGCTTATTCATATACTTGAGATTGTTCTCCATGGTTTTTTCCACTTTGGGTTTCCACATAAAAATTCTCTCTCTCTCTCTCTCTCTCTCCTCTCTCTCTCCTCTCTCTCTCTCTCTCTCTCTCTCTCTCTCTCTCTCTCCTCTCTCATCTCTCTCTCTCTCTCTCATCTCTCTCCTCTCTCTCTCTCTCTCTCTCTCTCGTGTGGCACATGTTATTGTTTTAGTTTTATTACATATCTTAAATGTGTTATTAAGTGGATTAAATAAAAGAAATAAAATTAAGTAAAAGATATATAATATACTAATCCAACCCCCCTTTTAATATATTTCATGTTTAATAGTTGATATGTGATCTCATGTTCTTCTAAGTGGTCAAACACATAATATGGTAGGCATAGGGGGTCTTGGAGGAAGCCTGTAACTTAGATAACAATGTCAAATTTGTACAACCAGTAGTCTCTAATGGCTAGGATATAGTCCCAATTTATCTTTGAGAATTAGGGCATTGGAGTTTCATTAACTACATGGTACAACCATCAGAGTATAAATTTTCAAAGATGTCTTGGACATGCTAGTGGAATTGGTGGCCATATAACTTGTAAAAAACCATGTGGATAGCTAGGCTACCAAGAACCCACATAATAAATGTTGATGGATTGAATGAGAGTGTCCCATATATGGCATTGAGTATGTAGTTCATCATTTAGAAGTAACCACCATTTTGAGCATCTACAATGGTATGTGCCAACTTGAAGTTGATCAAACCTCCAATGTCTAGGATGTTAGAGTGATTTAAGATCATGAGTATAAGGGGAACCCATAGCTTGTTACATGTTGACAATTTTAGTCCCTAAATAGTCAATTTTATAGGATCATGCCTAATCAGACCTCATCTCAAACTATATAGAATGTGTAGGCATTTATCTTTTCTTTATTGAGCCACTAGGAGTTAGGGTTCTCAGCCTAGTCATGGAGAACATCATATATCTAGTGATCATTCATCTAGACTAACATTGCCACTACGTCATATGAGAATGAGAAGTCTGATAGGGAGTAGTATGTCTTAAAGGCATTCCCAAATATATTGCCAATTTGGTGCTCAGAGGTGGGTAAACACACCTAATCATTGATAGTGTCCTATAAAAGGATAAACTTGTGGAAGATGTTGCCAACAAGTAAGCACATGATAATGCCTCTTGTTTGGTTATGACTCTATGAAGTCCACACCTTTTATAGGACTAAAGGGCATCCTCATACTCAGCCAACTAGTCATCGACATTGGTAGAATCCTTGGGGACCAACTCACTTACTTTGATTATGTCATTTTAGTGTTTGTACCTAGTTAAACTAGTAGGGAAAGTGGTGTCCTAGTACTCAAGATCAGCCTTTAGGTTTGAGGATGTAGTGGCCATTGGATTAGAACATAGGGGAAATTAGGAAGCTTTAGGCATTGAAGGCATGGGATACAAGGGTTTAGTGTAGCTTTGAAATCAAGAAGTATAATATTTTTTTAAGACAAAAATGGTAATTGTTAATGGGCCTCCCTTGAGCTTTATAAACATATGCACACATCTCCCTGCATTAATGGAATTTAGTAGTTCACTAGCTACAAATTTGAAATTGAATTGGTGGTTGGATTTTCTCCCTTTATTTCTAAATCTATAATTGAATTTAGAGCCCATGATCCTCCATTGTTAATTGGATATAGCAATGGTGATGGGATGTTTTTAAAACTATCCATTTAGGTCCAACTTCCCATTCTATTAATTCCCATTGCATGGTAGGCACACAATCACATCTCATAGAGGCCCCTCACCCAAATCTTACTTTATGACATGTGTCATCCATCTACTAGTCCTCTTATTAATGGTCATCACCTAGGCATGGTTATATACTCCACATCATTCCCCTATCTTGGGTGACATGTCACACAGGGACATATGGCATACCTTAACTAGACTTAGATAACCACTCATACTTCATTATAAGATTCTTAGGTCACAAGTGGTAACTAGTTCATCTTTACACTAGATGATGTGGAAGCTTCCCCTTTATTCAACCTCTCCCAAGATTTGACATCTCTAATAGGTCTAGGGAATTAGTCACTCTAACTCCAAATGATGTGTTGATTTCTCATTGGGTCAAGCTCTCCCAGGCTCTGACATTTCTAATAGGTCTAAGGGACTGGCCTTTCTGACTCCAAATGACATGGTGATATATGATTGGGCTAGGATCTCCTAGGCTCTGATATCTTTGATAGGTCTAGGGACTAGCCTTTTAGATTCTAGATGACATAGTGATTTCCCATTGGGCCAGGCTCTCCCTGGCTCTGACATCTCTGACAAGTTTGGGGACTATTTTTTATGACTCTAGACAACATGTTGATTTCCCATTGGGTCAGGATTTCTCAGCCTTTAACATCTTTGATAGGTCTGGGGACTATCCTTTTTTACTCTAGATGATGTCACATTTTCTCATTGGGTCTAGCTCTCCCAATCTCTAACATCTTTGACAAGTTTGAGGACTAGCCTTTTTTACTCCAAATGACATGGTCATTTCCCATTCAGTCAGGCTCTCCCAAACCTTGACATATCTAACAAGTCTATGGAATTAGCCATTCTAACTCCAAATGATGTGGCAATTTCCCATTGGGTTTGCCTCTACAAAATTCATTAAATGACCAAATAATAAAGATAAAAAAATATGATACATTAAAGCTTATCTATCAAACATGGAGATCTCGATTTGTCAAAAAGGATAATGAGTTTGTTGCTCCAAGAAGGGAACCAAACTCCAAGAACATCCCTTTGAAAAAAAAGCAACCTGCTTGATGTTAGCTCCATGATATACTAAAAGAGAATAAACACTACTTAGTTATTTTAGATATATGAAAAGAGATTTATTATTGCTTAAAGAAATCAAGTCAGTGTATATTTTGAAGTTTTGAACAAGTTTCACTGACAAGAACAAAGGGAAGAAATCCGAAGCTCTTATTTTTGAAATTTTTAGAGGGGTCCCCCATTTTGGAGAAAATGGGGCATGTTGGCCATAACAAATTATGACTTTTTTAGGGAAAGTGATGAGAATCAACTAGAACCTGACTAGTTTCTTATTATTTTCTTGTTCATCACAAAGTTTGTATGGGGGTCTTTTATCATTCATAAAAAAATATGAGAAGCTAAAGTCTCACAATAGTAAGTGGTATACTAAGCTTTCACACATAGATGGCAACCAGTGTATATGAGAAGTGATTTTTATTTTGATTCATTCTTAGATTACTTTTGAATAATCAAGGTTGGATAGGTTATCAAACTTCCTCTAGAGCATTGTTGGCTTGATGGCTTGGGAGGGAATGAATAGAGTATTGCTCTGCTACTAGATAAGTGTCCATAAACCTAATAGAGATGCCTCTAGTTCCATTCATGGCATTACTCCACTGCCAACTAGAATGGAAATCTTGTGGTGGATATTACATGTATATCCCTTTCGAGGTAGACTTAGAATTTAGATTTTGCATGATTTATTTCTTTTTTTCCAATATTCCCAAGAAGATATCATTACTTATTAGTCTTATCCATTGATGGTTTGGGACCAATCCAAGGGTAAATAGATAGGGGGAAGTTTTGAATATCTAGTTAGTCCTTAATCAAATTTAATAATCCAATATCTTCTTGAACTATTATTTTAAGTGCAGCTTTGTGTCCATCCTAGGTTTAGGCTATTATAAAAATCCACATGTTTCTTTTAGAATAATTATCTTCTTAGATGTGGGATGTTAAGATTCCCCTTTTATAGTGTTATAATCACTGGGATTGAAGTTTTTAACTTAGTTTTTCCTATTTCTCAGTTATCCTTTTGAGCTTTGGTCACCACCTAAAGTAGTTACTAACAAGGGCCGAGCAATAGGGGAATAATGTAGAACAAATAAGAGGCTATAGGGGCAAACCATAACATAAATAAAATCACACAATAGAAATAAACACATGACAATAACAAACACATAACTAAAGCAAATCTATGTAATATATACATTACTACCTCCTACTTGGATTACTCAAAAATCACTTTGGATGGGATAGCTGAGAAATCACACTTCAAAAACTACCCATTTACTAGAAACAGTAAGTCATTCCCATCAATATCCTTAAGATGAAAAGTTTTTTCACCTAGTATTTTAGTTATCTGGTATGGGCCAACTTAGAGGGGATCAAATTTTAAATGTTTGTCTTTCTTCTCATGGGACTTATCCCACATTAGGACCAAGTCTAAGATTTTGAAGGTCTTGACCTTCAACCTCTTGTCAAACCACCTCTTAACTATGTCATTATGCTTGTAAAACCTCATAAAATCTTCATTCTAGGCTTCCTCTAACTAAATCAGGTCCAAGAGTCTAGAATTCACTTTATCATTTGGTTCCCTGAATTACTACATGAACTTATAAGTAGTCATTTTGAGAGTGATTGGCATGATTGGCTTCAATCCATAGATGAGAATGAAAGGAGAGATTTTGAGGGCTTATTTATACCTGGTACACTCTGCCCATAAGGAAAATATTAATAATGAGTGTCATTCTTAGGGCTTCTCTCTATCTAATTTCTTGATGGTGTCAATCAAGTTTTTATTGGTGGATTCTACCAATCTGTTTCCTTGCAAGTAATGATTGGATGAGAACTTGAGTGTGATTCCATTATCATATGCCCACTCTATGAATTTTATAGATTAAAAGGTAGGGTTTTTATCACACACTAAATAATTGGGGACACCAAAATGGTGACTATGGTAGTCTCTAAGAACTTAATGACTTTGACAGCAGTGTTATTTTTAGTCACAACTTCCTCAGACCATCTAGTGTAGTAGTCCTTGCCTATGAGGATGAATTTATGATTGGTTGATGAATTGGGGTTAATCACTCCCTCTAAATCTATCCCCCATTATGTGAATGGAACAAAATATACAATAGGTTGTAGTAGCATTATGGTGTGCATTTCCCTTTTAGAAAAGGTTTATCATTGGTGACAGAAGTGTACATGAGCATGAACATCTCTGAATAGTGTGGGGTAATAGTAACATGCTTGAAGAACTTTGTGAGCCATGGAATTTACCATGGAATGGTTGGCTCTTATATTTTCAAGGAAACTTTCCATTATGTCCTTGGCCTCTTCTTCTAATACACACTAGAGGTAGATCCCTTCATGGTTTCTTCTGACAAAAACTCCTATCTTCAGCATATAATGGGTGACTCTCAATTGGAGGACTCTTATTTAAGTATGGTTGAGTCCTAAGGGTGCATTTTAATAAATTATAAAGTGCATAACAAGGTTATACCATTTTGAGTGTTGTACCCTTTTATGGTCCACATAGTCTATTATGATTTGGATCTATCTTTGTGATTAGTTGGGTGAGGTTGTATCCCCTAGATAGCTTGGTTGACTTGATTTCTAAGTCATAATCTTATAATTTCATCATCCATCAACCTCTCCTCTCACTTATCTCATTATATCCTAGCATTTTATTTATATCCAAGTCTGGGACAATGGCATGCACTTTGTTCCAAAGGATATAATTCATTAATTTCTTCACTACCTTGAGTAGGGCATAGGCATGCTTATCTAGGATAGAATACTAGAGTTTGGAATATTTAAGATTAGTGATCATAAAATCCATCAAGAGTTCTTCTCCTTCTAACCTCTAGGTGAGGCAGGCAATAATGGTGTGCTCTAAAGTGAAAGGGTAAACATAAAATTCATGCATATAGTATGGGCTAATAAGAACTGGGGCTTGCATAATAGTGTCTTTGATATCTTGGAAAGCTTTCATGAAATCCACTTGCCATTCCACTTTAGCATCCTGTTCCAATATTGCATTCAAGGGCTTCACTATTTTAGCAAATCTAGAAATAAATTTATGTACAAATTTGATTTTCCTAAATAAATATTTTAGTTATTTCTTATTGTTAGGTAAAGATAGTTTTAAAATTATTATTATCAATCTAGATTACAACCTTGAGGTAGTGGTGTTTTATACCTACCTCATCCATCTGATACAATGGGATCACTTATGTGGACAACCTAGTTAGTGAGGTGAACTTCTAGTTTTGGGGATAGCTCCCCTAATGTATCATATATTGGCTCAATTCCTAAACCTACTAAATTGATGATGAAAAGGATAGAAAATACTTAAAACAAACCTAAGATATGGGAGGTGATGCACCAACATATTATATCCACTCTATTTGACCCTTCAACAACACTTGTGAACAAGACAAGGACTAGTGATTAGATCACTCTCTGTAAGAGACTCCTAAGAATTAGTGTTTCACATGGAGGCTATGTTAAGTGGTTACAACTTGGGGATGATGAATAAAAGGTCCATTTTCATGACACTACCAATCAAATTCTACTTCAAACATAGTCACCAACACTTCTACACATCATATGACCTATTTAGAACAATCTCTTATAAATTAGGTGAGAAAAAAGACCTACAAAGGAAGATAAAACTCAACACTTATGAAAATCAACAATTATAAGACACACTAAGTTAGAATAGAGAATTTTAAATAGTCCTTATATTGATTCAAAGCTTTACAAGGTATAACTTGGGCAAAGTTTCTTCATAACCAATCGAGGGATGCTTACAATGGATTTTTAGCCTTAATTTATAGAATAATATAGGAAAAGAGAGGAAGAATATAGAATTTAAGTGTGGATAAGAGGCCATAATGACCATAATTCACTCAATAAGTAGTTACAAGTAGCCCCATAACTCTTCTCATGCATTGCATTAGCTTCATAATGACCTTTAATGAGAGTATGGCATAAGAAATGCTCTAATGGAGGCTCCTTCAATCTTGTTTGACTCCATTCAAAGAATGTGACCACACAAACGTGGTTAACCACCTTTTCTGTTGACATTTTCAAAGGTAGAAATGTGGTCTAGTTGGCCTCCATGAATCATTAAACAACCTACCTCTCCTTTGCTTATTAATAGGGCTTAAGAAATTACCCCATCCTCCATAATGGACATGAAATGTGCATGCTCACCTCCATAAATTAGTTAACAAGATGTTTATGGCCTTGAATTTACTCTTTTAGCATACCTCTATACCAATATACATCTCTCTCAGTTGACCAAGTAGGCCTACAGGGAATTAGGCCTAGTCTCTCAGTGCTAGTTACTTGGATGGCCATGCGACTTACATAGAAACTTACGAATGGATAATTGAGCATGTTTCAGGTATAAAAAATCATATTACACCATGACCTATTCCTTTTAAATAGTGCACATCTACAATTCTTGCTCATTTAGTTGACTAAGTCACCTTTCACTAGCACTTCTAGACTGCCTCTTTAGTCTAGGCATTTAAAAGAATTTATAAGGGTAATTGAGAGTATTTTTTGGCCTAAGAGGGTGATGCACACTTAAACCCATCCTCTTGAATTATCTTCAACTATTTATCTATCTTTATACCTTGGATTCAACATTAAATCTTATAAAAATAGGGCTCCTAGTACATCTATATAGCTATTTGTACAAACTAATGCCATTAGTAGGACCTTATCAGAGCACATAATGTGTTTCAATTGTATTTAAGACCAATTCAATGCATTTTAGCGAAAATTTATCAATATATTTCCCATCGATCTTTTGTTAGGGTTTTAGAGAGGCTTAGGGATGTTTAGACTCTTAATAATAGTTCATAAAGGTTAGGCCTTCAACCTATGAACTAATGCCACTAACTTATACTATAAAATGCCCCTTAACCTTTCTCATGTGATTAGAACTTCATGTAGATCCTTCATATAGTTTTGAGCACAAGAAGGTGCTCCTCAGGTGACCATTCTATATTTTGTGCACTCTTAAGGCAATTTTAGGCCAAAATGGCCAATTTTGAGCTCTCCTCTACAAACCAATTATTTTTTCACATCTAAAAATCCCTTAGATACATTTCCTTATTATTTTTGGGTATTATCAACCCTTTATTATCCCCTAACTTTAGTCTCCAAGTGGTAATGCTTTGAGAAGGGTATTAGGCTAATAGACCTAATGACAATGTTTCTATGTTTTGCCCTCAAAGGGATTTATTTGAGCACTTGTCCACATCTTAGGGTATGGAACCTAACCCCTAGATCCCTTTTATAACTTATGTTATCTTGTTTAAGCCACTTGCTTCCTCCTTCATAATGTACATAGTCAGCTAACTAGATATTTAGGCATGGTTATAGATGACCATCAGATGAACTAGTTTGAAGACTATAATTCTACCTTGAGATATCTCATGAGAACTTGAGGGGTATCTTAACATGTCTACCATAGGCCAATAATGTCTTTAACATACTCCCTCAGGTGTCACCTAGTCCAATTCCATGAGAATCCTTTAAAACTACACTCTCTAGGCCTAATCCATATACCATACACTCTGCACCTGCCAACCAATGGCTCATTTAAGTGCTCATAAGACCTAAGTATAACATAAAAACCATTTCAAGACTCAAATATCTCATTTAAAGTCATTTAAGGGTAAAATTATTTCATCAAGTCACTAGTTGGGTTTTGACAAAGTTTAGAGGGACCTAGATTCTTAAGAATGATTCATAGAGTTAAGGGTTCAAATCTCAAAATTAATGTATGGATCATCAATATGAAACCTCATTCAACTTCCCCTAGCATATAATAACCCCACACATCTCCTCCTTGGTGTTCTCATGTGAAGAAAGTACTTATTGGGCTCAAAACCCTATAATTATGAGGTCAAGGGAGACGAAAAAGGTGAAAAATAGCAAAACATGTTTGGTTTTAACTTCCAACACCTCGTAGGGGTCTATCCCAACCCACATGACCTATTTAAATGTTCTTATTTTTCATATCTCCTCCATAGATCCTTTTCAACTCCATTAGCTCATGCTTATCATTCATGAGCCACTAGGCTAGTTTGACCCTAGAGGTTTGTAAATTGAGCTTTCTTCTATCTGCTTGAGTCATAAAACTTCATTATCTCATTTTTAATGTTATTACTCATCCTCTTAAAGCTTATAGTCTGCCAAACACTCTCCAAACATGTAATTGTACTCAAATTTCCCATATGCAAATCTATACATGTCAGTTTGGACCTAATATGCCTAATTAAGCCATTAGGCTATTTATTATCTCAAAGGACTGTAACCACCAATAGGAAACATTGATAACCTTGTTGCATTCAAATTAAGGACCTTATTCTTACCATTTCACCTCCTATAGAGACCTAGTAGGTCTACCTAGGTTGTAGGTGTAGACATCCTTCTCCCATTCTTGGTTGGCATCTTAAGGTCTGTGATCATTGAAGACATAGTGTATATGGTCCTATTACCTCCCTAAACCTTATAAAACCTCTTTAAACCATCCTCCATAAATGTTTATTCAACTCTACAGTCACAACCTTATTTTCTCATGATTGGCATGTATATGCCCAATTATGTGTACTAGGACCAACTAGTCTATTAGGATCTTCATGCCTCAAAGGACCAAATTCATTCAATGGAAAATTATGATCCTTATAAAATAATCATATAGGTATATTCCCACCTCTTTATTTCTCATCCATGCATAGGTATTTACATTTTTTTGTTCCTCATAACCCTGCCTATAGGTGGTAGCTCTATTTTTTGACTAAGTGTGGATTTTTTTCCTTTGTTAACATCTTGAGGTCATATTGATCATTATAAGCACATTTCATTAGGGTTATCATCCTCATAGGCCTTTGAAACTTTTCTAACCAGTCTTAACTCAGTCACCTTGATCTCCATGACTAGTCTATAGAATATAGTTTGGTTCTTGAATGTTTGAGCCCATTTGAGAGGTGAGCTTATTCTTCAATTGGAGCCTCTAGTAGTTTGATGACATTTACCACCATTAGGAATTTACTCCAATATCTCTATATATCCCCCATGATGGTGTTTACTCATGAAAACCTTGACCTTTCCACATATTCACACACAAGCCTGTGACTATTTATCTAGGCCTACTAGGCCTAGTTAGACCTTTTACCCCTTAAGTTGTCTTTAGTCTCTTTAATACAAATATATGAGGGTATGTTATAATTTATATTTAAATTCACATGTGTCTCAATATCATGAAACCTTATACCTCTTTAAAACTTATTAAACTCTTCCATAAACCTATAGGTTCTCTTGGGCTCAATACTACCAATTCTTCAAATATACTCCTTAGGTTGGTTTCTTGTTTGGTAAACACTCATCCACATGAGAATTATCCTAAGATTATTAGGGTATGTTGTAACTTTTATCCTTATCTTGACTCCCTCTTCTAGTAGCTAAGAGACCTCTATCCTCCTAATGTATAGGTACAGTCCTATAGATGATCAATTCTTCAGACTTGTATCATTTAGAGAGGTCTAGTGATGGTGTTTCCCTCTATAAGGGTTAGTGTTTAGTGAAGTGATATTAAATTGGATAATATAAAATTATAAGAGTGTGGAGGGAGTGTGAAGTCTTCATGAATCATGTTCTTAACTGTTGAAAACCTCAAAACCTCAATAATTTAGTTTCCCCTAACCTACAACCTATTCCAATATGAGGTTCCTAATCCTTTGAATGTTCATTCATATAAAGAGGGATGAATAATGATGTGTCATAGTGGCATAGGCCTATGATGTTCTTCTCAATATATCATTTGGATTGTTGAACCCTCCCATGCATCTAGACATGTAAAATTGTGTGTATATTTATGATTATCACCATCTCACACTATGAACATGCCATCATGACTTGATTTGAGAAACCATATTGACTATTGGATGAAAGTGTAAGAGATATAAAGGAGAGTGGGGATTGACATTATTTAGTGTTGATATTAATAATCATGACAAAAAAGACTTCAGTAATTTGAACCTTGAATTCATTAAAAAACCCATTGCCACCAGATTGTAAATTGACCAAACTAAAGATTTATTATCTCTTGATGGCCCACATGTTTAAGATAATGATGAATATAAAGGTGAAAATATCTTAAATAATCATATAATACATGTGAACCACTATTCTCATCAACCAAGTCAGAAATGCACTGAAACCATTCAAAAATTGACCCTATGTAGATGTAGAAGACAAATCTAATTGCCTGGGTTCTTAACATTTGTTCATAAATCATGGGGCATCAATCTAGAAATTGATGCCAAGTATTAGAAGGTAATTATACCCCCTTCCTTTTGACACATTCTTTGGTCACCATTTTCTCTCTCTTGTCTATACTGAGCAAAAACTTGATTGGCTTTTCTAAGCTACCAAGGAGGATGATGAAGAGAGGAGATCAAGTTTTGACTTATTTTGACTTCAAACTAAATCCAAAGCATGTATCTATACCTATTAGCCATAAAGGAATCCATGTATGTTCCTGAACATGATCTTGTTCTAACAAAATTTTATGGACTACCTGAAAACCTTCTCTTTATGCTATGAAAACTATCTATTCTACTTGGAAATTGATGGAGATGATATGTCAAGTGCCACTAAAGTTTCTTCACACTTGTATAGACATGTATTGATGTTTCCATCTCTTCCTTCTATCGTAAACTTGTCATTTTCTTGAAAAACCTTCTTTAAACATTACAAAATGGATAATAAAGCATTGTGAAAAGGGGTGTAACATTAGAAATGATTATGGACACCCTTTTTGGCATTTGTATGGACTAGAGGAAGAGTAACATGATTTTGACACATGATAGGTGACTCAATGACCCTCTAGACCTCTTAACACTCTTGAACCCATTTGACCATGCCATAAGGTGACTAGACAACATAAGGTCAAAAAATGGCATTTACCTTAATATTGTCAAAACAACCTTAAACCATGTTAAAAGACTTCAAAAAGACCATTGTGAAGACTATGACAAGATCAAAGGTGGAAAAAATCCAAGGTTAGGAGATGTGACAAGTAAATTTTGGAACTATAGGGGTTGATAATTATCTTGGGAGGCCAAATTGTCAACAATTATATCTGCCTTTTTGGTGTCAATCGCAATACCTTCTTTCATGATAAAGTGACTAAGAAGTTTACCTTTGGGGACACAGAACATGATCTTCTTTGGGTTTAAAGAGATGCCATACATTTTTCATATTTAAAATACTCTCTCCATGTGGTACACATGATCTAACATATATTTAGAGAACATAGTTAGGTCATCCATGTATATTTTTATGCACTTACGTATTATGCCCTCAAAGGCAAAGACTATTTCCCTTTGAAAGGTTTCAATAGTGTTGATTAACCCAAAAGGCATTTATTTGTAAGTGAATATGCCCCACTTAGTGGTGAAATCAATCTTATTTTTGTCTCCTAGATTGACTAGGACCTAGTTATAGCTTGAGAAGCCATACAAGAAGGACATCATTTGAGACTCCCTCACCATTTGGATAACCTCGTCTAGTGAGGAAAATGGGTAATTATCTTTATTTGAAGCTTGGTTCAAATTCTAAAAGTCCACACAAAGGTAGATTTCACCATTCTTATTATACATCAGGACCAAGTTAGCCACCTAGGTGGAGTGGTAAACTAGGAAAATTATCCCTATAGAGAGTAGTTTGTGAACCTCTTTATGAATCAAGGGCTCTAAAATAGAGTTAACTAGCTTCTACCTTTATTTGAAGGGTTTTTAGTTAGGTTTTAAGGGGATGGTGTGTGTAATTACTCTTAGGTCAAAAACCTTAAGGTCTCCATAGGCCTAGGTAATTATGTCCTTGTACCTTAGCCATAATCTATATAATTGTTCTAGCTCATGGTTTATCCAATCCATACCCATGTTAACTATTTGGGGATTCTCCACAAGGCCAAGATTAATGAGTTAACACTTCTGGTATTTGAACTTAGGCCTTTTAGCCTTGAAGGTTAGGTTTAATGCATCAAATTCTCTTTTGAGTGAAATCATCCCCTTAGGGATCTGGTTCCCATGAAGGTTTAGGATCCCATCCTTATCTAAGTCCCAAGATTTTCTATGTGCTTTTCATCTATGATTTGGGCCTTGAATATCCCCTCATTATCAAGGAATTAGATTGTTTGTTTTTCATCTTCAAAGACCTAGAAATTAGTCACATTGTTCAAGATAGAAGGACAAGGGATGAGTTCTATAGAGAACTCTTGTAGCTCAGTGTCATATAGAGGGGTTAAGTTTATTATACCTGAAGATAACAAGTCTACTACCTAATTTTCCTCCCAGGGAATAAGGATGATTTTAAATGCATTAACCATTTCAATCAGGTCCAAGCTCTATGTTTATACCTTTTAAGGTAGGACAGTTTGTGATAAAATTTTAGTTTTGATCTAGTTGACTACCAGTTCAGAGTCATTGAATACTCTTATTTTGTTTGCCTCATGCCTTAATGAAAATTATAATCCTAGGATTAGAGCTTCATGTTCCACCAATTTATTCATACAAGGAAGATATAGCCTATAAGATGCCATATGTTTCCTCCCTAAGGGATCTATAATCAAAACATCATCTCTACTACCTTATTTCGAGTGAGCTTCATCTACATAAAGAGACTACTATCCAAGAAGACCTGTGTTGTGATTGGTTTGATTTTTTGGAGGCTTGTATCTTAGCGTGTAGATGCCTATGTCCAAAGAAACTAGGTTTATCTTCTCATTAATAGTTTTGTACTCGATGATCATGTGTTTCATATGTGTTTCCCTATCCACTGATATTTGGTTAGTTATTCCTCTACATGACAACCATATATGTGATAAATTTATGGCCATATATCCATTCAGTGCTTTGGACTAATATCTATAGAGAAGTATACTATAAGCTTTTAGGATTTCAACCACTTGAATGTCTATAAAGTGTTGAATCCTAGGTTTAGATTCCAACTGGATGTGGATGATCAACAACTTGCCTATCACTTTCACTTATGATTTGTCTAATTTTACCACTACTTTATTTAATTTTATGAGGGCTAGAGTTTCTCACATTTGCTTGCTAGCATCACATTAGTTGAGGCCCTATAATCTACTAAACAATTATGCAAATTATTTCCAAACAACTAGATGGTCAAAAGGAATGAGGGAACTTACATCTTATTCTTGTGGATAAGCACATTAGTTCTCTTGATTTTGGCTAGGCCTATCTGGTTGGATTTTGAGTCAATATTTTAACAAAAGGTCACTCCACTCTATGATTTGGGAAAGCTTGTGAAGGGTAATGTTAGCCTTGATTTTCTTTATGTCCTTGATTATGTTGTAACCCCCTTTATTTTAGACTAGTGGGGTTTTCACAAGCATCTTAGGTTCTTTAGGTCTTGGAGGTGGAGAATCATTCCTATCATTTTGGTTTAATGGGTTTGTACCATCATTTGTTGGGTGGGGAGAGGGGGGTCAAGATAGAGAGGGGTGGTTGTTGCTACCTACTCCTAAGGGTGTAATTGCTCATTTGGAACTATTGAAACACCTAAACCTCACTAATACCTTCATCTGACTCATTTTATTCTTAGCTAGGGAAGTCTAATGTTTCTAATACAATAGTGGTACTAGGGGATTTACATGAGTTGGAAGATCCTAGATGATTAGGAAAAACCTCATATTATTTCATTTCCTTTTAGAAGATCTCAAAATTAGAATTGAAATCTATGTAATCTAGCTCTCGATGTGTTATTGTGTTGTACACTCAAAACTAATTAGGTGAGGCTATCTCGAAGATATTAATCTTGGGGAGCCTATTGGGTGAAGGTTATGAGGGGTCATGAGGGCAGTTGTAGCTCATGTTTGGCCTTTGATACTGAAATTCTTATTGGAGCCTTTTCTGTTAGTGTTACTCATTTGTCTCTACATCCCTAGGAATTCATTGCTAAGCTTTTGTACCATTCGATGAATGGCATCTGGTTCAATTTTAGTGGACTCTTGAGGCATGGTTTGGGTATTTTTATCCATGATTAACATCACTTGATATTGAGTCTAGGGAATCAAATCTAGACCCCCTGGGTTTAGGAAACCTAATGTTTGGTTTGAAGTGGGATGACCCAATGGGAGCTAATGCATTATAGGGATCGATTGGGGCATAGGTGCATTCTAGTTAATGTTAGGTAAGAGGTTCAATACAGGCATTTGTGGTAACATGTTGGGAGTAGGGGTCATAGTGTAGCCCTGGGGATTTAGTTTCCTATACACTTTGATGACCCCTACATATGTTGAGGATAGGTCTGTTATAGCACATCCCTTCTTAGGAACATAACTATTTAAGGGTCTAGGGCATTCTTTTACATTTCAAGTGCTCTCTGAGGATTGGGTTGATAAAGTGCAATTACCCAACAACACATCTTTTGTAACTTAGCATTGAGATTTCTAATGGGTTCATGGGGCTCCCTCTTGATACAAGTGAACTACCAATACATGACATTAGGGTATATTAATTGGCCAAATTGGGTGAGGAAAGAAAAGTTAAAGTGGTCCTAACTCAGTATAAAGTCTTCAAGAAGGTTTAGGAACCAATCATAGGTGGATTCCATTAAATTAAAATGGAATGACTTCCATGCCACATCATCATGTTATAAATTCAAGAGTGTTAGGGTGATCTTATAGGAATTTATGTGTTCTTCCATGGTTCATCCTACACTAGGGGTGAAATGAGGAATATTCTTCTCAAGTTTTGTAGGTAGATCATGGATGACTCCCAAAATTTTAATAGTTAAGCTAGCTAACCAGACCATCTTAGGTTGTGCATTTGGGATCAGTTATAGAGAGGAGATAACAAGAATCATAGTATGTCTAGGTTGATTGGACTTGGGTTATGTATGAAAAATCAAGGGGTAAATTACTAGTCTATCTCAATGGGACCTAGCCCTAGTAACTAATGAACTAGTCTCTAGAATGATGCACAATCAAATGATAGTTTTCACATTGTTACCAGTAAACCTAAATTAACATATTCATGAAATGATCTGAAATTAAAAAACAAGCATGAAGTAAAGCCCTCCTAGTGCCAACTATTATTCTATCCAATCTTCTCTTTACCATAATATGCCCATGAGATTGGGCATTCCTTGAAAAGGGGAAGGTGAGGATGACTATAGACTTTCATCCTTTATTTTAGGATTGATCTAGGATTAGCCCAGGGCACAACTATGCACTTCACAAAGAGTCTACATGAATAGTCTCCAAGAGATGCACTATTACCACCAGATGTTCAATATACTATAGTTCACACATGTTAAATACAGTTATGAATACTTTGAATGTTGGTCTTGTTTTTTCTAAACACAAGGGGAAAGGGGCACTTTAGAACCACTAAATAAATTTTATCTCCAAATCATGCACCCTAGAAGAGAATGTTCAATCCTCTTCCAGATTTGGGCAACATTGGAACATTTCTAGGCATGTGGGTATACCTATAGGGGAAATGAACCTTTAGATCTAATGGGCTAGCTCCCTGAATGTATCTTTGCAAAACAACCTCTATCTAAACCAATTTGATTGAAGGGAAAAGAGTTATAAATCACATAAATAAAATTTTTTCTAAGAATGGCGATGCACCAAGATTATCTTCCACATGAATACCAAACACTAGTGCACGATACATAAAAATACATAAATTATTTCCAATCTCTAAAGATTCTAACACAAATATTTTAGTATAGAGGCAAGATGTATGAAATGATGAAAGGAAAATGAACTAAAAGACAACCTATACATTCCAAGAACAATTATACACATGCAAAAATTCAACATAGTTGGGTGCACTCTATATGACCTAGTAGACCTAGAACCCTTACCCAAGCATGAAGGACAAAGGATGAAAATAATCACTTGTTGTCACTATACGTCACTTACACCCTCAGGTAATTTATCATAACTTAAAATAAAATAGACTTGTACTAATGCTTAAATGAAAGATATCATTCTAGTAGGGCTTCATTTACTCTATGTGTTCTCTTTTACACTATCCCAAGGGTTGTATTTATAGCAGAGAGGAAGAGAGAGGAGGAGGCCTTTAGCACCAAGAGAAGGAATAAATCTATTAAAAGTATCCATCTTTAGCTGTAACTATATTTGTCAGTGATGTTCATTTAGGCCATTTGATTGATCCATGTCACCTCCCTTGTTACGTAGCTAGCTTGATCTTCTCAAAAATGTTTTCCCAATGGTTGCACTAGCAGAAACAAGATATTTTTGAGCTGAGTAATGGCATCAATCGATTATGCAAATGAGAGTCCACTTGATATAGATTTGTCCTGATGCCTAATAGCTTCTCACTAGCTCGTTGAGGTGTGTAACAACATGGAGAAGAGTCACTTTCATTTTATTTAACCTTGGATAGGTGTTGCCTAGAGCCTACGTGTATGCCTTCATGGCATTTTTTAGAACCCTTTGAAAACTCATTCTAGCAAGCTCTTTAACTTTTTGCTCCTTTTTATTAGCCATCACAAAATGATGCAGATCATGACCTGATCAATGGTGAGATGAACCCTCTGATGGGCTCTGGTGGATCAATAACATGAGCCTTTGGATCTATATGAGTGATTAAGTAAAGACCATCGATCTACCTGAGACCCACTATTTTGAATGCCATTGGATAGTCCATGACACTGAAGTTGATGGCTATGAAATTGTCACTCTACTGGGACCATTCCTTTAAGCTTTTTCCTTGTGGACCTTTCTCTTTTTTCCCTTCAAAACCATCCTTTTATGGACTTTCTGAACTATGGACTTTCTAAAACCATCTTTCTACGTACTTTTTGAAACCATCCTTCTATGGATTTTTTAAACTATGAACTTTTCAAAACTACCTTTATATAGACTTTCTAAAACCATGCTTCTACGAACTTTTTGAAACCATCTTTTTATGGACTTTCTAAAACCATCCTTCTATAGACTCTATAGGTGTCCTGCCTTCGAATTGGTCAAACAAGCCCTTTGACAACCCTTCTATAGACTCTTCACAAGTGTTTATACCCTTCAAACTTCTCAAACATACCACTTTGGCATGGAAATACCCTTCAAGACCTTGGGTTTAGGGCACTTTGTTTGAAATTTGACCCTTTAGAGCTTCTGAAAAGGCCCTTCAGACTTTTCCCAAGTGTCCCTTTGGACTTTTGAAAATGTCCATTCAAACTTTTTCTGAAGGACACTTTTACAATAAAAAGACCCTTTAGACTTTTGGAAGTGGACCAATTTCTGAGAAAGACTCTTCAAAAATATTGTAAGTGTCCCTTCATACTTTTGAAAAGTGTCCCTTTAGACTTTTTGTAAGGACACTTTTATAGAAAAATACCCTTCAGACTTTTTGCATGTGTCCCTTTAGACTTTTGAAAATGGACCAATTCCTTCAGGGTTTTTTAAAATGTCCCTTCAAACTTTTTGAAATGTACCCTTCAAAAATATTCCAAATGTCTCTTTGCTTGAGAAATGGTCCTTCGGATTTTTTGCAAGTGACCCTTCGAAAAGATTATTTTAGACAAAAAGTCTAAAATAATTCTTTCGAAAAAGTTGCAAAGGACTTTTTTGAAATGGACCAATTCCTTTGGGATTTTAAGAGTGACCAATTATTTTAGACTTTGTAAAGGATCAATTATTTCAAACTTTTTATCTGAAATAAAAAGTCTAAAATAATTCCTTTGGTCTTTTTGTTTTGGATAAAAAGTCTGAAAGAATTCCTTTGAGACTTGGACAAAAAACCCGAAGAAAATAAACTAGTTGAAAGAAATAACACTTTTGTAAAAAGACCAAAAAAGG
The DNA here is from genome assembly GCA_037957365.1 of Torreya grandis. NCBI lineage: Eukaryota > Viridiplantae > Streptophyta > Pinopsida > Cupressales > Taxaceae > Torreya > Torreya grandis. The sequence goes on along the minus strand of JARHVA010000597.1, from coordinate 1,633,036 downwards.
CTTCTGAAGGGAATAATACTTGACATTTTTTGTTGTGGGGATAAACAAATAAAATGTTGCACTTAGCCAAAATAAAAGATGTAAAACCTAGGAGTGAAAAATGGCTAACATTCTTAGCGATTCCAAGGGGAGGCATGCTCGATATGCCTAAGAATAGTTGCCCCAATCCTTATATTAGGCATGGAGTCATGCATATATGCACCCAAAAAAAAGACTTGAATAGACCCTTGGCTCAAAAACACAAGCTAGATGATCATACACACAAAGTCAAAGACACACACCAAACAAAAGGAAGGAAACACATCTGTGTTGCAAAGCACTTAGGGAACACAATAGCAAACCAGAAATAAAACTAGACTAAACACACACACCTAAGCTAATATTTAAAAAACATGACTTACAAGGACTAATATCATAACTTTAGATGTATCCCATTCATAGGAATAGCCAATTATTCTCCATTCATTTTGGTTAGCTGAAAGGATTTACTTTGATTGCACTTACTAATGATGTAAGTGCCACTCCACAAAGTGTCAAACTTTGCATGTCTACCTAGTTTTACTCTGTCCTCGTCCCATTTCAAAACTAAGTCACCCTCTTTGAACACTCTTGCACTTGTTATTTTATCAAAATACTTCCTGATAAGCACTTGGTGGAGTTCCATGGTCTTGTGTGTATTGTATCTTACTTATTATAGTTGCATTATTTCTGTCAATCCAACCTTCATTGGAGTATTTTCAAGTAGTTCCATCTGATGTGCAAGTTCTAGAGCAGGGATTTCTTGAGATATGTAAAACCTAGCCTCTCTCTCATAAATAAGCACAAAGGGAAAATTACCAATTTACTTCTTGGGAGTAATCCTATCAGCCCATAAGGCTATCTTCAACTTGTGCCATGCCCATTGATTATTCTCCAAATTCCTTTTGATGATCTTGATGAGATTTTTGTTAGTAGACTCAGCCAATCCATTACCTTGAGGGTAATAATTGGATGAGTTAGTCAAGTAAACTCCATTCCTATTTACTCAATCAAAAGTCTTAGTACTTATGAAAGCAAGTGCATTATCAAAAATGATAACATGGGGAACCCCAAATCTTGTTATAATGCTCTCATAGAACTCCAAGATTGTATTTTCATCTACCTCCTTCAAAGCAATAGCCTCTACCCACCTTGTGAAGTAATCCACAATATTCAATATCCACTTGTGTCCATTACTTGATGGAGGGTTGATCATACCACTAAAATTGAGGCCCCATTGCATGAAAGGTTGGTCCACTTAGATAGGATTCAATGGAAGGGATGCAAGTTTCTATTTGCCTACAAAGAAGGCACATTGAGGACACATCTTAGCCCAATGGTAATAGTCCTTAAAAAGACTAGGCCAATAGTAACAAGCCTTCATTATCTTTGTAACTATCATTCTAGGAGAGAAGTGACCTTCATCTGTACCATTTTGAAACTTTCCCAGTAGCATATTAAATTAATCACTATTAACACACCTCAAAATCACACCATTCACATATTTTCTAAAGAGAACACCATCTACAAGGTATTAGGGAATAGTTTACAATCTAAAATATCTCCTTTGAGACTTATTCAACCCATTGGGGCACTCACCATTTTGAAGAAAACTAATGATGTCTTGTGTCTAACTTTAAACCTGTACATGATCAGCTGGTTGGGATTGAACTTGGTTGATCAAGACTTCCTCCTTTGGCTCTTGGAAATCTAAAGCTAAATGCTCACATAACCCTTTTCCTCTTACCAGGTTTGTAACCTTAATATCCACATTATACTCCATCACCTTTATAATCCACGCAGCTCTCTTTTCATTATGGTTTTTGTTTAGGATAAACTCCTTGGTGCTAGGATGAGAAACATGACATGTATCTTGTTGTTTGAAACCATGTGTCTAAATTTCTTTAATCCTCTTATCACTGTTAGAGATTTATTCTCAACAAATGTATACCTAACCTCATAATCTTCCAATCCTTGGCTGAAGATGTAATTGGTTGTTCTACCTCTTCATCATTATTTTGCATAAGCATAGCTGAGATTGTATCAAGGTTAGAAAATGTATATAGTATGAAATATTCAAAAAAAATTGGGTTCAAGAGAGTAGGATATTTTTCAATTGCTTTCTTTATTGCCTTAAAACTACTCTTACCTTCCTTTGTCCAAACAAAAGCTTGGTTCTTCTCGAGCATGGCTATGATAGGCTTTACCATAGTCGTAAGGCCTAGAATAAACCTTCTTACAAAGTTTATTTTCCCCAAGAATCTTTGTAGTCCTTTCTTGTGTTGAGGCAAAAATAAGCCTAAAATAGCCTTAATCCTCTCAAAGTCAATAGACAAGCCTTATTCTGAGATGATATGACCCAATAGCTTACCTTCATAAATAGCAAAGATGCATTCTTTTAGATATGGGATATTCCATACTCCCTACATTTCTCAAACACCTACCTTAGATATTTCACATGATCAATAACATCTTTCAAAAAAATGGTTATATCATCAATATACATGTAGACACCTAAAAAGTGTCTAACCCTTGGTCCTTTCTCCCTCCTAGTCCTCCTTGGTCCCTAACCCACCTAAGTCTTATTAATTGGAAAGAAACACCTATTTTTAATTAAATAAGACCCCTTTTTCCCTCTCTTTGCCACCTCGCCACCCTAGGATACCCTCCTTGGATCCCCTTCATTCCCCACATGGCCATTTAATGCCTTAGACTCCTATTCCAACCTCTTCTCTCGCCCATTTAACCCCCCGTCGACCGTTTCATCCTGGCATTCATTCGACCCGGCCGTTGGGAAACGGATGAAAGGCTATTTTTAGCCTTTCTCCGGCCTTTCAGCCGCCGACGTCGGTCAGCCTTCGGCCGACGTCGACGATATTGCCGGCGTCGGCACCCCTTCATAACGGTTTCTTCACCGTTTTCTCTGTCTGCTGGTTCCGCTTGGCTTTTCTCCACTCTCTGCGTCTCCCTTTCTCGCATCCCGACTCTTGAATCTTTGGCACCAAACCCTTGTATCAGCAATCTCTCTACCAATCAATCTGACTCTCTCTCCCTCAGGTACACAGCAATCTTCTGCAGGTGAACTACAGGGATTCTTCATCAGCAACAGGTCTTCAATAAGCGGCAACAACAACACCTTCTTCAGCAGGGCACAGGTATGTTCTCTGTTTCTATTCTTTATGCTTTCTACTTATCATGTTTTAAGCTATATTCAGCTCTTCTACCCCCTCAGACCTGACTGTCACCCAGACCCAGATTCTTATCTCCCAGATTGGCTTCCTCTATCTCCCTGTCCCTCTCTATCCTCCTGACTAAAACCATCCTCAAACCAGGCCCAGAGTAGACTTAGACCTTCGTCCACAAACCCGTCCACTGACCATCTTTAAACAGAGCACAAATCAAGCCCCGGACCATCCACAGACCAGACCCTGCCTATTGCCCCGACCGACGCTGGTCATTACCCCGACCGACGTCGGCAGACTAACCGACATCGGCAGACCCGACAACCGACGCCGGTAGGACCACCGACGCCGGCGACTGCAACCAGGCCGACAGCTTCTTCCAGGTAAGCTTTTGCTTCCTTTTCTCTTTCAGTTTGCTATCATTTCAGTTTATTTTAGCATTCTGTCTTTTTATCAGTCACTTATCTTTTATCAAAACAGTGGGTTGACCTCCCTCAAGGAAGTTCTCATACTTCTGGGAACAAGCTCTTGCTTGGCAACCCACCGCCTATCTATCTAACATCCTTTTGTCCAAGTTTTCTTCTTTTGCAGGTGTCATTCCTCCATAGCCAAAGAGGAGTGCTCACAAACGTCTAGATTTACGGTGCGCAATCTTTAGTCCAGGTACTTCCAAGCCTTGTCCATTACTTTCTTTTAGTTTCTTTCTTTTTAGTCTGAAAAGCGAATTTGAGGTAGAAACATCTCTGGCACGCCCGGTGGGACACTAGGTTCCTCCTGGGTTCCTTTTTCTTTTTCATTCATTTAGGTGCATTTAGGCTCCTTCTCTCTTATCTCTTTCTTCTATTCCAAATGACACTATAAGCAAGGACTAAAACGAATCTTTCTTCTTTGCATTCTAGACTAGTCTAAATATCATACTCTCGTCCCTTTCTCCATCTTGTCTTCATAACAACATCACATTTCGACTTGGGCATTAAAACATATTGCACTTTCATTTCTGCTTGTGCTTGCATTAGTCCACATCTAGTAACTTAGGCGCATATTGAATAAATCTAGACACTTGATGTTACACTACCGAATCACATGCACTAAAACACACATAAAACATACCTGAGACAAGGCCCGACTAGGATTTCATCCCCCAGCGGATACCTTACCCGTCCCGGTGACCCTACTTGGATTTCATCACCAAGGGGGAAGCCCACTCCGTTCTCTGGCGGAGGATAAACTCTAGGCGAGGTATATCTTGGCTAAGCGAGACCAGCTAACCACTGGAATCGTGAAGTGAGGGGAGCTTGCTCCTTAGCACCAGGCCACGTACCAGACCCTAACACAGATCTTTGAGCACCTAAAACAACACCCGAAACCATCTTTAGACTGCCTTCTTCTAGGACCCATTTTTCAGCCAATCTCCCCAAACATTCATCTAAGGCATAAGCCACAAGTTTCTAAGGTTAATTCCTAGGATTTATCGCTTAGGCTTGTCTGTCTTTCTCTGTTTTCCTCTTCTCATTTGTTTGTTTGAGTGTGTGAGGACGCTTTCTTCTTTGTTTTTCCAAGAACCTTTTGGCTCTCTGGAAAACACAGTGACCGACATCGGTTCTGCCCCCGATGTCGGCCTTCCCCTGTCACCGGCATCGGTTCTGATACTGACGTCGGCTTCATCTGTTGCCGGCATCGGTTATCTAACCGATGCCGGCCTCATTTCCTACCGACATCGGTTTTTTAACCGACGTCGGTCTCTATCATTGTCCTTTTTCTTCAAAACCAACAGCCTGAAACCTATCCCTTCTCTATCAAAAACTCCATTCTGGTTTTCTGAGACTGCCCAAAACACAGTTTCTGGAACCAGGACTCTCTTCTTAACCACTTTAACCAACAGCCGCTCCAGTCTATCCTGTCTCTAACCAGTCCTATCATGGAGTTCCACTCGGAGACTGGAAGAACTCCTACAGGACCGACCCCGACCCCGACTCAAATTCCCATCATCCCTGAAGGGGACTGAGATTTCGAGAGATTCTTGGACCTCAATACCGTAGCCCTCCAAAACTATCTCACGAGAAACCCAACGCGAGACCTTTCGGGTGATGTGGCGACGACATCCACACCATTCGCCACCCAATCCTTTATGACTCAGCCTTTCGCCTCAACTATTAACCCAATCATGGCCAATACGCAAAGTTTGGCCTCCCCATCTATTTTTAGACCGACCTCCATCGGGGTTCCATTACCCCCTCAACCCCCTGCAATTCAACCAAGTTCTACATCATATCAGAACTTGATTACCTCGACCCCTTACACTCTTGCGCCCACAAATGTAGGAGTGCCCACCTCGCTTGCTACTAGTGCCACCATTCAACCACCTTTGGCGGTGCCCAGTCAACTTATGCCTTCAACCTTCATAACGCAACCACCTCTAGCCTCCACTTTCGCCCCTGCGACTAGTCATCCGTACATTGTACAACCGACTATGTCGCACACCTCCTCTAACCTCTTCCAAGCGCCTTACAACCTAGGGGGCGCTCAGCCCGCCAATCCGTCAGCAAATCTTATCAAGATGCTGATGGATAAAATGTCCAGTCTCGAAGCCTCTATTTCCGGTTCAAGCAATACTTTGTCATATGAACAAATTTGCAACGAGCCCATTCATCCTTCCGTCCCTATTCGACCATATCCTAACCATTGGGAGCTTCCTAAATTCACTCGCTTTCAGAGTAAGGAAGACCCACAACAACATCTACGGGCATTTAGACATGCTTGTTATCTTATCGCCCATGACGATGCGTTACTTCTACGCACGTTCCCTATGACCCTTTTTGGCCCTGCCCTTGACTGGTATAGTTCTCTTGCCAGACACTCTATCTTTTCATTCATCCAACTCGCCCAACTATTTCTTGACCATTTCTCAATCAACATCACCAAACAAGTCTCAATCACAGACCTTTACTCCATCAGGCAATTTGATGACGAATCTGTAGTCGATTTTGTCGCTCGTTGGAGAGGTCTGATTAACCAGCTCTCCTTCTCTTTACCTCAACCCGAGCTCATCGAGCTCTTTTCTCGAGCATGTGCTAGACACATCTCTTCTACCTTGCGGATTCAGACATTTCGCACTTTTGACGAAGCTTTCATCATGGCTCGAAAGCTTGAACTCCGTGCCCTTGAAGAAGATAAGGTCAAATTGCATAATACCAACGCAAAATCTACTGACCATTCTTCTTTCAGACCTTCTTCTTCTGCCAACTCCAAGTCTACAGGAGTGGCCAATACTATGGTCGTTAGATCACCATCCTCAACAACAATGAATTGCTCTCAACCTTCGACATCTTCTAGCATCACCAAACAATTCCAACAACGGTACATTCAGCGTTCTTACACTCCACTTGGAGAACCATACGCTTCCATTTTGGAAAAACTTCTCAAGCAGGGGGTCCTCAATCTCCCTCCAATCCGACCACTTCAATTTGACCCTTCAAAGGCCATCCCTACATGGTATAGGGAGGCCGACTTCTGCCACTTTCACCGCGTCCAAGGCCATGACATTGACAACTGCCGAACTTTCAAAAACATCGTCCAAGACATGATCGACAAGGGGGATCTTGTTTTAGATGACCCAAATGCCCCACCTAACCAACATAGTGACATCTTCAAACAACCATTTCCGAATCATCCACCTACTCAAAACAACGTCCAGACTTCGACCAATGACCCTCAAGACCATGACATTCACACGATTAGCACTATCTTGCCTCTTGTCCTTGACCAACCTCTTCCATTAAAGGATGAGGAACCTCCTTCTCCTACTAGTCCTCCATCTACCTCTCTTGTATCGGAGGACGCTTTGACCATATCAATGCCATTAAGCCCACCTTCATCCGAAGACCCTACCTTACCTACTCCTCAACTACAAGTAGAAGGCGCGATCATCCATGCCCTCTGCCCACTTGAGGAGCCAGACTCTCTTATTTCTTCTCCACCAAGAGAAGAACCAGTCTCTCCACCCGTTTCAACCGAGGAAAACCCAGTCGCGGTTTCCTCTTGTCCTTTGCCTGAGATTGTTACATCTCACTCACCTTCGTCCACATTCAAACCCAAACCCACATCTAACCTCGCCTCGCACAACGGTGGCCCTCGACCCAAACACACAAAAGCTACTAGACCACATCGGAGGACTCCTCCCCCACCTTCGTCATTACCTTCAATCTTAGGCCCACATCCGTCCACTTTAATAGGAGTGCTTCCCACTCCCATCCTTCACAGTGGCACATCGCCTCCATTACTTCCTCATCCCATCAGACATACATCTCATCCGAGCTCTCGATCTATGACTCTTTCGCATCCCAAGCCAACGTCACCAACTCTCACTGCAATAAAGTACCCAGACCCGTTAGCAGGTTCTTATACCTTGCTGTTACAGCACTTGTTGCAGTCATCTCGCCTCAACCTTCCGCCTCTCAAACCATATCATTCTCTCAAACCTAAACCACCTTGGTTCGACCACACTTGCATTTGTGCGTATCATCGCACGCCTGGACACGACACGGAGCATTGTCATGCCCTCAAGGTCGCCATTCGCCAATGTCTTGGGAATGACACCCTTCTTCTCCACCACATTATCAACAAACCCTCAACACCACCTCATTCATCAACTCTCGGATCAAGACCATCTTGGTTCGACAACTCCGCATACTGTCACTATCATCACACTCCGGGGCATGACACTGAGCATTGTTGTGCTCTCAAAGCTGTCATTCGTCAACAACGGAGAAATCCTTTCCTTTTCACCAAGGGTCCTCTTGACCACCTTTTCGACAAAACATCAACCTCGACTCATGCCTCTCCAACCTCATCACCTAAATCGGGATCTCCACGCTAGACTGTGGTCCCTTTGCCGCCTTTGACCCCCTTATTCGACATTAACACCGTCCATCTGACCACTAAACCTCAACCGACCTTAACCAACCTTTCAAACATTCTCCCTACCCGCTAGGGGAAATCATCCTTTATTCAAACCTCGACCAATTGTTCAACCCAGTCTCTACCACATATCAATCACTCATTTTATCTTAAAACCCGACCAAGTATCCACCGACCCAACCCCCGACCAATTATTCGACCAGTCTCAACCAAACTTCAACCAAATATCAATCACCCTGACCTCTCGATCAAACATTCAACCAAATCTCGACCAAGTCTCAACCAACCCTCGACCATGACATCGACCAAAGCTTTGACCAGACCTTCAACAAACTTTGACCAAACATTTTACCACACTTCAACCAACTCTCGGCCAATCAACAATCAAATATCATTCAACCAATCCTTTTTATCTAAAACATTCAACCTTTCTCAACCAACCAACGACAATGTCAACCAACTTCACATCCATCCATCAACACCTGACCAATCTGGAAAAAGCCAAATGGGGCAAGTCTGCTCCTAATTGACTCGGACCTTAACATACTAGCATGGCCCAGGGTCTTATCAGACCTTAAACCCCTTTTTATGTCTTGCGTCTTCGACCTTTCTTCTGTTAGTCGAGTACTCGTCTACTCGACACGTAACTTAAGCTCATCCCTTGAGCAATCCTCATCCTCTTAATCCTCATCCCTTTCAACCCTATTCCCCTTTAACAAGTCCTCTACAACCCTTTTAGGATGCAGTGATGCTTTGTCCTAATAAAAAGGGGCGTCCTTGAGCTTCTACAGTCTTGTCCGTGACTCTCATTCCTATCAATAAATCCAAATCAAGATGTCAAAACATATCCATGGTCACTAAATCAAGTCAAGTCAAATCAAAAAGACAGACTGATCCCTCGAAGGACAGCTGTACTATCATTGCTGTATTACTAGACTGATCCCTTGAAGGACAGCTAGGCCAACTTTTCAAACATTATTAAGCAAAAATATAGACCACTCCCTCGAAGGATGGCTATGACTACTCTGGCAATAAACAGCACTTTTCTTAGAAGCTTCCCGCATCGATCAGCTTCGCAACATGACCATTACATCAAGTGACATCTCTATGCAGGCTTCCCGCATCGATCAGCCTGACACAAAAAAAAAAAAAAAAAAAAAAATGAGTCACGGACATTGGCTTGTAGTTGTCTCAGGGTCTCCTACAAAAGGGGCAAGGTTATTCCTGCTCTTAAACTGGGTTACCCTATCCCCCTTCTATCATCGGGTCAAGGGACTTCGAGCTCACTTTAATGTCAAAGTGATTCGATTACCGTTCTAACTCAACACTGGTCATCGACGCAATGCATGAACGGGGCTTTTGTTCTAATAACCCCTATCTATGCTTCCTTTCTGGTCCGTGTCAATGAAAGAGCAATTTGCCTTTCACCTTTTCTCTACACTTTGGTCACGCTTTGGCCACGTCAATTATCGACTCATCCTTAAACCCAGCCAACTTCAACATTTTTTTCAAACCAGCCTCGACATTTCTAACATGACATCAGGCATCATCCTTGTCTTTTTCGCATAGTTTCTATGGAGACCAATACCCATGGAAACTACCGACCAGACCCAATTTATGTTAAGCATAAACCAATACTTGCTGAAGCATAAATAGACCTTCTATTCATTTTTAGCATACATCCATCACGACTATGGAAACTTGCTAGGGATGAAAGCCTCTCGACCAATGTGACATCTATAGCATCATCTTGCCCTCATCATTTTGACACTTGACCACATCCAATCATCAATCAATCTTTTCCCTTCATCCGAACTACATTGGTCTGAGGCCCTACGACCAGGGCTATGTAGGCAGCACTCAGATAACACATCTTCTGAGGTTAGCTCGACCACCCCCGTTTGTTCGTCTCTGTGATGGACAAACCTTCTCTTCTTTGACTCTTATCACACCCAACTTCGTCAACTTTGACCAAGACCAATCATTCCCTTTGATCAAGACCAATCATAGACCTCTGACCAAGACCAATCATCGACTTTGACCAAGACCTGTCAATCCCTCCGACCCCCCTCCCTTTTAGGGAGAACTACATCGGCCTGAGGCCCTGTCACCAGGGCTATGTAGGCAGCACTCAGATAACATATCTTCTGGGGTTAGCTCGGCCGCATCCTTTCGTCTATCCATCCTCTTGACCAATGACCATTGGCGATCATGCCTATCTCCTTCGACCTCGACCACTTCCAAGACAATGTTGCCTTGGTTGTTTTTGCGTGTATGTTATTCCACAGCTGGTTAGCAGAATTGTTCGCAGACTTTTTTTTTTGACCCTTCACAAGTATAGGATCGCGAGCCAGTTGATCCCCACTACTTGTGACCTTTTCGTGTTTCTGGGAGCACTTCCTGAGCCCTGGATACCTGGGACATGATGACCATTTGGAGCTTCAGCTTAGATTGAGTAACCCGATCAGCAGACGACTAAATGCTGGGGCCCGGTTACTTCAATTTTGGCACTCCTTGACCCTTGACCATGCGACAATTTGACCCGACTATCCCGTGACGTGGTATACGCGCAATCATGACTTTTGCAGCATTTTCACTCACCTCTCTCTTTCTCATTCACCTTTTGTCAAATCAGCACCCGACATCAGGTTCCTTCTCTCGACTCCTGCTTTGAGGGGGAATACATCATCCTTCACCTGGGGCAACCACTCCCTGTTTTTGTCTTGCAGTTCATTCAGAACAACCAACAAGACAAAAAGGGGCAAATGTAGACACCTAAAAAGTGTCTAACCCTTGGTCCTTTCTCCCTCCTAGTCCTCCTTGGTCCCTAAGCCACCTAAGTCTTATTAATTGGAAAGAAACACCTATTTTTAATTAAATAAGACCCCTTTTTCCCTCTCTTTGCCACCTCGCCACCCTAGGATACCCTCCTTGGATCCCCTTCATTCCCCACATGGCCATTTAATGCCTTAGACTCCTATTCCAACCTCTTCTCTCGCCCATTTAACCCCCCGTCGACCGTTTCATCCTGGCATTCATTCGACCCGGCCGTTGGGAAACGGATGAAAGGCTATTTTTAGCCTTTCTCCAGCCTTTCAGCCGTCGACGTCAGTCAGCCTTCGGCCGACGTCGGCGATATTGCCGGCGTCGGCACCCCTTCATAACGGTTTCTTCACCATTTTCTCTGTCTGCTGGTTCCGCTTGGCTTTTCTCCACTCTCTGCGTCTCCCTTTCTCGCATCCCGACTCTTGAATCTTTGGCACCAAACCCTTGTATCAGCAATCTCTCTACCAATCAATCTGACTCTCTCTCCCTCAGGTACACAGCAATCTTCTGCAGGTGAACTATAGGGATTCTTCATCAGCAACAGGTCTTCAACAAGCGGCAACAACAACACCTTCTTCAGCAGGGCACAGGTATGTTCTCTGTTTCTATTCTTTATGCTTTCTACTTATCATGTTTTAAGCTATATTCAGCTCTTCTACCCCCTCAGACCTGACTGTCACCCAGACCCGGATTCTTATCTCCCAGATTGGCTTCCTCTATCTCCCTGTCCCTCTCTATCCTCCTGACTAAAACCATCCTCAAACCAGGCCCAGAGTAGACTTAGACCTTCGTCCACAAACCCGTCCACTGACCATCTTTAAACAGAGCACAAATCAAGCCCCGGACCATCCACAGACCAGACCCTGCCTATTGCCCCGACCGACGCCGGTCATTACCCCGACCGACGTCGGCAGACTAACCGACATCGGCAGACCCGACAACCGATGCCGGTAGGACCACCGACGCCGGCGACTGCAACCAGGCCGACAGCTTCTTCCAGGTAAGCTTTTGCTTCCTTTTCTCTTTCAGTTTGCTATCATTTCAGTTTATTTTAGCATTCTGTCTTTTTATCAGTCACTTATCTTTTATCAAAATAGTGGGTTGACCTCCCTCAAGGAAGTTCTCATACTTCTGGGAACAAGCTCTTGCTTGGCAACCCACCGCCTATCTATCTAACATCCTTTTGTCCAAGTTTTCTTCTTTTGCAGGTGTCATTCCTCCACAGCCAAAGAGGAGTGCTCACAAACGTCTGGATTTACGGTGCGCAATCTTTAGTCCAGGTACTTCCAAGCCTTGTCCATTACTTTCTTTTAGTTTCTTTCTTTTTAGTCTGAAAAGCGAATTTGAGGTAGAAACAATACACAAGCAAAAACTTATTGATCAAACCTTTAAAAGCTGTGTCTATTATCCTTTGAAATGTAGCTCCAGCATTAGATAAACCAAATGGCATCTTATTATAGGTTAAGGTCCCCGATTTTTTAGTGAAGTTTGTCTTGAACTGATCCTCTTCATTCACTAGTATTTGATTGTAACCTGAATAACCATCAAGAAGTGAGAAGCACTGAGAATCTGAAACAACTTGTAAAATTTGTTCTATGGAAGGTAGTGGATAATGATCCTTGAGAGACACTTTATTAAGATCTCAAAAATCCACACAATGTCTGATCTCTCCATTCCTTTTTTGGATAGGTACAAGATTAGCCACCCAAGTTGAGTGTTTGATATGAAAGATAATCCTAGACTCAATCAACTTGGTCAACTCTTTCTTCATGAGTTCTTCTATCTTGGGATAGATAGGCCTTTATTTCTGCCTAACTAGTTTAGCTCTAGGTTCTAACTCAATAGTGTGATGAGCTAAACTTGGATCAAACCCTTTCAAATATTTGTATTCCCAAGGAAATATGTCATGGAATTCTTTGCATAATTCAATAAAGGCATGCCTCTTAGATGGAGAACATACCTTACCAATTTTTAGGAGCTTGTCCTTGTAAATCATGACTCTCTCATACTTTTCTTCTTTTGTTGACATGCTCACTCTTTCTCTTTTCTTTTGATCATCTTCATTGAAAACACTCTCCAAGGTAATAATCCCCTTAGGTATCTTGTTTTTCTTTAATTGAATAACTTGTTCTTCATATTGATCATGTAGTCTCTTTTGGTTTCTTGAGGAGAATCCTACCTCATTTTGTAAGAAGTGTGCAATGTTTTCATCACTTTCAAACACCTATCATGACACTTAATTATATGTAATATAAGGTCTCATAATAACCTTGATATGAGACTAATCTTTCTCATTTTATAAATCAACAACTGCATCAAACTATGCTCCTATGGCAGCCAATCTATCAGCATGTTTATTTGAATCCCTTGGTATGGGTTGTATGTTGAAGGAATAAAAGTCTTCAAGTAGGTCCCATACCCTATGCTTGTAGGATTTAATCAAGGGATTCTTCATTGTAGCTTGATTTATCACTTGATGGATAACCAATTCACTATCCCCATAAACTTTCAAATTCTTGATCCCTCTCTTTTTTGCCTATTAGAGGCCATGAACAAGGCCTTCATACTCTACCACATTGTAAGTGTAGATAAAGTGGAATATATATGAGGATTAGTATTGATTATTTGATGTATAAACTAACATAACTCCAGCTCCTACACCTACTCTACTTATTGAGCCATCAAAAAATAATTCCCATATCCCATCAAGTTCATGGTCTTCATTAGTGAGTGAAGGGATTGAAACATCTTTTTCATGTATATAATAAATTCCCAAATTATTTTATTCTATGAAATTATATGTATCAATTCCATGTTTTTTAGTGTTTTACTTATCAAATAAAAGATCAAAAATACCTTCAATGGGGGAGGATGCTTCACCATCCATGACACCTTCTTCTTCTTCTTTACTAATTAGACAATTCTGATTTAAGTTTATATCCATGTATGGCTCAATATTAAACCTTGCTAAGGGTTGAGTCCTTATAGTCATCTTGGTTCCATATATTGTTTTAAAATCTATAAAATACCAATCAGTAGAAAGGTACCCTCATATCCTAGCCGTGAAGTCCCTTGATAAGTAGATAGCAAAATGGGCTGGAAGGTCTACCACCACGTCTTGTAAAATGGGGAAACTTGGGCAATCATGTAGGAAACATTTTAGACCTCTAACCAATCCCACTATCTTATTTGGAGTCCCATCAAGCTAAAACACACCTTTACTATGTGGTTCATACTTCAATCCCAATTTATCAACCACCACCTTAGGCATGATAGTGGTATTAGCTCCACTATCTACAATACAATTGTGAACCAATTTGTCTCCCATAATGAGTATGAGGTAGAAGGGTTGAGGCTTTTAAAATTTATTGGGGGCTCTAAGACATGACCTAGAGAATGGGTAAGGGCCACACTATTATGCTTTGAATTTTTAGGGGCTGCATGATTTTTTTCAAGTTTTTCCTTTTGACTAGGCATATGTAAGATTTCCCAAAGAGATATGTTTGTCTTGGCATTCTTCAAAGAATTAACAATATTTAGAGGGGAAGTATTCACTTTTTATTGAATTTTTGAAGGTAGTGAGAGAGTCTAAACTTTCTACATTGTAGGCTTGATAACCCTACTTATATTTTGACTTTGTTGAGAGGCATGACTAGTAGTAGGTATTACACTAGGATTCACACTTTATGGCCTTGGATAGGCATCACTTGGGGTCACATGTACTCCTTGAACATCTCCTAGAGCTCTCTTCTTGGCTCTTGTGTTGGTTGCAATTGATGTGCTTTGATTCAACACATAATCATCCTTTGCTTGAAAGTTCATCATACCTACACTTTAGCTACAACCTTCTCCATGAGTATCTCTATACATGGGATTCACTTCTTTTGATGTCATGTAAGGAGTAGATTCTTCTTGTGCCACCAAACATTTGCCATCTTCTCCACCATCATGTGTAAACTAACCTTGAGGTTGTCCCCATTGGTCTAAATGATCTTCCCCTTGGACCAAGTTAGCATGCACTAGAACAACAACCTTCATGGAAGGAGTTGAATAAGGATTATAGGCATTAGGATTCCTATTGAAACCTTATTGACCTTGTCCACTTCCTTGGTAGTTGTATTAGGGTAGAGAGATACAACCTTGTTGAGGATAGTATTGATGGCTAGGTAGAGCATTCACCTAGAACTAAGCTTGCTTGAGTTGATCATGTAATGATTGGATCTCTTCATCTTTGTCCATAGCATTATCCACCTTATTGGGAAAGGCTCTTAGCTTAACATTGGTGTTAGAAACTTGTGCTACGTTTGGAGCTTCAACTGAACTATGAGACAACAAAGGTATAGAAACTCTTGGAGGTAGTTTTCTAGCCTATATTAAGCTATTATCAGCTTCAATAGCTATCTCATATGCATATAGTAGAACAAATACTCCCATTGACCATAACGTTACTACCACATCAGTAATGATAGCCTTGAGATAAGTGGGGAACATAAAGCTCAGAGGAGCTCTCATGGCAGGTGGTAACCTATGCCAAGTCTATTGAAATCTTTCATTAAAATCTCTTGTGGATTCATTAGGACCTCTCTTTATCACATTCAGCTAATGAATCAATGAAGTATAGTCACTCTTATTCTCAAATCTAGTTATCAATAATTCCCCAAAGCCATCCCAACTTATAATGCAACCACCTTCCAAAGTCCTATACTAGTCAAGTGTCTTACCTTTTAGAGACATAAAAAGTAATCTAATGGCTATGTTGGCTCACGTGACATTATGGAAGTTAAAAAAATTTGAAATGTCCCTAATATGGTCATATGGGGTAATAGGACCCTATCCATTGAAACTAGGGAGACTTTTGGTAGCATTGGGAGGAATAGGGTCATATGCAGGGAGGTCAATTGGATTTTGGTTATTGAAGGATGAGAAAGGTTTTTGCCTCTCCATTTATCTTCTTTCCTCTTGATTTCTTATCTCTCCAACTTCCTCAACTTCTTCTTCTTCTCTAAAACCTTCTTGCCAAGGATTTCTAAGCATTGGGAATGGTTCAGGGTATTGTTCTTCAAGAAGAGCGTCGGCTAGAGGGGCTTGATTAGAATTCCTAGATGACCTAGTGAGGACCATGAATTATAATGTGGGAAACTTGATCTACAACTAGAGATTCTCACCTTTTAGAGTCACCAAATGCTGGATTAAAAATATTTCTACAACCTTAGGCTTGTCAAGACCAGCATTCACCTTGACATGTCAATAATTTGTCGCATCAAGCATGCTAGAACTATTGTCTCTAAATCTTTCACCCTAGAAGAGAGTGTTCAATCCTCTTACATATTTGGGAAATGTTGGAACATTTCCAATCATGTGGATATACCTATAGGGGAAATGGACATCTAGATTCAAAGGGCTAACTCCCTGAATGTATCTTTGCAAAATAACCTCTATCTAAACCAATTTTATTGAAGGGAAAAAAGTTATAAATTACATAAATAAAACCTATTCTAATAATGGTGATGTACCAATATTATCTTCCACATGAATACCATACCCTAGTGCACGTTACAACAAAATGCATAGACTATTTCCAAGCTCTAAAGATTCTAACACAAATATTTTATTATAGAGGTTGGATGTATGAAATGATGCAAGTTAAATAAACTAAAAGACAACATGTACATTCCAAGAATAGTTATACACATAAAAATTCAACACACTTAGATGCACTCTATATGACCTGTTAGACCCAAAATCCTTACCCAGGCATGAAGGACAAAGGACAAAAAGATGAAAACCATCACTTGTCACTATGTGTCACTTGCACCCTCAAGGAATTCCTCAGAACTTAAAAAAAATAGACTTGTACTAATGCTTAAACATAGGATATCATTCTAGTAGGGCTTCACCATATTCTATGTTCTCTTTTACACTAGCCCAAGGGTTGTATTTATAGCACAGAAGAAGAGAGAGGAGGAGGCCTTTGGCACCAAGAGAAAGATTCAATCTATTAAAATTCTCCATCTTCAATGACAATCATCTTTGCTAGTAATGCTCATTTAGGCCATTTGATTGATCCATGTCACCTCCCTTGTTATGTAACTAGCTTGCTCTTTTCAAAGATGCTTTCCTAGTGGTTGCACTAGCATAAATAAGATACTTTCGAGCTAAGTAATGGCATCAATCAGTTATGCAAATGAGAGTCCACTTGTTGCAAATTTGTCATGATGCCTAATGGCTTCTCACTGGCTTATTGAAGTGTGAAACAACATGGAGAAGAGTCACTTTAATTCTATTTAGCCTTGAAGAGGTGTCTCCTAGAGCCTACATGTATGCCTTCATGGCATTTGTTAGAACCCTTTGAAAACTCATTCTAGCAAGCTCCTCATCCTTTTGCTCCTTTTTATTAGCCATCACAAAATGATGTCGATCATGACCTAATCAATGGTGAGATGAACCCTCTAATGGGCTCTAGCAGATGAAGAATGTGATCCTTCAGATCTATATGAGCGATTACGCAAAGACTATTGATCTACTTGGGACCCACTATCTTGAATGCCAACAACTATTCCAAGACCCTAAAGTTGATGGCCATGTAATTGTCACTCTAATTGGACCATTCATTTGGAAATTTTCCCTATGGACCCTTCTCTTTTCTCCCTTTGAAACCATCCTTCTATGGACTTTCTAAAGTATGGACTTTCTAAAACCATCTTTCTATGGACTTTTTAAAACCATCCTTCTATGGACTTTTTAAACTACAAACTTTTGAAACCATCTTTCTATGGATTTTTTAAAACCATCCTTCTACAAAATTTTGAAACCATGGACTTTTTGAAACCATCTTTCTAAAAACCTTCTAAAACCATCCTTCTATAGACTTTATAGGTGTCCTCCCTTTAGACTGCTCAAACATGCCCTTTGACAACCCTTCTACAGACTCTACACAAGTGTCTATACCCTTCAAACTTCTCAAACATGCCACTTTGGCATGGAAATACCCTTTGAGACCTTGGGTTTAGGGCATTTTTCTTGAAAGGTGACCCTTCAAAGCTCTTGAAAAGGCCCTTCAGACCTTTCTCAAGTGTCCCTTCAGACTTTTGAAGATGTCCCTTTGAACTTTTTCTAAAGGACACTTTTGCAACAAAAAGACCCTTCAAACATTTGGAAGTGGACTAATTCTAAGAAATACCCTTTGTAAATCTTGCAAGTGCCCCTTCAAACTTTTTGAAAGTGTCCCTTCAGACTTTTTTTGAAGGACACTTTTGTAGAAAAAATACCCTTCAAACTTTTTGCATGTGTCCCTTCAAATTTTGAAAATGGACCAATTCCTTCAGGATTTTTTAAAATGTCCCTTTGAACTTTTTGAAATGTATCCTTAAAAAATATTCCAAGTGTCTATTTTCTTGAGAAATGGTCCTTTATATTTTTTTCAAGTGACCCTTCAAAAAGATTGTTTTGGACAAAAAGTCTGAAACAATTCTTTCAAAGAAGTTGTGAAGGACTTTTTTGAAATGAACCAATTCCTTTGGACTTTTGAAAGTGACCAATTGTTTCAAACTCTGTAAAGGATCAATTATTTCAAACTTTTTGTCTAAAACAAAAAGTTTGAAAGAATTCCTTCAGACTTTTTGTTTTAGATAAAAAAATATGAATGAATTCCTTTGAGACTTGGAAAAGAAACTCATAAAAAGAAATAACAATTTTGTAAAAAGACCAAAAAAGGCTTCTGAAGGGAATAATACTTGACATTTTTTGTTATGGGGATAAACAAATAGAATGTTGCACTTAGCCAAAATAAAAGATGTAAAACCTAGGAGTTAAAAATGGCTAACAATAAACATAAAAGAGAGGGAAGGATAAGGCAAAGAAGGGAAGCCTCCAAGTCTAAAATGAGATCAATGCAAAGGTCATTTAACTAAGTGACTCTACCATTGTTGGCCCCTAAATCTTGACCAAGTGTTGTCCCATTTTGGCATGAGACTAGTACAGCATAGAAGGAACATGACACAAGAAGACCATGGTGCATAACTGATACATATAGAAGCACCATGGTGTAGAACCAACTAGGTGCAAAAGGACAATGGCACAGAAGAACTAGCATGAGGGGACCCAATCAGAGGAGAACAAGTCACAAAGAACCCAAGAACATGGGACTCAGAATGGAGGAATAATACTACAAAATCACATAAGAAGTGGGAAGCAATTGGAAGAATAGTTCAAATGGGACACTCTAACCTTATTGATAGGAGGTCTTACACTAGCCCGTAATAAGAGGAACACATGGTAACAAATATATAGCATAAAGTGAAACTATAGGGGGCACAGAGGCCCAAAAATTTACAAAGAACTAATTGTTAAATGCTATGACTCTTAGTTTATTAAGAGTTCAGTGGCCACCTATACATGCCATTAATAATTATAAACACTTAGTCAGGGAAAAGTAAGTATAAATACACCTATTGTAAAACATTTTGGAGGAGGATAGATGGACAAATTCTATAGTGTTATGGTGGAAAATCTTTAAGCTTAATATATGATAGCATGTTATATCAATTTGTATTACTATTAGTTATGGTAGGAACTATGTTTAAACTTTATTTGAAAGAAACCTAATCTTATTTTCTTTTCTAGACACTTAATGCTAAGTAAGAAGATGACTATAATCTACATGATAATGATAATTAAATATAGAACTCATAAGATTGAAGTAGTAAGTTAATGATTTTACATAATCTTTGTTTAATTGATGAATATGAACAAGTTAACCAAATTATGCTATAAAACCTATGGGAATCAGTCTTTTTCCATGCACTTTAGGTGAACACATAAGACCTAGTCTTACGTGAAAAGGCCAACATGCTAGGACATTAGGTTAGACTTCAGTGCTAGAGCTAGACTTAATTAAAATAACCCAACATTTTGGTTCTATTACTAGGACTCGAAGCACTTGAATCACAATCATGGGAAGATGTGTGAGCGTGTTATACTAAAAAATATAGAAGAATGGGTTACCAGTGTTGAAGATAATTTTGTAGTTCTATATCTTAGACCAAGAATCTTCGCACAGTAGTGGGTAGAGAAGGATCTCTATAGTGCACTATATGAAACATTTTTTTTGGAGGTCCCTATTCTTTTAGATAGTTGGTTAATAGCATATGCTCAAGGACAATCAAGGAATCTTGGAAGGAGATAGTCTTAGACACTAGAATGATAAAGGGTTTTAGCATGACTTGGGGTTTTGTGGATGTAAGTAGTTAAATTTTAGTGGAAAGGAGTTCTAAAAATCTATATCCTAGAGTACACTACGACCACTTATTCATGCCCTGAAGAGGCCAAGTTTTAGTTCCTTCGAGAACCATGTGGTTATTATTTTAAGCTTTTGATTTTGAAAGTAAGAAGTTATTCATTGATCTTAGACTGGAAAATATACCAATATAGGGTTAAAACTTCTTGTTCATGAGCCACACATTTGTAAGGGGAGAATAGGGGTTGATAGAAGATTTTGGGTTTAAAATGGTAGACAACTAGCATACATTAGAGAAATAGAAGTATGATGAAGCTCGATAAAGGATCATGAGAATTAATAGCATGAAAAGAGACTGGGAGAACTCAAGGAGTGTTGTAAAGAGCCATAGGGAAAAGAAAAACACATAAGGACCCTATCACTTTTGAGCTACATTCTAGGCCACTTATATCATATGAAGGAGAAATGAGCTAGATGACAAGAATTGAGTAACTGAGTTTAAACTAACTAGGCTCCCCCAACATAGTGTGTGTTCATGCCTTTGAGTCAAAAGAAGTACACATTCAAAATTGGGATACAAATAGTTTGGAGTTAGAAGCTAAATCGGTGAGGGATACTAAAACTAATCCATTTGATGCTCATTTATATTTAACACTATCTTTCCCTATTTAAGGGAATTTTATGGTATAACTTGGAATGCATAGAGGACTTAGCTCTTAAGGATAGAGTATAGGCCCAAACTTGGTTAACTAACCAGCTATCATGCCCCATTTCATGAGCATTATTGTTGGAGGTGTTAGAGGAGGACTAGGCGATGGTGTAAGAGGAGGTGGACTTCATCCTCAAGGAACCAAACCTAGATATTCCTAGCAACCACCCCTTAAAACACCTCAACCAACTATGGTATACTATGAGATGACATTACACTTACCTGAATACCGAGGGGTGGAGAATGTAGTTGAGCATGTCCACAAATGCGAATTGATTTAGAGGTCACGAGGAATCACATCTTCTGAATGTAAGGCCACATAGTTTACAACTATGATTTTAAAGCATGCACACAAGTGGTACTAGAAGTTCAACCCTTAATAAGTGGTGGTCAACTTTGATCATCTCAAAATAGCCTTCTTTAAGAGTTTAACATTCTTGAATTTGAGCAGCAGAGTATAGCAGCATTGAAGGACATAAAGCAAGGACTTATAGAGAGCATATGTGAGTATCATACAAGGTTTAAGACCTTGTTGTCTAAACTGTCATTTGAAATTAATGCTACCTAGCATGCACAATGGTTTTTGGGAGGACTGTTACTACCCTTTTGGCAAACCTTGTCATAATGGACCTTCACTAGCCCATATGAGACTTTGGAATTTCTTCTTCATACTAAAGTGGTTATAAGTATTGACACCAAGATTAGTCCCTTTATGGAGACCTAGATAGCCTCAATGGCATTGTATCTTGAAAATTTAATAGCCAACAATGCACATGAAACACATAGTGGTGTTTGGTGCATAGATTGTGAATCTGAAGGACATACACATAGCAACTACTCATGTAAGAACATCCATGTGGTACTTAGATAAACATGTGAAATATTTCATGATGACCATGATGTACATTTTTGTCCTCTTATATAATGAGATACCCAAACTAAAGTATTTTACTATTTCAAAATTTGTGATGCCTATACTCATGACACTAATGACTACCATTTGATTGGGGATATTCATGAAGCTTGAGCATGCATAATACACCAAACCTCTATTAAAAACAATCAAGACAATGGAAGTTATTTAGGATGAGGGAGAGGGTAAGGATGAGGAGGTGGATCTTTTCCACCTAGGACCTGTTACAAATGTGGGTTTTTAGACCACTATCAATAGGACTGTTCAGATTGCCTAATGTGTATTTACTGTAAAAAGGACCACAGATTGGAAGAGTGTCTTGACTTGTATGTGACTATCACCAAGGAGTGAAATGAAAAGGGCACCAAAATGATTAAAATTGATAAACCATAATGGAATTCATGCCAAACCATCCATATAGTTCAATAGGTAAATATTACCACTCATAATGGGGGACAGACCCAGTTGATAGCTAATCTAATCGAGAAGGTACAACAGGAAGAACCATAAGCTAGAAAGTACCCTAATGTTCAATAGTAAAAGGATGTCCTCCAAGATGTGATGGCACTCATAGAAAAACTTTAGGTCAAGATTTAGTTCCTCAAAGATAAGGATGTAACGCAGTGTGTTGTTGTGCAAAGGGAAGCTGAACTTCAACTTGTGGTGTGGGATGACTTCCAGAAACTATGTAAGTGTATGTTGGATGAGTATATTGTCTCACAACTCAACACCTAGCTTAAGATTCAAGCTCGAATACCAAATGAGGTTCACCCTCACATCATTAGGCAAAGTGAAGACTGATGTTTAAATCATGCTTGATGATAGGACACTCCTATTTCCTCTACTCCCCTAGAAGATAGAGAAATATTGGTTAATGTTGCAATTGATGGATGGGTAATCTAAGACATACTAGTAGATATTGGTGCAGAAGTCAATGTCCTCACCAAGGACACTTGATGCAAAATGTCTAATCCATCACTACAACATTTACCTCATGTATTATTCATGGTAAATAAGACTCTCAAACAACCTTTTGGGGTCCTTAAAAATACAATGGTTGACATACTTGGAGTACTATTCAAAGTGGATTTTGAGGTTCTGGAGCTAGTTGAAGTTGATGATTACCCAGATCTATTGAAAAGACATTGGTGCTATGAGAATAATGCAAACTTGAGCTTTAAAAAACACTACATTAGTTTTGAAAATACTGATCGATAAGTTTTAATACCACTATATCAAACACAAGGACCCTCTTATATAGAGCTCGATAATGTTGACAAAGACATCAACCACATATATAATGTCACTTCTAGAAGTGATGAATGGCATGATCCCACCTTATATGGTGTTCTTTGATGGAAAAATAACCAATCTATTTTTGATACTATAATCAATGCTTGTAATTGTTAGGCCCATGGTGACTATGATCTCATTGGGAGGATGTGTAACACCGTCAAAAGTTGAGAGAACTTCATGTACCAGCTTCCTAAATGTCACAAGTTTGTTCACCTTACTGGGTTAGTAATGAGAGGGCCACTAATAGGAATACCATTGGAAAGACTTGATGAATCCCCATGGTTTTAAAGATAAATAGAGGTACATGATTCTGTCTAGCACCTCAGAGAATTCTATGACACTGAAAATGATCAAATGAGGTCATTAGATCACCTTTTTAATGGCACCACCATAAGGTGGTGGCATACCCATAAAGAGAAAATTTTATACTAGAATCAAGTATGCTATACTCTATATCATAGATTCCATTATGATAATAAGGTCAGGGAATAATTAGTTACAGTGGCGTGCAAGAACCTGAACCTCACATTGAGGCTTGTGAGACAATATGGAGAAATGAGGAAACATACTTACCAGCGTACCTATGGGTACATGCATTCTATGAAACTTTATGCATATGGTCATGAGCATGGTATATTTATGAATATTGACACTTTATGCAATTACTAAAGGATAACATGAAGTCGGCACTATCCTATTTTTCACCAAGGATGGACTTGCACCTCACATTCTAGGCCATACATGAAGCAGTTCTCAGAGACCTAAGTCCCATGAAGGACTACTTGAGGAATATCCATTAAGACCCTAAGGAAACTTTACATTTATTTAATGAACCTTTAACACACTGAGTTCTTATGCCCATTCTAGTCCCTGATGAAGATTGACATGAAGAGATTCACTTGGGAAATCAAAACCTCATCTTTTAGGTAGATGAAGGAGAAGGGTCCACTTTACCTGGCCCAATGTCCAACCATCTAGATATTCCTACAAAATTTGGCATAAAAATTGTTCAAGACGCATGTATCAATATGGAAAACCCCTACCATGGACCTATTTAGACTATTTAATGTAACATCAGCTCATACCAAGAACCAAATATGGCCACAATAGGAAACTATTAGACTAATATAGAGATTACAAAAATATTTGATTTGTTAAAAGAATATTAGGATGTTTTCCCGAGGAACTAAAATAAAATGAAGGGAGTCCACTCATCCATAAAGAAGATGCACATCAAACTAGTCGATAATGCTTGACCAATGAAAAAATATCCATACAGGATGAATCCTAATCTCTAGGTATACGTTAAAGAGGAGATTGATAGTATGCTCTATGCCAGAGTAATCACTCCCATTATTGAATCTAAGTGGGTCAGTCCCATGGTGATTAGTATAAAAAAGGATGGATGCATCTGTATCTGTGTGGACTATCAAGTGTTCAATACATCTTGCATAATAGATCCCTTTCTAACAACATTCATAGAGGAAATCCTTGAAGGTGTTACTCATTGTGAATTATACTCCTTTATAGATCGATTCTTAGGGTACCATCAGGTCCAAATAGTTGAGGAAGACTAGCCTAACACAACCTTCACCATAGAAGGAGATCATTTGCCTATATTGTTATGCCCTTCAGGATGAAAAATATACTAGCAATGTTTTCATAGATAGTAGTTGAAGCCTTTAAGGACTTCATCCATAAGTTCCTCCAAGTCTATTTAGATGATTGGATGGTATATGGTTTGGTCAAGGACCATTACACTAACCTAAAACTTATGCTTGAGCATTTTTGGGTCTTACAAATCTCATTGAACTTAAAGAAGTACCTATTTTTGACACCTTTTAGTGTGCTCTTAGGGTATATTATTTATAAGGAAGGACTCCTGGTAGACTCAATGAAGGTATTTGTGATTGTTTTCCTTCTACTGCCCAAGACTCAACATAAGGTCCATGCCTTTTTGGGCCACATGGGTTATTATAGAAAGTTTATTCACAGTTATGCCAAGATTATCGCACCCCTAGAAGAACTTTTAAAGTAGAATGAGCAATTCCTATGGACTTTATCTTATAAGGAAGCCTTTGAAATACTAAAATAAAAGTTGGTCACTGCTCCTATTCTACAATTCCATGATTGGACAAAGCCATTTCATGTCCATATTGATGCCTCTGGCATGGCCATTAGCATGATTCCTGCACAACCAGGTGAAGGTCACCTAGGTCACCCAATCTACTTTGCTAATAGGAAGCTCACACTAGCTGAAAGAAACTATACCACTACAGAGCGTGAGACACTTTCAATGGTCTATGCTTTGTATAAGTTTAGACAATACCTTTTAGCCATTCCTTTCATTTTCTATATAGATAATGAGGCTTTAAAGTACCTTGTCAATAAACATGTACTACATGGGCAGATTTTTCACTAGATTGTTTTGTTTCAAGAATTTTAGTTTTCAATGATGGTGAAACCTAAAAAGGCCAACTATGGACCTGATCACCTATCTCAAATTGAGAATAGAGAACAATCACATGCCATAAAAGATGATCTTCTTGATATATAGATTTTTCACATAGCATGAGTGCCTAAAGGGTTGGAAGACATTACAACATTTTTGACCACTGATTTTATGCCTAAATCTCTCACCTTATAGGAAAAAAGTAACTTGTGATTCATATCGTACCTTTTCAGCTTATAGCAATTGATCTTTAAAAAATAGGTTGTGATGAAGTTTTGCAATGTTGTGTAATGCAACATGAGTGCCTTGAGGTTATTTTTGAGGTTCATGAAGGTATTGTTGGTGAACACTATGCTGGATAAACTACCATATGAAAGGTTCTACTAGTAGGACTATGGTGGCCAACTATATTCTAAGATGTTAAAGCATATGTTAGGCAATGTGACATTTATCAGTGCATAGGCAAACCTAACTGAAGAGATGTTATACCTTTACAACCCATCCCTTCTCAAGAACCCTTTAAAAAATGGGCTGTTAATTTTGTTGGTCCCATCACTTTAACATGATGATAAATGGGTTCTCGATATATTATTGTAGCTATTGAGTACCTTATGCATTGGGTTGAAGCTGCACTAATGAAGGATTATACTATTATTACTACTACCTAGTTCATTTAGGAGAACATAATAACTCCATTTGTATGTCCCCTAAGTTTCACTAGTGATTGTGATACCCAATTTTTGAATGAACTAATTTGCATCTTACTAGTCGAGTTCATGATCATGCACCACAAAAAAACACCATATCACTCACAAGCCAATGGAACTGTCAAGGCTTTCAATAAGATCCTAGGTACCACTTTAACTAAAATGTACAATGTTGGCCACACTAATTATGATGATAGGGTATCTATAGTACTATGGGCTTACTGAAACACCTACAAATGCCTAAACAAGAGTATATCATTCAACTTGGTGTATGGTAAGGAAGTAGTCATACCAGTAGAGTTCTTGGTGCCATCCTTCCATATCATGTGCGTAGGATAACTGGATGAAGAGGCATCCTTGAAAGCACATTTAGACACTCTAATGAAATTAGATGAGACCTGGTTCCTCGCTCATTGAAGCCAGGATGTAGAGAAACATAAAAAAAAGCCATGATATGACCTCCATATAAAGAATAAAACATTTTATCCCATAATGAAGGTCTTGTTGTACAACTCCAATTTCACATGCCAACCAAGAAAACTCCACATACACTAGGATGGCCCTTTTATAATACATATTATTAGACCTGCTAGAGCATGTTAGTCAAAAATGATGGATGGGTAATTCCTTCCTGGGCACTATAATGGAAGCCAACTTAGGTCATATTTTCCTTTGAACTAGCTAAAGTTCTTGTAATCAATAAGGCTTATGCAATTAGTATAGGATTTACTATTTTCAATAAAAGGGTTGCCTTTGTTGAGCACCAATTTTCATTTTTGTAATTTGGTTATCTAAGTTTTTTTTCTTTTCATGGAGGACCACAACATGTTTTAGTGTGGGGTAAGAAGTCAGGGTCAAAAAGGTAATTATGAAAAACATGTAAGTTACTTAGGTGTGTAAGTTATATGGGCACACAATTTATTAAGGGAACATAAGGTTCTAAGGTGTGTGAGTCATTTAATGTATGAAGGGGGTAAGGTTCTCACCATAAGTTAAAAATTTAAAAAGAGATAGTTGTCTCCCACCTCATAAAAATCATGGGACACAACTATCATCCACTTCAGAGAAAGGCATGAGATGGGATGTGCCATAAATATGATGAGGGTAGTTATGTCAAGAAGCATACCAATGGTGTGATGGGACAATATCATTAAGCCATTAATTGAAAAAAGGCAAAGATCTAAACATAGTAGCCATTATAAGATTTAAATTAAATGCCACGAAGTGATGGGTGATGAAGGGGCATTAATGAAGGTAAACACCCCCTTTGAGCCTATAAATAGGTAAGTTAAACACATTTCACACATTAATTTTCATTTAACTTTGAATTACTAGAGCCGAGATCAAGCAATTACTATTGGAAATATTGTCATTGATGTCAAAGGTCTAGCATTATTGGTGATAAAGGCCCCATTGCATTTAATGATGTTTGTAATAAATATATCTTGGCTAATGTGAGTTAATATTTATTTAATATTAATGAATATATTTTTGGTTGCATATGAGACAAAAGAAGGGCCCATGGAGAAGTCAAAGAGCCACGAGGTAAAGACAAAAGAAGGATGGGATGCATTTTCCCATGAAGAGTCATCTTGGGGAATTCCAAGAGTCACCAAGTCAAGACAAAAGAGGAAGGGCACAATTTCTCATGAAGGGACACTTTGAGGAATATGAAAAGTCACCAAAGTAAAGACAAAAGAGAGAAGGACATTTTTGCTCATGAAGGGTCACCACATGACTTTTCAAAGGCAAGGATATGAAGGGTCATACAAGTTTAGCACCATTTTCTATGAGGATTGAAGGGTCACAAAGGGGGAGGGCCAAAGGTCATTTGGAAAGCTATAAATAAAGGCTTGGAAAGCCATTTGTAATATGGAAGATAGAGGTTGATTTGATATTGTATTCTCTAGCTTAGAAGAGCAATTATGAGAGATGAATATGATTTGTATTTGTTTTATCTAGCTTAGAAGAGCAAAGGTGAGAGAGAGGAAAGAAATGTTGTAATGAACTATCATTTATTGAAATAGCAACATTGAGATATAGTTGTGTGGTATACAAAAAGGGGTTGGTGCTCCTATGGGTTGGTGCTCATGAATTGTTGCTGGGTTGGTGCTCAGCAAAGGGGTTGGTGCTCATGAATTGTTGTTGGGCTGGTGCTTGGCAAAGGGGTTGGTGCTCCTATGGGTTGGTGCTCACGAATTATTGTTGGGTTGGTGCTCCTATGGGTTGGTGCTCATGAATTGTTGTTGGGTTAGTACTTAGCAAAGGGGTTGGTGCTCCTATGAGTTGGTGCTCACAAATTTTTGTTGGGTTGGTGCTCGGCAAAGGGGTTGGTGCTCCTGTGGGTTGGTGCTCATGAATAGTTGTTGGGTTGGTGCTCAGTAAAGGGGTTGGTGATCATGTGGGTTGGTGCTCATAAATAGTTACTGGGTTGGTGCTCAATAAAAGGGTTGGTGCTCTTACAAGTTGGTGCTTGTGAATATTGTTTGGGTTGGTGCTCATTCATATACTTGAGATTTCTCTTCGTGGTTTTTCCCACATTGGATTTCCATGTTATATCTGGTGTCTTTCTCTATCTTGTGTGGTGTTTATTGTTTGAGTTTTATTGCATATCTTGAATGTTTGATTAAGTGGAATTTTGTTAAGGGAAAGATTTATAAGATATATGATATATTGATTCACCCCCCTCTCAGTATATCCTATGCTTAAAAATTGGTATCAGATCAAGTTCCTTTTTGAAAAGTTTTACAGCTTGAAGGTAGATCAGGAAAGCACGATGGTTGGGTCACAGGAAGGATTTTCTACAAATAAGGCACCTTTGTTTGATGGGATAAATTATGCTTTTTGGATCATGAGAATGAAGATTTATTTGATGGCCCTTGGATTTGACATATGGCAAGCAGTGGTGGAGGAATATGAAGAGCCACAGACATTTGTAATTACTCCAGCAGAAAAGAAGGCAAGTGAATGTAATGTTAAAGCTTTAAATGCTATTTTATGTGGTTTATGTGAATCTAAATTTGTTAAAGTTATGCAATGTAAATCTACTCATGAAACTTGGGTAAAACTTGAGAATATTTACAAAGGAGATGCAAAGGTTCAGCAAGCTAAGCTTTAGACTTTTAGAAGACAGTTTGAAAGTTTGCAGATGGAAGAAGAAGAAGATATAGCAAGTCATCTTTTGCGAGTTGATCAAATTGTAAATTAGATTCAAGTTCTTAGAGAAATGTTGGATGAGTCAATGGTGGTGCAAAAGGTTTTGAGATGTCTACCAATGAGATATGATGCAAAGGCTTCGACAATTGAAGAGATGAAGAATTTAGCCAAGCTAAAAATAGATGAGCTTCATGGTATTCTCATGGCATATGAGATGCAGACAGAACAAGATAAACCCTCAAAGAGAGAAGTGGCTTTCAAGACATCAAATAAAGAGAAAGCTAAGATTCAAGAATCAAGTGATAGTTCTAGTGATGATGAAGATGACAACGGAGCACTTTTCATTCACAAGCTGAAAAGAGGAACAAGTAAATATCAAGGAAAATTACCTTTTAAATGTTTTAATTGTGGAAAGATTGAACATTTTTTATCTAAATGACCAAATAAGGGTAATGATGAAGAAGAAGAAAAGCCTACATACAAGAAGAATTTCAAAGGAAAATCCAAAAAGGGATTCAAGAAGAAGAGCCTATATTCTAAGGATCCTAGTTCAGTTGAAGATAGTGGAGTCAGTGATTCAGAAGAAGAAGAGATTCTATTCATGGCCATACATGAAGGTGATTAAGAAGAAGAAGAAGAAGAAGAGGAAGCTGAAGTGAATATGGAAGGATAACTCATTTATGCCTTAGAAGAGTTAGAAGTTGTTGAGAAGAAGAATCGAAGATTGATGCGTCAGATCGAGAAAAATAAAAAAGAGTCAAAGGAAGTGATTGAAGATCTACAAGCACACTTAGAAGAAGCCAAGAAGAATGAAGAATATCTAACAACACAGTTGGAAATAGCAAGAAAATAATGTGAAAGGTATGTTACTGAAATTGCCTCTTTAAAAGAAGAGATTGAGAAAGTAGTCAATGATAAAAGAGTTAGTGATTCAAAATTTGAAGATAGCACTAATATGTTGAATAAGATATTGGAAACTCAAAAAGAAAATTTAGATAAGACAGAGATCAGATTTGAAAAGAAAAAGAGCTATGATGAAGCTCTTACAAAAGAGGAAACAAAAAGGGGAGAAGTGAAGAATACAGAGGACATTTCAAACAGAGAAGGCTGGAAGGAACAAAGCTGTAAAAGACAATCAGGTTAGAGATATATAGACAGGTCTTAATTTTATAATGGATATGGTCACAAGAAATTAGAATGTATAAAAAGAGCTAACAATTTTAGAAATAAGGAGAAGGAAAGTCAAGTAGAGTCAAGTAGAAGCCACAACTCTTTTGCTCCTCTATCAAGTTTTGATGAAGAGACCATAGTCTGCTACAAGTGCAACAACTTCAGACACATAGCTCAGTATTACATAAGCATGTTCAAGTTAGTCAATAAGGATCAGAGTTTCAAAGCTCCATTCATCAAGAAGAAGGTTCAGATATGTTCATGGTAGAAGAAACAACCTGAAGATTCTATGTTGGTGCAAACAGCGTTACATGTAAGAAATAAAGATCAGCCATGGTTAATTGATAGCAGATGTTTGAGGCATATGATAGGAGATAAAAGTAAGTTCATAACTCTAAAGAAGATCAATGGTGGCATAGTGAGATTCAGAGATAAAACTACCGCCAAGATAGCCGAAAAAGGTACTTTGAGTTTGGATTATGGTAAAACTAAGACTAAAAATGTTTTGTATGTAAAAGGTCTTAAGCATAATCTATTGAGTGTTAGTCAAATATGTGATCAAGGATACACATTAAGGTTTCATGTTGAAGGTTGTGAGATTAGAAGAAAAGATTCAAATGAGTTAATTGCAAATGCTCAAAGGACAGGGAACAATGTGTATGTATTATTAGATATCTTCTCAAAGGCACGATCAAAGGACACATTCAAAGATCTACGAGAGGAGTTGGGAGTAATTTCTATTACTTCTTGCCATTGATGTTTAGCATCAGTTGAGGGGGAGCTAAGTGTTAGCTCTAGGTAGGCCCTTTACCATTGATGTCAAAGGGGGAGAATAACAGGTACAGGTACATGTGCATAAATAGGTACAAGGAACATGTATAGGTTTCTACAGTAAGGGGGAGTTACTGTATGTTTTTAGATGATAGGATATGCAAGTGATAGGATATGGTAGTTTCAGGATTAAGGTTGCCATCAATGACAAAGGGGGAGATTGTTGGAAATATTGTCATTGATGTCAAAGGTCTAGCATTATTGGTGATAAAGGCCCCATTGTATTTAATGATGTTTGTAATAAATATATCTTGGCTAATGTGAGTTAATATTTATTTAATATTAACAAATATATTTTTGGTTGCATATGAGATAAAAGAAGGGCCCATGGAGAAGTCAAAGAGCCACAGGGAAAGACAAAAGAAGGATGGGATGCATTTTCCCATGAAGAGTCATCTTGGGGAATTCCAAGAGTCACCAAGTGAAGACAAAAGAGGAAGGGCACAAATTCTCATGAAGGGACACTTTAAGGAATACGAAAAGTCACCAAAGTAAAGACAAAAGAGGGAAGGATGTTTTTGCTCATGAAGGGTCACCACATGACTTTTCAAATGCAAGGATATGAAGGGTCATACAAGTTTGGTGCCATTTTCTATGAGGATTGAAGGGTCACAAAGGGGGAAGGCCAAAGGTCATTTGGAAAGATATAAATAAAGGCTTGGGAAGCCATTTGTAATATGGAAGATAGAGGTTGATTTGATATTTTATTATCTAGTTTAGAAGAGCAATTGTGAGAGATGAATATGATTTGTATTTATTTTATCTAGCTTAGAAGAGCAAAGGTGAGAGAGAGGAAAGAGATGTTGTAATGAACTATCATTTATTGAGATAGCAACATTGAGAGATAGTTGTGTGGTATACACAAAGGGGTTGGTGCTCATGTGGGTTGGTGCTCGGCAAAGGGGTTGGTGCTCCTGTGGGTTAGTGCTCATGAATTGTTCCTGGGTTGATGCTCGACAAAAGGGTTGGTGCTCTTGTGGGTTGGTGCTCATGAATTATTGTTGGTTTGGTGCTCAACAAAGGGGTTGGTGCTCTTGTGGGTTGGTTCTCATAAATTATTGTTGGGTTGGTGCTCAGTAAAGGGGTTGGTGCTCCTGTGGGTTGGTGCTCATGAATAGTTGTTGGGTTGGTACTCAGCAAAGGGGTTGGTGCTCATGAATATGATCTAGTTTAGAAGAGCAATTGTGAGAGATGAATATGATTTGTATTTATTTTATCTAGCTTAGAAGAGCAAAGGTGAGAGAGAGGAAAGAGATGTTGTAATGAACTATCATTTATTGAGATAGCAACATTGAGAGATAGTTGTGTGGTATACACAAAGGGGTTGGTGCTCATGTGGGTTGGTGCTCGGCAAAGGGGTTGGTGCTCCTGTGGGTTGGTGCTCATGAATTGTTCCTGGGTTGATGCTCGACAAAAGGGTTGGTGCTCTTGTGGGTTGGTGCTCATGAATTATTGTTGGTTTGGTGCTCAACAAAGGGGTTGGTGCTCTTGTGGGTTGGTTCTCATAAATTATTGTTGGGTTGGTGCTCAGTAAAGGGGTTGGTGCTCCTGTGGGTTGGTGCTCATGAATAGTTGTTGGGTTGGTACTCAGCAAAGGGGTTGGTGCTCATGAATATTATCTAGTTTAGAAGAGCAATTGTGAGAGATGAATATGATTTGTATTTATTTTATCTAGCTTAGAAGAGCAAAGGTGAGAGAGAGGAAAGAGATGTTGTAATGAACTATCATTTATTGAGATAGCAACATTGAGAGATAGTTGTGTGGTATACACAAAGGGGTTGGTGCTCATGTGGGTTGGTGCTCGGCAAAGGGGTTGGTGCTCCTGTGGGTTGGTGCTCATGAATAGTTGTTGGGTTGGTACTCAGCAAAGGGGTTGGTGCTCATGAATATTATCTAGTTTAGAAGAGCAATTGTGAGAGATGAATATGATTTGTGCTCTTGTGGGTTGGTGCTCATGAATTATTGTTGGTTTGGTGCTCAACAAAGGGGTTGGTGCTCTTGTGGGTTGGTTCTCATAAATTATTGTTGGGTTGGTGCTCAGTAAAGGGGTTGGTGCTCCTGTGGGTTGGTGCTCATGAATAGTTGTTGGGTTGGTACTCAGCAAAGGGGTTGGTGCTCCTATGGGTTGGTGCTCATCAAAGGGGTTGGTACTCCTTAAATTTGGTGATTCGAATATTGTTTGGGTTGGTGCTCATTCATATACTTGAGATTGTTCTCTGTGGTTTTTCCGACATTGGGTTTCCACATTATATCTGGTCTGTCTCTCTATATTGTGTGGTGTTTATTGTTTGAGTTTTATTACATGTCTTGAATGTTTGATTAAGTGTAATTTGGTTAAGAGAAAGATTTATAAGATATATGATATACTGATTCACCCCCCTTCTCAGTATATCCTATGTTTAACAATTACAAGAGTCAATATCAAAGTGACTACCAAAGCTGAGCAAATCAAATCTTGAGCAAAAGTAAAGAGGTTTTCACATCCTTAGCAATCCATGGTCATTACCAAGTCGAGAATAGAGATTCCAACTTTGGTTCAGTGTGAAAAGCTTTAGTTTCAAGAGTTTTAGATTGTAGGTCCACCATTAAAAGGGTGTTTAAGCTCAAAAAGCTGAAGCATTATTCTGCAAACACATGTTCTTTTGGAAACAGTGGATGACCATGTGTTAACCTTTGATATCCTTAAAGGGTAATATAGCCTAAGAAGAAGGCCAAAAAACTTGAAAATTTTCCAATGATACCTAAAGAGGAAGAGGTAAGTGAACGAGATTGGATCCTAATTAGGGAAGAAAACCCCCAAAAATAAACACAGCACCTAAAAGAACAAGTACAGAATATGAAATAAAAAGAGAAACAATAAACAAAAAAAGAGAAGGAAAGAATGGTGTGGAAAGGAAAGTAGGCATAAATGTCTATGATGTAAAAGGCCTAAGTGTCCCCACCCCCATCTCTATTAATAGAATAGATGCAGTACCCAAATTTAGTATTCCATGTAAAGAACTAGGTCTCCAAGGTCTCCACTTTTAGCGTTTTTTATTACAATCACCACCAACCTGAGAATAAGGTTGAGCTCTAGAATGATTATCGAGTGGAGATGACCAACACTAGGAACCAATTGGTGTATGACCTCACCATCTTCAACCAACTAGATGTTACAGGATTATTCTAGCTTTTCAACTTGCCTTGTTTTGGTAAGCCCATGGAGGCAATTTAATTCCCCCTTTCAGGTGTCTATGAGGACTACATCTACTTTGTTGGGATTAGCATGAATATTACCATAGAAATAATTAGCAAGATCATGGGGCTATATTACATAGGACTAAGTGTAATTGATTACTTGGTTGGCATTGAGGAAATACAAAAGACTACCATAGTGTTGATGTATCAAAAATAGGGGCATGTTATGCACATCAAGAACCTACAAGATAACACCCTCCAAGTTGCAGTATAGATCATCTTGACCAAGATCAGAGGGACCGATTGATTGAAAGAGGTAGATATGTCACACCTCTACATCGCTCATCAAGTCTTGCAAGGGCTGAAGTATAGCTAGCCCATGTACTTCACCCAAAAGATTATTGAGGACATGAAGAGGGCTCATCGAAAGCCAAAGTAGAGGTTTTCATGGGGGTAATCCTCCTTTTATTGATTTTTCATGAAATTTGGGTACTGAATTATAGTTTTAGAGCACTGAAGTGGGTGTACCCCCAATGCATAGGTCCCTCGCTGAGTGCTACAAGGCTTTCACTTGCCCTAGATACATCACCCCATCTTAAAATATTAAGATGAGGTACTAGTTTGATGAGATGAAGGTGATATTTAGGGATGAGTGGTGTATCCCTAAAGACCTACCCTCTTGGTTGTAAAATAAGCTTAGATTATTGTAAAGCAATACTTATCCCTCACATGGATTTGAATAAATCCATCTAGAGAGATTTTAGCATAACTTACGCTACCTTATGCCTTCTTCATGTGGTACTTCATAAACTTCATAAATCAGATATGTGATGTATATCCCATCATTTTATAGGTTGAGAGGATAGATGTGAAGATTCACACTCTCTGAAAGCTATATGTGTATCTAGGCAAGAAGGCCTACATAGAGAGGATGGAAACAAACATAACTAACATCTAGGTCAAGCAAACTTTAGTTGGGGAGTAAATTTACAAGTTGTTTTACATGATACACCCCTGTAAGAACCCATAGGATGGATACCATAAGTAAAAACTCCCTCCAGTGTCGCCTTTAAAGAAGAAGCGACCAGATGTAGGCATAAGTATAAGGGGGAAATAGGCCCCCCAAAAAAGATAAAAGACTGCAGAGGCACAACCCTCCAAACCTACATCTTTTCATCCCTTCATGATACCTCCACCTCACCCTTCACCATCTTTACATTCATCCCCATCTCCTCCCCATACTTTTACATCCCCTTCATACTTTATGCCTCTACATACTTTGATTCCTCAACCTTCATCTCCTTAGCCCACTCCACCTCTTTTTCCACCACCTTCTCCACCCCCACCTTATATGCCTCCACCATCTAACCCAAGTACTAATACAAGATATAACCACCAATATCCCCCAAGGTAAGAACCCCAACCAGACATTCCTAAGGTGCAATTTTATAGCTTGGGTTCATATTTTGAGAGAACTCCCTCCCTAGTGCAGGAGGAGAATGCCACCTCTAATGACTCTCTACTTGATCTTGGATCACCATACCATGAGGGGGATGGTGAAGAAGAAAGTGATATGGCCACAAGTGGCCATGAGGAGGTCATACTTGAATGAGACCCTAATAAGGGGAAGGGACCAGCCAAGACTTTTGAGAGACATGATGAAAGGTGTAATCACAATACATGTGAAAATTATCAGTTTAACATGTAAGAGAATATGCTCTATATTTAGCCACACTTCATCCCCAAGGAGGTAACTCTCAAAATGAGGAAGCAAGTGTACTTCCTACTTGACATGTACAATGAGGAGTACGAGTTCAAACTCTCATAGGATAACCTTTCTTTAGGCCTAGACGCTCTAACACTACCAAAACCACTATGGGTAGATCCCAAAAAAATCTCCCCTCTTCTAGCAAGAACTACATTTTTGAAGTTGGACATGGAAATAACATGCTATAATATTTTATCAAAATCTAATACATGCATGGCTAAACAAAAACATGTCATAATTGTAGGCATATATAATAAAGTACTTGTAGAGAAGCAAGCACTTTTTAAGGAAATGGCCTCAATGAAATAAAAGCTCCAAGAGGCCACAAAGGCAAAATTAAGGGTCTTAACAATTTGTAAAATAATTTTGAAGGAAGATCCAATGCTAGCAGATGGCATACCTCTTAATGGGGATGTTATAAGAAAGCTACATACCCTAGTGGAACTTCTACTCAAGAAACTCAAAGAGCAACCCACATTGAGAGATGAGGGATTAGAATTATCTAGAACAGTTCACCACAACAGTTGATGTCTTTAATGATACTTTAGAGCAAGTTAGGGAAGTTATCCCCATTTTAGATGGTATTTTTGCATGGCTCATGTGCCCTAATAAAGTCTTGAAGGCTCAATTCTAAGTTGAAGAGGACCTAAGGTAGCACTCACCTGATGTTGCACTCTTGATAAAAGATCGTGTCAAGCATGCCAAAGCATTTAAAGATGTAAATATGATGGAGGATGCCATTAATAAACATCATCAACATCTAAATGCAAGTTTTATATCCCTCTAAGGACAAGTTGACAAGGATGTCTCTACATTCAAAGATGTCTAGAAGGATGCCATTACAGCCCTGGATGAATAGATCAAGAAGACCAGCGAGACTCCAACCCAACCTAAGGAGATAAAAGAATTAAAGGAGGGTATAGAAGGAATTGGGAAAATTTAAAGAAGGAAATAGAGGATAAGGGGCTTGAATTTTTGGAGGATGCTAGTGTGGCTTAGTCTAGGATGGACTAAGAGCACAGTGTGCGGATATTTTGGCCCCTAAATTTTGACAAGTTTTGTCCCATTTTGGTGTGGGATCGACATGACGTGAAAGGACCATAGCACGGGAGGACCATGGCATGTAATTGATAGGTGTAGAAGCACTATGGCATAGAACCTACTAGGTGCAAAAGGATAATGACATGGAAGAACCAGCATGAGAGGACCTAGTCAGTGGAGAATAAGTCATGAGGAACCTAAGAAGGAATTGGAATAGAAGTCAAATATTACGGAGCACATGAGAAGAAAGAATCATTTGGATGAATAGTTCAAATGGGACACTCTAACATTATTAATAGGAGGTCTTGCACCATCTCACAACAAGAGGAACACATGGTAATAAGGATATAACATAGAGTGAGGATATAGGGGCGTAGAGGCCCAAATATTTAGGAAGAACTAATTGTTAAGCACCACAAATATTAGTATATTGAGAGATCATTGGTCACATATACATGCCATTGATAATTGTATAAACTTTTTCAAGGCAAAACAAGTATAAATACCCCTATTGTAAAGCATTGTAGAGGAGGATAGATGGATTAATTCTATAGTATTATGGTGGAAAATGTTTAAGCTTAATATATGATAGCATGTTGTATCAATTCATGTTACTATTAGTGATGGTAGCAACTGTGTCTAAACTCTTTGTGAAAGAAACTGAATCTTATTTTCTTTTCTAGGCACTTAATGCTAAGTAAGAAGATGACTATAATCTACATGATAATGCTATTTGAATCTAGAAATCATAGGATTAAAGTAGTGAGTTTATGATTTTACATAATCATTGTTTAATTTTTGAATATGAACATGTTAACCAAATTGTTCTACAAAACCTATGGGAACTGGTCTTTTACCTTATGCTTCAAGTGAGTGTGTAAGACCCAAGTCTTGCATGAAGGGATAGCACATTAGCACATTGGGTTAGACTTTAGCACTTGAGCCAGACTTAACTAAAATAACCCAATAACCATAGGTATACCACTATAGATCAAGTTTCACTAAAGTTCTACCTCTAAAAACATATAGTGAGGAGAGTCTAAAGGAATCAGGAGTATGCCTTTAATGTGAATTGTTACTAAATATTAGTATTAGAGGTTTTTTACTAAAAAGACATAAACACCATATGAAAATTTGTAACTAGGCACAAATTATTAGCACTTACCAAAATAGAAACAAAGAAACTCACACAGAGAATATAATAGCTAAGCATATCATAATCATGACATACATAAAGTGACAAAGTGTTAATCTAATTAACCTAGCACTGATGATCATTAAAACATGAAGATGAAAAAAAATTGACCATAGAACAGACCCTTTTGTAGAAACATAAATTATATTCATTAAAAGAGTAAAAAACTACTACAACAATCAATCTGGGCCACTATTACATTCTAAAATGGCAATGGAAACATAGATGAGATCCTGGTAATAATCCAACAACACTTTTGAGCAATTTTTGGTCAACCTTAAAATACAATACAAATCTTATGTAAATAGATAAGGATTGTGTCTCACCTCCAAAAAGCATGAGGATCCCATCTTGGGTCATGATGATCACTCATTTCAATTACAACCGCATTTCAAAATTTAGACCAAAATAAATCCCAACAAACCTACAACAAATATGTGGGGGACCACTAGTAAACATGAAAAAGTGGCTAAGAGGGGCCAACTCCCAACTATTTTGATTGGGTGCTTTTGAATTCTAGTGTAGTTACCATAAGGTCAAAACTCCATATCCAACTTGGCTAAGTTTATTTGAGGCTCCTTAAAGGTTACCTTTGCCTAAGTTGCCAATCACTGGGAGATCTAGAAAGTTGCTTCTATTGAGGCTTAGAATCCAAAGACTTGGTTAATGATTATAGTGGATTGAGTTCATAGGTCCAACATTAGCCAAGCTCCTTAATGTTTCACATTAGAAACTTTCTCCTTCATAACTTGGTCAAATTGACCCAGGTAGACTCCAAATCCCCCTTAGTCAAGTAGAGTGCCATCTGGGTGGAATAGCATAGAGATATTAACCCAATTGAAGTAGGTCAATATATTCTTCTTGCCCTCTTCTAAGGGTTATGTTGTAGTTCGGGTTAAGGCTAACCATTCCTCCATCATCTCTCTCATGTTCCCAACATAAGTTTGGTAAAACCCCAAATTTGAGGTTGGCATCAGTTTGAGCTCTAAGAACATCCCCTTGTTGACCACTATCTACATTTTTTTATATTTATCATTTATTTCTATGATCCTCCCCATGTAGTCTTATGTCTACTATACAATTATGCCAATCTTAGCTTAATTCCCCACTACTTTTCCAAGGATTAGGAAAAGTAGTAGGAGGGTATCCTCGACTTGCCCAATTAGTCTGACCAAGAATGCACCCTTTGCTTAGGCCTCAAGAGTCTATACTTGGCTCTGCATGTCCTTAAGGATCTTTTTGGACATGTCATGGGTAGCCTCGAGGATGAACATTAAATCCTCAACCATACTCTCTTCTCTAGTAGTAGTCCTCACTTTGGTGAGTGAAAACATATTCTGATGGGTCTGCCATATCATCAGGTTTCCTTCTTAAATGAATCTCTAAGTAAGCATCATCTTCATGCTCCCATAGGCTCTATTAAAAATCCATTATATGTTTAGGTTACCCTAGACATCCATCTATGGCACATTTGACCTCGAGACTATCCCTCAGGTTTTTGGGGTTATAGGATGTGTGGTTCAGATGGTGGTGAAGGGTAGAGGATGAGGTGGAGGGGAGATAGATGAAGTAGAAGGAGTGAAATAGGAAAAGAGTGGAGGTAGAGGGGGCATGGGGGTGAAATGAGGGAGAATGAAAGGGGAGGCCCATGGAAATATTTTATCTCACCATTATTCTTGGGTGAAGTTCCCCTGATGCAAGATTATCCCAAAGAATAGATCATGGAATAATAGGGATGAGATAGGTTGATTGAAGGTGAAGCTAGTGGGGCCTTGGGTAAGGGAGAGAGGGGAGTAGAGATTCAATCATTGAGCTATTACTACTAGGGTTGGAGGAGTTATAGATACTTGTAAAGGAGGTAGATCTAAAATTAATGGCCTTCAGGCTAGAGCTGAAGGATAGGTCATCTTTTGTTTCTTCTTTGGCCTCTTTCCTAGGTCGGCTCTAGGTGATACGATGGATGATATGACTATGATGAAGGGGGATAGAAGGTATAATGATAGAGGACTTGAATCTATAGAGGGGATTGTTAGGATGGCTAGAGTGGGGACCAAGAGGGTTCTTATTAGAGGTGACAAGCTCATAAAGGCTGTAGTCACACTTATTTTTTAGGGCATGCCAAAGGGATACACTAGGAGGACTTTTGGCTATGAGATGGGTAGAGTGGAATGGAATGGGGAAGTGAGGATGCTTGAAAGGACTAAGGCCAATGGTACTTAGGCAAAATATGGAGGGGAAATAATGGGAAATAAAGGGGAGATGGAGGTGAACTAGTGGTTGCTAGAATAGGGAGTTGGAACACGATGAGAGCAATAGGTGGAAGGGAAATATGAGGATACATAGGAGTGAGTAGGGGAACTTGGATGGGTTCCTGATGAGTGCCTCATTTAAGACTCACCCTCAAACTGCTAGCCATATCAAATCTCAAAGGCTATGGCATTAATGGTTAAGTGGGTTACACTTGGGTTATCTGGTATCATGTAGTATGAGCTCAGCTTTGTTGAGGCTTGGTTACTAGTGATATCAGAGGAGGCAAAGGAGGAAATAGAGCTAGAGCTTAAGGAGTCAAATCTACTAGTAGAAGTGGATTAAGAGTTGGGCTGGAGCTCGAGGAGGAGAAGGTGATGGGATACCTTATAAGATTCTTTGAGAGATGGATGGAGCTATCAGAATTAGGTCTTCCATGAATCAAATAGGAGTTAGAGGAGTTGCTAAGGGGCTTACTTGAGCCTTCTTCCCTTTATTATTTCTCTTAGCCTCTATTTAATATAGCACCTCTTGGTCATCAAAAATGTTCAAATAGAGTTCATCGTCATCATTAGCTTAATGGTCATAATTAATGTTGAGATGAATTAAATATTATGCCAAATGGGCCTGAATCACCCCTTTAAGGTCCCACTATTGAATCTTGTATTTTATGAGGGTAAAGGAGTCTCACCTGACTACCATCTTTTATATCAAATGGAAGTTCCTATAGATGTGGCATGATATGGTGATTGGGAATGGAGGGCACGCCTTTTGTTGATGTTATACATAGAACCCAAATATGTCATTCACCAATTGATAGGTGATCTCTTATTCTATTAAGTAGTCAAGAACATAATATGGTAGGCATAGGGGGTCTTGGAGGAATCCTATGACTCATATCACTATGTCATATTTGTAAATCTAGTAGTCCTCAATGGTTGTGATAGAGTCCCAGATTATCTTTAAGAGTTGGGGCATTAGGGATTTGTTGATTGCCTGGGACACCATTAGATATAAATGGTCACAAATGTCCCAGATACTGCTAGAATATTCTCATCAATGTCAAGGAAATGTAATTGATGTTAATATAATTGCCAATGGAATTGTCAATAAAAATATCAACGAAACTGTTAACAAAAATTTCAAAAAAATTATCAATGAATGACAAAAATGTCAACTTAAATGTTGACAGAAATGTCAATGGAATTATCGATGAATGATGGAAATGTCAACATAAATGTCAACAGTCACATTTTTTGGCAAAGAGGTGCCTCTTGGATGAGATTCCTCCTTTTTAAAGAGCCTTTAAAGTCTATATAAGGTGGATAGAAGGTTGAAAAAGATATGTAAGTTGAAGTGTGAGACATGTGAAGATTAATAAAAAAGAGAAGGAAACAAGTGTGTAGAGAATAAAAAGATATATCATACAAACACATGTACATTTGAAAAATGGAATTACTTTTTTTCTATCATTAAAGCATAAGTAGATTTTTGTGGATAAGAATAAAAATAAATTAAATTTTCCATCATTCATTGATGAAGCAACAATAGTAAGGTGGACTATTATTATTGTAGAGGTTGGTTCCTCAGAAAAAAGATATTGGTGTATCTTGCTAAGTTGGTACTTAGCAGTGGGGATTGGTGTCTCTAGTAGGTTGTTGCTTATAATGTTTTTAGTGATGGGGATTGGTGTCTCTCGTAGATTGTTTCCTATATTGTTTTTGGAAATGAGGATTGGTGTCTCTAGTAGGTTGGTGCCTATGAATTTTATAAAAGGATTATTATTATACATCTAGATTTGGACAGTAGTTCTAAGCAGATATTCATTTGTGGTTTTTCCCTAAAAGGTTTCCATGTACATCTAGTGTCAATCTGTGTCATTTTTATGTGAATGCTTTGATTGTGAATATTAAGTTTCATTAAGTAAAAGATAATATTATACTGATTCACCCCCTCTCTTAGTATAAACGTGTACTTAACAATTGGTATCAGAGCTAGGTTCTTTCAGAAATAGCATAACCACTATAAGGTAGATCTCAAAAACACACATGATCAGATAAGAAGGTTCTCCACAAACAAGGCTCCATTGTTTGATGGAATAAATTATGATTTTTGGATTATAAAAAAGAGAACCTATTTAATGGCTTTAGGGTTTGATATCTGGAAATCAGTAGTAAATGGTTATACTACTCCATCATCTCCACCAATAGA
This sequence comes from Torreya grandis, assembly GCA_037957365.1. Classification (NCBI taxonomy): domain Eukaryota; kingdom Viridiplantae; phylum Streptophyta; class Pinopsida; order Cupressales; family Taxaceae; genus Torreya; species Torreya grandis. The sequence continues at coordinate 1,589,985 of JARHVA010000597.1, read as the reverse complement.
TCTAGCTAGAAAAAAGGCTAGTGAGAATAATGCCAAAGCCATGAACATTATTTTATGTAGCTTATTAGAATCAAAGTTTGTCAAGATTATGCAATTTAATTCAATAAAGGAAATGTGGGACAAACTTCACAACATCTATGAGGGTGACAAGAAAGTGAATAAGGCAAAACTTCAAACTCATAGGAGATAATTCGAGAGCTTGAAAATGAAAGATGAAGAAAATATTGTGGCACATCTTCTTTGTGTGGATGAGATTATTAACACCATCAAAGAACTTGGTAAAAAGGTTAAAAAATCCATAATCATTCAAAAATTCTAAGCTCATTTCCCTTGAGATTTGATGCAAAAGTTTTGGCTCTTGAATAAATAAAGGACTTAGACTCATTGACAATGGATGAGTTATATGGGATTCTCATGGCATATGAAATGAGAACTGAAAAGGAAAAAACATCTAAGAAGGAAGCAACCTTCAAAGATTCTAATAAAGGGAAATATAAAGAGCATGAATCAAGCAATAGCATTAGCGATGAAGAAGATGAGAAGGAGGCCCTGTTTCTCACAAAGCTTAAAAGGGATCCGACAAATACAAAGGTAAGTTGCCTTTCAAGTGTTTCAATTGTGGGAAAATAGGGCATTTTGTTGCTAAATGTCCACATAATTATGATAGTAATGATGAGGAAAATCATAATGAGGAAATACATAAAAAGGAAATCAAACCTAAATACAAGAAAAAACAAAATGAAAATAAGAAAAAGTTTGGTAAACACAAGAAAAGTCTCTATTCTAAAAAGGATAACAACTCAGCTGAGGAGAGTGATGAGAGCATTTTAGGTAATGACAAAGAAGAAACTCTATTCATGGCTATAGGAATAACGAATGATTCCTCTACAAGTGAAGACACCTTACAAGATGAGGAAGATGTCGAGGATGAAGGAGAAGTAAATCTTGAAGAACTCATTTATGTTTTAGGTGAGATAAAATTTCTTAAAAAGAAGAATCTGAAACAAAGACTACAAATTCAAAAATACAAAGAAGAAAATCATGAACTAAAAATAAAAATGTCTCATAGCCTTGAAGAGTTATAAAAGGTCATCAATAGTCTAAAGACTAAAATAGAAGAAGCCAAGAAGAGAGAAAAGGAAGTAAGAGTCCAGCTTAAGGCAAATGAAAACCACATTGCCAAGCTAGAATCATAAGTTGATTTATTAAAGAAGGAATTGGAGAAGACATGTGCTAAATTGAAAATCACCAAAGTACTGGATGAGATTCTCAATTGCCAAAGGTCATCATGCATCAAGATTGGTCTTGGTTATGAATAGAACCAGAAGATCACTAAAGAAGGGTAGTGTGCAAAAACTATAGAACCACCTAAGATGATGAATATAGAGAAGCCTAAGAGCTACACAAACGCACTCAAGGGATCCATAAAAGGTGAAAGTGATAAGGAGCATGTTAAGAAAGGGCATGTTATTCATCCTAATGATAAACAAGGTAAGAATGTACCTGTAAAAAATTTCATAAGAATCCCTCCAAGATAATATAATGGGATTAGGTACACAAATTATTTATATGGTTATTATTATTCATGTAATTATTTTGAGCATAGAGCAGTGGAGTGTAAGACACATGCAAGAAATAAGTATACATGGAACAATGGTAGAAGTACTTATGGAGTTCCAAGCATAAACTATAATTGATTTTAACCATTATTTAATTCTAAAGAATGTGACATTGTGTGCTATAATTACAATAACTTTGGTCATATAGAACGATTCTATAGAAGTGGTTTTATGGAACCTCTCAGGTAGAATAAGAAATTGGAAGCCATGAGTAAACAAAAGGAAGAAACTTTAAAAGTATGGAAAAAGAAGCAGGAGTAAGAAAAGAGAGACCTATGCTTGTGTAAATTACATTTCATACATAAGAGGTATCATTAAGCTCATAAGAAGCATGAATTCAGGGGGAGCTAATCATTGCATTATCTTTTAGCTCCGTATATTCTTTGTTGATATGCATTTATAAGACAAAGAGAAAGATCAACTAATGAATATTCTTTGTGAGAGTGATGATGCAAGTGATGGTATAGTTATTAGAAATAAGTCAAAGAAGTAAGAACATAGTAAAATGAAATTAGTTAGGGTGAAAAATAGCTTATAATAGACATGTGCCAATGTCAAGTGTAGATTGCAAAAGATAGCTCAGATCCAGTAAGTGATCAAGCTGGGAATGTTAATGAGCATATGGAGCATGATATGTAGATAGAAAGGGAAAGGGAAAAGAGGATTTACCACTTGAGCAGCTAGAGATAATCCAGATGGATGTAGATGATGTCCAAAAACCCAAATTTGATCAAATTCAAGGAAAGCAAATGAGAAAAGAAGAGTCCTTATGTAAAAGGATAGGGAAGATCAGAAATATAATCATTCAACTGTGGTGATGTTGAAGAAGATGACATGGATGTTTCCCATGATTTATTTGTGGATGGAAGTATAATGAACATCCCTTTGTCATTGATGTCAAAGGGGAATAATTAACAAAATGGGGAGCAAAGGAGGAGAACTACAATAAGGGGGAGTTTCTCTATAGATTTACCATCAATGACAAAGGGGGATATTGTTGGAATATTGTCGTTGATGTCAAATGAATTGTAATTGATGTCAATTACGAAATTGCCAATGGAATTATCAATGGAATTATCGACAAAATTATCAATGGATGATGAAAATGTCAATAAAATGGTCGATAGATGACGAAAATGTCAATGAAAATGTTAATGGTCACATATTTTGGTGAAGAGGTCCCTCTTGGATGGGACACCTCCTTTGTGAAGAAACTTTGAATTCTATATAAGGTGGATAAAAGGTTTAGAAAGATATATGAATGCTTTGATTGTGGATATCAAGTTTCATTAAGTAAAAGATAAGATTATAATCTGGTGATCATTCATACAGACTGACACTGCCACTACATTATATGAGAATGAGAATTTTGAGAGGGAGTAGTATGCATTGAAGGCATTCTTATATATATTAGCAATCTGGTACTGAGAGGAGGGTGAACACACCCAATCATTGATAATATCTTATATGTGTATATCCTTGTGGAAGATGTTGCCCAATAGGTCAGTGCAAGGAAATGCCTCTGGATTGGTTGTGGCTTTATGAAGTCCACACCTTTTATAAGATCGAAGGGCATCCTTGTATTTGACCAGTTAGTTGTCAGCATTGATAGAATCCTTGAGGACCTGCTCAATTACTTTGAATATGTCATTGTAGTGTTTTTACCTTGTTAAACTAACAAGGAAATTAGTGTCTCGGTACTTGAGATATGCTTTTGGGTTTGAGGATGTAGTGGTCGTTGGAGTAGGACATAAGGGAAATTAGGAAGCTTTGGGCATCATAGGCATATGATATAAAGGTTATGTGTAATTTTTAAAGTAAAGAGTTCAAGAATTCTTCTAAGGCAACAATGGTAACTATTAAAGGGCCTCCCTTAGGCTTTATAAACATATGCACACATATCCTTACATTAATGGCATTTGGTGGCTCACTTTTTGTGAATTTGAAATTGAGTTGGTGGCTGAATTTTCTCCCTTTATTTTTAAATCTATAAATGAATTTGGAGCCCATGATCCTTTACTGCCAACCAGATATAACAATGGTCATGGGATGTTTTCAAAACTATCCATTCAGGTCTAGATTCCCATTCTATTAATACCCAATGTGTGGTAGGCTTGCAATCACATCTCTTAGAGGACCATCACCCAACTCTTGTTTTTTAGCATGTGTCATTCATCTATTGGTCATCCCATTAATGATTGATACCTAAACATGGTTTTCTACTCCATGTTATTCCCCTAGACTCGCTGACATGTCACATGAAGACATGTGGCCCACCTTAATTGGCCTTGGTTAACCACTCATACTTCATTTTAAGCTTCCCAAGTCACCAGTAGAAATTAGTTCATATTTTTACTAAATGATGTGGTAGCTTCCCCCTCGACCAGGCTCTCTTAGGCTTTGACATCTCTGATAGGTCTAAGGGACTGGTTGCTTTGACTCTAAATGATGTTATTATTTCTCATTAGGTCAGGCTCTCTTAGGAGCTAACATTACTAATAGGTCTAAGGCATTGGCCTTTTTACTCTAGATGATGTGGTGATTTCCCATTGGGCCAAGCTCTCTTGGGCTAACTTTGGCATCTCTGACAGGTCTAGGGACTAACCTTTTTTACTCTAGATAACATGGTAATTTCCCATTAGGCTAGGATCTCTTGAGCTCTGACATCTCTAGTAGGTCTAAGGGCTGGCCTTTCTAACTCTAGATGACATGGTACTTTCCCATTGGGTCAGGCTCTCCTAGGCTCTGACATCTCTGACAGGTCCAAGGACTAGCCTTTTTTACTCTAGATGACATGGAAATTTTCCATTGGGTCAGGCTCTCTCGAGCTCTAACATCTATGATAGGTCTGGGGACTGGCCTTTTTGACTCTAGATGATGTGGCCACTTCCTATTTGATTGGGCTTTCTTAGGCTTTGATATCTTTGACAGGTCTAAGGGACTAGCTATTGTGACTCTAAATGATGTGGCAATTTCCCATTGGGTTAGGCTCTATGAAATTCATGAAATGACCAAGTAAGAAAGATAAAAAAAGAATATGATACATTAAAGCTTACCTGTCAGACACTAAGAACTTGATTTGTCATGGAGGATAACAAGTTTGTTGCTCTAGGAAGGGAACTAAACTCTAGGAACATCCCTTAGTAAAAAAATCAATTTGTAATGTTAGTGTCATGATATACTATGTTGGGTGAATATTTTGTCACCAGCTAACTGAGGGCAAAATAGGTGTTTCAACCATAGCATAGGGAGATTGATCAGCCAAAACATGTAGGTTTACCACATCAAAATGGGACAAATCTCTCCTCTCATCAAGGGGAGGTTCCCTATAGCTATAAGGTACTATAAACTATAAATATAAGTTGAAAATAACACTCAGGGTAGGATAACACCATCCATCTCTCTTTTTTTAGAGATGATGTTCATAGACATAAGAGAATTCTTGGGTGATTACTGGAGGTACTTCTCTTCTTTCAAAAGTAATACTCAGTCAACAACCAGATTCCTTCTTGGGTAGTAAAAGTAATTGGATGCAGTAACACAGCAGGATGAAGTGTAGCACAAAGTCTCCACCTCAACTGCCAAAGAGTGAAATATATGAAGGACAATGGGGGCACAAAATCATCCCAAGATCCTTTGCATAGATATAGAAAACAACACACTAAAGACCATTGTGGCAACACAAAGTCTCTCCACAGTCGGCTTCAAGACACCTTCCTGATTACTTCCACTAGTTCTGCTTATTAAATTAAATGGACAAGAATGCTTCTAGGAAATAAACATAAGAACAATTTCCTAAATAACACAAGCTATTCCAGCACAAAGTCTAAAAGGTCACTTCTTAGGAAACAACCTCTGCATGATGCCTTTGATAGGGATCCTTGCCTCAGATATGTCCATGCTTAACTCTCCACCAACATCATTGCAGAAGTTTCACCCAAGAAAGATACCGTATGAGGCTAGGATGTCAGCCACCAAGACTGTCATCTTGATTCTCTTTTCTAAAAATGCGATAAATAAAAATTGGGCATCCTTGATCCAACAAAGGTACTTGTTTGTTTTCCATGGAGAAGCATCTCCCAAATGTCTTGGTCAGTGCGAGACCAAGAGATTCTGCCACTTTGGCAGGCATGACATTGTTAGATGTACCTGAGTCGATGATGCAATTATTCAGCTAATGGTCATTTATCAACAGGGAGACATAAAATGGTTTTGTCTTCTCGAGAGCAGTAGGAGGAGTTCTGACAAGGTTATTCTGGGTGGATGTGGGAGTCACCTTTGGAACAACTGGTCCTGTAGGGACGGTTTTATTCTTTACACATTAAACTAACTTATCCAACTACTCAGGGTTGGATTGCAGGAATTCAAATTTAGACATTTGAATTTAGATTTTCTTGACATGGTCGATTATATCAAATGTCTGAAACAAATTAGGAACAAGGGAAGGTAGTTCATCCTTTTGGTTTTTAGGAAGGGTGGTATTGCTCTGTGAATTTGAAGCAGAAGATGAAGGAAAACTTGATGTACTTACCTTTTTAGTGATCACTGGGTCCTTTGATTGAAAAGGCAGAGTGGTTCCCTACTTAGCAATTGAAATTGCTGGTTGAGATCACTCCTCCATTTGTTCCTTATCAACTTGCTGGGTTGACTAGTTCTAGGACTGGGTGAATACATCATATGATCCATCAAATGCTTCACCTTTACTTCTGGGTTCATCCTGGTAATTCAAGAAACCAATGTTGGAGTCACTAGCTGATTCATCCTGGTCTTCCACAAAGAGATCAGTGCCATCTTCCTAGTTCAACTCAGATTGGAAAGAAAATTTGATTATGTTTCAAGGTATCCAACTACTGAGTTGGTTGGAGCTACTTCAATAGCAAGTTTCCCCTTAGGGGGAGGAAGATGATTTGGCTGCCCTTGATTCTTGGTAGCGTTGCCTTGGTATGACTTATTGGGGAATGTCCTCCTTGGTATATCTCAGTATGAAGGAGGAGTAGACATCCCTTGCATCATTTACTTTCTCAGAGCTAGCAACTCATTTACCAACTTTTACACCATTAGATCAATGGTGCCTGTAGATGGATATTCAGAGGATGAAAAAGATTTACCTCTGTTAGGATCTCTCCTTATCTTTTCTACCAAGATGAGATCATATTCCACCTTAGTAGCCAAATCCTACGCTGCAGCAAGGTCTATGTGGCCAGCACATCTCAGTAGAAAACTCACTTCAGGTAGCTGAGAGTTGATGAAGAAGCATTTGAGATTCTTAGTTGTTGGCTAAGCAATTGTAGGAATCATGTTCCTCAGCTTGTTGAACTTGGCTATGAAATCTCTCATTGGTTCATGAGGCTCCTTCTTCATTTGTGTGAGCTGAGCCAGTAGGGCATGCACATCTTCTACAGGCTTGAACTTGGCTTCAAATTTGGCTTTGAGAGTGTTCCAGACAGTCACTGACTGAGCCTGTAGATGGTAGAACTAGTATGTAATAGCACCTTGTAATGTCTCTACGAATAGCCTAACTGCTACATCTTCATACTCCACACCTATCACGCCACAGGCTATGCTGAAGGCTATAATATGTTCATCAGGATGAACTCTCTCATCACCAAAGAATTTGGGAAAATTCTTCCTTGAACTACGCGGTAGCTCATGTAGAGGTGAAGTTCAATTGAGTGGGCCAAAAGAGTTACCCTAGGGGCCTTAAGCTGCCATTGTATGACTATGGAAAGGGGGGATAACAAATCTTGGTGGGGTATGTATAGGCAAAGCTCTGCTAGCAGAGGAAAAATAAGCTCTACCTTGTATTGGTGACCTGGTGTTGGTAGAAAGAAGACTCCTAGTTCGTTGAAGGTGAGGTTGTGGAGGAAACAAATCAAAATTGCTCTATTGCACCAACTCAAAAATAGGGTCCACACCTTGAGCTTTCTAGATTCTTGTATAGCGTGGAGCTACCAAATTATAGAATAAAAATGGAAAAGAACTGGCCCTACTTTAGCTTGGAGCTTGAGGCTCCAAACTGCTCATTCTTCCCTAACAGAGTCGCTAAAAACTATTGGCATCGAGCTGGCAGAGTAGACAATAGTAATGAAACATTCGATCCCTAAAATCTCTGGTTTCACATATCAGAGTATATAATGGAAATGGATAAGGATATGGAGATGGAAAAGAACTGGAATAGCTCGTTTGATACCCAACAGAGTCACCAAAAATTGTTGGGTTAGTATTTTATCACCAGTTAACTGAGGGCAAAATAGGTGTTTTAACCACAACATAGGGAGATTGATCAGCCAAAATGTGTAGGTTTACCACATCAAAATGGGACAAATCTCTCCTCTCATCAAGGGGAGGTTCTTTATAACTATAAGGTACTATAAACTATAAATATAAGCTGAAAATAACACTCAGGGTAGGATAACACCATCCATCTCTCTTTTTTTAGAGATGATGTTCACAGACAGGAGAATTCTTGGGTGGTTACTGGAGGTACTTCTCTTCTTTCATAAGTAATACTTAGTCAACAGCCAGATTCCTTCTTGGGTAGTAAAAGTAACTGGACGCAGTAACACAACAGGATGAAGTGTAGCACAAAGTCTCCACCTCAACTGCCAAAGAGTGAAATATATGAAAGACAATGGGGGCACAAAGTCATCCCAAGATCCTTTACACATATACAAAAAACAACACACTAAAGACCATTGTGGCAGCACAAAGTCTCTCCATAGTCAGCTTTAGGACACCTTCTTGATTACTTCCACTAGTTCTGCTTGTTAAATTAAATGGATAAGAATGCTTCTAGGAAACAGACATAAGAATAATTTCCTAAATAACACAAGCTATTCTAGCACAAAGTCTGAAAGGTCACTTGTTTTCTCATTCAAATAACAAAATATGATTAACAGACTGAGCTCAAAGTCTTAGGAATGCCTTTCAATTTGGGTAGAGTTTCACTTCTGATAATAGAGAGGTCTCTCCTATACTAAATGAGAGATTACCATATATAGCATCCAAAGAAAGACTTGGGTGCTAGTTTTCATGAAATGGCCCATGTTGTATTGAATGTATTGAATATTCTATGAAAGGGCCATGCTGAAATAGGTCATCAGCCTTGACTTTGGCATTTTAAATCATCTCAAATGTCTCCTCCTAAGCATGGGTTGCCTGGTCTTCTTTATGATGCTTACACGACTGTCCATTCACCTTTACTCAATGCAAAAAAATAAGATGCACCATTGAATGTTTGCGCTCTCTAATGTCCACCTGGTGGACTATTCCACCTACTAGGATAACTCTTCTACAGATATTTCTTCTTTCCTTGCCATGTTTTGTCTCTTCTTGGCGATCTGAGCCCTCGGGGCTATGTTCTCACTTCTGTTGGCTCTTTTGGCTCCTTTTTTGGCTGGTCGATGAGTTTGTTTTCAGGTCTGTGCCATATTTGAAAAGCAATGGTTATTCCATTACCCTTAATTTGATATCCATAGGGACGTCACTTGGTCACTTTGAACCACTTTAAACCTTGAACCTTGAACCTATTGAAGTTCATCGGTTCAAGGTTTAAAGTGGTTTAATGGTTCAATATTTCTTGCAAAGGTCTGTGTTCACTAAGTCTCAACATATCGTTGAACCATTTGGTTGAACCTTTTTTTGAAATCTTCCACTTCATCTATAGACACCAATATTGTGTCCACCCCCCCTTGGTCCCCTCTTTGGTCTAACACTCTTAACCCATAATTTCTTAATTTAAAATAAATTATCTATTTTAAATTAATCATCCCCTCACCTCGACACCTCACCTAGACACCTCGCCTAAGACTATTTCTTACCCGATGACTCACCCCATGACTAAGTCCTTTAAACCATAACTACCTGAGACCTATTCCAACCTTATAACTAACCCTCGTGCCTAATATACCCATCTTTTGACCATTCTCCAACAGCAAATGCACTTGGTGGGTGGAGAAATGGGCAAAAGGCTAAAAATAGCCTTTTTACCCATTCTTCAGCCACCGACGTCGGTCAACTATCGACTGATGCCGGCAGAATCTCTGAACATAAACTAGGTTTCTAACCTTGTGTTGGCCCCCAGACTCTTTGATATCGATGCGCATGCTTTGAGACGAAGCATCAAAATTCTATTATCACTCTTCAGGCTACATAAACTCTATAGAAATCACTCCACACATTGGATTGGAAATATTGTACGAGATCTTCGACATCAGCCGCAACAAGAACAAGCATCCTGACACCCTCTGTCTTCACAAAGCAGAGCTAAGTATTCTTTTGTCTCATTCCAGTTATTTAGAATACATTAGTAATTAGTTTCTATTTACTATTTCTAAATACTATCAACTCGATCCAACTTCCTTCCTGGAGAGGTTGAAAAGCCTTCCCCATATCCTTAATCTCATCTCACACATACCCTATCTATTGTCCTGTAAGCTTGCACAGACCTCCAAACTACCAGACTCCCAGACTCCTTCTATCGACCATAGACATAACCTTCAGACCCATCCAAGGCCCATTGCCCCTACCAACGTCGGCAGCATAACCGATGATGGCAACATTAACCAACTGATGCCGGTAGGATTACCGACATTGGCAACTATGAGAGATTAACTGCAGGAATCAGGTACGTGTTATCTATTTCTCTTTCTTAGTATTTCACTATTTCTTTTATACAACATTCTTCTTGTCAAATAAGTGGACTGTCATCCCTCAAGGAAGTCTTTGTGCTTCTGAGACCGAGCATATCACTTGGCAGTCCACCATATCTGTCTCTAACATTTTTCTTTGTTAAGTTTTCTTCTTATTTACAGGTGTCATCCTCCACAGCGAAAGAGGAGCTCCTTCAACATCTGGATAACGATGCGCAACTTAGTTTGGGTATGTACAAACCCCAAACCATCAACCTTTAGTTTTTTCTTTTCTTCTAAATATAATTAGCACAAAAATGAGTAGAAACATTCTGGCACACCTGGTGAGACCCTGGAGTTTTCCTTAGGTCCATTTCTTCTAAAAGGCAAACTTTCATATAGTTGCATTAGGAAAAATTTCTCTTCTTACTTCCTCTCCTTCTATCTTTTTATTTTGAAAAGAAATCATAAGCACAAGTTAAAAAGAATTTCTTTCTTTTTCTTCTTGTCACTCTTTCCTTGCATTTTAGAGTAGTGAAAATTCATACTCTTAACCTTTTCCTCACTTGTTTGCATCCGAACAAAACATTTCAATTTGGGTTAAAAACACTATTGCATTTCATTTCTGCTTGAATGCATATTTATCCCTCTCACTTAGTAATTAAAAATGCATCATGAATAAAGTGTAGTACACATATGTTACACAACCAGATCACAAGCACATCAAATTAAACACTTTAACATACTTGAGACAAGGCCAGACTAGGATTTCATCACCTAGCGGATACCTTACCCTTCCTGGTGATCCCACTTGGAAGTCACTACCAAGGGGAGAACCCACTCTATTTTCTAGTAGAGTATAAACTATAGGCAAAGTATATATTGGTTAAGCAACCCAGCTCGGCTCTGGGATCATGAAGTGAAGGGAGCAAGCCCCTAGCACCAGGCCATGTACAGAACCTAATACAGATTTTTGAGCACCAAAACATAACCCGAAACCATCCATAGACTACCTTTTTAGGACCCGTTCTAAAAGCCCAATTCTCAAACATATTCTTCTAAGGCATAAGCCAACATGACTCTAAAATTTATTCTTAGGAATTTAACGTTTAGAGGTTGCTTGTCATCATCTATTTTTTTGTCTGTATCTGATTTTTTGAGTTGGTGAGGTCGCATTTTGGGATCTAAAAACAACTCAAAATTTCTCTTTCTTCCAAAAATATCAAATTTTTTGTGTTTCTAGAAATACACAAACATCGACATCGGCTTTTCCACTGATGTCGGCAACTCATATTCACCAACATCGATTATACCACCGACCTTGGCAACTCTCATAACTGATATCGGTTACTTAACCGATGTCGGTCACTATCAAAAATATTTCTGTTTCTATGCAAAATTGCTTTCTACATTCAAAGAAGAAATAAGAAACTAAAATAAATGGTCAAGGCTAGAAGTACCTGATAAAGTTATGCACACCGAAATCAGACGTTGGAAGATTCTCCTCTTTGGCTGTGGAGGAATGACACCTGCGAAGAAGAAAAGACTGAAACACAGAAAAATATTAGTCAAAAGATATGGTGGGCTGTCAGGCGAACGCCCGAACCCGGAAGTACGAAGACTCCCTAGAAGGATATCAACCCACTGATAAAAAAGTGGAATATTTGACGAAAGTAAATAATGAAAGAGAAAATGACAAAAATAAATGACAAAAAATTAAAATGCGTACCTGATAAGCAGCACTGTTCTGCACAGTCGTCGGCGTCGGTCTCTATGGTGCTGGTGTCGGTCTCTGTAGTGCCAGTGTCGGTCTGGAAAGGTGCCGACGTCGGTTGAGGTACCGTCGTCGGTAAGGGAAGTGACCGGCGTCGGTCGGGGTAGGTTCTAGACAGAGTCTGGGCGAGTTGCAGAAGGTCTGGGAGAGTCGGGACAGGGTCTTGACAAGTTCGGGATAGGGTCTGATGGAATCGAGACAAGGTCAGGATAGGGTCTGGGCAAAGTAAGGTCGGGTTTGAACAGAGTCTGGGGGTTTTGGTCGAGTCCGGACAGAGTTATAGATTGGGGTAATGGGCAGGGATGTAAAGAAGGGACTCAGGGCTTGGGTCTGTGGTTTGAAGATTCAGGATGACAGAAATAATGAACAACTAATAATCAAAAGGAAATGAAAATAAACAAAGAAAATACTTACCTGTCAGAAGACGTGATGAAAGCCATAGTCGAAGTTGTTGAAGCGTCTGTGTAGTGCTAGATTGAAGCGAATGCTGGAGTTGGTGGATGCTGGAGTCAGTTGATCGCGAGAGTGTTGATTGCAAGAGTCTGTGGATGTCAGAGTTCTAGAATTCTGATTGATTGGTTCTGTTCTTCGTGTTCGGGATTGATTAGCGGACACTGATGAAGGCCAGGGGACGGTTCGAGAGACGGTTCGATAACCATCCGAGAAACTGATTGGGAACTGAATGATAACCGATAACGAATAACGGCAAGGTGACTGACGTCGATAGGATTGCCGACATCGGCCGATAAGTGATCGACGTCGGCGACATCGACCAGGTAACGACCGTCGTCGGTAGATGCATAATGAAGACAGAGTCTAGCTTTTAGCTCTCTGCTCATTTTTACATGCTGCCAGGGTCAAGGCTAGTAAGAAAATAGTTGACAAGGGCGAAATAGGCATGGAAGAATAAAACAGGGGATGACCAGGGGAGTTGACACGATTTCGGTGTCTACATTTGCCCCTTTTTGTCTTGTTGGTTATTCTAGACAAACTGCAAGACAAAAATAGGAGTGATTGCCCCAGGGGTGAGATAAGGTTGATTTTGTCTTGTTGGTTGTTCGAATAAACTGCAAGACAAAATAGGAAAAAGATAGGTTGCCCCGATTATGGATGAGGTATTCCCCCTCAAAGCAGGAGTCGAGGGAAGGGAACCGAGAATCGGGTGCTGATTTGACAAAGAGTGGATGAAAAAGGGGTGAGGGTGAACGCTGCAAAAGTTGTGATTGCGCGCATATCACTACACGAGATGGTCAGGTCAAAAGTGTCGCAGGTCGAGGAGTGCTAAAATTGAAATAACTGGGCCCCAGCATTTAGTCGTCTGCTGATCGGGTCACTCAATCTAAGCTGAAGCTCCAAATGGTCATCGTGTTCCAGGTATCCCGGGCTCAGGAAGTGCTCCCAGAAACACGAAAAAATCACAAGTAGTAGGGATCAACTGGCTCGCGATCCTATACTTGCGAAGGGTCAAAAAAAAAGGGTTTGCAGACAATTCTGCTAACCAGTCGTGAGGTAACATACATGCAAAAACAACCAAGGCAACAATGTCTTAGAAGTGATCGAGGTCGGAGGAGATAGGCATGATCTCCAATGGTCATGGGTCAAGGTGGATGGATGGACGAAAGGATGTGGCTGAGCTAACCTCAGAAAATGTCATGTGATCTGAGTGCTGCCTACATAGCCCTTGTGTGAAGGGCCTCAGGCCAATGTAGTTCTCCCTAAAAGGGAGGAATGGTCAAAGAAAATGATTGGTCTTGGTCAAAGTTACAGAAGAGAAAGTTTGTCCATCAAGGAGACGAACAAATGGGGGTGGTCGAGCTAACCTCAGAGGATGTGTTATCTGAGTGCTGCCTATATAGCCCTGGTCATAGGGCCTCAGACCAATGTAGTTCAGACAGATGAAAGAGATTGGTTGATGATTGGATGTGGTCAAGTGTCGACATGATGAGGGGAAGATGAGGATAAGATGATGCTACAGTGGTGTATTCTATAGAATTGGTCGAAAGGCTTTCATCCCTAGCAAGTTTCCATAGTCATGATGGATGTATGCTAAAAATGAATGAAGGTTGATTTATGCTTTAGCAAGTATTGGTTTATGCTTAACATAAATTGAGTCTGGTCGATAGTTTCCATGTGTACTGGTGTCCATAGAAACTATGTGAAAAGGACAAGGATGATGATAATGTCATGTTGTCGAGTTGTTGGTCTGAGAATGTTTTAGTTGAAAAAGGTTTGGTTAAAGGTGACCAAAGTGAAAGATATGTGAAAGGCTTATTGCTCTTTCATTAACAAGGACCAAAAAGATAGCATAGATAGGGGTTATGACAAGAGCCCCATTCATGCGTGACGTCGTTGACCATAGTTATGTTAGAGCGGTAATCGAATCACTTTGACATTAAAGTGAGCTCGAAGTCCCTTGAGCAGGTGATAGGAGGAGAAAAGAGGGTAACCCATTTTAAGAGTAGAAATAACTATGCCCCTTTTTATAGGAGACCCTGAGACAACTATAAGTCAAGTCTATGACTCATTCAATTTTTTTTTTTTTTTTTTTTTTTTTTTTTTTTGGCGCAGACTGATCAATGCGGAAAGCCTGCATAGAGATGTCATTTGCTTGGTGGTCAGTTGTGAAGCTGATCAATGCGGGAAGCTTCTAAAATAGTGTTGTTTATTGCCAGATTAGTCATAGCCATCCTTCAAGGGAGTGGTCTAGATTTTTGTTTAATATAAAGGCTTTTGAATAGCTGTCCTTCGAGGGAGCAGTCTATTAATTATAGCAATGATAGTACAGCTGTCCTTCGAGGGAGCAGTCTGCTTTTTGATTTTGATATTGATATAGTGACCATGGATATTGTGACATCTTGATTTGTTTTGATAGAAATGTGAGTCGTGGACAAGATTATAGAAGGTCAAGGGCTCCCTTTTATGAGGACAAAGCATTCATACAGCATAGAAGGGTTATAGGAATTGTTAAGAGGAATAGGGTTGAAAGGAAGTAGGATTAAGAGGACGGGGATTGCTCAAGGGACGAGCTCAAGTTAAGTGTCAAGTGGACGAATACTCGACTAACAGTAGAACGGTCGCAGATGCAATGCATTAAGAGGCTCAGGTTCTGGGCGTCCATCAAGAGAAGATAGACGATAAGTCCCTGATCCATACTTGTGCATGATAATAAAAGGTCCGAGCCAATTAGGAGCAAACTTGCCTCATTTACTTTGCTCCATATTGGTCACGTGTTGATTCTCTTTGAGGACGAGGTCTCCGATGTTGAAATCTCGTTCTCACAAATTTTTGTCATAGGTGCGTTTGATGCGATGTTGATAGACATGGAGATGATTAAGGGCAGTAAGATGGCGTTCGTCAAGTAACTCAAGTTGAGCTAAGCGATCTTGACGAAAGTCATCGTTGGAAAGAATATCATGTAGAGAAATGCGAAGAGACAGGATCTGTACTTCGAGAGGTAAGACAGCCTCTGTTCTGTACACGAGAGAAAAAGGGGTAGCACCCGTAGAGGTTCGGATGCTAGTGCGGTAAGCCCACAAAGCGAAGGGAATGTGAATGTGCCAATCCCTGCCTGTGTCACTGACCACTTTCATGAGAATTTTGGTGAGAATTTTGTTGGAAGCCTCGGCCTGCCCATTTGCTTATGGGTAGTAAGGCGAAGAAAAACTGAGTTTGATGCCGAATGAGTCGTATAATGTTTGGACAGTTTTGTTTTTAAAGGACTTGCCGTTATCGGTGATGATTTTATGAGGGACACCGAAACGACAGATAATATGGGTGGTGATGAAGTCGACGATCTTATCGGCTTTTGTGGAGACGAGAGGAATAGCTTCCACCCACTTGGTGAAATATTCAGTGGCTGTGATGATGGATTGATGACGAAGAGACGAATGAGGGTTAATCTCACCGATGAGATCTAAACCCCACTGAGAAAAAGGCCATAAATCTTGAGTGATTTGTAAGGCGTGACTAGGAAGATGAAGCAAGTTAGAGTGCTGCTGACACTTGATGCAACGCCGAACATAGTCGCTACAGTCTTGATGAAGGGTAGGCCAATAATAGCCCAAACGAAGGATGCGCTTGGCAATCGAATTCCCACTGAAATGTCCGCCACAAATTCCATCGTGGACTTGCTGAACGGCTTGGGATGCTTCAGTGGAGGTGAGACAGCGAAGAAGGAGGACGTCGAAGCCTCGCTTATAGAGAAGACCCCCTAGCATGGTATAGCGAGCGGTACGCTTGATAAAAGCTCATCGTGTATTACTAGAGAGGTTGGGAGGAATGACAGAGAAAGATAAGAAGTCTACAAGTTGCTTATACCAAGCATCTTGTGGACTAGGGTCTATAGTGTTGACATGATGAATGTGAGAAGAGATATATGAAGGCAACGGCACACGATGCACCGTGACAAAAAGTCTGGATGTAGATGAGGAAGATGGGATATGTGAAGCGAGAGAAGCCATGGTGTCAGCAAACTTATTCGTGGATCGAGGAACAGTCTACAGGAGGAAATGGTCGAAAGATGCAAGGAGAATGTCAGCACGGTTTTTGTACCTTTGCAAAATTTCATTTTTACAGAGGTATGAACCATTAACCTGATTGACGACGAGCTGCGAGTCGCCGAAGATGTTGATGGACTTGATGCTGAGAGAGAGGGTGGTCTGGAGTCCCAAAATTAAGGCCTCGTATTTGGCCATATTATTGGTACAATCAAAGTCGAGTTTAAAAGACAAAGGCATGGGCTCCCTTTCGACTGGGATGAGAATAACCCCAGCACCCCCACCTAGTTGACATTTGGAACCGTCAAAGAACATAGTCATCTGATAGGTGGTGTCGTCGAAGGAAAGCGCAGCGATAGACTCATCAGGGAATTCACACTGTGAAGGTTGATTGTCAGGAAGAGGGGCATCTGCTAGTTGATCAGTGATGGTTTGCCCCTTGATAGATTTCTGCTGGATGAATTCGAGATCGAACTCAGCAAGCAGCATGAGCCACTGAGCCATACGTTGATTCTGATATGGCTTGGAGTGCATATACTTGAGAGGGTCGGTGTGGGTGATGACAAAGGTTTTGTGACTAAGAAGATAGTGGCGAAGCTTAGTAGCAGCAAAGACTAATGCCAAATAGAGTTTTTCGATATGGGTATACCGAGTTTCATAGTCGACCAGTGTTCGGCTGATATAATAGACTGCTTGCTCACGATGATGCTCGTCTCGGTGCGCGATCATGGCACCTAACGAATGGTTAGTGGTAGAGATATAAAGGTAGAAAGGTTGGTCGTCTTTAGGTGGAATGAGGACTGGTGGAGAGACCAAATAGGTTTTGAGGGCTTCAAAAGCCTCTTGACAGTCCTTATCCCATGTAAAAGAGACGTCTTTCTTAAAGAGATGATGAAAAGGTTGACAGCGGTCAGAGAGCTGTGAGATGAAACGGCGAATGGACTGGAGCTTCCCTTGTAGACTGTGAAGCTGCTTGAGATTGGTCGGAGGCGGCATTTCGAGGATAGCGCGAATCTTGGCGGGGTCTATCTCGATGCCACGGAAGGAAACAATGAAGCCGAGAAGCTTGCCAGAGAGGACCCCAAAGACACATTTCTTGGGGTTAAGACGAACATTGTATTGAAGAAGATGAGAAAAGATGATTTTGAGAATGGTTAGATGGTCGCGGCGAAGCTTGGACTTGCCGAGAAGGTCATCCACATAGTCCTCCATGATTTTGTGGAGGAGATCGTGGAAAATGTAGGTCATGGCACGCTGATAAGTGGCACCAGCATTTTTCAAGCCAAAAGGCACGACTCGATAGTAGAAAGTCCCCCATGGGGTGATAAAGGTAGTCTTGTGCTGATCTTTCGAAGCAATCAAGATTTGATTGTATCTTGAAAACCCGTCCATAAGAGATAACATCTCATGGCCGGCCGTAAGATCAACAAGATGGTCAATGTTAGGAAGAGGAAAGTCATCTTTGGGACAGGCTAGGTTGAGGTCGCGATAGTCTGTGCAGATCCGAATCCCCCCAGTTGCCTTGGTGACTGGGACGATGTTAGAGACCCACTGTGGATAGTCGATAGGCTGGATGAAGGAAACAGAAAGGAGGCACTGAAGCTCTTCTTTGACAAGGAGGGCAACACGGGGATGCATCTTTCGAAGCTTTTGCCTAACAGGCTTAGCCTCTGGTTTGGTGACAATGTTATGGGTAACGATGGTGGGGTCGATGCCAGGCATATCACTGTAAGTCCAGGCAAAGGCCTTGCTATGGTTGGAGAGGAAATGGGTATAGTCAAGCTGCTCCTGAGCGTCTAAAGATTGGCCAATCTTTAAGACATAAGGAACATCAGAAGAAGGAAGGTTGATGTCAATGGTTGATTCATTTAACATAACCTAGGTCTCAGAAGGGAGGGAGCGCTGGATGAAAGAATCATCAGCGCCCATGTAAGAAAGAATGGCATCATCGTCAACGCAATGAACAGTGTGAATGGTTGCCGACTCATCTTCGATCATGCTAGGAAAAATGAGAGGGAGAGAATTGGACACCCCATTGAGCTGATAAGTCAAGGGGTCCAGGCGGATGGTGTTTATGGAAAAAAAAAACAAAATTAGGAGGAATGGAAACCACTGACTCCGTAGGTGAAGGGGGTGAAACAGGCGAGTGTGGAGGTGATTGGTCAATGATTGGTTCAGGACAAAGGTCTAAAGGGTCTTGAGTAGGGTCATGATATCCCAGACCATGTCATTTCTTGGCATCATCATCATTGAGCGATTGGATAGGCTGATGGGAGCCTTGCTCATAGCGTCCGAAACCAAAACCCTTCCATGCACACCTGTAAAGGTAAGTGTGTGCAAAAGTGGGGTTGTTAAGAAACGAAAAGTCTGATGTGAAAGGTTGAGGTGAAGAAAGAGGATTACCGTCAATAGGAGCTTGATTAAGCCCCCCATAGACGAGGTTAGTGCGAAGGTGAGGGGGACCATAAGGTATGATCATCCCTATCTGATGGTCGTAGCTGGGACTGTGATGAAGACGTCCATACTCTTGTGGAGTTTGAAACATATCTAAAGCCAGCAAGCGATACTCTCCCAATGAAAGTCTTTGGAAGACATCTTCCATGGGATCTGTGGTCGTCGCTTGAAGGGGAGGCGTAAGGGCGACTGCCTGTTGGGAACTGGTCGAAGCTTCTGCAGATAGAGGCAGTGTCGGGGTTAATGGCTTGATAGGGATGAGGACATCGTTTGGACGGTAGGTGGTGTTGCATGTTTTAAAGGGCGAAGGGTCAGCAGGAATGGTGTGGACTTGTCCGTCATGCTCAAATTTCACACAACAGTGCAGGGTGGAGGGGACACAAGACATGGCTCAGATCTAGGGTCAGCCTAGCAAGATGTTGTATTGAAACTCTCCTTCGATGATGTAGAAGAGCTCCGAGACTGTGCATGGACCATCACGAATATGAAGAACGACTGTGCCAATGGTCGTGGCAGTAGTGTCATTGAAAGAGTGCAAGATTGCGTCAGTTTTGGAGACGCAATTCTTGGGAAGAGCCAACTGATCAAAGGCATGGGTGGAGATGATATTGATGCTAGCGCCCCTGTCAATCATAACGCGTTTAATGCGTGTTCGATCGATATAGGTAGTGATGAAGAGAGCAACGTCCTAATCTTCCGTGTTGGATGTAGGAATCTTAGAATCGCTGAATGTAATGGAGGCAACAGGGGCTAAGGAGTGGACAAGGGCAGCAAGTGGTTGGAGGTCCTCGGGTTGGACCTCCGCTGCCTATAGGGCTTGGATGAGGGCCTGACAATGTTGGGGCGAGGTTTGGATGAGATCGTAGAGGGACATCTTCACAGGCATCTGGTGAAGCTGTTTCAACATGGAGTCGTGGATTGGTCCGGAAGAAGAAGAAGAAGAGGAGGGTTGAGGTGCGCCAAGGATAGAAATTTTAGGCTTAGGTGGTTGAGGTGGATTGACAAAAAGGTAGGTCCAAGGAATGGTGGCTTTTTCTTTCACCTTATCCTTTTGTGACCTAGTAGTGATGTGAATGGCATTGATTTCAAAGATGGGAGGTGAAAGTGATGAGGGAGTTGTAACTGGTTGATGAGATGTAGATGGGTTTGAAGAGGTAGAAGGGTTATGAGAAGGAGTCAGGGGTCGGTTGAAAGTGTCCTCAAAGAGAAGAGTGTCTTTCTCCAGATAACGGCGAATGACAGCCTTGAGGGCACAGCAAGCCTCGGTGTTGTGTCCTGGTGTACGATGATATAAACAAATCTTCGTGTCGTCGAACCAGGAGGGTTTAGACCCGAGAGGTTGGAAAGGCTTGATGGGTGGAAGAGTTATGCTAGAAGTTTGCAAAAGTCGTTGCAAGATTAAAGAGTATGAACCCACTAAAGGATCCGTGCTCATTGATGTATGCGATGTCAGTGACTTTTGCTTGGGCGAAGTTGGAGGAGGCTTTCGTACCACCTTCTGGGTTGATGGTGCGATGATAGGCGGAGACGGTACACTCTTCATGAGAGGTACCGCCCTTTTGGGAGAGGGTAGGCTAGTGGTCGGTAAAGGAAGCAAAGGAGGCAACCGATTTTGATTAGAGGTTGAAGTGGGAAGGATTCTGGTTAAGGTTGAAGGATGCGGGCCTAAAATGGAGGGCAATGGGGATAGAAGAGGAGGTGTTCGCCTCTGTGGTTTGGCAGTCTTTTGTGATTTGGGTTGAAGACTACTATTAGTTGAAGTCTGGTTTAAGTCCACCTTCACTTGTGGATGAGTGAGGTTGGAGACGGGGTGAACGCCAAGCAATTTGATAGGTTTAGGCGGAGTAGATGAGGGTTTTGATTTTGATGAGGTTGATGGAGATGTAGATGGTCTAGAGGCAGAAATCTGATTTTTGTTGATAGTCTTAGGAGGTTCTGCCATGGGAGGATTAGCAGCATGAGATGAGAGGGCCCGGGCTTGTTGAAGCACTGTGAGACAGTCCCACAATCCCTGATGTTCCACTTTCCTAGAAGGGAGAAGTTCGAGTCTCTCCACTAGTCGAGAAAATGGCTGAGAAGATGCGGGATGAAGTTTGGGCTCTTGAGAAGATGCCGACGGTTGTGGGACTGAAGGTATGGTAGTTTCGGCCCCAAAGCATGGTGAAGTCTTGACAGGTTCATGTTTGGTTGGAGACAAAGGAGAGATAGGTTCTTCCCTGGGTGGAGAAGAAACTAGAGAATGAAGCTCCTCAAGCGGGTAAAGGGCAGGGATGATAGTGCCCTCCACTTGTGGTCGAGGAGTAGGAAAAGTTGGGTCTTCCATGGGCAGCAAGAAGGAAGATGGTGAAACTGGCTGTACAGGTAAGGTCGAGGCGTCCTCCAAAATGAGAGAAGTTGAAGGAGAACTAACCGGAGAAAGAGGTTCGTCCACATGTGATGGACTGATGGATGAACTCACCTCTTGAGGTTGGTTAGAAATGAGGGGCGAGACCGTATTGACTGTTCGAATATTATGCTCATGGGTATTGTCAGTCAAGGTCTGGACGTTGTGGTGGATTGGTGGATGATTAGGGAACGGTTGTTTGAAAATATCGATACCCTGATTAGGAGGGGCATTAAGATTGTCGAGGATGAGGTCACCCTTTTCCAACATGTCTTGGATTTTGTTTTTAAGGGTTTTACAGTTGCCCGTGTCATGACCTTTAACACGGTGGTAGTTACAGAAGTCATCTTCCCTATACCACGCAGGGATAGCGCGTGAGGGATCAAATTGTGGTGGTGGTCGGATCTGAGGGAGATTGATGGCCCCTTGTTTGACGAGTTTTTCCAGCACAGACGCGTATGATTCTCCAAGTGGAGTAAACTGTCGCTGTATGTATCTCTGCTGAAATTGGCGAGTGGCACTCATAGATGTGGATGGTTCAGATTGATTAGTTGAAGGTGAAGAGGAAGAAGATCTAACAACCACAGCATTTGCTGAAGCTTTAGATTTAGGATTGGACAAGGAAGGCTTAGAAGAGGGGTCATTGGTTTTGGAGTTAGGATTCTTACTCCGCAACTTGACTTTATTCTCCTCGATGGCACGTAACTCAAGTTTACGAGCCATCGTGAAGGCTTCATCAAAAGTGCGGAAGGTCTGAACCCTCAAGGTAGAAGAAATATGTTTAGCGCAGGCTTGAGAGAAAAGTTCAATAAGCTAAGGCTGGGGTAAGGAAAATGAAAGTTGATTAATAAGGCCCCTCCACCGAGCGACGAAATCAGCAATGGATTCATCCTCGAACTGGCGGATAGAATAGAGGTCTGTGATGGAGACCTTCTTGGTGATATTGATGGAGAAATGATCAAGGAAGAGCTGGGCCAACTAAGTGAACGTGAAGATGGAATGGCTAGGAAGAGAGCTGTACCAGTCAAGTGCAGCACCCGAGAGAGACATGGGAAACATGCGTAAGAGCAATGCATCATCGTGGGCGATAAGGTAACAGGCGTGTTTGAACGCCCGTAAATGTTGTTGTGGGTCTTCCTTGCTTTGGAAATGAGAAAACTTAGGAAGTTCCCACTGGCTAGGATATGGTCTGATGGGGACAGAAGGATGGATGGGCTCGTTGCAAATTTGTTCGTACGAGAGAGTGTTGCGTGAGCCGATAACGAAAGTCTCTAGGTTGGACATTTTATCCATCAGCATCTTGATAATATCTACTGACAGATTGGTGGGTGGAATGCCTCCTAAATTGTAAGGCGTTTGAAAGAGGCTGGAAGAGGTGTACGACGTAGTCGGTTGTACCAATAAGGGCGCAACGTACGGATGACTAGTCGTAGGGATAGAAGAAGTGACTAAGGATGGTTGGATAGAAGGCATGGCTAGGTTTGATGTGGTCATGGGAGGTTGGCTAGAGGTAACATGGGCCAATGGATAGGTAGCCACCCTAGTGTTGATAGGAGTAAGGGTAGGCGAAATGGAGACGACCAAGTTTTGAAAGGGGGTAGAAAGTGGTTGAGTGGGCTGAGATTGATAGGGGGCCGAAACCCCGGTGAAAGTGGGCCCAACGATGGAAGGAGAGGCCACGCTTGGATGGTTGGTAAAAGGTTGGTCATTGGTTGAGGCAACAGCCTGGGTATCTAAGGGTTGGACTACGTACACCGTTGATACGGCCGCAGTTTCGAGGAGAGAAGTCGGCATTCCATAGATTGGATTACCTGAGGAGTCTTGCATTCGGCTATTCGCGAGATAGTGTTGCAAGGCTGCGGTATTGAGGTCCAAGAATCGTGCGAAATCTTGGTCCCTTTCTGGGATAATAGGCGTTTGGGTCGGAGATGGTCTGGTAGGAGTTCTTTCAGTTTCTGAGTTGAACTCCATTATAGGGTTGGTTGTAGGTGGGGTAGACGGAAGAGGATGATGCCTCGCGTGATCGACTAGAGCCTTGGCTTGGCTACGAGTCAGAACCATTCAAGGCAAGGAAGAACGTCCTCACAAGCTCAAACAAGCAGATAAGAACTAAAAAAAGATGAAGACACAAGCAGATCCTAAAACCCTAAAAGTAAATTATTAGGATTATAGTGGCTTATGCCTTAGAATATGTGTAGAGGAAGATTGGCTTTTGAGTCAGGTCCTAGAAGAAGCAGTCTATGGATGGTTTCGAGTTTTTTTATGGTGCTCAAGAAGTCTGTGTTAGCTTCCGTACAGGCCTGGTGCTAAGGAGCAAGCTCCCCTCACTTCACGATTCCAGTGGTTAGCTGGTTTCGCTTAGCCAAAATATACTTCCACTAGAGATTATCCTCCGCCAGAGAATGGAGTGGGCTTTCCCCTTGGTGATGAAATCCAAGTGAGATTGCCAGGACGGGTAAGGTATCCGCTGGGGGATGAAATCCCAGTCGGGCCTTGTCTCAGGTAAGTTAAAATGTTTATTTTGTGCAGGTGGTTTGGTCGTGTAACATCAAGTGATCTAGATTAATTTAATATGCGGTTTAATTACTATGTGTGGTCTAAGAGATGCAGGCAAACAGAAATGAATGCAAAGTGTTTCAATTTCCAAGTCGAAATGTTTGTTCGTATGAAGACGAATGGAGAAAGAGTCGAAGAATATGAGTTTTAGCTAGTCTAAAAGTGCAAGAAAGAAAGAAATGTTCGTTTTAGTCCTGCTTATGATGTCATTAAGAAGAGACGAGAAGAGGCGAAAAGAAAGGAACCTAATGCGCCTAAATGAACGAAAGAAAGAGAGAAAGAACCCAAGGAGGACCTAGGGTCCCATCGGGCGTGCCAGAATGTTTCTATGCAAAATTGCTTTCTACATTCAAAGAAGAAATAAGAAACTAAAATAAATGATCAAGGCTAGAAGTACCTGATAAAGTTATGCGCACCGAAATCAGACGTTGGAAGATTCTCCTCTTTGGCTGTGGAGGAATGACACCTGCGAAGAAGAAAAGACTGAAACACGGAAAAACGTTAGTCAAAGGATATGGTGGGCTGTCAGGCGAACGCCCGATCCCGAAAGCACGAAGACTCCCTAGAAGGATATCAACCCACTGATAAAAAAGTGGAATATTTGACGAAAGTAAATAGTGAAAGAGAAAATGACAAAAATAAATGACAAAAAATTAAAATGCGTACCTGATAAGCAGCACTGTTCTGCACAGTCGCCGGCGTCGGTCTCTGTGGTGCCGGTGTCGATCTCTGTAGTGCCGGTGTCGGTCTGGAACGGTGCCGACGTCAGTTGAGGTACCGTCGTCGATCGGGGAAGTGACCGGCGTCGATCGGAGTAGGTTTTGGATAGAGTCTGGGCGAGTTGCAGAAGGTCTGGGAGAGTCGGGACAGGGTCTTGACAAGTTCGGGATAGGGTCTGATGGAATCGGGACAAGGTCAGGATAGGGTCTGGGCAAAGTAAAGTCGGGTTTGGACAGAGTCTGGGGGTTTTGGTCGAGTTCGGACAGAGTTATAGATTGGGGTAATGGGCAGGGATGTAAAGAAGGGACTCAGGGCTTGGGTCTGTGGTTTGAAGATTCGGGATGACAAAAATAATGAACAACTAATAATCAGAAGGAAATGAAAATAAACAAAGAAAATACTTACCTGTCAGAAGACGTGATGAAAGCCATAGTCGAAGTTGTTGAAGCGTCTGTGTAGTGCCGGATTGAAGCGAATGCTGGAGTTGGTGGATGCTGGAGTCAGTTGATCGCGAGAGTGTTGATTGTAAGAGTCTGTGGATGTCAGAGTTCTGGAATTCTGATTGATTGGTTCTGTTCTTCGTATTCAGGATTGATTAGCGGACGCTAATGAAGGCCAGGGGACGGTTCGAGAGACGGTTCGATAACCATCCGGGAAACCGATTGGGAACCGAATGATAACCGATAATGAATAACAGCAAGGTGACCGACGTCGGCAGGATTACCGACGTCGGCCGATAAGTGACCGACGTCGGCGACATCGACCAGGTAACGACCGTCGTCGGCAGATGCATAATGAAGACAGAGTCTAGCTTTTAGTTCTCTGCTCATTTTTACATGCTGCCAGGGTCAAGGCTAGTAAGAAAATGGTTGACAAGGGCGAAATAGGCGTGGAAGAATAAAATGGGGGATGACCAGGGGAGTTGACACGATTTTGGTGTCTACAATTTCTTTCAAAACAACAAGTTCAAAACTCGACTTTTTGTTTGTCAAACACACATTCTAGTTTTCAGAGACTAAAATACACAGTTTTTAAGACCTGAACACATTTTGCCTTGAATGGTTTTGACACGTAGTCAAGCTAAAACTCTTGTTGACCACACAAGGCAACAACCACTTCCACCTTCACCTTTCATAACAAGTCCTCTAATAGAGTATCCTTCAAACACTGAGCATACTCCAACTTCTAACCAACCACCTATTATTCTCGCAGGGCATCAAGACTTTGAGAGATTCCTTGACCTCAACATCAAGGCTCTCCAACACTATCTCACGAGAAGCCAAACGCAAGATTCATCAGGTAATCATGTTCTTGGGATGCCAACTTCCTTAGTTGAAATGACAAATATATCAATAGCCTCTGTTACTCAACCCATGGTTACTCAGGCCATTGCCTCAACTAATAACCAAACCATGGCCAATTCTCAAGAGTTGGCTTCTCCTTCTATTTCTGAACCTACATCCATCAGGGTTTTCGTACCCCCTCAACCACAAATAATGCAAATAAGTTCAACACCATTTCAAAACTTGTTTATTTCTATCCCGCCCACTCTTACACCCATAAATACAAGAGTAACTATCTATCTTCTCACTAGTGTTGCCACCATCCAACCATCTTTGACGGCACCTAGTCAAGTTATGCCTTCCAGCTTCATGGCACAACCTCCTTTGACCTCAACATCAATCTCCATGATGAATTATCCATATGTTGCACCTATACAAATGCAACCTACCACATCATATGCCCCTCCTAATGTCTTCTAGGTACCTTACAACCTAGGGGGTGCCCCACCTGCCAATCCATCAACCGATCTCATCAAGATGTTGATGGATAAGATGTCTAATCTTGAGACATATGTTTCAGGTTCAAGGGGTGTTCTCTCATATGAACAAATTTGTAATGACCCTATTCATCCTTCGGTCCCAATTCGACCATATCCAAGCCAATGGAAACTTCTAAAATTCACTCATTTTCAGAGTAAGGAAGACTCACAACAACATTTACAAGCGTTTTGACACACTTGCTACCTTATAGCACATGATGATGTGTTACTACTACACACATTTCCCATGTCACTTTTTGGTGCTGCTCTTGATTGGTATAGTTTTATTACCAGTCACTCGCTCTTTACCTTCACTCAACTAGCTCAACTATTCCTTGACCACTTTTCAATCAACATCACTAAAAAGGTCTCCATCACGGACCTATATTCTATTAGACAATTCGATGATGAATCAATAGCTGATTTCATTACTTGATGGAGAGGTTTAATCAACCAACTCTCCTTTTCTTTACCTCAACCTGAGCTCATTGAGCTCTTTTCACGAGCATGTGCTAAACACATCTCATCTACTTTATGGGTCCAAACATTCTGCACATTTGACGAAGCTTTCACCATGGCTAGGAAGCTTGAACTCTGTGTTGTCAAAGAAGATAAAGTCAAACTACGTAGTAAAAATACTAATGCAAAATCAAATGACCCTTCATCCAAATCTTCTTCCTCTAATTCCAAATCTAAGGGAACGACAAATATTGTGGTACTTAGATCATCTTCTTCTACCACAACTAACCAATCTGAACCCTCTACATCATAAAGCATTACACGACAATTCCAACAATGATACATACAGCATCAATATACTCCAATAGGAGAATCATACGCTTCTGTGTTGGATAAACTAGTCAAACAGGGAGTCCTCAATCTCCCTCAAATTTGACCACCACCTCAATTTGATCCCTCGCAAGCCATCCCAACATGGTATAAGGAGAATGACTTATGCAATTATCATCGTGTCAAAGGTCATGACACAGATAATTGTAAAACTCTCAAGAATGTTATTCAAAATATGTTAGACAAAAGAGATCTTGTCTTGGATAACCCAAATGCTCCACCTAACCAAAACATAGACATCTTTAGACAACCATTCCCTAATCATCCACCTAGTCAAAACAACATCTAAACCATGGTCGATGAATCCCAAGAGCATAATATACACACGATCGATATGGTTTCTCCTTTTATACCTAACCAACCTCTTCCACAATCTGAAGAGGATAACCAACATATTCCTCCTCCATAGGTAGAAGAACCTTCTTCTCCTATTAGTCCTCCATCGACCTCTCTTATATTGGAGGATGCCTTGATGATACCAATGCCACTAGTCCCGCCCTCATCCTTCCTATTATCTATGGAAGATCATACTTTTCTTGCTCTTCGACCACAAGTAGAAGGTACGATTATCCCTGTCCTCTATCCTCTTGAGGAGTCACATTCTCCAATTCCTTCTCCACCAAGAGAAGAACTTGTCTCTTCACCTACTTCAACCGAAGATGATCCAATAATGGCTCTCTCTCTCACCTTTGGCCTAAGATCGCTGCATCAAACACATTTCTGGTCTCACAACCACCTACAACTTCTAAAAGACCAATCATAAAGTCTCGTGCAACATCCTCTAAACCATTCTCTCGATTGGCAGAGAACTTAGGATTTTTGTATTCAAGGAACTTAGAGCATGAGGCATTGTGGGAGCGACTTAAAGCTCCTTATCTTACACATCCCACTTCATCTCGTACTGTCACCCCTTTTACAGCAAATCATCCTCAAGTCACTAATGAAGATCAAGCTTCTACTTCTAAAACCTTAGAAGCTCAAACATCCACATCTGAACCTAAACCCTCACAAGCAACCACCATGCCAAAACAAGTCAAATCTCTTGGTGTTCACCATGTACCTAACCTCACTCACCCACAAGTGAAGGTAGACTTGAACCTTGCCTCCCATAGTAGTGGTCCTCATGACATATTGAAGAAGGCTACTAAACCACATCGGAGAACTCCTCCACCATCACCATTGCCCTCAATTTTGGGCCCCTACCTTTCTACCTTGATAAGAGTCCTCCCTACTCCAACATCTAATAAAAACAAATTGCCTCCCCTACTACCTTTACCCACCAAAAATATACTTCCATCGAAAAACTCAACACCTCCCACCAAAAAAGTGCCATCTACACGAGTAGCCACACCACCAACTAAAAAGGTGGTACAAAAAACTCCCTCAATGACTCCTATAAAATAGAAGTCGTCAGCCTCCACTCAACAACAAGTGAAGACCCATTGGTGGGTTCTTATGCTTTGTTGCTACGATGATTGTTATAATCCTCTAACATCACTCTTCCGCCTGTTAAACCGTTTCAACCTCTCGGATCAAAACCATTATGGTTCGATGACACCCAAATTTGCCTATATCATCACACACCTGGACATGACACTGAAAATTATTGTGCCCTTAAAGTTGTCATTTGCCAATACATGGAAAAAGACAGCCTGCTTGTTGAAGATTCTTTCGACAAATTTTTGACACTTTCTCATATCTCTCAAACCTCTTCACCTTCATCAAAATCTAATCATCAGACTATGGTCCCTTTACCTCCTTCTACCCCTCTATTTGATATTAACACCATTAATGTGGCCACCAGGTCATAAACATTAAAAGATAAAGGAAAAGAGAAAGTTTCTATTCCTTGGACTTACCCATTTGTCAAACCCTCTCAACCACCAAAACCCAAGATTTCAATCTTGGGCAAATCCCAACAAACATCTTCAAAGGTAATTCATGACTCAATGGTGAAACAACTTCACCAAACTCCAGCAAAGATGTCCTTATATGACCTCATTCAAAGCTCTCCAAACCATCACCAAGATTTAATCAAAGCTTTACAGGCGATGCAGGTCCAACCTAAAGATCTTCAACCATTAGCTGCCTTAGCCCAATCATTACCCACCATTGCCTCTATTACCTTTAGTAATTCTAAAATTTTTACCTCTAATTTGGAAGATCAGGGTGTTGCCTTTTTCATCACAACCTACGTTGATCGAACTCGCATTAAGTGAGTTATGATTGATGGGGGTGCTAGTATCAACATCATCTCCACCCATGTGTATGACCAATTAGCCCTCCCAAAGAATTGCATGTCAAAAACTGACGCAATTCTTTGGTCTTTTAACGATTCCACCACCACTACCATTGGCACCGTGGTCTTACATATTCGTGTTGGCCCACGAACAGTCCCAAAACTCTTCTACATCATTGAGGGGGAGTTCCAATACAACATATTGTTGGGACAACCTTGGATTCGTGCCATGACCTGTGTCCCTTCGACACTACATTGTTGTGTCAAATTTGAACATGAGGGTCAGGTTCACGTTATTCCTGCTGACCCTTCTCCATTTAAAACATGTAACATAACATATCGACCCAATGATGTTCTCATACCTCTGAAAATATCGACCCAAACACTGCTTTCACCTGCAGAAGCATCAACAAGTTTGCAAACATTGGCTACACCTATGCCTCCTCTTCAAGTAACCACAAAGGATCCCATGGAAGATACTTTCCAGTGGCTTTCACTTGGGGAGTATCGTTTGCTTACCCTAGACATGTTCCAAACTCCTTAGGAATATAGACAACTACATCACAACCCAAATTATGACCATCGCATCAGAATGGTCATTCCATATGGTCCTCCTACTCTTCAAACAAATCTCATTTATAGAGGGCTAAATCGAGCCCCTACTAATGGGAATCCTCTTTCATCACCCCAGCTATTCACATCTGATTTCTCTTTTCTTGACAATCTTAGTTTCGCTCATACTTATCTTTATAAGTGTGCGTGGAAGGGATTTGGTTTTGGGCGCTACAAACAAGGTTCTCACCAACCCATTGAGCCTCTAAATGATGAGGCAATAAAAAATGCCAAAAAATGACATGGCCTAAGATTTGAAGAGCCTATAGAAATGTCTAAAAACCCTCACCATCAAACTATCGTAGAACAATCTCCTCCAAACTTGCTTGTTCCTCCATCCTCACATACGGAGTCAATAATCTCCATTCCTCCTAGTTTTTTTGCATAAATGCCATTCATTTGGAACCCTTGACCTATCAACTAGGTGGGGTATCAAAGTCTCTTCCTCTCATTTATCCAGACATGATAGACGATGAATCATCTACCATCAACACCATCCAATGCATGGACGATGATGCCATACTCACCTACATGGGTGCAGACGATTCTTTCATTCAATAATCACTTCCTTTGAAAATGCAAGTTATGTTAAATGAATCAACCATTGACATTAACCTACCATCTTTTGATGTTCCTCACATCTTAAAGATTGGTCAATCTTTAGATGCCCAGGAACAAACTGACTATACCAAATTCCTTGCAGATCATAGTAAAGCCTTTACTTGATCTTATAGTGATATCCCTGGTATCGACCTTAACTTGTCATTCATAACATCATCACAAACCCAAAGGCTAAGCCTATCAGGCAAAAGCTTCGCAAAATGCATCCTCACATTGTACTCCTTGTCAAAGAGGAGCTTCAATGCCTTCTCTCTGTCTCCTTTATCCAACCCATTGATTATCCACAATGGGTGTCAAATATCGTCACCGTCACAAAAGCGACTGGGGGGATCTGAATTTGTATCGATTATCGAGATCTCAACCTAGCTTGCCCAAAATATGACTTTCCTTTACCTAACATCGACCAACTTGTTGATCTTACGGCTGGTCATGAGATGCTATCACTCATGGATGGGTTTTCAGGATATAATCAAATCTTGATTGCACCGAAAGATCAACATAAGACCACCTTCATTACTCCATGGGGGACTTTCTGCTATAGGGTCATGCCTTTTGGCCTTAAAAATGTAGGTGCCATGTACCAATGCGCCATGACCTATATCTTTCATGACCTCCTCCACAAAATCATGGAGGATTATGTGGATGACCTGCTTGGGAAATCTAAACTTTGTCGTGACCATTTAACTATTCTCAAAATCATATTCACTCATCTCCTCCAATACAACATTCGACTAAACCCCAAGAAATGCGTCTTTGGAGTTCTTTCTGAGAAGCTTTTAGGCTTCATCATTTCTCTTCATGGCATTGAGGTTGATCTCGCTAAAATTTGAGCTATACTCGAGATGCCGCCACCTACCAATATAAAGCAACTTCGTAGCCTACGAGGGAAGCTCCAATCTATTCGTCACTTTATCTCACAGTTATCTAACTGATGTCAACCATTCCATCACCTCCTCAAGAAGGATGTCTCCTTTAATTGGGATAAAGATTGCCAAGAGGCTTTTGAGGCTCTTAAACGCTATCTTGTCTCTCCACCAGTCCTTATTCCACCCAAAGACGACCAACCTTTTTATCTTTACATCTCAGCAACAAATCATTCTTTAGGTGCCATGATCACGCATCGAGATGAACAACATCATGAGGAAGCAGTTTATTACATAAGCCGAACGCTCATTGATTACGAAACTCAGTATTCTCATACTGAAAATCTTTGTTTGGCATTAGTCTTTGCTGCTTCCAAACTCTATCATTATCTCCTTAATCATAAAACCTACATCATCACTCATATTGACCCTCTAAAATACATGCATTCCAAGCCATACCAAAACCAGTGTATGGCTCATTAGCTCATGCTTTTTGTCGAGTTTGATTTGGAATTTATCCAACAAAAATCTATAAAGGGGCAAACAATCGCTGATCAACTAGCTGATGCCCCTCTACCTGACAACCAACCTTCTCATTGTGAATTTCCTGACGAATCAATCACCACACTTTCCACTGATGACATTTTCTATCAAATGACAATGTTCTTTGACGGATCCAAATGTCAACTCAGTGGGGGTGTAGGGGTTATTCTCATCCCTCATGAGGGTGAGCCCATGCCTCTCTCTTTTAAACTTGACTTTGATTGTACCAATAATATGGCCGAATACGAAGCCTTAATTTTGGGACTTCAGACTACCCTTTCCTTAGGCATTAAGACAATCAACATCTTTGGTGACTCATAACTAGTCGTTAATCAAATTAATGGTTCATACCTTTGCAAAAACAAAGTTTTATAACGATATAAACACCGTGTTGACACATTGCTAGAGTCCTTCGACCATTATCACTTACAAATTGTTCCTCGTTCTACAAATAAGTTTGCAGACACTATGGCCTCTCTAGCTTCACACATCCCATCATCATCTTCCTCCTCAAGAATCTATGTTACAGTACACCGTTTGGCGTTACCTTCATATATCTCGACTAACATCAACTTTGTTAGCACCATTGATTCTAGCCCACAAGATGTTTGGTATAGACAACTTATGGACTACTTAACTTACTCTATTATTCCTCCTGATCTCTCTAGCAATGCACAGTGGACTTTTATCAAAAGTACTGCCTGATATACCATGCTAGGGGGTCTTCTCTAAAAAAGAGGTTTTGATGGCCTCCTTCGATGTCTAACCTCCACTGAAACATCTCATGCCATCAAACAAGTCCATGATGGGATATGTGGAGGGCATTTCAGTGGTAACTCGGTTGAAAAGTGCATCCTTCGCCTAGGCTATTATTGGCCCACTCTTCATCAAGACTGCAGCGACTATGTTTGGTGTTGTATCAAATGCCAACAACATTCTAACTTACTTCACGCCCCTATCCATGCTCTATAAGTTGCTAAGGATTTCTGGCCCTTTTCACAATGGGGCTTAGATTTAATCGATGAGATTAACCCTCATTCATCTCTCTGACATCAGTCCATTATCACCGCAACTGAATACTTTACTAAATGGGTGGAAGTTATTCCCCTCGTTTCTACTAAAGTCAACAAAATTATCGACTTCATCAACCAACACATCATCTGTCATTTTAGTGTACCTCACAAAATCATCACTGATAATGGTAAGTCTTTCAAAAACAAAACTGTCCAAAAACTTTGTGACTCTTTTGGTATCAAACTCAGCTTCTCTTCACCTTATTACCCACAAGCAAATGGGCAGGCAGAGGCTTCTAACAAAATCTTAACCAAAATCCTCGTGAAGGTTGTCAATGACACTTGAAGGGATTGGCACATCCACATTCCCTTCGCTTTGTGGGCCTACCACACTAGCATTCGAACCCCTATGGGTGCTACACCTTTCTCTCTAGTATATGGAACTGAGGCAGTTTTGCCTCTTGAAATACAGATACCTTATCTTCGAATCTCCTTCCATGACATCCTTTCTAACGATGACTTTCGTCAAGACCGATTAGCTCAACTTGAGTTACTCGATGAACATCGTCTTGCTGCCCTCAACCATCTTCATATCTACTAAAATCGCATAAAACGTGCCTATAACAAAAATCTAAGAGAGCGAGATTTCAAAATCAGAGATCTCGTCCTAAAAAAAAACCAACATGTGACCAATATGGAAAGAAGTAAACGAGGCAAGTTTGCTCCTAATTAGCTCAGACTTTATATCATAATGCATAAGTATGGATCAGGGACTTATCGTCTGTCTTCTCTTGAAAGCTGACCAGAACTTGAGCCCCTTAATGTCTTACATCTATGACCATTCTACTGTTAATCAAGTAATCACTCACTTGATATTTAACTTGAGCTCATCCCTTGAGCAATCCTCGTCATTCTCATTCCTATTCCTTTCAACCCCTTTTCCCACAAACATTAGTTAACCCTTGTTACATTCATGCTTTGTCTTAATAAAAAGGATACTCCAAAAACCTCTATAGACTTGTCCATGACTAAAAATTCTGTCAAGAAACAAAACATAAAATTGGAATGCCTAACTAAATATACAAAGGTCATAAAAACTATAAATGTAGATTGTTCTCTCGAAGGACAACTACATCATTGTTGTAATTAATAGACTACTCCCTTGAAGGATAGTTATTCAATAAACCTCCAAGCATACAAAATAAACTATAGACCATTCCCTCGAAGGATGGCTATGCCGAAATGTTGCTATAAACAGCACCCTCTCAAAAGCTTCTTGCATAAATCAGCTTCACATGACCACATTGCAAAACAACATCCCCAAATAGACTCTCCGTATTGATCAGTCTACAAGCTATAAAGTCATGGACTTGCCTATGGTCATTTTTAAGGTCACCTATAAAAGGGGCAAAGTTATCCCTACTAAACAAAGGTTACACTATCTTAACATATCACCTAATCACATCTATTACCCCAACATACTCAAGGGATTTTGAGCTCACTTAATGTCAAGTGATTCGAGTACTTCTCTAACACAAACCAATGGCCAATGACGTAATGCATGAATGGGGCTTTTGTTTCCAAAAAACCCCCTACCTATGCTATCATTATGGTCCTTGTCAATGAAAGAGCAACACGCCTTTCACTTCTTACTTGACTTAGTCACATCCCCATTCACATTAGTTTA
The DNA here is from genome assembly GCA_037957365.1 of Torreya grandis. Taxonomy (NCBI): domain Eukaryota; kingdom Viridiplantae; phylum Streptophyta; class Pinopsida; order Cupressales; family Taxaceae; genus Torreya; species Torreya grandis. The sequence goes on along the minus strand of JARHVA010000597.1, from coordinate 1,555,104 downwards.
TGTGGAAAATAATACACATGGAAACTAAAAACCAAACACAATTTATGTCAAGCATATATCATTACAAATATGAAAATTGTTGAAGCATAAATAAAATCATTTCATTTTTAGCATACATCCATCACTAATATATAAAATTGTTAGAAATGAAAAAACCACAAACCTATGTTACAACATACACCATCACACAATATAGAACAAGTTGTAATATAAATCATAAACATCATCACATTATCATAACATAATCATTAATATCATCATAAACATCATCACATTAAGCATGTATCATTAAAACATATGAGAAATGCTAAAAACATTAACATCCACAACACTTCAATATCTCAAAAATCTCATCATATATATATGTATACATCAATGTTTTACAAAAATACAACATCTGTCTCTCTCTCTCAAAATATAAATACATCTTGTATCAACAGCTCGCAGGCCGGTATATACATAATCTCTGACTACAAAAAGTCTCAACACTGTGGTGGTGGTGGTAGTGGTCATGGTCATGATGACGCTGAATCATCACCACTCTCTAACCGCCACTCTCTGACTGTCACCGTCTCTACAAACCTGAGGTAGTAGCATGGGACACTGATCTCTGCTCGGCCAACATCTATGAATATCACTGTATCTAAGGATATCACCTGATGGCACCCTCATAATAAGCAATCTCATCTAAAGTGGTGTTGTACCTAAAGATAGGTACAGTCTATGGAGGACCCATAGACCCTAATGCCAAGCCCTGTAGTGAGCTCTATGGCTGTGGCTGAGGTACCTACTATGGTGCTGACTGTGCTAGCTCATGAGCTGACTGTTGTGGTGGCAACTGCGCAAGACCCTGACCTGCCAAAACCTGTGCCTGGGCTGCGGCCAACTACCCCTACAAAATGGTAACCTGCCCTGTCAAGGTAGCCACCTAGGCCGTCATAACTGTCACTTGTCCTTATAAGCTCGTGACTTGTCCCTGCACAATAGTGACCTGTGCTCATGTTGCATCCCTCTTCTGAATGGCAGCATCTCTCTCCTATCTGGTAGTGTCTCTCTCCTTGACCACTGTCTGTAGATCAAGTGGTGGTCCTCTCTGCACCCCTGCATACTATCTTGCCCACCAAGCCGAGTAGGCCTCTGTACACCCTAGATCAACTACCCTAGGACCTGCGAGTAGCTCTTCAAAATCTAGTCGCTATGTCTCCTCTGGCAGTGGGAGGGGTGCCTCAATGTCATCTCGTCAATATAGTGAAAAGGTGGGAGGCACATTCTATAACAACCCATATTGGCACTGTACTCTCTCAACTAGAACTCTCTCGAGCTTGTTGGCTTGCCTACCCCTAACCCACCTCAAACTCTAAACTCCCACCAACTGCTTTGTCTGGTCTCTGAATGTTGGGTACACCAGGTACAGTCACCAAATGATATTTATAGGAATCAGGGCATCTAGTACCTCTCTGTAATAGTCAACATCCCTGAAGATCCCATCCACCCGCATCTGTGCCATAACCTCCCTCCATCGCCTGAATCCAACTCTGAATCCAACCTGAATAGCCACTGGGAGGTCGAGAGGTTGTATGACCATGATATGCTCGTAAGCCTAGCAATGCAAAAGGTGGCCTACACATAAGTTGTACCACCACTACCGACTGATACCCCAGAGCTCTTTGTACAATTGGGCCAAAAAGTTGGGAGCCCACGCAAATACTATCTATTCCTCAAGCATGTCTACCAAAACCTTGGTCATGGTGATTAGGAACCTCCCTCTCTCTGCATCAAGAAGCGCGTAGATAGTAATGTTGATCATCATCAAGATGGCTAACTGATATGAATCCTCATCAATAGCATACAATGGCTCGTACGCAAAACTAGTTGAGTGATAACTCACCTCAACGGCATGCTCACCAAACAATGTCACTATGTGGATGTCACGCACCTCTCTCAAGCATGCATATAACTCTACCCTATGTATCGGTAGCCACAAAATCTGATACACATCCTCTACAGTGACTGTCAACTCTCCTGTGGGCAAGTGGAAGGTGTTAGTGGTGTGATCCCACTGCTCAATAAGCGCCACCATCATGCTCACATCTCTAATCACTCAGTAGTAGTGCCGCAGCCTGCCTAATCCCACTACATTAATGTGGGTCCACTCCTCATCAGTGATGTCTTGACACTTTTGCATTAGCAATGTCGGGAGATGATCTCACAACATCAGTGTCTGCCTCGCCTGCATCCAACCAACAAAATTGTAACCATGTTAACCAATGACTAAACAACTTCTATAACTCTTCTTCCCTTTTGGGAGAACTACATTGGCCTAAGGCCCCTAAAAAATAGGGCTATGTAGACAACACTCAGTTGACATGGGGTCTCCTGAGGTTAGCTCAGCCATTCGCCCATCTATTTACCTAAAAGACCAACTAATTAAACCTACATGACCATCACTATACTGAAAAGACCTCAACATGACTTAGGCCCTTCAAATTCTCATTTTCAAAACTTTTTTAAGTCCTAGACACATTTACAACAATTGACATCGGTTAGTGTGTTGACGATGACACTTAACTAACTGACATCAGCATTTACCTAACCGATAATGATAGCTAAATGATCGACGTTGGTCGCTGGTCGATCGATGTCAACAGACCTGCTAGCGTCAGTGACTAGTTCGGCCCTAGGGCTGAATGGGGCGAGCCCTAAAAATTAGGGCTTCCCCATTTTTACCCTAAATCACCCCCAAACCCTCCTAAAAACTTCCTAAACTGACCTGCCTAGACTACCCACCCTTTTAATTACCCCTACCCTTCGATCTAAAGCTAAAAACACAAAAAATTCAAAAACTAAATCAAATTAAAAAACTAATGCAAAACTCAAATTAAACACTCTTACCTCATCTCGTCGCCGCCGTCATGGTGGTATGATGGGTGCCGCTAGTGGTGGTCCTCCCACAGGGCCTCCTTCACCCTCTGCCATCTCCTTTGCCTCGTCTGCTCAATGAAACTCTCTAGTGGCCCACAACCAGCTCCTCAACCTCCAATAACACTCAATCTCACTCACTGTCTCAACCAATCTCACTCTGACACCTCACACTGCTGCCACGGTTAACTCAAAGTCACTATCAATGAACAACTCCAGAGCTCACTTTTTCACTTTGTCACAAATCACAAATGACTTTTGGTGGGCCGCTAATCTAGTTTTGTCAGGTTTGGCAGGCTGCCAATGTTGGCAAATCTGTGCCCTAGGCCATCGATGTCGACTGAATTCCACCGACATCGGTAGATTATTGCTACCGACATCAGTTTTATCGCCGACGTTGGCGGCCTTAAAAACTTTTGTCTCCTTCAAAATACCCAAACTCATGCCTACAACAACTAGCTCTCATAGTAGAAGTCTTCTTAGACTCCTCATGGGGCACCTTGGAGATAATATACATCTCCCTACACTCCCACAAATAATTTGAGATCACTCATATCTCACCTAGACTCGACACAAGACCTTGGAGATCGTGACTATCTCCTCAGACCATGACCACTTTTGAGACAACTATGTCTTAGTTGTTTTGATTGCATATGCTACCTCATGAATAGTTAGCAAATTGTCTATGACCCTCACACATATTGACAGATTGCGCTCCAGTTGATCCCTAGTATTTGTGATATTTTCATATTTTTCAGGAGCACTTCCTAAGCCTAGGATACTTGGATCATGACGACCATTGGAGCTACAGCTTTGATCGTTTAACCCAATCAGCTACGACTAAAAAGTTGGGGACTGGTTATTTCAATTTTAGCACTCCTCGACCTTGACCACAACAATTTGACTTACCTAACACGTGAAGTGGTATACGCACAATCTTAACTATTGCAGCGTTCACACTCAAACCTCACCTTACTCATCTATTGCCTATCAAATCGGCACTCGATATCAGCTTCCCTTCCCTCGAATCCCACTTTGAAGGGGGATACCTCATCTCATAACTGAGGCAACTTACTCTTGTTTTTGTCTTGCAGTTCATCAAGACAAACCACAAGACAAAAAGGGGTAAATGTAGACACCAATATTGTGTCCACCCCCCCTTGGTCCCCTCTTTGGTCTAACACTCTTAACCCATAATTTCTTAATTTAAAATAAATTATCTATTTTAAATTAATCATCCCCTCACCTCGACACCTCACCTAAACATCTTGCCTAGACACCTTGCCTAAGACTATTTCTTACCCTATGACTCACCCCATGACTAAGTCCTTTAAACCATAACTACCTAAGACCTATACCAACCTTATAACTAACCCTCATGCCTAATATACCCATCTTTTGATCGTTCTCCAATGGCAAATACACTTGACGGGTGGAGAAATGGGAAAAAGGCTAAAAATAGCCTTTTTACCCATTCTTCAGCCGCCAACATCGGTCAACTATCGATCGACGCCGGCGAAATCGCCGACATCAATTACATAAACTAGGTTTCTAACCTTGTGTTGGCCCCCAGACTCTTTGATATCAATGCGCACGCTTTGAGATGAAGCATCAAAATTCTATTATCACTCTTCAGGCGACAAAAACTCTACAGAAATCACTCCACACATTGGATTAGAAATATTGTACGAGATCTTCGACATCAGCCGCAACAGGAACAAGCATCCTGACACCCTCCGTCTTCACAAAGCAGAGCTAAGTATTCTTCTATCTCATTCCAATTATTTAGAATACACTAGTAATTAGTTTCTATTTACTATTTCTAAATACTATCAACCCGATCTGACTCCCTTCCTAGAGAGGTTGAAAAGCCTTCCCCATATCCTTAATCTCATCTCACACATACCCTTTACCCTTGTCCCTTCTAAGACCCTATCTATTATCCTACAACCCTACACAGACCTCCAAACTACCAGACTCCCAAACTCCTTCTGTCGACCACAAACATAACCCTCAGATCCGTCTAAGGCCCATTGCCCCTACCGACGTCGGTAGCATAACCGACGATGGCAACATTGACCAACCGACGTCGGTAGGATTACTGACATCAGCAACTGTGAGAGATTAACTGTATGAATCAGGTACGCATTATCTATTTCTCTTTCTTAGTATTTCACTATTTCTTTTATACAATATTCTTCTTGTCAAATAAGTGGACTGTCATCCCTCAAGGAAGTCTTTGCGCTTCTGCGACCGAGCATATCGCTTGGCAGTCCACCATATCTATCTTTAACACTTTTCTTTGTTAAGTTTTCTTCTTATCTATAGGTGTCATCCTCCACAGCCAAAGAGGAGCTCCTTTAACGTCTGGATAACGGTGCACAACTTAGTCTAGGTACGTACAAACCCCAAACCTTCAACCTCTAGTTTTTTCATTTTCTTCTGAATGTAATTAGCACAAAAACAAGTAGAAACATCATCCATTATCTCAAAGCTTCCACTCAAACTTTAAACCTTTTAACCCTTTGAACCTTGAACTCTTTTGGTTCAAGGTTCAACAGTTCAACAGTTCAATCTTCACTCTTTGAAGTCTTCTTTTCTTTTAATTCCATTGAAGCCTTTGAACTTTTGAACTTGCTGAAGTCTTCAAAGTCGTTGAAGCGCTTAACTCTTTTTGAACCTTTAAACTCGTTGAACCTTTGAACCTTGTGGAGGTGGGGTTTATTGGTTTAATGGTTCAAAGTGGTTCATTCCAATTATTTGAAGCCCATCGATAAGTCTTTTGATTGAACTTTGGCATTAAACTAGCCTTGAAATGCCTAAGTGTTTAGAACTTGTTTCTTTGTGAAAGCCTGTCGGTTGAACCTGTGGAACCTGTTGAACCTGTGAGTCCCTTAATTGAAAATGCTTGAATAATTGAAGAACTTGGCTGCTTAGAACATTTTTTTGAAAAAGGAAGAGATCATTTTGGCATGCAGGACCAAAATAGTTGATATGTTATCCATAAAAACAAGTGACAAATTTTGGGAAAAACATACTAAAAGAGAACAAACACTACTTAGTTGTTTTATATAAATTAAAAGAGGTCTATTACTACTTGAAGAAATCAAGGCGGTGTATATTCTGAAGTTTTGAGTAGGTTTCCCTAACAAGAACAAAGGGAAGATCTCTAAATCTCTGGTTTGTGAAATTTTTAGAGGAGTCCCCCATTTAGGAGACAAGGGGGTGTGTTGGCCACAACAAATATGCTATTGATAAACTGGTCACATGGATTACCATAGAAAAACTTGATCTTTCCTCATTAATTTCAAATCATTTTACTTGAGTTGACACAAATTTAATATGTACCAATGAGTTATGATTTTAGCAGCATAACACTAATAACTCTATCTAACTACTCAAATCAATGAAGCAAGGTGGGATTTTATAGGTTCTAAGCACCACCATGCAACTATAATACATTAATGTGTGATTTAAAAGGTGTGTGACAAATTGCTATACGTAATAGATGTAACTTATTATAGTGAGTGCCTTGGTCCTAAAAAACCCCTATATACATGCCATTATGCTTGATTTTCTCCAAGATTTTTATGTCTTAATGCTCTTATTTGATGGACTCACTCTACTAGGCTGGATCATAACTCCTTTTGTGTTTAATGATCTTCACAATCTCCTCCTTGATCTTGGTGCTCTTTATTTTGTGCCACCCAATGTGCTGCCATATGCATGATATAAGACTTGGTCAATATTTTGTTGTGCTTTTGTTTTTTAGTTACATCTATGCAACCTCATCCTCATGCACCATTTTACATTATTGATCTTATATTTCTATGCAGTCTTTAAAATGTGTACATACTTTTGCATTGTGTTATTATCAAAAGTATGTGTTTTCATACTTGCCAAAATTGGGTCTAACAATTATTGATATTAATAAACAAAGCATTTCTCTCTATGCTAAGTAGATTATGATTACTATTGAGGGGAATGAGGCTTAGAAAAACCTTCTAAGCCACTACATTCATGTAGGTTACCCCATGGCAAGAATTGTTGGAAAAAAATAGGATTCTACACTCTTTTGATTACTTTCATCCCATTTAAAATAAGAGGGTCCTTTAAAATCAAGAGCATCTGAAAAACCTTCGAAGATGTTCAACCTCAGCTTAAATGGGTTAGTAGTTGGTTTAGAACTAGTCTTTCATTTAATGATCATAATCTATGGTGATCCCTTGTCATGACAAATACATACTTCCCTCTTGCTGAAACACCATGTGTAAAGGCCCTTTAACTTTTAAGAAAAGGCATTGCCATACTTAGAGATCTTTTCTCATCAAAAAAATGGATTTCATGGCCTACCTTACAAAGGAAGTATAAGTTGTTAAGACTTACTTGCTATCATGCATTTTCAATACTTGATATCAGATGCCATGCTCAAAAAGATGGGTCTGCAACCTTTGGTAGCTTAGTGCAAGGATTAGTGTTGGAATTGTGACACTGCTTTTAGAAAGTAATAATAGACGAGACCCTTTTCCTTTGGGTAATCTTAACAAGTGATGGAGTTTTAACTCACCCAAAATGTGGCTTGTCAAACTTTATCAGATATGAAACTATTTTACTAAATTTGGGAAAATATAGGTTTAATTTCCTAATAGTAAAGGGGTCTAGATTAAGGGGAAAATTAGTAAATAAATGTGATTTAATTAACCTATTGATTTATTGATTTTGGAAGTGCTTAATTGATTTATAAAAATAGCAAACAAGGGGATAGAGAGTAAAAATTAGCTGATTTTGGGCTAAGACAGAGGAAATAGAGACTATAAATTATTGATATGGCTGGGTAGACTGTCAAAAATAGGATCTTGAAGTCTATTTTTTGCTTGGACAGGAGTGCTAGAAATGGGACACCTAGAGGTACAACATTGTAGTCTAAGTTTCAGCACTGTAGTCCTTAGTGTCTAAGCTTTCTGATTTTTTTGGGTTCTGTTTGTTTGCTTTGGGAGACCCTATGCCTGAAATATCAAGTCTTGATTGTTTGTGAAGTTATGTGTGTAATTAATTTTGTCTTCAAATATCCTAGTTCCTTTTCATGCTTGATAGGTGATCTCGAATCCAAATAGAAAAAGGGGTTAGTGTGTAATATGCATTGAATGTACAATCACACCTCGTGTATGGGCACATTGCCTACATACCAATACTCCAAAGAGGGATCAAGGCTAATGTAGTTCTCCCAATTTGAATATGTATTGTGCAATCCTGTGTATGCAATGCAAGTGTATGAAATTTTGGGAAAGCTTGAGATGACTCATTGCTAGTGCAGGATCTTGGATAGGTTGGAAATAAAAGTGGTTGGCTATATGCAGAGAATAGGAAGATTTGCTTGAGTGTGCTTTAGTATATTTCTAGCTTGTGCCTTTGAATGATTACCAACCCTTGTAAATGACCTTTGAATGGGATTTTATAAGGAAACTAGTTATCCTAGGTTAGATGAACTCGCATTAGGATGATAAAGGATAAGATAAGGATTCGATAAAATATGACCATTTGAGGCTATTGTGGACTTGGACCACAACACTGGAAAGTGGACACCCTAGGTCCCAACATTGTAGTCCAACTTATGGTGCTATTGTCTAGGGGGAAAGGGACCTTAGGGGATATATCTATGCCTAAGAAAGGAGTTCGGGATAGTAGGGGTTGAATCTAGAAGGCTTCAGATGATTGGGAAATAGTGAAAACATGCCTAAGTGGGTTGTGTAAGCGAGTAGGAGAGACCTATGGTTTGGGTGTCACAAGTCATGCTCAAGTTGTACAAATTGCATTTTAGTATGACTAAATTCCACCCCCCCCCTTTATTCTAAGTATACATCAAAGTGAAATACTAGGATAAAGGAGGAAAATAAAATCATAATTGAACTTACTTGTGAGGCTAAGTCTAAGAAGTTGTGTGATGCTAGATTATGCATAGTGAGAGCATATTATACTATGTAAGTCTACAAAAAGGAAAGTGAAAGTAGATCAGTTCTTACTAGATACACTATATCTAAAATAAGAATGTACAAAGTTGGGTAAAGAGAGAGGAAGGAAGAGAAAGGAACAAATACACCTCATCGGGTACGTGAACCAATACAAAACCTGTTATGTTGTTGGGTTGTATTGGATGATGCTGGAAGTATGTTGAACCAAGAGTTATATCAATGAATGAGTTGAGTGATCAATCCCTTAGAAGTTGGCTCAAGAATGCAAAGGTAGGCCCTTTGGCTCCATCATCACCAACTATGTGAAGTTAACGAATTATGCATGTGTTAATCAATGTATGGATCGTATGTCAAATTCCTATGAATATGTGGCTCAAGAATACAAAGGCTAGCTATTCCTTTGGCTCCATTGTTGCCTCATGATGTGAAGTTGAATGAGAAAATACTGGTATGGATGAATGCCATATGAGATGGCTCATGGAGCCCCTGAATGTGTTGTGATATGACAATGTTGGTGTGGATAGCCAGATGTAATTTGGAAACTAGGCCACTATTGGCTGCTTTGAAAGATGGAGATTAGACTTGTACATAAACCCCTCTTAAAATTGGAATCAAGGCTTAGGAATCCACTCAATAACTTGGGTACGTAGGAAGCAAACTTGTATGAAAGTTTACTTGAAAGTGATGCCAACCACCTACAGATGGAATAAGGACACAACTATTGGGATTGTGCAAGAAAATGCAATAAACTTGGAAATAGAGAAGACCCATGTACTGCGCACATTGCCTCTAATAGCTAGTGTCTGGAACATAGATTTTGAACTAAAATTTGTATCAACTGCCATGTCTAAACTAAAAATGGAAACCTTCATACCATGTATGATGTCCCATGTATCTGGATTCTCTGAGCGAAATAAGTGCTAAAAACTACTAATTTTTGGAGTGAACTATATTGGCAAAACTGTGACTGAACTCACCTCTCTACCTGATTCTAGAAAAACTATATATTTTATTGTTTTGACAACAGCACCAAAAATTGGACACTTTAGGGTCCAGCATTGTAGTCCCATTTTTGGCACTATTGTCTAGAGCCAAAACTGATGACCAATCTGGATTCTCTATTGTCTACCTGGTCTATTTTACCTGTGTTAAGTTTTGGATTCTAGATTGTAATATTCTAAAACTACTTTTTTGACCATTAGGAGCTATAATCTCTATGACAAAACCCTTGTTTGTTTCCCACTCTCATGAGGGTAGGAATGGAGACCCTGCAATGACTACCCTCAGAAGAAGAAGCCCTACAAGTGTGTTAAGCTACAAAAACATTTGATATAGCATTGATATACATTATCTCAAGATATAACAAAAGTTGTAGAGAGAGATTGTTAGATCCATACGGGTATGCCTAGATAGATATAATAATGTAATGGCATGTGCATAAGAGTAAACTAGAATTTGAAATGTTAGTTGTTAGTTGTTAGTTGTTAGTGGCATAGAGGGATGGAGCATGATGTCCATCATGGCATCCAAGAAGTAAGGTAAATGCATGACTGGAATCATGCCATTGTAAATAAAGATAAACAAACAAGCAACAAGCATACAAAGCAAGAAGTAAGAAACATGCAAGGATGGCCAAGGGGCCAAATAAGCACACAAGGCATACAAGGCATGTTTAAATGCCACATAAACACATAATGGGAACAAGCAAAGATTGGCACAAGGGCCACAAGCACATGAAAGGCACACATAAAGGACATTGGCAAGTGTCCAAAGGCACACACCTATAGACAAGAACAAAGGACATTGGCAAATGTCCTAAAATGCAAGTAGGAAGCAAATAAGAACTGGAAAATGAAAATGCATCTAGCTAATCAACGCCAATAGTGGAAGCATGCAAAGTACTAGAAATATAAACATGCATCTAACTATGGAAAGCAAGAAGCAAGAGTATACAAGATATGTAATACAAGACTAATGTATATGTTATGAATACAAAAGTGTGATATATGCTAATGGATGTCGATGTGATATCTATGTAAGAAAGTAAGGAACATACTATAACAAGATTTTTAGAGTGTGTAGTGTAAGAATGACATAACCTGGATGGTGTATATATTTAAAGTATGCCCCTAGTGGGTAGATGTATCGATATGTAGCTAGAATGTAGAAGTAAGATGCCCCCTTGATGGGTGGAGTGAAGCAATCAAGGATCTGAATATAGTGCATGCACTCAAAAAAGATCAAGTGAAGCATGATAATAAAGATAAATTGACAAACAATAGCATAAAATAGCATAATGTAAGTCTAACATAGGGATTAGCAATGTAAAACATAGATGATGCATATAATTGACATGTTTTTGTATTTTGAATGTTATATTGTTTTTGTATTTTGAAATGTTTGAGCTATGTATAATCAAGTAGAGGAAACTATGTATAATCAATGCCAGAAAGAAAATTATATACAAACATCACATCATATAATATAAGAGACTAGGCTGGGGGTGGGAAGGGATCTTGAGATGGAGGCTGCTGGGGATAAAAATGGAGGAAGGGATGTTGGACATCATTGAATGCATCAGAATCATCATCATAAGTATCATCATATGTTGTAAGCATTGTGTTCATGTTGTCATCAAATTGAAGATGAACTGAGGGTTGATCTGGTTGTGAAAATGTTACTTCTACTCTTCATCATTTAATCTGGTTGGTAAGTGGTTTCATTATAAGTGGTGTTGGTGGTGCTATGATTTGAATAATGCCTCGATCTTGTAGTTTATCTAATCATTGTTGTAAAGTTGTACATGAGTCGGTATCATGCCCAGTGATCCTATGAAAACGGCAAAATGGATTACCTTCCTTTTGTGATAATCTATTGATAGATCTGTGTTGTATTGTAGGAAGCTTGATTAATTTATGATCAAGTAACATCTATTGTAAAAATTGTGGTCGATGTTGTGTACTGCCTACCTAGATCCAAATGACTATCTTTTTATTCATAGAAGTAACCATGTTAATTGTATGTGCCCAACGATCTATCTATGGTTATGAATATGGAGGATATCCTAAGAATGTGTCATGAGATACTAAAAGTGATGTAGGATGCTTAATAAGTGCTATAGAATCTATTTCTAACTATTTTTGCTTGTTCACATTCAGAAGATGAAAGAAACTTATAGATAATGGTCAGGGGTTAGATGATACCCGGATGAAGTTTGCGCACCGTATCCAGACGATTGAAGGAGCTCCTCTTTGGATGTGGAGGATGACACCTGTAGATAAGAAAGACTTAAACAAGGAAACTGTTAGATAGATAGGTGGTGGACTGCGAAGCAAAGCTCGATCCCAGAAGTGCAAAGACTTCCTGGAGGGGTGACAGTCCACTAGTTGATAAAAATAATATTGCTAGAAAGAGAAATGGTGAAAGACTGAACAAAGGAAATAAAGATAAATGTGTACCTATATTTGGCAATCTGTCTTCCACAGTCACCAACGTCGGTTGTTCTGCCGGCGTCAGTTGGTTAATGTTGCCGATGTCAGTTAGTCTGCCGACATCGGTAGGGGCAATGGGCCTGGATGTCGATGTCAGTGGGGGCAATGAGCCTGGGACGGGTTTTTTGGTCTATCTATGGTCAACAGAATGGTTTGGGATGTCTGTGGGAGTTTTAATGGTTTGTGCTGGGTTTGCAGGGCAGAGAGTATGGCCTAAAAAAGGGACCAGGTAGAGGACAGGGGTGAAAGGGAGATAAAGATGAGGGAAGGCTTTTCAGCCTTTTCGAGAAGGATAGGTTGGGTTGTGTCAATAGTGCTTGGAAATGCACAATGGGTTGATTACTAATATATCCTAAGAGTACTGAAATAAAAACTAGTAGAAATACTTAGCTCTTGGTGGAGAGGCAGGAGTGCAAAAGGCCTGTTTCCATTATGGCTGATGTGGGAGACTTCGTGCAACCTTCAATTCGGTGTGGAGTGACTGATACAAAATTTCTAAGCCTGGAGAGTGTTGCTGAGATGCTGATCCCTGCAAGGAGTCGAGGAGCAAGAGAACTCAGAGATTGGAGCAAGAGAATTCACGTTTGCATGGGGGGCAACAGAAGTTGAGATTTAGTTTTAAAGGAATCGACGTTGGTGATACCACTGGCATCGGCTGACTACTCACTGACATCGGCAACTAAAGAATGGGAAAAGAGGCTATTTTTAGCCTTTTGCCTGTTCTTCCAACTGCCAGGTCTAATTGTCGTTGGAAAATGGTCTGAAGGCAGATTAAATGAGTGCGAGAGGTTAGTGGGAGGGTTGAAATGGGGTTTAAGTAATTAAGATTTGGCATGGGGTGATGGAGGTATCCAAGGAGAGGTATCCAAGGTGGGGTGAGGTGTGAAGGGTGATGTGTCAAGGGTGTTATTAATTTAAAATAGTTAATTTATTTTAAATTAATAAGTGTGTGGGTTAGGAATGTTTTAGAAGTGGACCAAGGGGACCAAGGGGGAGTCGACCAAGGAGTAGACATAATTTTGGTGTCTACAGAATCATCTTGGTATTCTCCTAGGCCAATTGGTGTAAAGTTCAATCCACATAGATAATTATCTATGAGTGTGGGTGTTGTATCATCATCATCTGAAGTAGCCTGGGAATTTATATCAACATCATGTACGTAAGGTAACTCTAAATTTACCATAAGAGGTAACTATGAAATAGGAGTCTCGATAACTATAGTAGGAGAAGATGATCATGCTATAATAGTATCTGTATTGGCCTGAGGACATATATCTATGGGAGCAACTAGCACTACTAGAACTGTTGTTGGTGATGGCATAAGTGTAACAGGGGTAGTTATTGTGACTCTTGGAGTGACTAGAGCTATTATAACTGGGTGAGCATCTGGAGCTGGAGATATATCTGGAATTAAAGGAATGTGAGATGTGATGGTCTCTCCCACCTCATATGTATGTATTTTATCAAGAGGAATACGGTGAAGTGGTGACTGCATGATAAGAGAAGGTGTTCTATCTGCCAAAATATTTGAAGATGACTCTGTAACTCGATAATATCTAAATGGTTGATTATCTGTTGGACATTTGTAGAGATATCCATCATGAATGAACTTGACACATCAATGTAGAGTAGAAGGAATGACTTGCATAACATGTATCCATGGTCATCCAAGTAAAAGATTATAATGGAGAGGACCCGACATAACTTGAAACTAGGTGGTAAGGGTTTTGGGCCCTACCATGATATCCAAAGCAATTGTGCCTAATTTTTTTCATGGTATGTCATCAAACCCTTTAATAGTCTTATATGACTTCTGCATAGATTCCATATCTACACCCATAACCTGTAAGAATGTGATATTGCATATATTTATCCTATCACCACTATCAACTAGAACTCTCTTTACTGCACTAGTTTTGATTTGAATTTGTATGAATAGTGGTAAATTTTGATCAATAACTGCCTAAGATGGTGTGTCCTCTTTATCAAAAGAAATGGCATCTTCAATAGTTTTAAATGTGTTTACCACTGATGTAAAATAAGAAGGCTTGGACTTAGCTGGCATGGAAGTATGAGTGAGTCCCTGATAGAGAATGTCCTTAAACACATTGGCTTTTTGGAGCAATTCTAACATTGACATTTTTGCTGGAGTATTGCGTAATTGATCCACAATATCATATGACTTATTTGAATCTATTTATGTAAGGGGCCAGGTCGGGGATGGGATGAAATAGGTGGGTTGTGAGGTTCTTGGGTGGGCAGAGGAGGGATAATGACACATTGAGTAACAACTCTAACCACATTATCTGTATAGGATTAGTAATGTGTGTAGGAGGAGAGTGTAGATAATAGATAAGGTGAGGAGGTGGGATAACAACACATCGAGTAACAACTCTAACCACATTATCCACACTCTATATAGGATTAGTAGTGTGTGTGAGAGAAGAGTGTAGATAATCGATAGGGTGAGGAGATGGAGGGATGAAAGGTGCTAACTGGGATTTTCTGGCGATGGGTAGTGACTTGTGGGATGGTGAAATCAACCATGCAACAGTAGTCAGCATGGAAGACTGGTTCCAAGGGAGGTCAGACAAGAGGTGTCTTAATATATGCAAAGATAGTTTGTTGGATATCATTCCATACTATAAAAAGTAAACATGCAAAGTAAATAATGAAACTTTGTACTAACATATGTTAGACTTCATCATTCATGTACATGATAGGGCCCATTATGGTTTCTTTATTATTTGAAAGAAATGTAATAAGCATGTGTAAACAAGTGAGCATCATTTTTGTAATTTAGCTATGGGTGTAAGGTGGTACCTTGAGAAGCAATATGACCTGGTGTATGCAACTAGGGATTTTTCAGAAATATTATTTGCAAACTACTACGAACTTTTAAATTTGAAATTGATTTTTTGAGCTACGTGTGCAAAATAAAATTCAAAAAAATATGAGAAATTACTTGCTTGAATGGGACCTAGTAGATGCAACTAGGGTTTTGAGACAAATAAATTTTCTGAAATTACTATGAATTTTTGAAATTTGAAGTGTTTTTCTTATTTTAATATTCAATCAAAATTTACAGAAAATAAGTGGAATATTGCTTGAAAATTACTGGGATTTAGTTGATGTAACTAGGGCTTTGAAATGATTTTTTTCAAAAGTAATGTAACAATTTGAAAAATTTACTATAAATTTGTAGAATTGAGCTTGAAAAATTTAGGAAAAGATTGAAAATATTTCTAAAATTAACAATATATTTTTCCTAGTGGTTTGAAAGTGTTTGTATGCAAATAAGACCTAGTATGTGCAAACTAGGGTTTTAATGAATTATTGAAAAACATATTTCCATTAATTTTTAGTTTTTTAATTTTTAAATTCATAAAAAATTAAGAAAATATTACAAAAAATAAAAAATAATTAGCCCTAGGGTTTTTGTGCAAAAATTTGAAGTTGAGTTCACCAAATGTTTTACTGAATTTGGGAAACTATATATTTAATTTCCTAAATAGTAAAGGGGTTTAGATTAAGGGAAAAATTAGTAAATAAATGTGCCTTAATTAACCTACTAATTTATTGAATCTGAAAGTACTTAATTGATTTCTAAAACTAGCAAACAAGGGGATAGAGAGTAAAACTTAGCTGATTTTGGGTTGAGATAGAGGAAATAGAGGTTGCAAATTACTGATATGGCTGAACAGAGTGTCAAAAATAAGATCCAAAAGTTTGTTATTTACCTGGACAGGAGTGCTAAAAATGGGACACTTGGAGGTCCAACGCTGTAGTCCATGTTTTGGCATTGTAGTCCTTAGTGTCTAAGCTTTATGAGTTCTATTTGTCTACTCTGGGAGACCCTGTGCCTAAAATATCAAGTCCTGGTTGTTCATGAAGCTTCCTATGTAATTAATTTTGTCTTCAAGAATCCTAGTTCCTCGTCATGCTTGATAGGTGATCTTAAATCTAAATGAAAAAGGGGTTAGTGTGTAATATGCATTGAATGTGCGATCACACCCCGTGTGTGGGCACGTTACCTACATACCAATACTTTGAAGAGGGATCAAGGCCAATGTAGTTCTCCCAATTTGAATGTGTTTTATGAAATCCTATGTATGCAATGCAAGTGTATGCAAATTTGGGCAAGCTTGAGATGACTCGTGACTGATGCAGGAGCTTGAATAGGCTGGAAATAACAGTGATTGGCTATATCTAGAGAACATGAAGATTTGCTTGAGTGTGCTTTAGTATATTTCTAGCTTGTGCCTTTGAATGATTGTTAACCCTTCTAAATGACCTTTGAATGGGCTTTTATAGGGAAACTAGTGATCCTGGAGTAGATGAAGTCGCATTAGGTTGACAAGGGAAAATATAAGGATTCAAGAAAATTTAATCATTTGAGGCTATTGTGAACTTGGACATCATTGCTGGAAAGTGGACACCCTGGGTCCCAGCGCTGTAGTCCAACTTATGACACTATTGTCTAGGGGGAAAGGGACTCTAGGGGATAGATTTGTGTCTGGGAGAGGAGTCCAAGACAGTAGGGGCTGAATCTAGAAGCCTTCAAATGACTGGAAAATAGTGAAAATATGCCTAAGTGGGTTGTGTAAGCGAATAGGAGAGACCTATGGCTTGGGTGTCACAAGTCATGCTCAAGTTGTACAAATTACATTTTAGTATGACTACAAGAACACCAAACTCGAGCCCAAACTTTCTGACTTTCTCTAGTGTTTTGTCTATCAACATCTTTTGCTTGGGGAACACCTCAAGCACATTGGGATCCTTAATCCCAAATGCCATGCTTGTTTTAGATCTGAGGCTTTTTGACACTTGTTTTGGACTTGTCTTAGAGCTTAAAAATATTGGCAATGGATTCATAGTTGATTTTATCCTTTTCATCTATAGCCTATCAATTCGAGAATGGATTCCTTTGGGAACAATTCTCAATGGCCAACATACATTACTTTTTTATGAAATTTATTTAGAGCTATATATATTTTATTTGATGGGGTAAATGGGCCAACTTTTGACTAGAGTCAATAGAACTAGCTTGAGACACAAATGGGAGGCCTAGGTCCCCCTTATAGTGAATCCCAACATTACTTAATTCACCAACGACCACCATTGGCCTACCATGTTGTAACGAGATTTGAACCTGGGTGGTGCTGGACACAACCAAGCCTCTTAACAAATGCACCCACATCCCATCAATTCAAATTTAATCTACATCTGAAGCTTAATGGGGGTGGGCCTGGGTTCATAATGTCCACCAAATGATCTACAGCCAAATCATCCCACACTGATCTGTGTGGAACACATGGAGAAGTTTGACCCCTACCTCAAGGTGTCCCCATGGCCACTTCAGAGTGTAGGTGGTGTGTAGAGGCCCCACTCCACACACCATAGGTAAATCAAGGATTGAACTTGAGACTTGGGTGACTTAAGTCATTGCTCCCATCCACTCAAGCTAACCCTTGGTGGTTATTAAGAGCTAGAATTTTAATACACTTATAGAAGCGTACAAAATCAACTATTTTTAATAGTAAAAAACTTTATTTTTAGTTTTATGTCAATGACAAAGTGATTATAATCTCTTCGATTTATCTGCCAATCTAAGCTCATACAAAGAAAGTGGTTATATAATTTCAGCATCTCAAGGGGTTGCTCTACAATGGGGGTGGGGGAAGGAGAGCACATGTTGTACTAAGAGTCGAGTTCCTCCAGTCCCACTACTACAAAGCACCCCTTCATCAACGCTCAGATGCCATTAGAACTAGTCTCGTGGTTTCTTCTCCTCCCCTTCTTCTCAGCTAGAGGGATAAAGCCCACTGTCGCTCATAAATTCCTCAATTGGCTCATCTTAGTGGTCCTCACATATGCATGGTAGTGAGTCGATGGACATTTACTTGCCTTTACCTTTCAGTTGGAGAATTACAATTTCATTGGCTCCTTTTGAAAACACATAGAATGGGTGGGTTACCCTTGATCCACCTTTAGGATAGCCCTCTTTTAAAATTGTTCAACCTCCCAAAAATGATCTGCGACGATTACCTTATAGTGCAAATGCCTATACTTAAAATTCTTACTTACTTTGATGATATATTATTTTATTAATGCTTTTCTATAATTATATTTAATTGACATTTTTTTTTAACTCTTACAAATTATATTTTTTACCATCATAAATAACAATGGTGAATAACAAATTAGAAAAATAAAACTCCAAAATCATAATCCAAACCTATTTTATTTGTTGGATAGCAAAATCAATGTTTACAAATAGTGGCTGATATCATTATATCGCATTCTAATTAAACCCTAGCAATATAAGTACAAATATTTAAAGGAATAGATATTTGGTGTTTAAAAGCTTATGAGGATTACAATGGAAGCAGACCCTCAATCAACTACCTAGTGGATATGGCAGTTGGTCTTGAGGACATTGAAGTTGCAAACCGAAGCTAGGTGAAACCAATTTTCCTAATTTGCACCCAGAATTTCTCAGGCCCCACAAATTCGCTTTTCACGTAAAAGCAGTTATTCATTGGACAATATTTTATTCTAACTGTCAATCCCTCTTTAGCCATATTCTTCTCCTTAATCTGATGGAGAACAGATATTTCCGTTATTCGATGCAGTATGGCTTTCCCTGCACCCAACATACTGCACTGCACTTCCCGAACTCACTGTTTAAAAAAATTGTAGATCGTCATTTATTTGTCTGTTGACAGAAAAACCTGCAAAAAGATGGGCAGGTTTAGCCTTGTTTTTCTTTCGAGCATTGTCATTGCTTTGGCTTCAGCTCTTCCTGGTGTACAGTCGTGGGGCAAGGAAGGTCATTATGTCACATGCAGGCTAGCTGAGGTAAGCAGCTTTTTCTTTACCATTGCTTTTATCGCACCCTTTATTTCTTTGTACATCTTGGATGATTTTATGGGCTGGCTTCATTTGGGTGAGAGGTATGATTAAGTCATTTTTCTTAAAATATTGAATCTGTTTCAATGTACTGTACATTATGATAAGAAGTACATGGTTTCAATTAGGTCAGGAGAATGAGGAGTGAGGACCGATTTTCTGCTGGCCAGTGAATTCAAATGAATTAAATGTAAATGGGTAGTAACCTAAGTGGGCGTGATTGAAGAGAAAATTCCATTGTTGGGTACCCTCGAGCTGGAGTAATACTAGGATCGGTGACCTCTTGGGCAGTCCTGATATATGACTTGCAAGTCTCTGGGATGACTATTAATGCTACGTGATGGTTCATTTCGCTGGTTTCAATCCCACTGCTTAACCCTATGAGTGCCTATGGAACCATTTAAGCTCATAAGAGGTACTCACAGAAACTAGGTCCTTAAAAACACAGCTTGTATCAAACACTGCATGCAGTTAATCGCCAAAAATGAGGTCATCAAAGGAATGAATAAATGGTATTGAATGCTGTATTCATTTGGTCTCTAAAAATGACATCCAAGTGGATCTATCACGCTCACGAGAGATTGATCATAAAAGGAATGATTATTTGTTATAAACCGGTCATTGAAGGAGTGTCAACTCATTAGAAATGGGTCTTTAAAGGAATGGCTATTCATGAGAAATGGGTTATTGAAGGCACGATTTGAGTATTGAATACTGTGTGATGTTTATAAATGCAAATGCATTTTTGCAGAACACAGAGCAAGACACTATAGCTAAAAAAGTAGAATAACAGCTTATTTAAATATGAAGGCAAAACCAAGTACTGTAATTGTTAGCCAATTTTGGTTAAGTTTGAGCTTAAAACTAAAAGTCTCTCTATTGATGGAATGTTGTGTAGTTTCTTAAGAGATTGTACTCTGTAGTTCCATTCGCCAAGGCTAAGATAGTTTTTTTTCTCTTTCTCCAATAACAGACAAATGATATAGTTTTTTTTCTCCTTCTCCAATAACAGACAAATGATTAAATTTAGGTATTCCTTTCTGGAGTTCTCCCCTCACTTGATTATTTATATCTGTAATTGAATCTATGGCCAGTGTTTACTCTTCCTGGGCTTACACACGCCCCTCCTGTTGTGATTTCCTTGTTTTACTGTTTTTAGCATTAGTCCTATTCACATTTTTAGCTTCTAGCCTTTTTAACTACCCTAGTACTGTTCTATTGTAACTGGATGTAATTTCAAGTCCCATTGGTCACTCATGGACATGAATATAATATCTTTCTTTCTTTCTTTCTATGTCTACAATCTGTAAATGATTTTTTTTGCTTTGAAAATCGTGGTTCAGGTTATGACCGCCTTCAAGCAAGCTTAGGCTAGTTTCCTAAGATTTGAAACTGTTTCACTTGAATATGCCCTGTTAAACCTGGGTCATGCTTGAATGTACCCCATATTTGTTAGATCACAACCTCGCCCCATATCCGCTGGGGTTATGGGCCACCTTACTGCTTCTGTCTATAAATAGTGCTATGATTTATCTATTTCCTGTTTTTAGTAGCTGAAAATTTGTCTTCATTGTCTCATAATTTTTAAGTGCAGGCCCTTCTAAGTGAAGCAGCAGCAACTGCGGTGCAGCAACTGCTTCCAGACTATGCAGAAGGTGATCTTGCATCCCTTTGTTCTTGGCCCGACGAGATAAAATTTTTGTACAAATACCATTGGAGTAGTCCACTGCACTACATTGATACACCAGATTTCAGGTGTAACTATGATTATTGTCGTAAGTTATTTTTCCATTCAGATATTATGCACTGATATTTACTGTATAATCTTCAAGTATAAATATTTTAAATCATCTGCTGAATCTGAATCTGAACGGGTATGTGATTCTTGGTACTTCAGTATCTTCAGAAAATTAAAGTTACTTCTCATCATTTTGTTACTATTTTTCATCGATCAAACCTAGAAGTAGAGTATGTTTTTACAATTGAGATCATAAGGAGAAACATCATATTAATTTTTAGTCTCACCTGATTTCTTGAGTATCACAAAGGAATTCAGCACTTTAGATTGTCTGAAGCTTTCCAGTAACTTGCCATCATCTTTCCAACACAGATGCTAGGCACCCACTCAAAATAATCTGCATCTTGTTCATCCATTTATAGACAAATTTAATGCATATAAAAATGCATGTAAGTGCTGTGCTTTGACATCTGCTATTATTTATGGTACAGGGGACTGTCATAATGCACAGGGAGAAAGAGATATGTGTGTGGCAGGAGGCATCAATAACTACACTGCTCAGCTTACAACATACAGCAAATTCTCTGATGCACAATGTATGTTTCTTCTTTAGGAATCATCCTGGCTTCTTGGGCCCTGTTCTACTTTCTATAACTCAATGTTACTTTTTAATTATGTATTTAATTGGTAGCTTCTAATCAAAAGGACATCTTTTTAGAGACATCTAATTTGGAAACTTATAGATATCATTTTTTTTGTAGATAATTTGACAGAAGCATTACTCTTTCTGTCACACTTCGTGGGAGACATTCATCAGGTCTTATTCTGATCATCCACGCATTTTATCTGTTTCAGGGAGTTAAAACATCATGTACTTTGGTGTACACATTTAAAATTATTAAGAAGTGGGAGATCATTGCCCAAGGATCTCAGTAGTATTTTAAATATATTTTTCCATCCAGGAAATCGCTTATAAATGCTCACAGAAAAACTGCAACTAATAATTTTGCAGCCTCTGCATGTGGGATTCACTGGAGATGCAGGTGGAAACACAATAATTGTACACTGGTATAGGCGAAAGGCTAATTTGCATCATGTAAGTATACAAACTTGTGGCAGTATGTATGTTTTTCTGGTGAGAATCAGGGAGGGCAAATGAATTTAAGAATGATCAAAAGAAAAATAGAAAACTGCAGTTTGTTCATTTTTCATTTGTAGATTTTGATTTTTTTTTTTTAATAGGTAAATTGAGGGTTTCTACTGGGGCCCTCAACCTTTTTTCAAGTATCTATTACATGCTTCCGAAATACAAACCATATGGCAAGTAGAGGAAGATAGAGAGGTATTAATATGGTGGAAGAGTGAGTGCTAAAAAGGTTAAGGGATAGTATGTGATTAAAAGAGGGAGATTCTAATAAGACAAACTGCTCTCTTAACACAAAAAGAGAGGCAATTAACTAATAACTACAAACATATATGAAACTGCATACACAAGAACTAACAGATAAATTGCAAAGAAACACAATCCCTGAACCGAAACCACTTCCAAATGCCTGTAAGATCTAAGCCTGCTTGGTAGTGTTATTCTTTGCTGACTTTTTCTTCACAACAGGCATAACCGTGGGCGTGGGATTTTTTGAAGCATATTTATCGAGTAGTTTGGACTTGCATTCAAAGAAGTCAATGGTGGTTTTATCTGCCACCAACACAAAGGTGGCCTCTAGAGCAAACCCAGTCGTAATATCAATTTCAATGATGAGTTAGTCCATGGTCTTGAGGGGTCCCATCATTATGTTTGAAATATGAGGTTTCCGAGATAGTTGGCCTTTTCGGGTGAACACCCATTCTTCAGCAGTGATTCGGTCCTCAGGCCTCTTGTGTTTTCTAGGCTTGGCAGAGGATGCAGGGGAAACAACACTGTTTTTGGCTATGCCTGAAGGTGAATCTGTGCAATTGTCTATTTTTGGGAATCATAAAGGAAGAAGAGGGCAACTCTGCCGAATTAAGAATAGACTCAAACTGAGACACCTTGTTTTCCAATGCTGCTATGCTAGCTTCCAATGGAGAAGAGTCAGCAGAGACATGCGGCTTATCTTTGTCCCCTTGTGTGGGTCTCCATTCATAAAATAGAGAATTCTGATTTTTTAATTAGAAAATGCTGAAGAATGCTGATTACAACCAATCTGAATTAATCCAAACCCTACTGAAAGTATTTTACGTAAATGCATATTACAATTAAATTGGGTCAAACCCGGCTGAAAGAAAACCAAAAAAACAATTACTTCTAAAAATAAACACTGCTGATTGTACTTGTTGGCAGCACTCGAGTGTTGGGAAAGGTACGGCTGATCACTGGTCAAACCCTAATTTTGAATCAGCTTGAAACGCCTAAAAAATCCTCGAAACCCTAGGTGAAACAAGTCAATATAGTACGGCAGCGCTAAACTGCTCCGATGTTGCCCACCTTGACTGAAAATGGTTGCTGTACGGATCTGTATGGATCCATACGGATATGTACTTTTTAAAAATAAAATAAAATAAAAATTTCTACCTCCTAAAATGTGATGCCCTAGCAGAATGGACCTCTAAAACTGATATTTTGTGAATTTGGTAACACCGTTGTAATCCCTGAATGAAATTACCAAATGGGTATGAAGGATTTTGTCCTCGTATCTGTAAATTTTCATTTTCGTAGAAAAGTATGGTAGCTTCAAGCTCTCCAATAAATTTTGAAAGTTGAATGATAATAATGGATGTTCTTTTTCTTTTTTTCACTTTTCTTATAATTACTTTTCCACCCAAAACCCTAAAAGCAATTTAAAATTACTTTTTATTTTAGTTTCCTCTTTGCTCCATAAAGTAATTAATAATTACTTTCAATTCCAATTTTCCACTTGGGCGTATACTTAATACTCTTTTGGCCCACTTTAAATAATAATACCCCTTTATATGTCCTCCTTTTAAGTTACGACTTAAAATTACCCTTGGGAACACTGAAAGAATTATTACTAATTTATTTCCCTTGAATTTGTCCCTCTTTAAGTCAACAGGGAATTAGATAGACCTAGGTTCCCTGTTTAGTTTAGTTCGAAAAAGGAGACATTACAACTCAAATTGAGACACCTTGTTCTCCAATGCTGCTATGCGAGCTTCTAATGGAGAAGAGTCAGCAGAGACATGCGGCTTACCTTTGTCCCCTTGTGTGGGTCTCCATTCTAGCAGTTCCTCCGTGAGAGCTCTGGGATGAAGAAATTCCACATCAACATCCTCCTCCGACAGCACCAGTTGCGGATTAATATTTAGACCAGATGTCTTTAAGCTCTGCTGTTCTGGGAAAGTGAGGGGGGAGTGAAATCTCGGCCAGCAATTGGAAAGAACAGAATGCTGGCTGGTATAGCTGCTAGCTTTGAAAAGAAATCATTCCAAATGGAAGGAGTACAATGAACACTTGAGGAGGTGCCACTGATGCCCAACATATTCCAAATGAAATCTTCCTCCATGCCATCAACCGTGAAGCATTTGCAAACAACATCCTCTGTTATAGGCCCATCAAAAATTTCTTCATCAGGAGAAGGGTGAGAGGATGATGCCATTTGAGAATGAGGGGATGGGAAGAAAAACAAGAAAGGAAAACAACCGGAATACCAAATATATGGCGGTGAGACAAGAGTAGATTTTAATTTTATTTAGCATATGTAGGACAATTTGTCTTCAATCTACACGCTGTACTAGTTTTTTGCCTTTCACTATGATGTTCCATTGGCATTTTGTATTAGGTTGGACCTTGGATTGGGTTATTCACATCATAAATACCACGACAATATAGGAAACTATCTCATGTTGCTAATTTACATATAGGAATCGTACCTCAGTAAAAAATGAATTCTTATCAATGAAAGACCACATGCCAAAACCACCATGTATTGGCAATGTAACATGAAAATGCACGAGTTTTTCTTCCATCTGTTCATGTTCATATGTGAACGTACTAGTTTCACTGTCTTCCATTTTGATACTTATTGCTTTGCTGTAAAATTGTTTGGCCTCTTCACATCATACATAAACCGGTTCTCTGTTGACAATTTAAACTAAGTTGCCGATACGGATACGGGTACGGATACGGGTACGAGTATCGGATACGGGGATACGTCGATTTTTTTTTGTGGTTTGGATATGGCTGGATACGGCCGTACAAAAATATATATAAAAAATTAAAAATATAAAAATATAGCCATATAAGCAAAATTAACCATATAATATGCATAGAGGAAACAAAATAACTTCAAATAAGTTATATATCCACAAAATATATACTCATAATTCAATGCCAAATATCATAATATAAATATAATTTAATTATAAATATAAATTTTAAATTTTTAAACTAATTAATATTTAATAATTTAAAATTTAATACTATATATTGAAAAATTTAAACTAATGAATAATTTAAAATTTAATAGTATATACTTTATATTTAAAAATTAAAATTTTAAACTAATTAATAATTTAAAAAATTAAAATTAAAATTTAATACTTATATAATTAAGTATTTAATGTAATAATATTATAATAAAAATTAAAATTTTAAAATAAATAAATAAAAATTAAAAAAATAAACATAAACAATAACTTAATTTTCAAAAGAAAAGGAAAAAACTTAAAAATGAAATGTAAAATTTTAAAAACAAATAAAACATTGAAACATACCTCCGGCCCGCAAGGGTTCGCGCAGTCGCGCAGGCGAGCAAGGCGGGGGCGCGGCGGCGCGGGGGCGCGCAGGGACAAGGGCCCGGAGGCGCGCAGGGACGAGGGCGCGGAGGCGCGCAGGCGCGCAGGCCGTAGGTCGCGGGAAGGCGCCGAGGTTCTCAAGTTGCGGGGAGGCGCGGAGAACGGTCGCGGAGTATCTAGCTGTATCCAAACCACAGTGAAAAAAATAAAAAAAATAGTATTTTATTTGGCTGATACGCCGGGATACGGCCAGGGTTCGGCGTGTCCCCTGCGGATATGGCCGGATACGTCCATGGACGTATCCGGCCGTATCCGCAGGGGGCACGCCGTACCCTCGCCGTATCCCCCGCGGATCCCCGCGCTCCCGTACCGGACCGCCGTATCCCCGCGCTCCCAGGGCCTGCTAGGGGCGAATCCGGTAACGTAGAATTTAAATATTTCATGTGCACCTTGTTCTGAACAAATCTCATACATGTGGCATGTTTGCATTTTTGCAGACATGATATTTCATTCAGTTATATTTCACCATCCGCCATTAAGCTTTTTATCTACACGAATTCGTCTTGTACTGCTCTTCACTTTTATTGAAGGATAACTGAATGAATCCTTTAAATTTAGCCCTTACTCTTTGCAGTTCTGTGTTTGAAATTTTAAAAATATCACATGAAGGCTAACTTAATTTGCAAGAAATAAGTTATCCTTTGGCCTGGCTGAAGCTTCATTCTATTTGTTTGCAAGCATTTTGTTGCAGGCGCCATTAGAGGTATTCCCCTTTCCTGGACTGGATCCAGACAGCTAGTCAATGGTATTTAATGAATCATTCATTTCCCACTATTGCAAAGGACGAACAATCATTTTGTAACGCATTAGATTGCCTGGATATTTTTAGTGGGCCTCTAGTTGGAGCATTCAGTGGGGACAATGTGATGCTGTCGGCAAAGGAAAACAATGTTACCCATGTGGTTGTAGGGTTTTCATTGGAAATGGATTACCTAGGGAGTTGGTTTTAAATAATTATTTATTAATTTTGCATTTCAAGCCTCTTTGTACAACCTGACTGGGCCTGATGGTGAAGGCATGCACAATCCAGATTGGAAGTGACAGGTTGGAATCCAGATGAGGTCACATATACCAATTGGTTTTTCGCCTGGCGGTGACCTAAAATTCTACCTTTACCTTTTACATTAGCCAGCTCATACAAAAAACATGAAAATTGGAATAACGACAAATAAATTTTGGATGTCTCAATTCTATTGAAGATTATCTTATATGTATAATCTATTGATACAATTTTGAACCAGAAACAAAGTAACTGTCAAAGGTTTCAAAAACCTTCTAACATGTGAGTAGAGTTGCAGTTGTGGATAGTACATGATGATTCAATCTGTGTTCACACATGCTACCAGCACACACCCTCAGGCACACAAACCACACTCAGACATACACACATGTGCCAGCTTGCACACTGCACCTTTTGATACTGTATATCTCTTCAGTCATTGCATTGACACTATTTCTTAGATGTTATTTGAATAAGTTTTCATCTTGTTTATTATTTCAACACTTTGATGTGGTTTATTGAGGCATTCTATCAAAGGATCTGTAGCTTATTTGCATTTTAATTATCCCATGACCACTTTTGACCAACCATGTACATTTTCAGTTTCTAATAATCATGAACAGCAAAGCAGAAATTGAAGGTACAAATTTATTTCAAGCAGGTGCCCTTTAGCATATGGGTCGGATTGAACACATTGCTTGTCATCCAGTGCTTGGATGATTTCAACTTTAGTTTCCAGTTTTATCATACATGTCTGTTTTCCTTCGCCAACAATAAAAAATTAGAACGTTTCCATCAGTATCAATGGCGCTTTAACAGCTTTGCTTGGATTTTGAAATTATTAATTTCTGGAGTTTATCCTAAAAAGATAAATTTAGGTTGACTGAATGCATTAGTAAAAATTCATTTTCATACAGAAAAAGATAGATGCTCAGCACTGACATTTTTAATAAACTAGACTTTTCTGGTTTTTTCATTGCCAACAGGTATGGGATACCATGATCATTGAGACAGCAGTCAAAGACTTTTATGACTCTGACCTTAATCTTATGGTACAAGGAATTCAGACAAATATAAGTGTATGCATATCTCCTGGCCTTGCCTCTCTTTCTTCTGATTTTCCCTCAAATTGTCTGCTTATACAAACACATCCTTGCTATGGAATTAGTAGAACCTGCGTACATGAAAACTAAACTTGGCAAAAGCATCATATGTTCCGTTTCTGAGCTTCTTAGGTTTTGATAAGGTGAGTTTTTTTTTCCTAAAAGAACTGATGATGTTCCTTCTAGTAAAAGAGAATCAATTATATTGGCATTTGACAATTTGTATTTTTGTTGCAGAAAATCCTCCACACATTTTTCCTGTATATTAAGCTATGAGGATATAGGATAGAGAGAAGAAAGTACCACCTGCTTGTTTGGAAATCATGCATATAATTTTGTTTCATCAAAAACAGAAAGCTATACATGGTGACTCCTTTGGGAGATCCTCTCGAACTTGTCTAACACCTTTTTTCATTGGTTAGATGGGGAAATGCCAATACCAAAGGGTACAACAGACACCTAATAAGAGCGGGCTTAGTAATCTTTCAACAATGATTTAAGTTTTAAGTGAGTCTGGTATTTCTCTTGGCCAATTATGATAGCTTTTGTCTTTCCTTAGCTACTTACTCCCCTTGAGGCCTCAAGGAAGATATCTAAACATTGCATTGTCCCTTCCATCAACTCTAGATTGAGTTGTAGTATTAGAGTCAAAGCATCTGGAAAATGCAAATTTAAAAATTGTCTGTAGTCAAGGAGAGTTTTATTTATTTTTTCATTTGTCCCTAAATCCATCTTGGAAAAGTCTGTAGTCAAGGAGAGAGATCTTTTTTTATGTTTGCCCCTAAATCCATCTATCTTTGAAAAGTTAATGTAGTGCATGTTGTCTAAGAAATAAAAGGTGGTGGTGTGCATCCTCAGATTGATGTCTGAAGTTGTATTTGTTCTGAATTTTGGATGAAGGCCATGTCACCTCGTTGGCATTGAGGTGGTGGATTGAGATGGATATAGTCACTCTCATTTTTGTGAGCTGTATTAATATTTGCAGATTATTAGTCTATATTTTTTCAAATGCAGAAAAAGCCAACCATTCATCATGACTGTTTTGTGTAAATAAGTATTCGTAGAATGTTGAGCCATTGTGTAATGTTTCAGACTCTCAGATCATTAAGATGTTTCAATTAGAAAAATTGTTCACTTTATTCTTTCTTTTATACAGACACAGGTTCTTCCTTTCCATATCAGAAAGTTGATCTTTATGCATGCATATTGTATGTATTCTGCAATAATCATAATCTTGTTCTTTTTTGATTGAGAAGCATCTATATATATTAATATAAAACAAGATATGGTACGACGCTAATCTTGTTCTTTTTGACAACAGGGCATTTGGTCAAATGATGTTTCTACATGGGAGAAATGCAGCACAAATGAATTTGCTTGCCCAAATCCGTAAGACTAATTTACAATTACCCTTGGGTACATTTAGGTAATTAGAGTAGAAATCCTTTTCTAGAGGTAATCGCTAAATAAGAAACCTGCATATGGAATATTGTGTGCCTTGTGAGCCAATTTTTTTAATTTATGCAATTAGAAAGACTGCAGCAGAATTTTTTTTAACTGGCATAAAAACATAAATTCAAATAAATTGTGATTGTCTTGAATTTGTATGAGATTGATTTATAAGATAGTGCTTTAAACCTCAACCTCCATAGACTAAGAGGGGAAGGGTCCTTCTGAAAGTTTTAAATTGGAGTTGTTGCTGGTCAAAGTAACTACAAGTGTTTCTGTAAAGAGGTTGAGCTGCCTTGGGGCATAGGCGCAAAAGCTAGCTCTTCTAGCTTTCTTAGGAAGAGACTTTCCTTGTATTCCTATTGTTCGATGCATTTCTCTAGAAAAATAGACTGCTGTAAAGAAATGAGGCAGCAGACAACCTCTATGATATTTTAGTTTTTGTTGAAAATTTACAGGTGAAATTCCATCTTTTAGATTATGGATGCCTACAGACCTAGCATATGATACTCTTTTGCGTGCTTGACATTCTTCTGCTACAGAAGAACTATTGGATATATTTATCCTGTTGTGCTCGGGGCCAAACATTTGTGAATTATTGTCCTAACACATTTTACAATATTATTCAAATAGACTCAACTGGCTGACCTGAAAAATGTTCTATCAATTATAAAATGCCAGGCATACACGGTGATGTGCAACTTTTCATGAGAATCCTATCAGTTCTAACTTCTAACCATAGAGATTTATATACAGTATATCCAAAGGGACAGAATAATATTTTCGATCAAATATTTGTCAGTACCGAAAATTCCTTTGCGGTGTCACCAACCTTATCTGTGGCAGATGCAGAATTTAAAGCAAACTGGAATTCTATCTTATCCCTTAACAAAGTTTTATGATTTAAACAAGGCGTATGATATATTTTATTAGATTGAAACTGGCCACAAGGTAAAGTACTGTTGCTTTTTGACACATATTGAACCAATAGCCAGTAGTTAACGTTTAATTATGTTTGTAAACTTATGACAAAAAGGTCAGTGCAAGGTAAGAGAGCAAAAGCTTTAGATTAGAGCTACATACTCTATAAATGTGTTTATACGGTGAACGGGAATACCAAAAATCCATATATTTCATAGTGCATTAATTCTTTAGTTGCTTGATGCCTTTTCTGTTATTAAACCATAATGGTAATACCAAAAATCCATATATTTCATTGTGCATTAATTCTTGAGTTGCTTGATGCCTTTTCTGTTATTAAACCATGCCAATGGATGTTTCGATTCCATGAAAGGATTTAGGTAGAAGTAAAAATGTAGATTGTTGTCTTTAATCACATTTTTTTAAGACTCAACTGGAAATGGTTTCTATATCCATAACTAATTTTGCTTAAGTAAATTTCTTTCTCTTGATGTCTTTACTTCTAGCCTCTAGGCCAAGGTAAATAGTAAAAGTGCGTTTAAATTTTACATGTAAGTTAATTAAGTAGCATACCTTGTCTAGAAAACTGGCTCTATCTCTATGTCCTTTCGTTAGCACAAATTTACTATTTAGACTGTTGATTCACTGGGATTGACCTTCTGGCATCAGGTATGCAGTTGAAAGCATTGGGCTAGCTTGCAAATGGGCATACAGGAATGCCACTCCAGGCGCTATTTTAAGTGGTAACCTCATCTATTCTATATTTTAGCACTTTAAAAATTTTGCACTATTTCAGCTTTCAGGAGATGAAAGTGAAAAATTCTTCAATTGCAGACGACTATTTCCTCTCTCGTCTTCCTATCGTTGAGAAGCAACTTGCAAAAGGAGCGGTGAGGCTGGCTGCAACTCTAAATCGCATTTTTGATTCAAAAATGGTTGACAGACAAATGGCAGTCATATGACAAGTTAAAACAATATCAAAGCAAACCAAGATACACACTTCTGCCACTGCATAATATCAATAGTTGTACACACTTGAATAACATATTTGTTAGAATTTCGAAATATGTCATGCTTTAATTTCTGTAAATTATGCAATTGTGCATTTTCCAAATGGGTATATTGTTGCTGTTTTACACCATTAGAATTGGAGCAGCTGATATTATTTGTATATTGTAACAGTCTCACGTTCCAAAACATCTGATAATGTAGATATGAGAGGAATGTATTGAACATAGAAGAATGACATATCTTGATTGTTCTTTTCCAAAGAATTGCCTCGATGGTTCAAGATTACACAAGGTATTAAAGGTGTTTTTGATTACACTCGGGAAAAGGCACGACTTGATGCGTTTAACCGATTTCTATACTATATTTGTAGCTTTCCTTTTTATGAAATCTTACATTCACTCTCATCACAAATTTTAGGGTGTATTTACACACTCTGTTTTAGCTTCTATTAGCCAAACGAGACTTAGAATAGGTTCCAGTCTGTGCGACACCTGTGAACATCCAAAATTGGGTTTTAGTCTATGAGATTCAAATGTTTTACATTGTTGAAGCTTATTGCATTGGGAAAGCATTGTACCATGCGTGCCTTTTTTAATCAAGCTTCACCTATTCCTGCCTTCAATGCGTACAAAACCTATTCAAATTTCCTATGCCTGTTGATGCCTTGTAGCCTTGTTGTCATGCAAATCTGTTTAATAAAGTGAAGTTGCCCTAAATATCTTTGGCAGCTAAATTTCAAATTAGTGCCAAGGTCTTGCCAGTTACTCATGTTTGTTGTTACTTTGTTGGGCTCTTTCTAAAGTTGCATACAGCAGGTTTGCCAAATTCTTGAGGGATTTTCTCTGTGCTAACTTGAAAGGAACTCAAGTTTTTCATAGAATTTCTTGTGGCCTCCATTGTCTCTCTAGTGATAGAGGTATTTGCATTACTGATGTACAAAGAAAGGGGATATTCAAGAAAGGGGATATTCTTACGTGCTAAATGGATTGTCAATACAGTTGAAGGATGTGAAGCTTGGTAATTTTTAATCAGAGTTTGGGTTGAAAATGGGGCTGTTGGTGGCAAGAAGTGTTGGCATGCCTTTGACTAGCAAACCCTTCTTCTAACTCCGGTCCTTGTTAAAACTGCGGACACGTTTTTCATTCAGAGCATTTGGAAGGTATCGGAGAAAATTAAACCTCACTTGAAGTGAGTAGGTGATGGATTTATGAGAGGTCTTTCACTTAATCACCACTCTTTGTGGTGGTTTTCTATCTTAATCCATAATAGATTGTGTCTTACAAAGGTTTATTTGGATTAACGCTTAGTCTTTTTCAAACAAAATAAAATTGTGAGACCTTTCTGAAGGCCTTGCAGGGTTTGGCTGCCATGGAGTGGCATTCAATAGAGATATCAGACGGATGCTGATTAGTTATTCAGAAATACAAGAGCTTATGTCTGACACTACTTTGGACAAACTCAGTCTTGTAGCATGAAGTCAATGGTGGTGGGTTTGGAGATGGAATGTTGACACTATCCCATTGCAATAAACCTACTTTTGCTTATGAATGTCTCTTTTCATACCGTGCTTTATAGTAGAAAGGGGGAGGGCATTTTAGTCATTCAACCAGTAGGTTGCAGGCCTGGCTATAGATAGTCCACTCTCTTGATGAGACATGCCGATCTCCTTGGCGGTTGTAGGGGGCTTACTCGTGGATTCTAACAAAACTATTGTCCATTAAAAAAAAAAGACTTAAAGAGTCACTTTGATTTGTAGACAATATTTGATTGAGTTGTAAAAACAATTGTTAATAAATATTAGTATATAAAATCAGATCGATCACATATGACGTTGAATCACTTAAAATTATCAACCACCTCAAAAGTGCAGAGGTACATCAATTGATTTGTAAATTTTTTGTTCACCTAGTATAAAACTTGATAACTAAGTGACTGGAAAGAGAAAATAAATGATGGGAATTCTTTAAGCATTTTATATATAAATAAATCCAGACAGTAGTTTGTGTGTTTGAAACCCAAGCTATCAGTGTATTGGATTCACTTTGACAAAGTGTGATCCAAATTCGATTCTTCACGTAATAAAGGAACCCTTATTTAAGAACACTACAAAAACACAAAACCATGTTGCTGGTCAGATACGTTTAACACAAACTAAAAGAGCAAAAGGGAACCTAAACCAAGCCAAGTAGTGGTATGTTGGTGGACAAACTAAAAGAGCAAAAGGGAACCTAAACCAAGCCAAGTAGTGGTATGTTGGTGGCGTGCCTATCCCTATGATTTGATGATTTTCCAGGCAACTGATATGGTACCGGAGATTTTTTTCTGCGTTGAACACTCTAGCTTGTATTGCCTTGGGGAACCTTTGCACCATGAGATTCAAATGTTTTACATTGTTGAAGGTTATTGTAGTCCCTTCGGAATCTTTGCACCATGAGATTCAAATATTTTACATTGTTGAAGGTTATTGTAGTCCCTTCGGAATCTTTGCACCATGAGATTCAAATGTTTTACATTGTTGAAGGTTATTGTATTCCCTTCGGAATCTTTGCACTATGCATGCCTTTCATAATCAAGCTTCCTCCATTCCTCTTTGCAATGTGTCCAAAACCTGTTCAATTTTCCTATGTCCTCTGATGCCTAGGAGCCTTGCCTTCATGCAAAACTGTTTGATAAAGTGAAGTTGCCCTAAATGTCATTGGAAGCCAAATTTCAAATTAGTGTTGAGGTCTTAGCAACTAGTGTTTTTTTAAAATTTTGTTGGGCTCTTTTTAAAGTAGCATACAACAAGTTGGCTAAATTTCGACGGATTTTCTCTAGGCTAACTTGAAAGGAACTCGAGGTTTTCATAAAATTGTTTGTGACCTCCTTTGTATCCATCATTGTAGAGGCATGTGTATTGTTGATGTACAAAGAAAGGAGATATCCTCATGTACTAAATGGATTGTCAATACCGCTGAAGGATGTGAAGCTTTGAAATTTTTACTTAGACATTGTATTGAGGGGAAGGGTGGGGTGTCTTGATGATAAGAAGTGTTGACATTCCCTTGAGTTGGAAACCCTTCTTTTAACACTTGTCCTTGTTAAAATTGTGGGGACGTATTTTACTCAGAGCATTTGGTATGGGAGAAAATCAAACACGTTATTCACGTGGGTAGGTGATGGGTTTATGTGAGGTCTTTCACTTAATCACCAGTTGTTATGGTGGTCTTCTATCCTAATCCACAATGGATGGTGTCTTGCAAAATTTCCTTGGATTAAGACTTTGATATTCTTCTTCAAATGAAACGGATGCAAATTTACACAGTTATTCAAAAATACAAGAGCTTATGTCTGACACTATTTTGGACAACTTGGTATTATGGTGTGCACCCAATGGTGGTGGGATTGGAGATGGGATGTTGACACTATCATGTTATGATAGACCTAGTTTTGCTTATTATGGGCTCTCTCTATACCTTGCTTTATGATAAAAGGGGGAGGGCCTTTAGGCTTTTAACCTGGAGGTTGAGGGCATGGCTATAGATAGTCCACTCCCTTGATGAGACATACTGATCTCCTTGGGGGCTTACTAATTCTAACAAAATTGTTGTGCATTAAAAAAATAAAGTAATGACCTAATCATTTTGATTTGTAGACAAAATATTTGATTGAGTAGTAAAAATAATTGTTAATATATTACTATATAAAATAAAATCTATCACACGACTTTGAATCACCTAAAATTATCCACCACCTCCAAAGGGCAAAGGTATGATTTATTATTTTTTGTTCACCTGGTATAAAGCTTAATAAACTATGTGCCTCGTAAGAAAAGAAAAATGATAGGAATTCTTAAAAGTATTTTATATAGAAATAAATCCAAACAGAGTATGTGTTCCCAAGTCTAGCAATTGCTGTTTTGGATTGCCTTTGACAAAGCATGATCTAAATTTAATTCTTCATGTAAAAAGTGTTGTACCATATCTTGTTTGATTAATATACAGGGGCTCTTCAATCAAAAATAAATAAATAAATCCTATTTAAAAAACACTCTATAAACATTAAACTTTGTTGCTGGTTAGATTTTTTTGTTAGGTCTTGTGATTGAAATCTTATTAGCTTGTTAGTGGTCACTTTGGGGTATGTATCTCGTGTGAGACACCCCATTTAGAGTGCTTTATATGTGTGTGATAATCATTGTTAAATTATGTTAATAATATTAGTGAGTTTGGTAGTCATATGAGTAAGTTGAGTCACATGGATGTGGACCTTGTTTAGTAGTTTGTGTTTGGCATGTAGACAAATTTATTAAAGTTTGTATGAGAAAGAAGATTGTAATGTGAACATTGACATTATGAGAGTTTTCATATGATACATAAAATGTAGTTTTCCATTTATTTCCCTATAGATAAATTTAGAACACTTTTAACACAAACTAAAAGAGCAAAAGGGAACCTAAACCAAGCCAAGTAGTGCTATGTTGGTGACACCCCTATCCTTAGTGATTTGATGATTTTTGAAGAAATTGAAACGATTTTGTTTTGCTTGAATTCTACCCAAAACTAATATGTGATCTTTCTATTTGTATTTTTTTGAATTGAATAACATTTTTATTATTAATAATACATATTATATATTGCTATTTGTAGAAAAACTAAGTGGTATGGTATCACATTCCATCATATCAAATATATCTAAAAGATTGAGAGAGTGCTATTGATTTAACTTAAAAGTAAAAAAAGGCTTGAAATAGTATCTTTAAAAAATTAAAAAAAACGTTTGAACATATCCGAAAAAACTTGATAAATTGCTCCATAGGGATCAAGATGACAAGGCACAAGAACTAGGCAACATGAGCAATCAATGAAGTTGATGGAGGTGGATGATCATCCGACTTGTCATCCTATTTATTTGTATTTTTCCCTTTTAGTATTCTTTTTTTTTTACTATTGTTTGGGTTTTTTCTTGCCTTGAATGCTTTGGTTAGGAACCATCTCTTCTTCAACCCTTGTGATTTTTTCCTTGAGAAATGACGTCCCAAACAAAGGCACCATCATCCTCTTGTGGCCCTTACTATAAATTGTTGGTTTCTTGGCAACCAAATATATCTCCAAAAGAATTAGGGGCACAATAACAATGGATGCTTTTCAAAATTGGAGAAGAAAATTAGTTGCAATTTACCACAAGATGATAACTTCTCGAAAGAATTAGTGCATCAACCTACTTATTGATTGTTGGGAAGTTTAATATTAGAAAGTTTAATGGTTTAACCCTGCATGTAATCAATTGATACTATGGTTTAAACAAATCTGAAAACCTGTGACCAATTTCGGCGTAAATATTGGAAGATTATTTTATGTTAGTTTTAATAACATTGAGGATTGAAAACTAGTTTTATAAATAGGAACATACTTTTATATACAGGGGCATGATTATGTCTTAGACAATGGACACATGGGTTCAATCTTGAAATGGAGAATTTGAATCATGTAGCAGTCTAGATCTCACTTTATACCCTGAAATTCATATTTTGGATTAACTAATTTCCATGGAATTTATTTCAATGATCGAGGTTACATGTTAGAAAACTTACACCACCTTTGCTAGAATATGTGAGGATTAAATTTGGTCAATCCCTTTTGGAGTTGGCATTTCTTAAGAGAGAAGTATCAATGGGAATAATTATTGACTATGAGAATGTACCCTTTCGATACCACGTGTCATAAACATGGTCACTTGTATGGTGATTGTCTATATGTGTAAGACAATCACCACAACCAGAGACACACGTTCATTCCACTTAGCCTTCACTTAAACATATGGCAGATACTGAAGGGTTTCAAAAAGTTAAATCAAGGTAGTCATCGACCTCAATCCAAAATAATGGTAAAGCTGTTGGGATCATTTATGATCCAAGGTTATCTTTGTATTAGTTTGTTTCATGATTTTTAGTTGTCGGGTAGTTTTTACCTGTTGGTTGGTTTCTCAACCGACTCTTGTTTTTCGTAAAGCTTTTTTAAGTTTCATTGTACAAAAAATAAAACATTGAATTTTCCGAATATATTTTTACATTATTCCTCCATTTATCATGGCTATCAGTGGTATCAGAGCCATGACATGGAGAATTGAAGACTTGGAGGAGAGCGCTGAGAATTTTTTTGATGAATTTCTTTGAGGAAAGACTTGAACAATATATAGCGTAGCCAATCAATTAGCACCTACAGTTGTATGGCAACTGGAAATATACGTATATATTTTTTGCTTCGTGCTGGTCCAAATAAGACTTAGTATACTGCTAACGTGTTATTCGAGAATAGAAGCCCGCACACCTGGTATGGCAATACAATATTTAAAAAAATTATTCAAATTATTCAAGAATAGAGGCTAGAAGAAATGCAGTCTCAAAGGATTAAACTGAAGTGCAAAACACACTGGATCCAAATATGACATCATCTATTGCCCAAGCGTTGTGTTTTCCAGCATCGGGAGGTATTCAATGTCACGTTATGCATAAATCATGAGGACTGTGAGAGAAAATGTAGGGTTATATTCTGATTGAGTTTTATGTATTCAATTTGTGATTTTACTGAAGGTATTCCTGACGTTCGGTCATACTTGAAGAAGCTGACAGATATACGAGTAAAGAGTGGCCTTGAGGATCATTTAGGTGCTGGTACAAACACCTTTTCAACGTCCACCATCTGAAAAAAGGATCAATTAAAACATTCTGTAATTTTTTTTTTACCATATATGCGTTTCTTATCTTTCATTCAAAAATAATTGTTATATAGAATTTATTGTCATTTTGTATTTAGATTGATTAAAGGGGAGATGGATAAAGAATGCTTTGAAAGTCACTTCCAATTGTGAAGTCTAGTTTTCAAAACCCATTGAAATTATTTTTAGTCAAAATTATTTTTTTGGCATTATTTTGTAAAAGGAGTTATAAGGATATAATAATATTTTCAATGAAAATGGTGATATAAGGGTGTAATGGGAGTTATAAAGTGTAATATGTTTTTACAAGTTCTAGGAATCTCTTGCAATCAGAGGCTATTTTGAAGATAAAGACAAAACTTTGATAGCATTCCTTATTTTTCGATTCCGTAACATGACTAAAATTGTGAGCTTAATTTCTGAAAATGGACACTTAACTCCTAAAAATTATAAGGAATGGTCAATGAACACGTAATATACATTAATCTTCAATGGCTTGTGGGAAGTAGTTGAAAAGTAACCAACATCTCCCACCGATGCCATAAGCTTGCAAAATTTTATAGACGTGACAAGTGTGCCCTTGCTTTATTGAAATCAACTTGTAGTGCACAAGTTATAATTCACATAGAAGCCATCAAGTCTGAAGCTTGAAAATCATGGAAAGCTCTAAAAGACTTATATGATAGACAACATGCCTACAAAAAAATTAACTTTCTTATGCAGTTGCTCAACACTAAACTAATAGATGATGAAGATGTTTGAGAATGTGTAACAAATTAAGAATTTGAAACAAGAATATGGCATTATTGGCGAGAAAATTGATATTGAAAAGCTCATTTCTATTGTTTTGAATGGCCTTAGCCCTAGCTACATGAACTTCTAGAAATGTTACAACTTAGTGATAAGTTTAACAAATCTAATTTTGATTTCATTTATGAGTTGCTCACTTAACATGAGCGATAATTTACAAAGAATAAAGAAAAACCTATTGAGGCCCACTATATCGAAACAGGGAATCCATTATATGAGCTCAATAAAATACATTCTTTGAAGCACTTTCAGAGACAAAAACACTCTCCGTGGCACACTTCCAGACATAAGCATCATTCTGGGCATAGGGATCATTCTGGGTCTCCAAAGCATAGACATCACTCTGCTTCTTAGAAGCATGAGCATCACCACAAACATTCACATGGACACAAGCACAAGCAAATGCTTTCTTCTTTATGTGGTTATTCTTCCTCTAATTTCAATGGACATGAGAAAACATGCTAAAATTATGGTGGCATATGACACCTCTCTATAGAGTGCCCTTCCAAAAGGAGGTCCTCTCGACATCGATCGAAGGTAGAAGCACACTTTGCTGGTCACTCCCGTCACTTTGGTCACTCTTCTAGTTCCTCTTTTGGCTATTTTTTGCATATTCTTCTGATGGATGGGATGAATGCAAAGTTTTATGCTCTGCAAATGTTGACTATATATTATGAGATGGTAACACACCCATCTTGTACATGCTGCTAGGCTCAATATTGAGATTTGATGTAGTAGCATTTTTTAGCTTGTGTACTTTGTTTTCATAGATCTAGTGTTGATACAATCTTTGATGTGGAGCATTTCAGTGATTTGTACTTGATTTATTTGTTGCACGATTTCTCACCTCTCGTTTGATAGGGGAGAAGATATTGCATATTAGTTTTCAATCAGTCATTAGTGGTTGCGGTATGAGTCAACATTGAGTTGTTAGCATTGTTAGTGCTGAGCAAAGGCTTGCGGGAGATGTTGAAATTTGTTGGGCATCAATTTGAGATGTACCATATATAGTACTAGGGAAATCACTTGTTGGACAGATTCTATATGAGGATTGATGTAGTTGGACAGGGCATGATCTTATTCTACTTTAGTGTGGGGATGATTAGGGCATTCATCAGTCTAGGATGCATAGTGTACCAGTTGTAGTTACAACAGAGTCTACTTGGACGACTCACAGTTCATTGCTTCAGTTTTTTTATACCCCTTTGGATCAAGGGGGTGTTTTTTGAGATCATTTATGATCCAAAGTTATCTTTGTATTAGTTTGTTTCATATTTTTTAGTTGTTGGATAGTTTTTACCCGTTAGTTGGTTTCTCAACCAACTCTTGTTTTCCGTAAAGCTTTTTAAAGCTTCATTGTACAAAAAATAAAACATTGAATTTCTCGAATATATTTCTACATTATTCTTCCATTTATCCTGGCTATCAAAAGCCCTTATGGAAACTACAAACACTTATTTTTGCATAGACAGAGGTTGAGGAAGATATTTCCATGCAAACTTCAGGGGTTAAATCTACTTTAGTTATCGGAGTTGTTGCCAGAATCCGGATAATGCGAGTGCAATGGAGATGTGATCACATGAGTTGAAGCAAGTGCACACCACATAGATGCTAAAGCAATTTGAAAATAACACAAGAAGATAAATTGCACAAGATAAAATGGAGAAAACCAAAATCTGATTAGCATGAGATGGCCAAAGTGAGAAATACATATAGGAGAGTACGAAAGTAACTCCTCCACAAAAGGTGGACAAGGCACCCCAAGAATAGACAATAACTCTTCCATGAAAGGTGGTGACAAGGTGCTAAGAATAGAGAAGTAACTTCCATCAATGGAGTTACCTATGACATTCTTATGACACCTATGACACATCTATGACACACACCTCCACATAAGCTAGCCTATCCCACAAATGTAGGAAAACTTCATGTATGCACAAGAAATACAATTTACCTAATTAATAAATAGGGAAAAATAAAAACCTACACTAATATCCCCCATAAGCATAGCTTAGGTGGGCAGCGTGGAAATAGAAAATGGGTCCTGGCAACTAGGCTTGATGAGGTACCCATGTACAAATGCAATCTCCCATAAGATAGAGAAAATGAGAAAACCCGTAGGAAAAAACTCCCCCCTAAAAGAGAGACAAAAGAAAGAAGAGGCTAGTGGCCCCCCTTGAAGATGATGCTACTGCATATGTAGACTGCACCCCAAGAAGAGCTTGTAGATGAATGAACTTACTCTCGGTGAAAGGTTTGGTGAAGATGTCTGCAAACTGCTCCGAAGACTGGCAAAATATCAAGTCAATGAATTGACTATGAATAAGCTCCCGAATGAAATGCATGTGAATCTCTATGTGCTTGGTTCACTGGTACTGAACTGAATTCTTACAAATCTGAATGGTACTCTGGTTGTCACAATAAATGATGGTGGGTTCTCTGATAGGAATGCCAAACTCAGAAAGAATCCCTTGAAGCCAAATAGCCTCAGTAGTTGCATTAATAGCTCCCGTGTACTCTGCCTCTGTGGATGATATAGCAATAGCATTCTGCTTCTTGTTATACAAACTGATAGGACCAAAACCTAGAGAGAAACTATAACCAAAAGTGGACTTGCGAGTCTATGAATCACCAGCCCAGTCTGAATATGTATATCCAACCAAGTCAACCTCTATGCCAAATCTGTAATGAATCCCATATCTATGTGAACCTTGTATGTAATGCAAGATCCTCTTAGTTGCTTTCCAATGTAGCTCATGAGGTTCTTGCATGAATTTGGAGACAAGTCCCACTGTATATGATATGTCAGGCCTGGTGTGAGTCAAGTAGATGAGACTACCAACAAGTTGTCGATACCAAGTGGCATCAACCAATGGTAAAGAACAATTAGCCTCAAGCTTGACTCCTGATAGATAGAGAGTCAGAGATGGCTTGCAATCAGCCATGTGAAACTGAGCCAATAAGTCAAGAGCATACTTAGGTTGTGCAAGAGAAATCCCTGAATCTGACTGTGAGATCTTGATGCCAAGGAAGTAGTGCAAAAAACCCAAGTCGTCATATCAAATCTATCCTGGAGAGATGCCTTCACCGCTGCAATAGCCAATGAAGAACTCCTGGTGATCAAAAGGTCATCAAAATATAGAACCAAAATCAAGAGCGAATCATCCTACCGCAAGAAGTAGACATTGGGATCATAATGGCACTTAGTGAAACCCACTGTGAGAAGGAAGAAATCCATCTTGGCATACCAAGCCCAAGGGGCCTATTTGAGGCCATAAATAGATTTCTTAAGTCTGCATACTAAGGAAGAATCCTGAACAAATCCTGGTGGCTGCTCCATGTAGATCTCCTCCTCTAGGTATCCGTGAAGAAAAGCACTCTTCACATCCATCTGATGCACATCCCAACCATGTGCTGCGACAATGGCCAAGGTGAGTCAGATAGAAGTCATCTTTGCAACGGGTGCAAAGGTCTCTGAGTAGTCAATGCCTGCCACCTGTGAGAAACCCTTGGCGACCATTCACGCCTTGTACTTATCAATCGACCCATCTGCTGCAAACTTGGTCTGATATATCCACCTACATCGAACCATCTTTCTTCCCTTAGGAAGTGAAGTCAAATCTCAAGTGTGATTTTTGATTAAAGAAGAATATTCTTCTTCCATAGCACTATCCCACTCAGGTGCCCCAGATGCCTCTCAAAAAGTCTGTGGATCTGAAACTAAAGCAAAGAAGGCATGTGAATCTCTCTGAAAATCCCCCCTAGTACGTCTATCATCTGGAGGATCTCCTGCCCAAGTGCCAACACTCTCAAGTGTCTGTTTGGCCCAAAGTGGCTCGAAAGTGGGCGAGTCAGGTGCTAACTCCTCATCCTCTGACTGACTAGAGGTGGATGACTCTACATCACTATCCTCGCTGTCTGAACTCGAAGAAGAAGAAGATGTCTCTAGCTCAAGAACCTGCGGTGGCTGATTTGAATCTGACGAGGAATCATCATGAAGAAGTAGATCTGATGATGGAGAAGAAGTGTCAAGTGTTGAGTCTCTAAGACTTTCTTGAAAATGGACACTTCTCTTGATGAACAACTCATGAGTGACTAGATCTAGAAGGCGATATCCCTTAATACCATCCGGATATCCTACAAAGATGCAAGGCTTGGACTGACGTTCCATAGCTTTGCGTTTCTTCTTTAGAATGCGGGCCATGCTAGGGATCTAAAAACTCTAAGGTGCTCAACATCAGGTTTCCTTTTATGCCAAGCTTCAAAGGGTGTTATCCCTTTCAAAGCTTTGTGAGGAACCCTGTTTTGAATGTAGCAAGCACAATTGATGGCTTCGGCCCAGTACTGTGGTGCTAAGGATTTGGAGTGAATCATACAGCTACCCATCTCTTTCAATAACTTATTCTTGCGTTCTGCAACCCCATTCTATGAAGGACTGTAAGTGACTGTGTGCTGTAAATCAATCCCCTCTATGGTGCAAAATTGCTCAAACCTGATGCTGACATACTCCCCTCCATTATCAGTTCAAAGAACCTTGATGGATTTCTCACTCTATTTCTCAACAAGAGCCTTGAAGTCTAAAAAAATTTCAAACACTTCAAACTTTTGTTTGAGAAAATATATCCAAGTGTACCTAGAGAAATCATCAATGAAAGTGAGGATGTATTTGGCCCTTGTGAAAGATGGTTTGGAAAAGGGTCCCGATACATCACTGTGGACTAACTCCAAAGGTTTTGAATCCCTCCAAGCTTTGCTTTTGTCAAATTTTGCTTCAGGATGCTTCCCAAAGGAGCACCCCTCGCAAAGTCTTTTTGAGAATTGGACACGAGGCAAGCCAATTACCATGTCATGTTTGCAAAGTTGCGCAAGGTAGCAGTAGTTAAGGTGGCCAAACCGCTCATGCCACAATTTGCTAACTTCATTTGAATGAGTTAGCAATGCTGTTGGAGAAGAATCTGGTGCAAAATGTGAGGTGTATAACCTTGCTTGGTGATCTACCCTACCCACTACCACTGTAGTATCACTATGCAACTCCCTGATAGCCACTAAATCTTGTGAAAACTCAACTCTCATGCCCTAACCAATGTGAGTGATTTGGTACACTGATATGAGATTGGTTGAAAGAGAAGGAACACTTAGAACATTATTGAATGTTCCTCCTTTCATTTCAACTAACCCTCTCCCTGCAACAAAAATTGATGTGTCATCACCCAAACTAATTGAAGTCATGCTACAAGGCTCTAAAGATGAAAACTCAACTAGTGAAGAGCCCATGTGGTGAGAAGCACCCGAATCAATGACCCATGATGTTGTAGAAGCTGTAGTTGCTACAAGGGCCTTGCCCTTTTCTTTCTCTTTACCCTTGCCTTTTGCCTTGGTAGAATCTTGGGTAGATGAATTCTGCTTGATGGACTCTGGAACACCTATGTTGTGCTTCTCTAGAAGATGAGTTAGGTGATTTATTTGTTTCTT
The DNA here is from genome assembly GCA_037957365.1 of Torreya grandis. Classification (NCBI taxonomy): domain Eukaryota; kingdom Viridiplantae; phylum Streptophyta; class Pinopsida; order Cupressales; family Taxaceae; genus Torreya; species Torreya grandis. The sequence goes on along the minus strand of JARHVA010000597.1, from coordinate 1,510,822 downwards.
CATGAATTTGTGTTCATCATGCCCTGTCTTTTTACAAGAGGCACACTTAACCTTCTCCTTCTTAGGTTTAGCATTGGAAGATGAAGACTCAGTGTTGTTTTTGGCAAGATTGTTATTTTCTTTCTTCTTCTCCTGGTCGTTCTTTTTCTTCTTCTCCTTTGTTGAAGTCTTATCCATACCATTTTTAGCTATCAAAGCTTGGGGTTGAGTAGACTTCATTGTGCCCATTTGAATTAGTTTATCTTGATCCCTAGTCAAATCGGCAATGAATGAATCCAAAGAAGGCATTTTCCATGTAGTGCCAAGGGCACTTTTTGTGGCATGGAAAGTTGAGACAAAGATTGAATAGCTTGGACCTAACTTTGCGAGAATAGAAAGGATGAGTTGATCATCTTTATTTTCTATCCCACATTCTTTCAATTGCAATCTAAGGGCCTTAAACTTAGTGAAGAAATCCTGTAGGGTGTCAAAGTTGCTAGGACTTAGACTTATGAGTTCGTTTTCGAGCTCATGACCTCTCATTTCATCAATCTTTTCAAATAGCTTTTCTAAGGTGTCCCATATGTCATTGGGAGTCTGGGACGATTCTAGATGGAAGAGAAGTTCTAGAGAAATAGACAAACTCAGTAATCTATAGGCTTCATCACTACGATTGTACCACTTGACCTTTTCAGCATCAGTGTTGGGTTCTACTTCAGTACCCATGGTGATCCTATACAACCCTTTGCTTCTAAAAAAGATTGACATTTTAAACTTTCATTCATGATAGTTGAAGGGTGTTAGGGGTTTAAGTTGAAAATAATCTATTTTTTTAGCTGAATTTAGGTGAAGTTGTGTTGATTGCAAGTTGTGGATTTATGCAGAAAGGAGAATGAAAGCAAAGATATGCAAGTTGTGAAAAACAATCACACCCTCCCGAAATATTGAGCCCCTCAAATATGCAAGTGCACATTCAAAAGATGTCAGACTCAGCTGAGAATGCGTCTTAGAGCAATCAATGCAAGACTAAAGCAAACAGGACGTTAGACTCAGCGGAAAATGCATCTCGAGAGACCCAAATTTTTGGCACTTTATAAACTAGTGTATTTTTGACAAATAACAAGTCTACACTGTGGAGAATTGAATTACAAACACTTTTGCAAAAAATGGCACCCAAATCTGAGCTACTGTTTTCAAGATATTAAAGGTTCAATTTTCTTGTAAACTAGTGTTTTTGCAAAAAAAACACTAAAACATTAAAAAAATACCTGTTATGAGAGAGAAAGTGGCCTTCCAACCATTTGTTGGATTCAACACAAAATGAGGAATCCAAAGGAGGTTTGTGTGAGGGGGAATTGGCCTCCTGCCAACTCGGGCCTCACCCTTCGTCTTCGACAGGTGAAGATACAAGTTTAAAATGAAAAACCTCAAATTACAAAACTGTCTATAAAACTGAATATTCAGTCAAATTGACTGATTTTTGTTTTATTATGTCAATTTTAACTAAAAAAATTAAAGTAAAGACAGAATTGAACAGATGGCCAAGCATCTAAGGGTCCACATGGAACGCCAAGTAAGGAAGGGGTGCCCAAAAGAAAACACAGTCTAGATTTTAGCAAAAAAGACAACAAATATGCAGACCTGCTGGACGTACGACCTGATGGTGCTTTGCTAGAAGAATAATAGCAGAAATGATAGAATTCTCACCAAAAATAAGGCGCAGGGTTGATTTGCTGACTTTGCTGGACGCCATACAGCCTATAGATGTGGCAGAAGTGAAGGACGCTGAAGTTGGCACAGCCCAAAAGTGCTTGAACCTGTAGACTTGCGTGCCATACGACCTTCTACTGCTGAAATTGAAGTTGACTACTGACCAGAATGCAGCTGAATGCAGAAGCTTGGCACAACTGAAGGTTGGCGCTGAATGCAGAAGCTTGGTGTGGACTATAGCAGAAAGTATGCTCTACCAGATGAGTGCTGCTCCTCCCTCTGCTGCTCCACACAACAATGGCGCCCAAGAACAGAACCAACACCTGAAGTGAAGACAACGAAGACACCCAAAGGCCAAGGATCTCAAGGAAACTAACCAGAAATGATATATATATATATATATATATATATATATATATATTAGATCAGATCTAGAAAATAAAAAAACAAAGAGAACTCCACTCCTTTTGATTTCAAAATGAAATAAAAGCATAACTAGACACACAATTACCGTTCTTGCTCTGATACCATATCGGAGTTGTTGCTAGAATCCAAATAATGCGAGTGCAATGGAGACGTGATCACATGAGTTGAAGCAAGTGCACACCACATATATGCTAAAGTAATTTAAATACAACACAAGAAGATAAATTGCACAAGAAAAAATAGAGAAAACCAAAATCTGATTAGCATGAGATGGCCAAAGTGAAGAATACATATAGGAGAGTACGAAAGTAACTCCTCCACAAAAGGTGGATAAGGCACCCCAAGAATAGATAGTAAATCCTCCATGAAAGGTGGTGACAAGGTGCTAAGAATAGAGAAGTAACTCCTATCAAGGGAGTTACCTATGCCATTCTTATGACACCTATGACACATCTACGACACACACCTCCACATAAGCTAGTCTATCTCACAAATGTAGGAAAACTCCATGTATGCACAAGAAATACAATTTCCCTAATTAATAAATAGGGAAAAATAAAAACCTACACTAATATTAGTAACCATTCGTAATGGAAAGAAAAGACCCATTAATATTAAAGAAGTAGATGGAGATATAAGCTCACAGGTTGATATTTCATTGGATTTTATTTTTTTGAAACCCTTACACAATGCATTCTAAGATGCCATTCTTGAGAACAAGGATTGCACTCTTAGCTCCAAGAGAACAAGAATAAATTTAGGGACATGCTAATAGTCAAATAAATGAGTCTAACTACTTTATGGTTACTCATTCACATACTCATACAAAGATACCAAAAATATGATCTATTTATAGGGAAAAAGGATAATCAATTAGCTTCATTGTATAAATAAGAAAGAGTAAAACAAAAGGTATTGAGCCCCATCATATTAGGATCTGGTGTAACCATGATCAAATATAAATTGAAGCATAGATCACACATGAGAGAGGTTAGAATAGGAAAATTGATTAAAAATGAATAACTGTATTAAATTAGGTTGTCAAAAATAATATACAAGCCCCTATTTCTATAATAAGGGGTACTGCTAAATTAGATAATGAAAAGTGGAGTTGCAATATCATAAAGGTAGAGTTACACTCCATGAGAGTTGGAGTTATAACATCACAAAAGGTGGAGTTACATAATAAATTGTGCATGAGCATGTACATAAATCATGACTTATTGCCACAAGATATTTATTATCCACACTTATTAATGATATATAATTAACACTACACAACTTAACTTAATAAAAATGACATATATAAATATTGCACCAACACCCCCCTTAAGTTCAACTTAGAGAGGTGTAAAACATAAAATATAAGTCTCAAAATCCTCATAATATAGGTCTTGGAAACTAGGCTTGAAGAGGTCCCTATATACAAATATCAAGAAAATATAGTCTGATATCGAGTGTCCCTATTGATGCCAATCCATCTTGATGGAGTACATGGTTGTCCAACCATTGTAACTGCCAAGTCAAATGAAGAATTGGTGCTTGTATGAGGTTCACTCAAAAGAAACACTAATATAAAAAAAGTGGGTAGAAAGGACCCAAGGAAGAATTACACACCTATCCCTACCAATGCTGAACTAGGTGGAAGATGGTAATATCAATAGATATCTCTCAAAAGATGATGATGAATAACTAAAATAAGGTGACAAGTGATAAAAAAGTGAAAGCAAGAGTAGAGGACTCAAATGGGTCCAAAGTCACCCCCAAATTGACCAATGTGTTTGGAAGTGCTGCATAATCATTTTGGTAGAGATGCATAGCTAATGTTATTAAAAACATTTCACCAAGATTTACACAAAAAGTGTGCTCCATAAAATTGCAAGGTGGGTGAAACCACACTCAAATGAGTATGTGTAGACTAGCAAAAAACTCATGATATCTACATGAATGGTAGGAATCCACTACTCAAAACACCAAAATGTTGGCAATAGATGTGGATACCAAACCAAATCATATGTCTCACATAATTTAGAGATGGTCATATTGTCAAAGGTGTTGAAAATACAAAGGAGTATACCAATGAATGCTATAAAAAGATAAGACATACTACAATCATTATTTGGGATCTAACAAATAAAGTGCCTAATAAGATACCCATGTACAAAAGATGAATCCAAACTCATTGTTGTGCTAAAACAAATAAAGCACATGTGCACACAAAAGTACTTATTAACAAAAAAGAAATATAATATCTCTTAGAAATTGTAATGAGGCATGTCAAAAGGGGCCTCATATGTCTTAAAATTAATAGCATGAGTAGAAGTGAAAGATGAAACTAATCAATGATTATCTAAGATGGCAAAGAAATTCACAACAAACTGAATGTTCTACACGAGTACTTTGAACACATAGAAAATGACTGATGCTGGGGTCACAAGGAACGATCATCATGTTGAAGTGTCAAAAGATACAATAAATCAAGGAATTTTATGTATAAGTGACCCAAAATCCATTACTTGAATAACTTGTTCAAAAATGCAGGAGTCTTTGCTAGAAAAATTGCCAATGTGAAAAGAAACAAAAAAAATTCTTCAATAGGGTTCCAACAATGAGGCCATGTTAGGTACCCTATATAAGGTGAGGGAAAAAATGCATTTTAAGAACCATAGGACTAACTATTTTGTAGAACACGAGAAAAAAGGTAGTTTTAGCTTGGAAAATAGAGTTTGTATTGTCAGAATGGGCCATGATTGAGGATTGATAGTATTCGAACACACTAAAATTTTAACATGCAAAATAGAGATACAGAAAGAGATAGTCTTGTTACAAGAGAGGAACCAAATATGAGCAAAATAACAATGTGTATTCATAATTGATAAAATAGATTTGAGGAGAGGTACATAAATAGGAAGAAGAAAGGTATAAAACAACCTACATTTGATAATATGAAAATAGATTAATTGCTAAATGAATAGTGAGCACCATGTGCTAAATGTCAACATTGGTTACCAAATGAATAGTGCATATACACCAAATTTGGATACAATTTATACATGTGCATGTGCAGCTCATATCTATCCTAATGACCTCATAATTACACCTAAGCTAAATACATTTGTAGAAAAAACCATAAAATGGAATAAAGAACTTACACTAACACCCCCCTTATGAATAGCTTAGGTGGGCAAAAGAATTGAGTACCGATAACAAGACCTGATTAGGTTCTCAAGTACATAAAAATCCTCCTAGAAGAATAGAGAGTTTTCTCTTTAAAAAAGATAGAGAGAGAGAGAAGAATAGAGGGCTAGAAATCCCCCCAAGAAGATGGAGTTGACGTTGCTCGCACCTCAAGAAGAGATACAAATGAAGATACTTGGTCTCAATGAAGGGTTTGATGAAGATATAAGTTATCTACTCTATAGTATGAGAAAGTATGAAATCAATGACATGTCCATGAATGAGCTCCCAAATGAAGTGCATATGAATGTTGATGTGTTTGGTCTATTGATATTGGACCAGATTCCTACAGATTTGGATGGTGCTCTGATTATCATAGAAAATGACTGTGGGTCACTTGAATTAGATATCAAACTCAGTAAGAATCCTCTGAAGCCAAATAGCCTCATAATCAACATTAACAATTCCTCTATACTTAGTCTCAATAGATGATAAAATAATAACGTTCTGCTTATTACTATACCAGCTAATCGAACATGAACCAAGTGAGAAACTATATCCTGAAGTGGACTAGCAATCCTAAATATTTCTAGCCGCCAGTTTAGTCTAAATATGTGTACCTAAGGAAGTCAATATCAATACCTGATCCATAGTGAATATCAAAACTATGAGTACCCTAAATACAATGAATAATTCTCTTCATTGCAGTCAAGTATAGTTCATGTGGTGTCTATATAAACTTAGAGACTATGCCCAGTGCATATGAAATGTCGAGTCTAGTGTGATTCAGATAGATGAGACCACCGAAAAGCTATTGATACAAGGTCATCAACCAATGAAGAAGAACACTCAGCCTCAAGCTTGACCCTAGAAAGAAAAGGATTCAAAGCTAACTTACAGTTAACCATGTGAAACCGTGTGAGAAAATTGAAGGTATACTGAGATTGTGCAATAGTGATCTTTGAGTCAAACTGTGAAATCTCAATTATAAAGTAGTGCAACAAATCCAAGTCAGTCATGGATAACCTGTCATGTAAAATAGTTTTAACTAACTAGAATGGACGCTGAATAACTCCCTATGATCAATAGGTCATCAACATACAAAACCAAAATTAGAAGTGACTCATCCTACTACAAAATGTAAACATTTGGATCAAAATGTCATATTGAACCCAACTATGAGAATAAAGAAATACATCTTGGCATACCAAATCCAAGGGGCCTTATTGAGGTCATAGATAGATTTCTTAAGTCTACATAGGGTAGATGTAGGATAATAGGGGACAAAAGGGGGGTTTAAAGTGACACTTTTTTCTTAAAATAATAATAGTTGAACTTGGAAAGAATATTAGAGTCATTTTGAAAAAGAATTCGACAATGACATGAAAACATGAATTGTGGTATTTTGAATGTAGTTTCTAAATATATATATTTTTCTAATACCCAGATGACAAAAGTGTGTAAAAATAGATGCATTTATGAAAATTTGGTGGTCATTTTATGAAAAAATAAGGAGATTGCATATGTACAAACATACTTTTTTTGAATAAACGAATAATTTTTTCTATGAAACTTCATATATGGATAGGTGAAATGTTGAAGATTGTTGAGAATATATATATATATATATATATATATATATATATATATATATATATATATATATATATTCTCAACAATCTTCAACATTGTAAGTCAAGACAACTAGAAAATTGAAATTGTAACTGTACAAACACAACATTTTGACCTTAACTTCATGAAAATCAAAATTTTTAATGTTTAAAGTATAGTTTACAATGTATAGATTATTGAGATATAAGTTTTATAAATGTTTGATTAATATTCAAAAAATTATAAAGGTATTTGTCTTGATATATATATATATATATATATATAACAAGTTAAGACAATTAGAAAATTGAAATTGTAAGTGTACAAACACAACTTTTTGACCTTAATTTCATGAAAATCAAATTTTTTAATTTTTAAAGCATAGTTGACAATGTATAGATTATTGAGATATAAGTTTTATAAATATTTGATTAATATTCAAAAAATTATAAAGGTATTTGTAATGATATGTATATAGTCTATAATGAAATATGTTGTGTATAAATTAAGTAATAATTAAAAATAATAGTTTAACTTTGAAAAAAATGATATATGTAAAAATTACATTTTCCTCTCTACAGATCCATATATATATATATATTTAAATAATAAAATCTGAGTGATCAGATGGGTTGCGAAAGATGAAAAAGACACATTTCACAATATCAAATGAGTTGGTTCATGATAGTGTTTAGACTAGGTTTGGATACCTTAGGTCTAAAACCAAACCAAATTTGGAGGGAAAGGGGCAATTGTTTTTTGGTAAAATTATCAAAGGGTGTATGCCCTTTTGAAACCAACTATCCCAATGTTTTGCCCATTTGATCTATGAACCACAAAGGGTGTGCGTGATTTTCAAAAGCATGTAGTCCTTTGTGATTCACGAATTTCTTTTTATTCCCATGAAAATTTTTTATTCATTTTTATTTTTACAAACTTCAAAATATTTTTAACTACTGTAACTATGTAAATTCTACAACTTTTACATTCACTTTATCTCAATCACTATAAATTCTTCAAATTTTATTTTACAATTGACTTATTTCAGTAAAGATAAATAATGAGGTTGGGAAGTCATCGTAAAAGACCAATTAAAGAGATAAAAATTGATGAAATTGAAGAGAAGAGATAAAAAGAAAGAAAAAGACAAGCTGATAAGAGAGCATCCATAAGAACTTCTCGGCAAGGTGAAGGTACTTCATTCACACTAGATAATTGTTGACCAAATTTTAATTTCATGTCAAAATTGGTTACCTCCTATAAGTTGAAACTTCAAAGAGATGTATAATGTTTGTCATGGTCTCAAGTTGTCTTAAATAGTCTCATATGGTCATATTTGTCTTTTTCTAGCATTATCTAAGATTTGGTCTTATGTTAACTTGTCTAGTCCCCTGGTCAATCATAAGGTCTTATAATGGTCAAACATGGTCAAAGATATAATATAATCTATATTCATTGTAAAATGTTATTTGGACATCATTTAATGACATATTATCATGCACTAACCTTTGTTTGACTCTCATATGCAAAAAATGTCAATTTGACCACCTTTTGGCACATTTGGAAGGGTTGGACATACCACTTCAATAAGAGAACATTTAAAGAAGATTCAAAACATCCCTAGTGTCAAAAAAAGGTCATATAAGGTTCAAAAATAGTTAGAGTCTAATAGAATCTATAGTTCAATACCTAATCTTGGCAAAAGGACACTTTACAAGTACTTATACAACCTTCCAAGATCAAATTTTAGTTAAAAATGATTTATAAGTGTCTCTTGGGATCTCTCAAATCATTTTCCAGCTTTGAACCAAGTTTTATATTGAATTGACACTCAATTTTTTTTCCTCCATCACTACCTTCATAAGCTCATGAAGGCAAATTTACATTGAATGGTATGACTAGGAGAGAGAGAGTTAAGAGTTGAAAATTTATGCATTGTTAGGGGTCATAGTAATATTGAAATTAGTTTAATTTGTTTACATATTGGTGGCCTCTTCTTTATGAATAATTATTAACAATGATATCGGGTCATTATGGCCTATCCATCTGAGAGGGGTCTATTTTTGTACCTATTTTCATAGCTCAAAAATTGATGGAGAGGAATGATTTTGAGGGTGGTTTGAGAGGTATTGGAGCTCCTTTTCATGGTATATTCAGAAGTTGAATCATCTCCATGAATTACTTTTACTTGGAGGATGAATGTCTTGGTGTATAAGCTATTTCAGACAATCCCGTTGCAAGTTCTTGTTTTCTTTTCATGGTGGCCATTATCAAAGTTTTATAATGCTTCATAAATCATAGGAATTCCCTTAGTTTCATGGAATCCATGTTATTTTTTCTGAGATGTGTTTTGGTCCATATTATTCAAGTATGCTTGTTTTTGAGACATGATCCAAGTTTGAACAGTCCACTAGAGGTTTGATTGCTAATTTTGGATCAAATCTAGTGATACATCATGATGCAAGAGTCTGAAGATGCTGTTGCACATGTTGAAACATGAGAGGTTCAAGATGATAGTTGACTGCACCTTTAATTGAGAAATTCATAGTTGTTTCCTTCAATTGCATGTTGTATGAACTATAGGGTGCTTGGAAGATGCCCATTGTTCATAGAAGGACCTAAAACACTTCTCCATGCATTATATAATCTTTACTACCTCATTAACATCATCCAATTGTATAAATTGACTAGAACGATCTAATTCACAACTCACTGACCTCATGCATAAGATGACTACTTGCAGTCTGTACAAACTAGTAAGGTAGGTTGAATATGGAAATGACTGTCTTGAGATCTGTGATACTTTTGAAGAATTGAAAATGATAGGAAGTGTCATGGAATGGTTTGACAAACTTAGAGAGCTCAAGAACTCAAGGAATGGCTTGTTGTAGCCTACACAGTTTAAAAGCAACCTACAAGCCCTCAGCTTGTATATCTCCATTTAGGATCAAATTCAAATTCAAATCAACATTAAAACAAGATAAAGCATATAAAATTAACTATGATACAAGTAAATTCAAGAAACAAGCGTTGAATAAGCGACTAGGTCACTTGCAAGTGAAGATGACAATGAGATTTAGTTGAAAGTCCTAAGGAAACACCTACAAATCTGTATTAAAAATAAGAGACAAATGGCTTGAAAATGTCAAATTGGAGTTAGCAGAGCTTATAAGACCCTATAGACAATGAAAAATTCCTCTGGTCTAGATCTTCAAGCATCATGCCTTGTGAAAGGAGTAGGTTGAAAACTCCTATACATAGCCATGAGCCCTCTAAAGACACCTATAGGTGGATTATGGATCAAACTGGTCTCAAGGCTAAAGAAAGAGATAGAGGTGTTGAAAGAGATATGACACCTGATTTAAAATCTCAAATTATTCCATGAAATATCAAATAAGATCATAGATAGGAGTAAGTTCAAAACTCCTATATATAGACAAGCTCTTTCCTAATAGGCACCTACAAGTGGCTAATGGAGCATACTTAGTTTTAGGCCTAAAGGGAAGAGATAGAGGTGATTGAAAGGTATGATAGATCCTAAAATTGAAACTTTAAGTAGGTTCAAATCCATGGAGGAGGTTATTAATATGAGACTAAAGTCTAGGCAAAGAACACAATCATAGAACTCTAGAACTTACAGGTTACAGTCATGATAAGTTGGCTTCAAACCAAAAGAAAGAAGGAGCAAAGATGATGGAGGAATCTAAGGTATACCTCATATAGGATTATAATTAATAAAATAATTTTGATACCAAGGAAATGACAAAGAAAATATTGATCAAACTGAATTCTAAATTTCCATACACATTCAACATAACGTACAACCCTGCCTATTTATCAACTTTTGCTTGGATTGAATAAGGGATATGAATAGATGTGGAAGAGTGAAGGTCATTTGAGATGAAATATAATGTCATGAAAATCCCATCTAAATACTCAAACTTGATAGCAAGGGTACAAAGGGTAAGAATTTAGTCTAGGACCTAATGAAGGAAGGTACACATAATCACATACAGGTTATCCAACTAGTCTTGAGAAGAGATTGATGATTTGAGACCTCCATAGGTATGATCAAGATTTGGAAATTGGTAAAGATGATGTTTATGAGTTTAAAAATTTATCCATGGTAAACTCAAGGTCATAATAATAGTGGAAGTACTCACTATTTTGTCTTAGACTTGGCTCACTCCTTGGGTAAATGGAAGCCATGAGAGTAAGAGAAATTTTTGGACTCAAAGCATGAAAAAAGTTTAAAAACATAATTTGGGGATCTTGAGACAACATAAAAACATGAAAAAGTTTTACATATACCTCCAAGTTCCAAAAAACCTCATAATTCAACTCAAGTGCCCTTGAGGGCTAGCAAGAAGGAGATAGGTCTTAAACCCCAACACCCTGACCAATACACCATGAGCATACATAGGGGTAAAAAGGACTTAAAAATAATGTATAATAATGAAGGGGATTTTTTTTAAGGTTTAAAAACTCCTACCAGTAGTGGGAATGACTTATGAGACCCAAAGCCCAACCTAGACCTATCTCACACTCAAGAAACACTAAGCATGCCACCATAGCTTAAATTTTGCATGGGGGTCTGAACCATTTATGATATTTGAAAGGGTCTATAAATAATTTTTTTAAAGTGGAAGGAGTTCCATTAATGATATATTATTTATGAATAATCGTTAAGACCCCAAACATGTCTTAAACCTCTCCTAAACCCTGATAGTGACTAGTCATAGAGAAAATACCTGAAATTCAAATATAATGACATAATTTGATCATAAAACCTATTGTATATTTTTGAGGACTCTAAGGAGGTTCTTAAAATGTACTTTGATGCTGACATCACTTGTGATGATTTCCATAAATGCCTTATTTTTGCATATTTTGGTGTTTTTCAAGTGTTATGAGAAGAGGAGAGTTTCCAAATCATGAGATGAGGTCATTTGGGAGTTTTAATAGCCATTAAAGTCAAAAAAATTTCACATGAGGTTATATAGGTGATAAAAAAGGCCCATTTTCTAAGGCAATCTCGAACACACTCAAAATGAGACTAGGTGGTAAGGCTATTTCTTGGTTTGCATACTTTCACAGGGTCTCATGACCTCAAAATTGACATTGAGGTTTATTATGGCATATAAAAATTTAATCACACACTTTTGGGTGATTTCATATGTGTGGAAGAAGTCTGGAGCAAGAAATTAGGGTCCTAAGTAAGGAGGCTTAATTAAGGCCTAATTCAAGAGAGAGAAAGACATAAAAGATGAACTTTCACTCAGATTCTAAAGATGAAATTTAAAATAGATATATAAGGCCATAATGGGTCATATAATATTCCATTGAATTTTAAATATCATCCATACAGATCCCTATGCAAGGAGGTTTATAATTTTGTAGGGTTATAAGGAAACTAGGCCTAATAAGGGCTTAAAGAGCAAAATGAGATATTGGGAGTTGTTACAATAACCAAATTGGTGTGTTTTATACCTAATAAAATATTTTAATATAATTCATGGAGTTTTTATGAGATGAATAAGATGCACTTGATTTTTGATCCACTTAGACCAAACTAGGTGTGGGAAATAAAGAGTTACAATAAATTTATGCACATGAATGATGGAATGTCAGGTCAAAAGAGTTTATTAAAGTATTAAAATTTTTAAATGAGTGGTATGATATAATATTATGGTGAATTCATGGTTGGAAGGTCCATTTGTCACTCCTTTCATGCATGGAAGGGTAGTTTTTAAGGAGCTAGTCAAAGTGTCAAACCAATTTGTAACTCCTATGCCACTTGGAGGGCTGGCTCTGATTTAGGAGTGAGAAACATGGACTTGGAGGTATATTTGGACTATCTAATAACTCCAAATATTTTTTTAACTCATGACCACTTGTCAATTCTTCTCTATTATGCCCCTTCTCTCTCTCTCTCTTCACCATTCTCTATATAAGTACCCACTGTTGGATAAGTTTATCGAATCCACATCTGGTATGATGAATCCTTGTTGGTTTGAATACTATTTATGATTTTGAATAAATATTTTCAATCTATTTTTGAGTTCATAACTTATATATAAGTGTGTGAAGTAGTGCATAGTGGAATGACAAGTGATAATCATCTATCCTTGTGTTCACTTTACTCTTTCATGCTTTGTGCAAGTAGTCTACTCTCTAATATGTCACATGAAGTATAGTTAGTGTCTTTGCATATCTTTAAGTGTAATTAATAGCATTAATTTCCATAATATAACCTCTTGTTCATTCACCTTGAGGAGTGCATTGCATATCACCTTCATGTTTGAAATACTTATGTTAGAGAACCCTTGGATGTTGAAGCTAATTTTGTGAGTCATATTTCATAGTGAAAGTTCATGGTATTTGAGTGGATATTTAACTTGGTGTATCACCTCATTTGAATAGGTTTATTTCATGTTCTCTCTATCTCTTTTGATCCCAAGCAAGCAAGTAATATAAGTGATGAGCTACAATGAACATATCTAGGGAGACAACCCTTTAATCTAGAGGTTTACCTCTACTATAGATAACCCAAAGGCTTAGAGGTATTCCAATGTTCTACTCAATCTAGAGGAGGATTGAACTACCTCTCCATGGGTGCAAAATTGAGAGATAACAATAATATTCCAAATGAAAATAACATGCTTAATTCCATGGAATTTAATTTAGATGTTTTCACATCAGATAAGAGAACTTAATCAATCCTTGTTAAATGATGAAATTCAAAATGTAGAGCATGTAAGTAATGAATTTTTAATGAGTGATTAAATATATGAATAAACATAATATAATGAAATGTCCATCCATAATGAAGTTTTTGAGCATGATGATAATCAACATCAAGTAATGACCCCAATTCATGTCTCCTCTAATAAAGAGAAATTCACTTCACTTGTAGGATATAATGTATGTATCCAACCATGTAATATACCTTGTATGGTTGAAGTGGTAACACCACCCAATTTAATACAAAATATATCTCTTACACCGACACCTTCAAGGATAATATGATGAACACCAAGGTATTTGGTTGAAATAGATGAAAAATAATAAAATGTATGAAAGATAAAATGTCAAAAAGATCACTTCTACGTCATGTTCAACATGTGTGGGACTATGCATTTGAGAGTAAAAGTCATACAAAATGACATCAACTTTATTATTAAATTAATGACATTGCAAAAAATGTACCATGTAATGCATAATTCAGGTTTAAAAACAAACCATATGGATGTAATAAATAATGCAATAGTAAATTTATTTTAAGTATTTAAGGCAATAGGCAATAGAAGTCAAAAAAGATATTAATGTGGCAAGATAAGTAATAATGGAATCTATAGTGAGTAAGCAAACATCCAAAGCTTGAATTCTTAGTGAAACAAGTAGATCCTTGAAATTAAATATAAAAACTCTAATAAAAGCCATAAAAATAACAAGGTTTGATGACCTTTTACTCATAGATTGTTGGATGTTTAGTGGTAGACTTCCACAAAAAGATAAGGTATTATTTGAAGGAACAAGACATTCAATTGAAAACTTTTATCATGAGAAAACAAGGGTCTCATCAAATGTAAATATATTAAAAGAAGAAAAGGTTCAAAAAACCATGAGCCACATGCAAAACATTTCTTGGACATGACCTAAACACAATTTTATAAAAAATTAATTGAAAAATAAATGGCCAATTGATAATTAGGCAATGGTCCTTTGAGATGTGCAAGCCTTTTCATGTTAAAATCAACCAAGCCCACACCACATGTTGTTTTAGGGTACACGTGGAATATGCTATGCATTTTGTTATTTTTTGTCATATACATTGTACTTTACATATTAATAATATTATGAAAGAATGCATGGGTGCTTCCCCACCTAAAACATCAAGATAATTAATCCAAAGTATTTTATTTCAAATACCTAAGGGATAATTGTTTTTTGCTAAAAGATATTTAGATGGAACATGCAAAAATTGTGATGGTTTGTCAAATTAGACCAATTGTATACATGAAGAAATTTCACATGAATTTGGAAAGAAACTAGCTGATTATAATAACTAAAAATCTGTAACGTGTGTTAAAAGATGAAAAAGAGTTATCAAGATGTGAGTTAGTTATGATCAAATTTTCCATCTTTGATTTCATGTTTGAATTTAATAATAATATTATGTACCAATTGAAAGACACACACACACACATCAAAATGGTTAGATAATTAATTTAATCTATACAAGTACAACTTCCCAGTTGGCACCCATTGTTTCAGTTTTGGAATTTACTGAGAACTACACACTAAAACCACATAATGAGGTTCGATCATAGTATTATAATTTCATTTAAGTTGGAATTTTCATGCATATTATATTCATACATGCACCTGATAGCATAAATGACAACATAAAGGTTTTGAGGGAGTACCAATTTTATATAAGCGATGGAAAATTACATTCTCCAAAGTTTATCCAAGGTTATTTTGAGATATTTTATATAAATATGAATGCAAAATAAATCATGTTTGATATGCACTACATTTGTTGAGACAATTGTGTAGGACATTTTAAGAATTCTTGAATATATTACTGATTAAGCAAAATGCATACGAAGAATAGGGTTCAACATTTTTGGAGATTCTTTGAGGATGGGCATGGCAAAGGAGAACATGATAGTGTAGGTATATGTGTAAAAAGAGCCCTTAAAAAATAGTAGGGAAAGCATAAGTATAGTGTTAATTTGATCGATGCTGTAAGTATTATGACTTGGTGTGATGATTTTTTTTGTCATGGATCAGATAAATATTCTCATGTGCAAATATTTTTTTGGTTAATGGAAGAAAAATATAAAGATAATGTATGCATATTATAGTAAAATACTTGGATCAAGTGTTTTATACTTCATTCAAATCTCAAATTCTAGTTCATGGACTATTTATACTAGGGATATAACATGCTTTTATTCAGGATGTATGGAATCTAATTGGAATGAATGTGAGTCAAAAGAATATGTTGACGAATGGTATTATAGACCATAACACATGTAGAGAGTATCCATTCAATCAAATAATTGATGGATCATGTAATGACAATCTATTAACTTTGATCACATCTCAGATCTTGTGTAACCAGGTACAATTTATTTCTAATTTAAATGTAGCCTTAGTTCTATTAGTGACATCTTTATTTTTTCCTATACGTGCTTACAAATTGATTATAATTTTAATTCAGGGCATGTTTTTTTAGTCATTGCACTTGAGGATAATGACGAGAGAACATACTAATACTTGTGTTGTTGTGTAAAAGCAAAAAAAAAACAAAAAAAACTACAAATGTCATGGATGGAGAAGACCTAGTGTATCCCATCAGATCTATAATGTTTAAAAGAACTTGGCTTTGTAGGTATTATAATACAAAAATAAAATAATTTTTATTTGATAACTTTTAAATACATAGGGTGGTTATTCATTATTTAAATTTTGTTATCACTACAGATATTCAAATGATCAAATATCATGGAAAGTCTCAGAACAAAAGTTTGTGGAAAGTTCATTAATCTAAGCATGAAGTGATTTTTGACACTTAAAAATAGCGCTGATCTTGAGGGTATGTTGGATTGACTTGGTAAGGTTAGTATGAACAATTCATCTTGAATTTCAAATTAATATAGTTAACTTATTTGTTTTACTATAGTTTAATTTTGAATTATTTTATCATTAAGTGTTTATTTTTGTTTAAAATTTTTACTAACAATTTTAATGTAAGTTAGTGGCACTAGATGAGCTTCCACCTTCACATGGTTGGTGCCATGAATAAAGAAGATTATCTTGTTGAAAAAAATAAAATAAAAAAATACATTCCATAGATTTTGATCAAGTTTAGTCCAACATTTTAGCTCTTGGAACATTAGTTTTTGATGTAGGGGTTCTAGGTCTTCTTCTCAATTAGATCTGTCTTGTTCTTGCATAGGTATACAACCTTCTTGAGTGGTTTATTCTCTCAAAAAAAACACTGAACATAGTTTTTGTATTCCTTTTGAGGTTATCTAACTCAACTAGTAGGTTTCACTCTCTTCTCTAAGTATATTTATTACAAAAAGGCATAAACAATGCTTCTAGCCCTTGTTCTCATGGTCTGTCACCTTACTTAGTGAATCTTTCACATAAAACATAGAATATTTATAGCTTATAAAGATTTTTTTATATTTTAATAGTGTTATCTCATTTATCAAACAAGTTGGTACCTTTATTTATGGTTAATTTTTATAAGAAGTCGAAAAAACTATGTTTTATCCCTTGTTCTAGGTTTGTAGACCTGAGATTCTTAAATAACTTCATTTACAGGTGCTCTCAAACCTTGAAGTCACCTTTAATAATTCACTTTCCTTATAACTCACCTTTCTACAAAATTTCAAGAAATTTACATGGTTAGTTTTCTCGTTATAAAGGATGATGAAAGCCATGACTTATCTTATAATAATCATGGAATCTCTATTTTCATTACAATCCTTAAGAAAACCTATGCCACAGGTCTCCTAACTATGTCTCAAGATTGTGTTCTCTTACTCAATCATGGGAACCATTGAGAGGTATTCTAAAACCTTGTTTTATCCCTTACATCATCCAAAAAACTTGCAAGATTCCTATTATAGACTTGCAAACACCTTTTTCATGTTCAAGAACCTCTAATTATGCTTGCAAACCTGATAGAAAGTCTTAGAAGCTATACAAATTTGCTCTATCATGGAAACCATGTTTTATCCCTTGCATTCCTTCTGTAAGGTTTAGATGAATCATTAAAACCTTATAGGATGGGTGCATGCCTATGTGAGTCAAGTATTTGTCTTCTAGACCTACAACATGTTCCAACATGTTCAAGAACCTCTATTTATGACCCAAGTCTTGCCCTTAGACCTGCAACTTATTGACTAGGGATTGGATCAAAATTTAACCTTATTTTCTCACTTTCCAGACATGTAACTTTAGAAACCCTTAGAAACATCTTGCACTTGGGAGGATCATGGAACTTTGTCCTAAACCTACAGATTCTAATTCACAACTCACTGACCTCATTCATAAATGACTAATTTTAGTCTGTACAAACTAGTAAGGTAGGTTGAATATGAAAATGACTGTCTTGAGCTCTGTGTCACTTTTGAAGAAGTGAAAATGATAGGAAGTGTCATGGAATGGTTTGACAAACTTAGAGAGCTCAAGAACTCAAGGAATGGCTTATTGTAGCCTACACAGTTTAAAAGCAACCTACAAGCCCTAAGCATGTATATCTCCATTTAGGATCAAAGTCAAATTCAAATCAACATTAAAACAAGCTAAGGCATATAAAATTAACTATGATACAAGTAAGTTCAAGAAACAAGCCTTGAATAATCTACTAGGTCACTTGCAAGTGAAGATGACA